>CM056506.1:31414442-32048542 GCA_029783415.1 Anisodus acutangulus | reverse complement strand
TATGTGTACGTGATTCAATCAAAATAATCAATACAATCAGTATTATATATTACTTTTCAAGTATTTAGACGATATGTAGAGTGATGAATACCTGACAAGTCAAATATGAATAAGATATCAAACATGACTTTGAACCTAAATAATCAACAGTCATACCAACCAAAGCAGATTTATGCACCGCGCTCATTGCTTGAAGGGCTAAACACATTATATTTGTCAATTATATCAAACTAGTTAATCAATTACCCAAGTTAAGTTCACTGGTGCCCGTATTAGTGTTCGTCACCTCACTAATATGGGACCCCAATTTCCTATTACTCTCATTAATTCATTAACAATATAGCAACAGATATATGTTATACTAGAGTATGGTAAGTCTCAACTTGCCTTATTATGAAGTACCAAAGCTCACGAACGACTCCAAGCTCTGTCCGCGCAAAGATTAAGCATCTCAGAAGCTCCATCATGTCCAAACTCATTGAACAAGTTCAATCTAGTCAAATTAGCAGTCTACGTAGTTAGACGAGTCCAACCATACCCATATTACTACACTTTCTTTTAGAACCCAACAATCACCCAAAAATAGGATTCCGAGTCTCAAAGGACAAAAAAGGAAATTTAGTCCAAAATTAGTTTACCCAACCTCTAGGGATTATATATACCAATAATCATTCAAATCTAATATTAACATAATGATTTAACAGAGAAAATACCATTTTCTAAGTTAGGGTTCATATCCCATGAAACCCTCATCCCAAAGCATATATTCTACCATGAAATTCTTTACAAATCAATGTAATAATCGAAAGAGAAGATTAGTGTCACACCCCAAACTACGTGAGGTGAATAGGCACCGAGAGCCTTACCTATGTGAGTGACCCATCTTATAAAACCATTAAACTTGCTGCATTTACACACCTGCATGCAGAAAATTCCAATAACATAAATATCATCCGCATGGGCCTACGAGGCCTCGACATATACAGACATTATACCAATATACTGAACCTGACCACAGGCCTACATGTATCTACAAAAGCCTCTAAGAACATCTGACTAACATAACATAGTCAGAACATGGCCCCCGACATACCCAAAATACCAAAAGGATATAAACATTATCATGACTCGGTAATGCTCCGGGAGGAAATGGAGCTTACCAACACAAGCTGATATCTGGATGCGATCTACAATGGCGGGTTCTCTCCTCGCCTACCTACACCTGCGTGGCATGAGACATAGTATCCCCAGACAAATGGATGTTAGTACGAATGATGTACTGATTATGTAAGGCAGAAATAAAATATAATAGTAAGTAATCATAAAAGAGAGGGTTACGAATCAACTCGAACCTCAGAAATTCCACTGAGGACCGTAATATACATAATGATCATACTTACCTTATAACCTAATTCTATGTTGTTACATCAACATCGTAACTAAAACCGTTCGATTGTCCACTGATAACTAGTAACTCCCCAATCGGTGGTAAATAATGATACATAACTTCCCAATCGGTGGTAACTGCCCGACCGGTCGTAGCCCGGTGGTATATAAGTGTTTGCCTAATCGGCCGTAGCTCGGTGGTAAAGTAGGAATGCATAGTCATGTCCTTATAGATAATATATATGTGTATTTAATGCCATTACTCACTTACTAACACATAGACAATGCATGAAATGCCTTTCAGGGTCATTAGAACATCCTTCGGAGTGACCTATAGTCGTTCACTCTCCGATTACGTTACGAATATTAACATATTTCTCATGCGCCTCGTTAGGGACTTAAGAACATATTTAGACATGCTTTGAAATACATTTCATAGGAATATATAATATCGACATCCTTAACTACTAAGAATAGAACCATCTATGGAATACATTACATTCACGTTTCATGTACTTGAAACATCCCAAAAGAAGGAAGTATTAGCCTTAACATACCTTGGATGTAGACTCTTCAACAACCACCACGAACTAATCATCCTCTATACACTTTAAGTTACATGAAATTAGCGATATTACCATTGCCACGCTATAGAAGAACACAATAACATATCGAACGATAAGCTTGCTACATGACTAGTTAGAAGACGTTTCTCTACACCCGTCCCTCTTTTGAAAATCATAACAACAACCATAATACATATATACAACTATCTACATCTCTAGCATCTCAAAACAGCAAAAATAGATCCAACAACACAACACCAAAACTCCAAATAACTTATTTACGACCTTCGATCTCCGTCCCTGAAGTTTAATCCATAACAACACCTCTACAACTTATACAAGCTGACATACATGAAAAAGAGAAAATTTATTATCTTAGATGTCAATAACCATCCCTCCTTCTACCTTATTTCACTACAAGGTAACCTTGAATTCGTTAAAACTCAAAATACAATTGGTGTGAAATTACATAATCGACGTGGCATAAATTCTACATCGTTCTTCGTATTTCGTTGCTTTTTGGTTTGGAAATAGATTTGATGCGTATATATACATATGTATTATGTCAAAAGTTTGCTGCATATATTTCATATGAAAATTGTTTTCCTCAAATTGGAAAAGAACATTGACGTCCATATCTCTTAGGAGCAAATCCATGTTAAACATAGAGATAAAATGTAACTATCCCTTTAGTGCACGTGGGGTCCACTTCTTTGTTCCCTTATCCGTGTTGCCACATATCTTATGTCTATATAATTAGTCATACAACCAACATATCATGATGACACATGGAAAGTGCACACGACAACAATTATCCAAATAATATTAATTCAATTCCTATCTTCCACTACAATTCCACATTTTTTTTGGTCTAACAGCAAAATATTCATTTCAACCAAAACTTTTTTGTACAAAGCAAATAACTCTATTTAGACTCAGAGCTAGATCATAACATATCCTTTTGCTATACATTTTCACTATAGTGATTACATTCATTCATCTAAAAACAAATACAAATAATCAAATAGGATGACAATTCCGTTGCTTTAGATGCCTTCTCCACTTGTAGTGTCTTTGGCCTACAATGTGTAATTGGATAGTGATGTCTTTGAGTCTCTGCACACTGCTAGTGATCTTGTTGGAAAACCTTCTACCATTCCTTTCAGACCAGATATGGTACACTATTGCTGCAAAACAGAACCCCAAAATGCTAGATCTAGGCCTATTATTACCCATTCTTTGTAGGAGCCATTGTACTCATGATTCCAACTTCCTACCGCTCTTTGATTCCCCAACCACATTAATAGAGAAGACCACACATGATTTTCATATTCACTGGTAAAGAAAAGATGATCAAAGTTCTTCTCTAGCTGAGTATCACACACAATCTTTTGGCACTTTGATGCCCCATTTTAAGAGCGTATCAACAGTGGATAGTCTCATTTGCAATGCCAACTGCTTAATAAATTGGTTCCTGGATAAGAGCCCATTTGCCAGTGCCAATTTACTCCAATCAGCTCTTGGAAACTGAGGTAACATAGACAAATAACTCTTCTTGATATTATAGGACCACTGCTTGTCATTGAGTCTAGAGCCTGCTGGAGTAATGTATTTGCAGGTAGCGATTTTCTCTCATCTATCACTTTCCTCAATAGCCAACAGACTTGCTTTGGGGTAGCCATAGAAGACAAATTCTAAGCTTTTATGTAGTATGTATGAACCCACACTACCCATAACTTGTCTTTTTTCTGCTCAACAACCTAGAGAAGTTTACATATAGTTGCTCTATTCCAAGTGAGGATATCAATCACATTTATTCCACCAGCTATTTTTGGTCTTCAAAGCTTCTCCTAAGCTACCAAGGCCTTCCTAGAACAGTTGTTACTACCAGTCCAAACAAATCTCTTGCACATAATTGTTACCATAGAGATAATATTCTTTGGTAACACAAAGATATATGCCTAGTATGTCTGCATTTCAAACAACACACTCTTCATTAATTACAACTTACCATTGTAAAATAAGAACTTAGAATACTAACATTTGATTCTTGCGATCATTTATTCCACTAGAGGTAAACATTGATGGATAGACAGCTTCCTGGTTGACAATGGAACCCCTAAGTACTTGAAGGCAAGTCACCCAAGGATAAACTCAATTCAGTCAACATTTGGTCTCTGAATTCATCAGTCACCCCCAACAATGTATAGTGAACTTTTCTCCATATTAGTGTGCAACCTAGATACCTTAGAAAAGTGTTTAAAAGTATTAAATAAAAGGTGTATTGACTATGCATCAGCTCTACAACTCATCAATAGATCATCAACAAAACAAATATGAATAAGGTTAAGTTTAGCACATCTTGGATGGTAATGAAAGTGTTTATTATGTCTCAATTGTTGTAGAGTCCTGTGGAGATACTCCATAGCTAACACAAATAGGTAAGGGGACATTGGATCCCCTTACCTCAGCCCCTTGTTTAACTTAAAGACAGGAGTTAAACCACCATTAATCAATAAGGAGTATTGGACAGTGAAAACACACTCAATAATCAGATTAACCAGCTTGGAAGGAAAGACAAATTCTAATAGAACCATCTTTAAAAATAGCCACTCTACAGAGTCATAGGCCTTCCTTATGTCAACGTTAATAGTGCACCTAGGATACACACCCTTCTGAGAATATCCTTTGACCAATTCATAAGCAATAATGAAATTATCCAAAATATTACTACCCTATATAAAAGATGACTATGATGGACTAATAATGAAATCAACAACAGTTTTATGCTTGGTAGTCAAGATTTTAGAAATAAGTTTGTAAAGGATGGAACAACATGTTATAGGTTTGTACTCTTTGACATATGAAAGTCCGACAACTTTTGGTACAAGAGTGATAGTTGTGATATGTTCCCTTTTAATAGTTTTCTAGTGGTAAAGAATTGAAAAATGCCCTCAGTTACTTCCTCACCAACTATATCCCAATGAGTTTTAAGAAATTCAGCATTAAAGCCATCAATACATGGACTCTTATCAAGTGGTAGCTCTTTTAGTGCTTGATGAACCTCTTGAGCAGCAAGGACCATCCCTATCAATACAACAATAATACATGGGAGGGTTGATGCAACTTTCCCCAAGAGAGCTTGAAAGAAGTCCATAAATTCCTTATGTATTTGTGCACGTTCAGTCAGCTTCCTTCCTTGCTCATTTTAAATAGAAGAGATTTTATTCCTATCTTGTCTAGCTTTCAAGTGGGAAAAGAAGTATTTGGTATTCTTGTCACCATAGTTGATCCATATGGCATTGGACCTCTACTTCAACACCTTTTCCTGCACCATATCCCATTTCTCAAGTGACTAGAGGAGTACGTTTTCCTCATCTATCAATGTTTGGTTGAATAAGTCAGTGGGCATTTCCTCTTGCACTTCCTTCAACCTTTGTCTAGTTTGTTGGATTCTTTGGTCTACAAAGGAAAATTCAATCTGTAGTTGTCTGGATTTATAAGCCACCATGTGCAACTTCTTCCAAGAAATATACATTGCATACCCTTCTATCCTCATAATCCAAACTCCCTTTATCATTTCCTCCTTGAAGTTGTACTTCTACATCACAACATTCAACAATCTCACATTTAATCAATTATACACAGTTAATTGCTTGATATCAATTCACTTATATAATAATTCTTTTTGACACACTTCATATACTCATTATCATTTGATTACATGATATAGCACTAACCTATAGCCTTTTTTAGCACACACAAAATATTACATGGACTTATGGAGCTCACGCCGTGAGGTCTCTTCCAGCCTGGACAATCTGTCATAGAATGCTCGTAACTTTTAGTCCAACGTTGTATCTATAAACAGCTTAATGTGCTGGAAACTAGACTCATAAAATATTAATTTCGTGGGTGAATCACTCTGTAACTCTTAGTAGATTGAGAGAAAAGCTTAGTGATATCTGACCCAAATTTCTGTACATTTATGAATGTAACTTGTGACGGCCTTTGTCGACTTTTGTTTTACAACTTTCTTGACCTCAAGGCTTAACATACGACTATGGTATCATTCAAATACCTCATAACATGACCTTTCTTTGCATCTTATCCCAAAAAATACGGGCTCCACTTCCTACGGCGAACTTCCTTGAAACTTATTTATTTCGATTCGAGTAGTCTCAAACTTTCCTAAAACATACTTAACACTTCAATAAACCTCTCTTAATCTTGTAGAGGGATCTTAACCTCTCCAGGCTTACATTAGTAAACTCACAATGCAATCGATGTCAAAAGTATGGGGTGTAACATCATCCCCTTAAGAAACATTCATCCTCGAATGTTGGGCTTATCTGCGCATTGTACTACTCTCATTACTCGTCAAACCATTAGCTAAAAATATATTTTATCTCTTTAGACATTATTCTTATACTGAGGCATATCACTTGAAATATTTCAAGCTTATAACTATTATTACATTTGTTACGTAACCTACCTGGCTCTCTCTTTAGAGTATTGTTATACCTAGGTAGCTCATTTTACCTTATAACTTATACTTAGGATCCATATCCTCTCAAGTAACCTCGTTACGATCCATCTCTAGTGAAACATTCCAACTTAATTTCATATTTTGAAACATACATCTATTTACTATTGATTTATCTTAACGATGATCTATAATCCATTAATGGAAACTTGAACTATTTACGTAATTCACTTACATCAGGGCTCATATCTCGACGGCGAACATCCGAAGTTATTGCATGATTCACCTTAGGGACGGTACTACACGTCCATAATAGTATTCCATAACTCATCAACATAATTCATCTTAGGGGAGGCATCCTAATCCCATGTAATATTTGAATTCCTTTCTCGTTAACTATTACTTCAATCATAAACTTATATCTTCAAACATTATTCTCTTATCGCTTATCATCTTACTCGCAATTCTGTTATCAAGGGCGGTATTTCACCTCTTTTAAGTTCTTCTAGTCTTAAACCTCCTCTAATTCATTCAGGCTATATCAGTATCTCTATTAGTTACAAAAACCGTCAACTCACTGGTTCTTTGGGATTAATCCCAAGGTCTTACATATCCTCATTACCTCCTTACTTACTTTCTCTTACCCTTACTTCAATCCATCTAAAACCTTGTTGCACTACCATACTTTGGCTTACGACCTACACCTATTCTATCCATACCCTTTCGTAACCTTTCACTTATCTTGCTAGCATCATAGACTTTCTTATATTGGTCCAAAACCTCAAGAGATACATCACATCCCTTCTAACTTCTTCTTACTCTCGTGGCTAAACCTCTTAGTACATGAAAATCATAAGCTGGAAGACATGATACTAATGGTTCTACTATTGTTTCTGGATATTGAATCATAGTGATTCTGGCCCTACCTGAAGTCTGAAGTATTCACAATCTTCCGTACTTAGGTATCTCATACCTTTTTCACTTCTATCTTCTTTACATCTAAACCTCATTCCTTATTTTCTAATACTTTCATGACTTATCCCCTTCAATTGTCTTACCCTTTTGTCTAGCCGTACCTTTCTGGTTATCGGTGTCTCAGTAGAACAACAAACACGAGTTAAACTTGACTTCATATGACATATCTCTATAGCACGACCTGGAATCAGAAAAAAGGTTAACCAATCCTAAATGTCTTGTAGCCTCCCATTTATAAATGTGGTGCACAACACATCCGTAAACAATACTCTACTAGACATGGCTTTGTAGACTCCCTTGGACACGACTTGCTTTGATACCACTTTGTCACACCCCAACCTAGGTGAGGTGAATATGCACCTAGTGCCTTACGTACGTGAGTGACCAATATTATAAAATCATTAAACTTGCTGCATTTACACACCTGCAAGCAGAAAATTCAAGCAACATATATATCATCTGCATGGGCCTACAAGACATGGAAATGTACAGAAGTTGTACCAACATGCTGAACCTAACCACATGCATATATATGTCTACAAAATCCTCTAAGAACATCTGACTGACATAACATAGTTGGAACAGGGCCCCCAACATACTCGAAATACCAAAAGGATATAAACATGACCTTGACTCGGCAATGCTCCACCAGGAAATGGAGCTTACCAAGACAAGCTGATATCTGGATATGATATACAATGGCGGGTCCTTGCCTCACCTACCTGCACCTACGTGGCATAAAACACAGCGTCCCAGGTAAATGGATGTCAATACGAATGATGTACTGAATATGTAAAGCGGAAATAAAACACAATAGTAAGTAATCATAAAAGAGAGGGTTACGAATTAACTCGAACCTCTGAGTTGCTGCTGAGGATGGTAATATATATAATGATCATACTTACCTTATAACCTAATTCTATGTTGTTACATCAACATCGTAACTCTAACTATTTGACTGTCCATTGATCACTGATAACTGCCCAACCAGTGGTAAATAAAGCCTAACTACCCAACTGGTGGTCACTGCTCGACCAGTCTTAGCCCAGTGGTAATTGCCCTACCGGTGATAAATAACGATACATAACTTCTCAACCAGTGGTAACTGCCCGACCAATTATAGCCCAGTGGTAATTATGTGTCTGCCAAACCTGCTATAGCTCGGTGGTAAAGTAGGAATACCATATACATTCCCCTTTAGGTATTTTATATATGTATGTAACGTCATTAGTTGTTTACCCATACACAGACAATGCATGAAAAGCCTTTCAGGATCATCAGAACATCTTCGGAGTGACATATAGTCATTCACTCTCCGATTATGTTATGATCATTAACATCTTTCTCATACACCTTGATAGGGACTTAAGAACTTATTTTGACATGCTTTAAAATACATTTCATGGGAATAAATAACATCGACATCCTTAACTACTAAGAGTAGAACCATATATGAAATACATTACGTTCACGTTTTATGTACTTGAAACATGCCAAAAGAAGGAAGGATTTGCCTTAATATGCCTTGGATTTCTCTTCAAAAACCATCATGAACCAATCGTTCTCTAAACACTTTAAGCTACATGAAATAAGCGATATCACCATTGTCAAGCTATGGGAGAACACAATAACATATTGAATGACAAGCTTGCTACGTGACTAGTTAAACGACGTTTCTTTATGCCTCTCCTTCTTTTGAAAATCATAACAACAACTATAATATATATATACAACTATCTACATCTCCAGGATCTCAAAATAGCAAATATAGTCCCAACAACACAACACCAAAACTCCCAACAACTAGTTTATGACCACTGATCTCCGTCCCCGAAGTTTAAGACATAACACCTCTAAAGCTTATACAAGCTTACACACATGAAAAGGAGAAAATTCATTTCCTTAGATATCAAGAACCAGACCTCCTTTCACCTTATTTCACTACGAGTTAACCTTGAATTCGCTACAACCCAAAAAACAATCGATGTTAAATTACGTAATCGATATGGTATAAATTCTACATCTTTCTTCATATCTTGTTGCTTCTTCTTGGTTTGGAAATAGAATTGTTGTGTATATATACATATGTATTATGTCGAAAGTTTGCTCCATATATTTTATACGGAAATTGTTTTCCTAAAATTGGAAAAGAACATTG
Source organism: Anisodus acutangulus (assembly GCA_029783415.1). Lineage (NCBI taxonomy): Eukaryota > Viridiplantae > Streptophyta > Magnoliopsida > Solanales > Solanaceae > Anisodus > Anisodus acutangulus. The sequence goes on along the minus strand of CM056506.1, from coordinate 32,038,971 downwards.
ACATCCATATCTCTTAGGAGAAAATCCATGTTAAAGAGAGATAAAATGTCACTATTCCTTTAGGGCACGTGGGGTCCACTCCTTTGTTCCCTTATCCATGATGCCACATATATTATTTCTATAGCCAACATATCATGATGACACATGGAAAGTGCACACGATAACACTTATCCAAATAATATTAATTCAATTCCTTTTATCTTCCACTACAATCCCACATTTAATCAATTATACACATAGTTAATTGCTTGAAATCAATTTACTTATATAATAATTCTTTTTAACACACTTCATATACTCATTATCATGATCACATGATATAGAACTACCCCATATCCTTTTTAGGCACACAAAAAATATTACATGGATTTATGGAGCTCACGTCGCGAGGTCCCTTCCAGCCTGGACAATCTGTCATAGAATGTTCGTAACGTTTTAGTCCGAGGCCGTATTGATAAACGTCTTAATGAACTGGAAACTAGACTCGTAGAACATTAATTTCATGGTTGGATCACTCCATAAATCTTAGTAGATTGACAGAAAAGCTCAGTGATATCGGATCCAAATTACAGTATATTAATTAACCTAACTTGCGATGGCCTTTGTCGACTTTTGTTTTACAACTTTCTTGACCTCAAGGCTTAACATACAACTATTGTATGATCCAAATACATCATAACAAGACCTTTATTAGCATCTTACCCCAAAAAACATAGGCTATTATAATCCACTTCCTACGGCGAACTTCGTTGAAACTTATTTCTTTCGAATCAATTAGTCTCAAACTTACTTAACACTTCAATAAACCTCTCCTAATCTTGGAGAGGGATATTAACCACTCTAGGCTTACATTAGTTAACTCACAACGCAATTGCGTCAAAAGTACGGGGTATAATTAGAAGCTTACCCAACGGATGAACCTTACAAAAACCCCAAAAGTCTCCTTAAACCGAGTATACATGATCCAAATAGGTGAATAAGAACCCAACACTCGAAATGGCAATTAAATGTCTGATCTGGTACATTGATTCCGCTTTGGCAGAATTGACTTTGCTGGCGTGGATGTACTTTGGCGGAAACGCAAGTCATCAAGGTGAGGTCATAAAAATCCCAAATAACTGCAGGGGCAGAAATGACTCCGCAAAGGCACACTCGCCCCTGTAAGAACAACCTCCGTAGAAGTGGACACTCGACACCTGAAAAATACTCGCCTCTACGAGCCAATCCTCCACAGAGGTAGACACACAGAAGCGGACAGAGGCTCGCTGGTGCGGACACCGGACATCATCAACAACCCAAACTTATCCAACTCTCCATCAAACACCTTAAATACTCGCAGGACCCCTCAGATAAAAAAGCAATCGTGCATTCCCCTCATAAAACACGTTCCGTACTTGCTCGCGCACTCGGTCTCATACGACCGAGCTAAGACATGTTTTTTGACAAAACCAGCCAAAATATCCAATTTTCCTTAATTTTACCAATAAGACCATAAAGTACACCCAAAAGCCTCGGGAAGCGAACCAATGACACGACTACGTCACAAATGATATTCTGGACCTAACAGAATTGATGAAACTTTAGAAATAATTCATTTACCCAAAAGTCAACTATGAGTCAAACATCTGTCTCTTAATTTAGGGATTCCCAAACTTCTCAAAAGGAATTAGTAATCTACTTGGTTACCTCAGGAACCGTGCCACCCATCCCCGCAGGTCATAAATACTGAGATAAAGTTACGGGAAGGTTATTCTTGGGAAAAAGTCCAAAAGTTCAAAATGACAAAACCGGTTGTTACATCATTTACCACTTAAACTCACATTCATCCTCAAACGGTAAAGAAAAGTACCAAAGTTGTCGAGTAGCCGAGGAACCTCCATCATAAACCTCATGAAAGACTTCATATGCAAGAATCATGATGATAACACTACTTGTCCGATTTACCAATCAGAACTTCCCTTGACTTAGTTTTAAAATACAAATTTCTTCCACGATTGATTTTCATTTATTTGAACTGACCCCGCTCAAATCTCTTGACTTTTATTCTAATTACACCTCTGAACTCAATTGATTTCTTTTACGAACTCCATCATGAACACTCCAATCCTTTAGTTGTAGCCACAATCCATTACAAATTTGTGTTGGTCAAATACTCTAATTCCACTTATCTTTGTTCCACACCATACAAAGTCGTCTTTAGTACTAAGAATTCATAGAAAACATGTTATCATATGCCGTGAGTCTAAATTATGACTCTCTCATCAGAAAGAATATGTTTGTTCTAAGCAAACTCCCAACCTTTCCATCCAAGAACTGACCTTATCCAAGGCCAATTGCGAAAATTCCAAATCCATTAGTTTTGTTTTATCGAGCTGAAGCTATTGAGTCAAGTCTCATCATCCGATTTCTCTTAAACCTTAAAATATCATAATATGTGCATCATCTCAGGGTTTCCCATAACCATTTGTACCTTCCCAAACAATCGCCAAGTACCCGCGTAGACCATTAGAACTATACAAATAGTAGCAATCAATAAAATATCATCAAATCAACTTGCAAAGTCCACATAAATCATGATAAGTCTGGCCTACCTCTGTTCTGAATTATAAATCTATCAAAGCTTCCAAAATGAATTACTGGACTAACCATAAATCATGACAATATATCCATAAGCCATTTGATATTACGAGAATGATTCAGACCTGGTATGTATAACTCCTCGAATGTCGCCAACGGTATCGGACTGGCTAAATTCCTTCACAAAACCAATCATAAAACTCATTGGTATATGGTGATCGATCACAGTCTTATGCTCGTGAATGTTCAATGCCATGATGGCGTCCTTGACTTCAAAAGCTGAAATCTACCCGAGTCATCAACTTAATACTGAGGAACTACACCTTACAACTTAAATCTTCTTGTTCTTAAATCACAACTGATACGAAAATCTGACAGAACTCCATAGAATCTAAATACATTGAATCTTCCTTTTTGCGCTTTCACATTGAATCTTCCTTTTTGCCCTTCATAACCATTAAATCTCTTATTGTAATACTGTTATGCTTAAGAAAATCCAAAAGTATCAATTTTCGCAATTCATGTTCATTACCACACGCATATACTCTCATGCCATTATTACTTGATGTACTCAACCATGCTATCCAACCATTAACTCTTCGGCACAGTCTACTATCACAAACATTGTTTCACTTCAAAAATTATACTTTATCCTTCAAACTTAAGAGATTTCAATCTTCCACTTATTAATCAACTCGGATGCATTCTTTCAAGAATGATATGAAATTATCCACTGCTACCACATAAGTCGCCTTCCCATCAATCTTATCACGTCAGTCATTTGAAACCCGAATCTCACGATCGTCAATCACGAATTCCCATGGTGCTTTAGACTTCCTTATTCTAACCTACTTAACAATTACACCCTATCTAAAATAATGAAAGATAATTACACCATGACTCATACTTTATTCAAGTAATCACGTTGCTTTGAATTCAAATCCTTTCCATTTCTTAAGGTGTACCCTACGCCTTCCAATTCAAGGTCAGCATGCCTTTATCCTAACTCTTCAATTTCCATATTCTCCCCCAAAATCACATTAACCGCTATCGATCGAGAATCACTCGAACCCACTCGAGAGTATACCATAATATCAATAAATCATGCAAAATAGATGAGTCAACCCTGTAAATGGTAGTAAACCACAAACTCGAACAACCGAAGGTATTTATTACCTCACTCGAATCTCAAAACGAAATCTTTTCTAAATCACGCGTACTATATGAATAATCATTCACGAAGCCTCCCACCAGAAGTATCGATCAACCTCTGTTACCCCCAATAAGATCCATTATTGTCGATGTAATATTTCAAACCGTCACTGCAAGTCCATAACCTACCGGGCAATCTCACTTACCATTCACAAAGTTCTACTAACGCTATCATACAGTTCCATACCAACATCATTTCCTATGATCCCTTAACTGATGAATCATTCTTCTACCTTGGCTTACAAGTCCATCAACCAAATATCAATATACAAAGTACTATAGTGAATTCAATTTTCTTGGTTTCAACCGTTATCATTTATCCTTACTTGAATTTCCAAAATATACTTCAAAACTTAAGTCAGTTAACATCTACCATTGATCTACCACTTTAAATATCCTTATCGACTGACACCTCACTCAAGGGTCTTTAACTATTGCTTGCCCAAAAAGAACCATCTCTCGCCTGATCTCATCAAATTAGAATGCCTCTAACAAATTATGTAGTTATCCTTCTCATTCCGTCAATTCTGAAAAATCACATCACTATTATTTGTGAAAACTTGTGTAGCCCTAAGAAATAAGTACAATTCCCACTCCATAATTAAGTGCAACCACCAGAAACTCCTTAAGTAATACATCTTCACATGTGTCCATCGCTAGATCCATCCTCATTAGCCGATCTTTGTACACCCCAATAGTCTACAATATAGTCAAAATATATATAGATCCATCTCCCATTAGAATCTATTTTATACCTAGAGCATTTTCTTCCGATGATAAATTAGTGAATTTATCCCACTTATCCAGAGGCCATTCGTCAATTATGTAGAGAATTCACATACTACTGGTCTTTACTCTTCCACCACAAGGCCATCATGTCGCAACTCCGCTTTAACCTTTCATACCCTTATGAGTTAACAAACATAATACCCCGCGCTCCTATCAGATGAATACTTTACCATTTTAACATTTTGTCACCAAGCTCAAACCATTTGAATTCTCTTCAATACAATTCAACACCGTAGAATGGAAAGAAAACTTTTCATACGAACCTCATAGCAAGTCTTACCACCTCTGACCTCATCACCTAGGATCACCTTTCACGTCCTTGTATTTTATCAAATACTCTTCACATCCTTACCATGGTCTATGTCCTCTTTATAACGAATCCATCATCCCAAGTCTAAGATTGTCTTCAATATACCAACGCATGTACACTTCTGTTACTGAATCATCCACTTGTTGTTGATACACCCACATCACAAGACTGTCATAATAAATCTGGATGACATTGAAATATTCTCATATCAATGACACCTCAAGTAAAGCATCCTTGATATGTCAAACCTACTCAAGTGCAGTCCTCAAAGTCATAATGCTTATTACTTTGTTACTTCATTAACCATACGTCTTCAAATCTCCAACTCCTTCCATATCACCTATTATACCATAAAGGCACCTCTTCGGCCTTTGAGTAACTGTTGAAGCTATGAATATCAAGTAGTCTTTCGTACTATCGCTCCCGTTTCCTAGGGATATCACTGAACCAACAGTATAAATCACAACCCCGCTCAATCGAGTCTCCAAATAATATCTCCAATATGAACTCAATTTTGTGTCTTTATCACAGTGACACATCTCGTACCATATTGCACGATGTCACATCTAGCCGCTCGTGGGCAATCCAAGAACATCTCCTTCATGTTGGTGAGAGATTGAAATGATGAAGTTTATACCATAAACCAAATTACATACGCACGATAAGGAATGAAAGAATGAAAGTTTCATAAATGCCTTATAGCCTCTCGAAGATAGATACGGAGCTCTTCGTACCGATCCACAAGGCTTTACTAGACACTGCTCTTATACTCATAAGACCAATGAACCTAGTGCTTTGATACTATTTTGTCATGACCCAAAATTCCATTGTGCCATGAGGGCACATACCCTACTCATAGGCAAACCACTAGCATCCAAATGTCAGTAATATAAAGAAAATGCAGAAAAATTAAGGAAAATAACATAAGTATTATTAAGTCTTAGAACATAATACATAAACCTTGAAAGAAAACCTTAAAATCTGGTTCTCATGAGTACAAAGCTACTAACTGGAACACAAGTCTAAAATGATATATAAATCATTGTCTGAAATATATTGGATAGAAAGGTAAAATAACAACAGCGAGAGTTCCAGTGCTGGGATAGTGTATGCGGGTCACCCTAGACTCATAAGAAAGACCCACAAGCATCGTGTCTAAGCTCCTCCACTGGCATCCGAATTAGTACCTGCACATAGAGTTTAGTAAGTGCAGAGTGAGAATGAGAAGCACGTGCAGCATCATCGATCATCCCTAACTATAGCGGTGACGAGGGTTGGTACTCGCAATACTTCACTTCTTACTTGGTTAGTAAAATTGTACATTTTATATGCATTAAAATTATCTAACTAATGATTCCACAACCTACAGAATGATATCCACAACCTACAGAATGATAAAGTACATTACTTTTCAAAGATCATACTAAAGTCTTCTAACTTTACCTCAATTAGGATAAGTTTAGCAATAAGGTTCCAATCTACACCTAATCAGGCATCTAAATCCTCAAGATTATATCTTTTATCCAAATAAACAAGTTTACTATTAAAGGTTCAATCTTTTAGTTCTTATACTAAGAAACGCATAAATATCCCATTTCTATATCGTTCCTAACAGTCCAAGTCATAAAGATCCCATCTTTATTAGCATTTCTAGCAATTAAAGTCATAAAGATCCCATCTTTATATCATTACCATACCATCTCATATTTACGTCTTACATCAAGGATAAGCTACAAGGTGTCATTATTTCTCTCCTTAAAAGTCACATGATTATAAAGTCTACCAGAAATCAACACCGAGTACACACAACATCAAATATATATCAGGAATATGAATGAATGCAATGCATATGATATATATGTATGTATGTATATATGCAATGGCCATATGTACCTGATATACACTCTCTACTACAATAGATATCACATGACTCATGGGGGACTCACGAGGTCCATTTATCCATCTAATCCCATCGGATACCAACTCTGTGGCTGAAGTGTCATCATCAGTCATTACTCTCATATCATGTACTATATCCAACAACAAGCTTCCTATGCCCCTTTCCAGCAGTATCTGAATAGTCAAATAACAATATAATATGTATGAATAATAAGGATATGTGTACACCATGCAATCGATATAATCAATACAATCAGTATTATATATTCATTTTCAAGTATTTAGACGAGATGTAGAGTGATGAATGCATGACAAGTCAAATAAGAATAAGATATGAAACATGGATTTGAACCCAACTAATTAGCAATCATACCAACCTAAGAGGATTTATGCACCGCGCTCACAGCCTGAATGGATAAACACATAATGTCCATTGATTATATCAAACTAGTTCATTAATTACCCAATTTAAGTTCACTGGTGCCCGTATTAGTGCTCGTCCCCTCACTAATACAGGACCCCCAATTCCCCATTACTCCAGCTAATTCTTTAACAGTATACCAACACATAAACGCTATACTAGAGTCTGCTAAGTCTCAACTTGCCTTATTATGAAATTCCAAAGCTCATAAACGACTCCAAGCTCTGTCCGCATGAAGATTAAGCCTCTCGGAAACTCCATCGTGACCAAACTCACCGAACGAGTTCAAACTAGTCAAATTAGCAGCTTACAGAGTTAGATGAGTCCAACGCTACCCATATTACTATACTTTATTTCAGAACCCAACAGTCACCCAAAAATAGAATTTCGAGTCTCAAAGAACAAAAAGGAAAATTAGGTCTAAAATTAGTTTACCCAACCTCTTACGAGTCTATGTATCGAGATTCATCCAAATCTAATATCAATTTCATGATTTAATAGATAAAACACCATCTTTCAATGTAGGGTTCATAACCCATAAAACCCTCATCACAAATCATAAATTCTACCAGTAACCTAAAGCTCTGATACCAGATTTGTCATGACCCCTTTCGGGCATCGTGGTGGCACCTACACCTTCCCCACTTGGTAGGCAAACCACTCTTGTACCCAAGCAAATATAACCATAACTTAAGCGGAAAATATATTAAGTAAATACTAATCTGCCTTGCTATATAAAGAAAAGGAGTTATAAAATACTGAATATCTACTTATTACATTCCCAAATTATCTGGTTTAGTCAGTACAAGATCCACTACAAAGTGGAAATAGAATGTCTGAAATACTGTCTCAATTATGCAAACAATGACCAGAATAAGAAGGGAGAATCCAGGGCTGTTGGGATAGGTAGACTCACCCTGAAAGCGTAAGTCCACCACCTTAGATGTCATCCACGAGGTTTGACACTTGTTAACGACATTGTATATGCATCCACAAAAAATGTAACAAGTATAGTATGAGTACATAACACACCCCAGTAAGTATCATATGTCGACAATGACGGATAACACGTAATAGACATAAACATCAAGTTGACACACATGTATCTGAATCCTACGCAATTTGTTTAAACACATAAGTCACCTTCAAATAGCAGATTTAGTCCAACACTTATTCATCTCAAGGTCATGGAAGTACAACCAACACATAATAACCTTGTCACAGTAGTAATTTCAATTAAGTATGAATCTCATGTTTATGATGTATGTTAATGAATGATATGCATGAATGCAATGGTACCTCTCGACAACCTGGTATACACATTCCACCAGACTTTGCCTCATAGCTAGGACCCAAGGGGGATCCACGAAGTCCATATACCGCTCACAACCAACTAAAATGATCCATCGGTCTGGCTAGAGCATCAATGACAGACTCATTATCGAGTCATATCAATCATCATCATATTAGTATTCTAAATCATCTCATAACAGTATCATGTACCTTCGTTTCAAAGTATAGTCAGAATAACAACACTCCATACCACTCTATTTTAATATCAGAATAACATGAGTGTATGAATGTAACGGTAAATTAAGTAAGTATGAGATGAAATCATTTTCAAAAGATGAATAACACATGCCTCATAATTATCGATAGAACATGAGGCATTAGTGATGAGGAATTTCAACAACAATCACAAATAATATCAATTATGGCGACAAGCCGACATAACAGCAGTCGGGATCAATACAGTATGATCTCCTAAATAGTTCAACATTGGTACCTACCCAAGTGCTCATCACAGTCACTAAGGTGGTACCCTCATTGTGATCAATACCCCTCAATACTTATATATACTACATGCATCTATCAGAGTCCAATAGAAAACATTATTGCCTACCTTGAAGCCGAACATGTGCCACGAACTAATCTCAAGCCAAGGCCTTGCCCTTGAGAAGTGTCTCTGAATATTCATAGTCTATTATCCTAGATTTTGTGTTAATACGATATTCTATATACACAAAAAAAGGTAAGACTTTTCAAAAAAACTGAAAACCTGACCCCTAAAGAGACCCCGGGCCCACAAGGGTAAACTTCGAACATTATTGCTATAAAAGTATACTCTGTCTAATTAGTCATATCCCTAAGTTTTAGGATCAACTAATTGCAATTAGGTTTTCAATTGCCTTTAGAATCCAAAACTCCCAATCTTAGACAAACCCTAGAATTTTCCCAAAAAATTAAGAAATGAAAATAGCAATTCTAGCTTAGCAATAGGTTACTCCATCATTAATAAACTCTAACATAAAATATCACACCTTAAATGCCCAATCTTAGACTCCAATTTCATTTAGTTAGCCCTCTTAACATTACATAAGGACCATAGGTTTTTATCCCTAAAACATGGTTAACAACCTAGATTTAATGATGGAATCATAAATAGATAATGGAGATAGGATAGAATTCTTACCCCAAAGTTGGAATGAATGAAAGCCTTGATTTCCTCCCCAAATCGAGCATAGAGTTGTGAAATAATGAGCTATGATAAGTGAAATCGAACTTAGGGACTTTTATTATTTCTGATACAACGATCCCGCTCATGTGGAATATTCCTTGTAGGAGCGGCCTTGCTTCTACAGAAAAATGACTGTAGAAACTGCCTCACTAAATGTACCGTAGATCTGTAAAGGCAGAGATAACATCGCAGAAGCGGTTGGCCTTTACGCATAAAGTTCCGCAAAGGCGAACCTTTCCAACTTCCTCAAGGCTCGCATCCGCGGACCAACTTTCATAGAAGGAGCTCCGTAAATATGGCCAAAAGTCATTGTTGCGATTTCACCAAAACAAGCAGCAGTAGGTAATTCACAATCTTCCATTAAACATCGAAAACTCACCCGAGACCTCCCGGATACAAACTGAATATGCTACACAAGTGTAACTGACGCTATAAAACTTGCTCGCATACTCAGAATACTCATTCGACCAAGCTAAGATACACTTTTCTACAGATCTACTCAAAATTTTCCAAGTTTCACAAATTAGCAAATAAGGACTCAAAATACATCTGGATGCCTCGGGAAGCAAATCAAATACTCGTCCAAGTTACAAACGATGTTCCAGACCAACCAGAAATGATAGAACTCGTAAATGAACCCATATACTCAAAAGTCAACTCTGGATCAACTCATTCCATTTCAAAAATATTAAACTTAGATTTTCCTTCTGAAACCTATCTAACTCACCTCGAGAACCATGCTACACATCCTCGCGAGTCAAAAATCCAAAAAAAATGTCTACATAAAGGGTAATTTGATCAAGTAAAGTTGTTAAGAAAAAAATGACCAGACGGGTCGTTAGAGCCAGAGTTTTGGAAAGTTCTGCAAACAAGGATACTTTTTCTCTGCTAGAAAATACATGTTTCTATTGATCTCATAAATACCTTGTTATAAGAAATTATCCCACCATGCCTTATAGTGTTCCTACTTTTCCAAATTTGCCACATAATCAAAGTTGGAGTAGTTTGATATAATGATTTCAATAACATATTGTACATTCCACCAAGCCATGAATGTTTGTTTAACATGAATGAATGGCCCAATAATACTTGTTGCTGATGAAAAATATCTCTATATTTTTTGGCAGATGGACCTGTAATGAAAATATGATCAATTGTTTCCTATCGAATATGGCAACACTAGCATCTTGACACTATGGAGATCATCATTTTCATCAACACTTCATATATTGGTAATGTGAAGAACCATTTCTTCCACAGAAAGAATTACAAACTTGAGATATTTGCCTAAGGAGTTCCCATGCACTTCTCACTTTAAATCAGAACTAGTATTCATCCATCATGGCTTATCTCTACCATCTGATCTCACCAAATAGCCCAACTCTAGTCAGATATTCTCAATAATGTCACCAGGCAACAAGCCTTGTGATTTTGGGAAGTTTAAGTGTTCTCTATCCATTAATTCCTCAATATCTTCTACAAACTCATCTATATGAAAATGTGAAGGAATATAATCATGCAATGCCCCAAGTTCTATCCACTTATGAAACTAGACTGAAGTAGAACCACTATTAGGTTTCCACAAAATGTTGTGCTCCATTTCATCCCTTGATTCTAACATCATCTTCCAAGTTTTAGTCCATCATTTTCACTGCACCACTATAGGTCTAAATTTCTTACAATATTTGTTCTACATGAAGTTTGACCACAATGTGTTGCTAGTTCTAAATCTCCACCAGATTTCGGCAAAAAGATATTTTGAAATATCAAATAATAATATATAATCTAATCTTCCTTCATGCTTTGGAAAACACAACTTTTCCCATTCAGACCAGTGTTTGCTTCTTCCATCTTCCTTTAGTTTTCCATAAGAATTTGTTAAACAGCTTATGTAGATCCTTAATGACACACTTTGGTGGAATCATTGCAGATAAAAGATTTATTAGGATGATTTGTAACACATCTAAATAAGAAAATATCAAATCAGTGGTCTTATTCGCCTTGAAGTGTCTTTGTAATTGAAGGTTGTTTTATACGTGTAAAATTTTAATCTCAACATAGATAATGATTAGGTAATTATTATATCATGTTTTAATAGGATTGGGTGTTCTTAGTTTACCTTTTACCTCTTATGTATGATCTTAAAAATAAAATAAGTCATTAAAATAAAGTATTTATTTCAAGAAAATGAGTAAAATAAATATAAGAATATTTGATAAAATTGTAATCGTGAAAATTTTATCCAATATCTAGGACTTTGAATTGTTAGTTAACTAACAACAGAATTATTACTAAATTAAGATATATAATAAGTTCATATGGGTCGCGTTATTCAGGAGTTTAGTCTAATATTTAGGTGGACTAATAAATCAGTACCACTTATTTAATTAAAGTCATACACATGTCTAATTTAATTACATAGAGCGTCATTTTAACCGTAAAGGGAAATTGGGGTCCTATAAGTGGAAGAAATGACATTTTTAACCTGAAAAGTAATGTTAATGACAGATGAGTCCAATAGGTAGAGCGAGCGCAAAATTTAAATAATTTTCTATACGTTAGGGGAATTTGGGACCCTTTTCATTTCATGTTTAAAGGCATTTCACGTTTGAATATGGGTCACGAGTCACTCCAAATGGGCTGACCCGATCCGATTAGGAGAGATATGGGATTATGGTTAAGAGGAGTTACCACATCCCCTATACCTCCTCTAGAAGTATTGTGGTTCCATCCCACTCTTATCAGCAAGATGACTCCATATGAGTAATGGTCGACAGACTTGCAAAGTTGACCCCTTCTTGTCAGATAAAGCCACTCACCCGACCGAGGATTATACAAAGTTGTATATTAAGGAAACTGTATGACTTCATGACATTCTAATGTCTGTTATTTCAGATAGAGGAGCTCTGTTTATAGTAAACTTCTGGAGTTCCTTCTAGAGAGGTTTGGGAATACAAGAGAACCTTGGTGTAGTTTCTACCCCAAACAGATAGTCAGGCCAAATGGACAATTCAGACACTCGAGGATATGCTATGGGCATGTATACTAGATTTCTAAGAGAATTGTGATGATTATTTACCCCTCAATAAGTTTTAATATATATTAGCAGTTATCATTCAAGTATCAAGATGGCTCATGAGCGTGCAGAAAGGGTGGGGGAATTACTCCCTTTAACAGCTTCTACTCCGCATATAATATAGACATTGTTCTCTTCACAGAAAAAAATATTATCTCTAACTCATTCACTTTATAAATAAAATACAAAAATTAGGGCATTTAGTTGGTGAGAAGAACTTTGTTTCCTACAGAGATGAAGTCGATCTTGGGCAATTGTTTTGGTGGTGAGTTCAATGATTTTTGTTGCAATCGAAAGGTACACAATTCGTTGTTCTTGCTCCGTTGTTTTTATTATAATGGAATCAGAGATAGGTCTTGTTTACTCCATAAAATTGAATAAACCCTAGTTGTTAGTTATTTTATAAGTGGTAAACTTTATTCTGTAAACTATTTATAATTTTGGGGTGATACTTATATTTCCAGAATCTACTTTTTTAGGGATTTCCGTTGATATATTACCCATTAAAATGGATTAAAAATGAGTGAGATATGAATTTTTGAAGTTATGTTGAAAAATGTGACAGTTTTTTTTTAAATAAAATATGCGAACTGTTCTTGATTTCTAAAAAATACTTGTTAAGACTACAATGTGAGGTATATATGTAATGACCCATTTGGTCGTTATGACACTTTGACCCTTCCTCGAGGCCTATTAGTACGACTTTGACCCACGGAGATGGGCGGTGCAGTTTTTGAGGTGACTGGGCGAGATATCCTATGACTTTTATGATATAGAGCCTTAAAGTGGAAAATATTTGACCAATAGTTAACTTTTAGGTAAACGAACCTTTTCTAGAAATCTGTCAATTCTGAGAGGTCTGGATGGGTGATTGTGACTTGGTGGGATGTTCATTTCAGTTTCTGAGACACTCGAGAGTATTTTTGGTTATTGATTAGAAGTTGGACTTTAGCCATTGGGTGTTGACCCGGTCAAATAGACCTCTGTTGGAAATTCTGAGACCACGAGTGAGTCTGTAGCTTATTTTTATGTGTGAATGCATGTCTGGTTTGTGTTTGGGAGGTCTCGAGCGACTGTCGGATTTTGGGGTTGAGTTGTGAAAATCCTGCAGTGTTCTGGTGCTTGGTGTCCACCATAGTGGCACTAGAGGCAATGTAGCAGACCCGCCACAGCGTGGCCTAATCCTCTATAGAAAGTGGTGGGGATTTTTATTGAGACATCGTAGAGAACGGATGGTCGCTAGCGCGGGCTCGCTATAGCAGACTAGTAACCGTTGCAACGGTTGAAGGGGACCAGATTCTATTTAGTGCATTAGTTAAAACCCTTTATTTCCTATCATTTCTAAGCATCTTGGATGCAAATTGAAGGAGTTCTTGGCTGATTTATCATGTGGTAAGTTCTCTAACCTATAATTCATTTCTTTACCTTTCCTCAACTTGAATCCATGCTAGAAATTCTATAGAACTTAAGGAGGAAGATGGGTTTTGATGTCTATTTCACTATTTGAGTTTAAATTGTTCTAAATGAATACTGTGGATGGATTTGACTAACCTTAGTATGGAGTTTGATGATTTATTAACTAATAGGCTTGAATCTTCCATTTTGTTGATTAATTAAAAGCTTGAAAGATAGAGTTTATACCAAATTGGGGGTTTTGACTTGAATAATGGAATTGACCTATTCTTGAGTTAAGTTAGCAATTGATTAGTAGAATTAGACTTTTAGAATGTTAGATTACCAATTCACTTTTTCAAATTACCCGTTTTACCCATGTGGGCTCATTTTCCCCTTTTTCCATAGTTGATTTTAATTTAAAGGATAGTATAGCGGTATGGGTATTGTTAGTTTCCATTTCTAACTTGGATTTCTATGATCACTAGACTTCGAGTATAACCTATACCCTCATAATGAAAAGGCTCCAGTGTGACTGTTCGTGGCACCAGCTCAGCATTCAGGTAAGTTATGACTTACCTTATGGTTAGATTTCGGTTAGCAAAGCATATATAGTGTTAGTGATTATTGGAGAAAGCATGTTATGCCTTAGGGTATGAAGTTGGGATGGAATAATTAGGTTGGTATTGTTGTTGGATTGTGGTTTGTTGCCTTATTTGATCTAGTGGCTCGTCACCATGTGTAGGATACTAGACTTGACCGTATATATAGGAAGGGTTGATTCATTCTTGACATGATGTTATGTGTCCATGCGTGTCATGATTGACTTGATATTTTCCCATTAGTGTTGATATATTCTCATTGGCATTTGATATCATTCATATATTCATGATCATAAATTTGGATCGAGTTGCGCACCGCAACATTTATACATATATTGGACCGGGTTGCACGTTCTGCAAAATATACATATATTGGATGGGGTTGCACTTTCCATAATATATACTTATATTGGATCAGGTTGTGCGCCGCAGCAGGTACATGGACTTCATCAGTCCTCCATAGGTCATGACTATCAGGCGTAGAGTTATTCTGCTCAAAGTTGCATATGCATTCATATTCACATATTCATACTTATTGGATTCGTACTTGGTATTTATAGTTGTGATGCTATTCTTGGGCTGTGTAATCTTTATATCTGATTGTGACCATGCCTATCTTTTAGTCTCTAACCTTATATATGTTAACTAACTGTTGTTGGCCTATGATACTTACCGATACATAGTGTTTGTACTGATACTACCTTGTTTCATTCTTTTATAAGGGCAGAGTACATGATAGGGTCTACTTCATTTCCTCGTGACTGAATCCCGAGGCTTTGCTGATGAGCAGATAGTGTAAGCACATGGAGGGACCCGCAACCCAGATGTCTCTTTTATTTACTTGTCTTATTTTGCTACTCCGAGAAAGTTTTGTACTTTGCAGACTATGTATTAGTATTCAGACTTGTAGTTATGTAGTAGTGACTCTTGTACAACCTTAGACTAGATTCTTTGGTATTGTTGTATTACTTCTGCACTATTTCCTTATCTATCATAGACTTATTATATATATTTGATTGTTTGGGTTTTAATTTATTTTTTATTGAACTATTATTAAGGGATGGGTTCACCTACCAGGTGGGAAAGGGGTATGTGCCCGCGTGTTCCCCGATTTGGGATGTGACAAGTTGGTATCAGAGTCCTAGGTTGCCCGATTTATACAAGAGCATGTCTAGTAGAGTTGCGGATATGTATGATGAGCTCCTTACTTATTTTCCAGAGGCTATAGGGCATTTATGACACTTCAATTTCTTAATTCATTCATGCTACTTTATTCAAATTGGTATCCGGAACATTCAAATTGGTATGTGATTCATTTCTATTATCTCACAGATGGTGAGGACACGAACTGATATCGCGAGGGATGGCATGCCCAAGCCCGCTACTGGGGGCAGCACGAGAGGACGAGAACAAGCTAGAGGCTACGGCCGAGCTAGAGGTTGTGGTGCTACACCGGTCAGGGGTAGGGCCCCTATGGCTGGACAGAGGTGGGCGCGATCAGCTTCTTTAGAGCATCAGCCAAAGCACCAACCCGAGAGAGCACAAGTAGCTGGAGGAGGTAAAAGGCCAGCCCAAACTCACCCCGGGGTCATATTTGACCCAGTATTCTAGGATACCTTGCCCCGCATACTTCTACATCTCAATGCCCAGCATGCCATGGGCGATGCCACTACTCCAACTGATTCTCATACCAGAGCAGGATTATAGACTCTTGAGCAACTACAGATACTGGGGATGTAGCATGTTGATGTCATGGCCCCACACATTGATGGTATATGATCCTTTGAGGGTGCTCCTAGGCCAGTAGGAGTCCATACTTTGATATTTGGGAATTAGGGGCTCATCGATAGGTTTTTTAAGATAGAGTTGCCCAGATTCTATGACACGCGTAGCGAGTATGCATACGAGTTAATTATGGATATGCATGAGAAAATTTACAATAGGGGTATTGTGGAGTCTCATGGTGTGTATTATGTGTCTTTCCAGTTTAGCATAGACATGAAGACGTGGTGGAGGTATTATATTGAGGGTAGACCTACTGGTTCATCTCCACTAACTTGGGTACAGTTTCACCATGCCTTCTTGGAGAACTACATGCCTCATACTTTGAGGGATCAGTGCATGGATGAGTTCACCCATTAGTGGTAGAGAGGTATGTATGTGGAAGAGTATGAGGCCAGGTTCCTATTTTTGGCTTGGTATGTGACACAGTTGATTATGACAAAGGCAGAGATAGTTCGTAGATTTGTTAGTGGACTTGTGCTTCCACTTCATGTTTTTTGTCTTCAGCTTGTGGCTATGGGTTCTTCCTTCCAGTCATTAGTAGATCACGCTGTGATGTCGAGTCTGCCACGACTTGATCCTTTGAAGGTCTAGTGAGAAAAGGCCTCGTCAGCATGGTGGGTTCACTAGTTCCGGTTATACAGGCGGGGGTCAGTCTTCCAAGACTATCCCATTCAGTCCACATTATAGGCATCGTTTTGTGGCCCTTCTAGACAGAATGGTCGTGGGGCCAGGCAGTCTTATAGAGGTTCTTTCTCTCGACCAACCGACTGAGGTGGTCCATTCGATTCTTCAGTCTTTGTATATCAGCCTCCAGCACCTAGAGCAAATTATGGTTATGGTGAGACCAATCACCTCATACAGATTTCACCCCACCTAGACAGAGTGGGACTCAGCAGGGTTTTCGGATCTAGACCCCGAAGACTCTGACATCTACTGGTAGTCGGGGTGTTTCTTTAATGAGAGGCGGTGCTCAGTCAGGCCGTGGTGGTTCTCATTCATCTAGGGGTGGACATCAGTCTGATATGGGTGGTTCCTACGTCTCTAGTGAAGGAGTGTAGTTTGGCCAGAGTGGCCACTGTAGTGGGCATTTCTATGATTTTCCGGTAGGCCCAAGGCTGAGGCTTCTGATGCTGTGATCTCAGGTAACATTTATGTTCGTCATCGGCTGGCTACGGTCTTACTTGATCTTATGTCTACTTTCTTACTTGATCTTATGTCTACTTTCTCATATGTGTCTGCTTATCATTTAGTTAGTTAGGATTTGACTTGTGACAGACTTGACATGCCTATTCATGTGTCTACTCCAATTAGGGATTCAGTATCGATCGATCGAGTTTATTGGTCTTGCTTAGTTACTTTTATGGGGTATGACACATGGGTAGACTTGATGATCTTGGATATGGTAGACATTGATATTATTTTGTGTATGAGTTGGTTGCCACCGTACCATGCGATCTTGGATTGTCATGCCAAGATAGTTACCTTAGCTATGCCTGGGATTCCTAGACTTGAGTGGAGGGGTACTTCAAGTCCCGCTTTGAAGAAGATCATTTCTTACCACTGCGCAAAGAAACTAGTCGACAAAGGGTATTTGGCCTACTTGGCTCATGTTCGTGATACTAGTGTTGGTTTTCCACCTATTGAGTCCATACCTATTGTGTGTGAATTCACGAAGGTATTCCCTTTTGATTGGCCGGGTATGCCACTCGATCGTGACATTGATTTATGCATCTCTTTGGAGTCAGGAACGCACCCCATTTCTGTTCCACTATATAGGATTACACTTACCGAGTTAAGTGAGTTAAAAGAGTTATTGCGGGATCTACTGAGTAAGGGGTTCATTATACCGAGTGTCTCCCCTTGAGGCGCTCCCATTTTGTTGATAAAGAAGAAAGATGGTACGATGAGGATGTGAATAGATTACCGTCAATTAAACAAGGTCACAATTTATAATAAATATCTTATTCCTCATATTGATGACTTGTTCGACCAGCTTCAGGTGCTTCATGTTTTCGAAGATTGATTTGAGGTCACACTATCACCAACTGAAGATTCAGGGCGAGGATATTCTGAAGACGGCCTTTAGGACTCGTTATGGTCATTATGAGTTCCTTGTTATGTCATTTGGACTTACGAATGCCTCGACATCTTTCATGCACTTGATGAATTGCATTTTTAAGCCATATTTGTATTCTCTGTCATTATCTTTATCGATGATATCTTGGTGTATTTGAAGAGTAAATAGGAGCATGAGCATCATTTAGGGATTGTCGTTGGGTTGTTGAGAGAGAAAGAGCTTTATGCCAAGTTTTCGAAGTGTCACTTCTAGCTTGATTTTGTGGCATTCTTAGGCCATGTGGTGTCAAAGGATGGGATTATGGTTGATCCTAAGAAGATTGAGCTTGTTAGGAATTGGGCGAGGCCCACTACTGTGACTGATATTCGTAGCTTCGTGGGGTTGGCCAGTTACTACCGTCAGTTCATGGCTTGTGAAAAGAGCTTTCAAAAGCTCAAGACTATGTTGACTTTGGCTCCGATTTTGGCATTACCCATGGAAGGAAAGGATTTCTCAGTTTATTGTGATGCGTCCCGTGTTGTTTTTGTGGCTGTGTTGGTGCAAGAGGGAAAGGTCATTGCTTATACTTCCAGACAGTTGAAGATCCATGAGAAGAACTACTCTACCCGTGATTTGGAGTTGTTAGCGGTAGTCTTCGTTTTGAATATTTCAAGGCATTATTTATATGGGGTCTATTGTGAGAGGGATCTAAATTCGAGGCAACGTAGGTGGATAAGCTTATGAATGATTATGATATCACTATACTTTATCATTCGGGTAAAGTTAATATGGTAGTTGATTCCTTGAGCCGCAAGGTAGTAACTATGGGCAGTTTAGCTCGGCTGGTTGCTTCGGAGCATCCCTTAGCCATGGGGGTTCAGACTCTGGCTAATAGTTTTGTGCGATTGGATATTTCGGATCCAGACAGAGTTTTAGCGTGTCTTGAGGTGAGGTCATCTCTCTTAGAGCAGATTAGCGCTCAACATTTTGAGGATGCTCAGTTATGCAAGATTCATGATAAGGTATTGCGTAGTGAGGCCAAGGAGACCGTGCTTGATGATGAGGGGGTTTTGAGGATCAAGGGCCGTGTGTGCATTCCTCATGTTAGTGGTTTGATTCATTTGATATTGTAGGAGGCCCATAGTTCCAGATATTCCATTCATCTAGGTGCTACTAAGATGTATCGTGACTTGAGGCAGCATTACTGGTGGGGTCGGATGAAGAGAGATATTGAAGATTTTATTGCCAGGTGTGGAAAGTGTCAGAAAGTCAAGTATGAGCACCAGAGACCTGGTGGTATGCTTCAGAGGATGCTCATTCCCGAGTGGAAGTGGGAGAGGATCACCATGGACTTTGTTATAGGTCTTCCGAAGACCTTGGGTAAGTTTGATTCAGTTTGGGTTATTGTGGATAGGCTGACCAAGTCAACGCACTTTATTCCAGTTCAGGTTACCTATAATGTAGAGAAGTTATCTAGGATTTACATCCGTGAGATTGTGCAATTGCACAAGTTTCCTATTTCTATCATCTCCTATCGATGTCCTCAGTTCACCTCCCATTTATGGCAGACATTGCAGGCAGAGTTGGGTACTCAATTGGATCTTAGTACCGTTTTTCATCCCCATACTGATGGATAGTCCAAAAACTATTCAGGTGCTCGAGGATATGTTGAGAGCATGTGTCATTGATTTTGCTGATTATTGGGACCATTTCTTACCCTTGGCAGAGTTCGCGTACGACAATAGCTACCATTCCAGTATTGATATGGCACCGTTTGTCGTTTTCCTATTGGATGGTTTGGTGCTTTTGATATTCGATCGTGGGGTACAGATTTGTTGAAGGAGTCTTTAAACAATGTGAATCTTATTGAGGAAAAGCCCTGGCAGCTCAAAGTCGGTAAAATATATTTATGGACCTGAAGTTTCGAGATCTAGTGTTTATGGAGGGTGAGTGATCAAGTTCTTCTGAAGATATCACCCATAAAGGGTGTGATGCGATTTGGGAAGAGGGGAAAGTTGAGCCCAAGGTACATTGGTCCATTTGAGATTCTCAATCGTGTTTGCGTTGTTGCTTATGAGTTGGTTTTGCCACCAGGCATGTCGGGTGTTCATCCTGTTTTGCACGTTTCTATGTTAAAGAGGTTCTATTCAGACAGGTCCTACATCATTCGTTGGGATTATGTGTTGCTTGACAAGAATTTGTCTTATGAGGAAGAACCTATAGCGATTTTAGATAGGCAGGTTAGGAAGTTAAGGTCTAAGGAGATAACGTTTGTTAAGGTGTAGTAGAAGCATCATCCTGTTGAGGAGGCCACATGGGAGATCGAGTCCGATATGCGTTCCAGATATCTCCAGTTATTTGTTGACTCATGTACTTTTCCCCCATTCTTTCCTTGTCGCTCGAGGACGAGCGATTGGTTTAATTGGTAATTGATGTAATGACATAATTGGTCGTTATGGCTCTTTGACCCTTCCCCCCCCCTCTATTAGTACGACTTTGACCAACGAAGATGGGCGATGTAGTTCCTGAGGCGATCGGGCGAGATTTCCTATGACTTTTGCGAAATAGAGCCTTAAAGTGGAAAACGTTTGACCAATAGTTGACTTTTGGGTAACGTCGTAGGCCTCTGTGCGCAATATCATCAATATAACATATATATTAGCTATGTATATAACGACATAGGTCTCTGAGGGCAATACAAATATATAATATGTACATGTGACGACTAGTAGGATATAGAATACTCTTTTAAATATGTCGGAGTAACATGAGGTCGTTACACCTCCAACCATCCTTATGAGGTTGATCATAGCTTGTAGTTGTAGCTATTTGAGTCCCACGAGTCCTCGTATACTCTACAAAAAGCTATCTACATTATACGAATGATTTGTATCAATAACAAATTCATAGCTTGTAAGAAAGTTCATTGTACATTTTGTCGAAAACCTTATGTGTGTAACGTTGTAAGATTGTTTGTAGCTTAATATATACACATATCAACACAATAACCTTCATTACTACTTCTACTCATCACCACAACTTAATCAAAAACTCCACAACTTCATATAATACCTTCAAGTCACACAAAACAACCCACAACAATATAGCTTAGCCCTAATGTTCATAAACACTTATTCCACAAGAACATTTTCAACAATCAGATCTTAAACACTTGCATAATCCTAAGAAGATGAGGGATGAGGTAAAACTTACTTTCAGATTCCAGAATCCCTCCATGAAAAGGGTTGCTTTCCCGCTAAGAATTCTCTAAGTCTATGAAACAAGAAAAAAGGTAATTCCACGATAACCACATGATTCCCTACTTCGAATTTAGGTAGTTTAACTTTGATATCAATTTGGATCACTTGAAACCCCTTGCAGAGAGTATATGAGCGGATTAAGGTTGTAAAAATGAAAAGAAATGAGCTTAAGGTCATGGAGAAGCTATTTATATCAAAATAAAAAAAGTGCCACCGACTCAAACCGTTGCAAGGCCTGTGAACCACAGACCCTGCCTGCGAACCGCATGTTGGGTCGCAGACCTTGCTAGCATTTTTAAATTCCCTGTCTCAATTTACTACACAATCTTTGGCTCAAAGACATGACCTACGATTCACAGATCATGCTCTGCGATTTGCCGAGTGCTCCGGGAGGCGACACTTTGTTGAATTTCTGTCGAAACTTATTTCTGTTGATCTGCAAAAACTTAAACCTTCCGAAACTTACTCGACACATCAAAGACTTTGTAAACCTCTTGGAGGGGTCCTACCATCTCCGAGCCTAAATTGGATAACATTAGGTTCACGACGACATGAAAACATGAGGTGTAACATTACCCTCACCGACTCAACCATCTTGGTGTGTTCTGCTAAAGTCTCAAAAGAAGCCTCAAAGTCCACCAACTATAATGTCGACAACTGGAGAAGAATAGTCAACCCTCTCATAAAGCACCTAACCCGCTCAGTATTTGTAGGAATTAACGGTGTTGCATAGTGCGACAAAGCATGAAAATGAGCATCGTACTCAGTAATTGATGCACCCCTCTACTCCAACTTGGAGAACTCATCCATCTTGCTCACACGTAAGCTGAGGGGAGCATACTTCTCTAGGAAGATCTGATAAAATCTGGTCCAAGGTAGTGGAGGCGGCCATGCTGGCGGACAATCAATAGAATCCCTCCACCATTGTTTCGCATCACCCATAAGCTGAAGTGTAACAAAACAGACCCCATGTGACTCAATAATGCCCAAAGTATGGAGCCTTTCATGGCTACTCACTATAAACTCATAACTATCCTCCTCAAGCTGACCATAGAAAATGGGAGGCTTCATGTTGGAGAAATGTTCTCAAATCTTTCTTTCACCGTGGGTCATAACAACTCTGGTCACTAGCCAGGGACCAAACTCCGGCGCTGGGATCTCATCGATACTGGGTTCTGAAATAGCAGCTGGTTGAACCCTAAAGTACGAAACTCGGGAGACTAAACTCCTCACGTTTGGGTATGTGTCCCACCTGGAGTAGCTAGGAGAACACCCGCCTTGGCAAAACTATCAAGCAGACTCAGAATTCGGACCATAATATCCTGAAGAGCCGGTGTAACAATAATCCCGGGATGATTTTGGGCTGACCCCATCTCCTCCTCATAATGATCCTCCTGATGCTCAACCTCCAGCTTGGGGGACACGGATCTAGCACGAGCCTAACTGGCACCCTATGCTCTACCCCTCACCGGTGTAGTTGCTCGGGGTCTACCTCGGCCCAGTCCTTGACCTATACCAAGACCACACATCGCAGGAGCTGATACATGTGCCTCATCTCTCGCCGTGTGACCAGAAGTCCTCACCAGGTGAGAGAATAGGAAACAAAGTTAGACACCAATTTGATCAAACATAGCACAAAAGGAATGAAGAAAGTGAAGTTTCCTAAATGTCACATAGCCTCTCGAAGATAAGTACGGACGTTCGTACACCGATTTACAAGACTCTAATAGATATTGCTCTTATAATTAAGATTGTTTAACCTAGGGCTTTGATACCAAACTTTGTCACGGCCCCTTTCAGACGTCGCGGTGGCACCTACACTTTTTTCCACCGATAGGCGAACTATATCCCAAACAATAACATGCAATAGAATAATATGCAGAAATAAGAGAAGTAATTATAAAAGTTGTCTTATCATAACATAAATAAGGAACCAAATCCGATAATATAGTTATTACAACTCCGAAGATCTAGTCTATAATAAAAGAGAACTAAAACAAGAATAAATGAGTCTAAAAGTTTGATAACTGTCTCATAAATACAAGTAAAGACATGGTAATAAGAATAGCATCTAGGGTATGCTATGAGAAGGCAGGTTCACCCCGAACACTAGAGCTCTCCAACTCGAGCACTGTATCTACATCCAAAAAAGAATGCAGCAAGCGTAGCATGAATACATAACGTACCCCCATAGCCATGATAGGCCGATAACAATGGAAGATACGTAACTAATATAAATACCAAGTTGCTCTCATATAACCCTATTCTAAATAGTTCAGTGAATCACTTAAGTCACCCTGTTCACAAAAAAATCAATACTCATCTCATAAATCATGAAAGTTTAATCAACATAATATACCTTATCCCTATAATCAATTCAAGTCACAATAATCAATCCAAATCACGTACAATTTCATCAAGATATCAATGTATATAAATGTATGGCATGAATGAAAATGCAAGGTACCTTTCCATTAACCTGCCATACACACTCTATATGTTTTTCCTTATAGATATGACCCACGGGGGACCCACATCGTCCATATACCGATCCTAGCCAGCCTAAATTTAACACATGAATCTACTATAGCCCAAGACTCGTTTATCGAGCCATATCAATCAATTTCCTCATCTTAATAATTCTAATCATCTCATAAGAATAACCTTACCTTTCCAGTCTTAATGGACCCACAACATTTTCATACCACTCGACTTTCAATATCATAATAGCCATGAGTGTATGAATGCAACAATAATAAGGTAAGTAATCATGATGTATGAGATGCAATCAAATATAGGAGATGAGTAACACATGCTTCAAAATTCAATAACACGTAATTCCACATAATCAGTCTTTCATATCAAAAGCAAATGTGATAAGTAAATACAATAATTTATCAACCAATGGTGAAAAGCCCAAGTAATGAAAACAATCCCACATAACAATAGTCGGAATCAACCGTAAGGTTGATTCCCCAAATCACCAATCAAGATAGTTCAACACTGGTACCCATCCAAGCGCTCATCATAGCCACTAAGGTGGGACCCCAAACACGCCAAATATCCCTCAATATTTATAACAATTACATACTTTTATCGGAGGGTAGAAATAATAAATTGTAGCCTACCTTAGAAACAAACGGGTGTCATGAACCTCAGTCCTCTGCCAAGGCCTTGACTTTGTAAAGCGCCTCGTAATAATTATAGTCTAACACGTAGATTCTATGTTAATAAAGTGCATTTACAAACGCTTAGCCTTTAAGAGCATTCCAAAGTTCAACCCCTAAATAGACCCACGAAAGTAAAACTCGAAACTTTATTGCTCTAACATCAAGAGAATACTCTATAGAGTCATATACCTAAGTTAATTTGAAAACTAATCATGTTTGGGCTTCCTATTTCATATTTAGGAAAAAACCCTAATTGAAACCCTAGATTTTTCCCCAATCCTAAAATGGTTTCTAATTACCAAATTGATCATTACATCACTTTCTACTAACAGTAATCAACTCAAGTTTACAATATCGAAGCAATAAGATCATTAACAATGCCTCCAATTCATGAATTTAGGCCGCTTATTCTAACATGGAAACCTAGGCTAGTTCTATCCATTTAAAGAATTCAACCTAGATTAGAAGACATGATGATGATAACTAAGTGAAAGGAGATGGAAAATCTTACCCCAAAGATGGATGATGATGAAAGTCCCCGAAATTCCCTCTCCACCGAGCTCTATTTTCAAGATGAGGAAATGCGGAAGTGATTTTGAAATAATCATTAAAGTCTAGGTCTGGAAATAGCGATCCCGCTTCGGCAGAATCAACCTCGCTGAAGCGAATCGCTTCCATGGAAAATACTCCCCCAAGGCAGAACAACTTACAATATGAATAGGACGCAGAATTTGAAAATCACCGCAGAGGTGGATCGCCTCTGCGCAACAAGGTCCACAGAAGCTGCAAATAGCCCACTGTTGTGATCCACCATAATTAAACAACATAGCAATTTAGCCACTTCTCTACAAATACCCAAAACATTCCCGAGACCTCCCGGATACAAGACAAACATGCCACCCAAAGGTAAACGATGCTACAAACGTGCTCGCACACTCAAATTTCTCATACGATCAACCTAAGACTTACTTTTCTGTGAAATCACCCGAAATACTCAACTTTCACAATTTTACAAATAGGGTCACAAATACATTTGAACGCCTCGTGAAGTGAACCAAGAACTCGATTAAGTCATAAATGACTCTACGGACCAACCGAAAGCGACGAAATCTGGAAATGAACTCATATATTTAAAAGTCAACTTTGAGTCAACTACTTCATTTCAAAACTATTCATTTTGGGTCTTTCTTCCCAAATTCATTTAAAATAACCTCGGGAATTGTTCTACCCATCCCCGTGAGTCACAACCCCTACACAAAGTCTACGAGAAGGGTCATTTAGTTAAATAAAGGTCTTTGGCAAAAAAGACCAGACAAGGCGTTACATTTACCCAACAAGCTGGAATAGATTATGAGGAAACTTTTTCACCAGTTGTAAAGCTTACCTCAATTTTCTTACTTTTGACTATTGTTGCACATTTGTACCTAGAATTACACCAAATGGATGTGAAGACAGCTCTTCTCAATAGAGAATTAGAAGAAATCTACACTTGAACAACCTGTAGGTTTCAGCGTTAAAGACCAAGAAAAGAAAGTCCGCAAATTAAAAAGATCTATTTATAGCATGAAGCAGTCTTCAAGGCAGTGGTATTTGAGATTTCACAAGGACGTGATTTCATATGATTTCACCATGATCGATGAAGATCATTGCATCTATGTAAAGAAGTTCAATGGAATGTGTTATGATTCACTTTTATGTGAGACATAAAAACTACTAGGAGGTTATTGGGACTCTAATTCAAATGGTTATTTTAGAGCCGCCCCCTAATTTATAAGGAAATTAGGAAAACTGAGTAAAAGAGTTTATTAAAAAATAAATAAAAAATCCTTTAAAAACCAGAGTTCGAGGTAAGGATTCTAGTGATCCTCCAGAAAAGGTGTTAGACAATCCGATATTAAGGATCTGTAGAATACGATTGACCTTCAAATTCCATGGCATGTTTAATTACAAGTAATTGTCTTAAAGAATGTTTATTTTTTGCAAAATCATATCATATCATATCATTTTTTGTTTCAAGTTTTGAAAGAAGGTTTGGAAAAGCAAAGATTCAAATTCTACTTAGTAAAGTTCATATAGGGGTATTTTAGTCAACCTAATTTAGGACTAAGATACACTCAGAATTTAATTTGAATAGAATCCTACTAGTTTAGGCGAATGTGTTGTCTATTATCCTTATAGGTTTCTTAAAGTCTTTTGAAAAAGAGAAGACTAGTACTTTTTGAAAGAGTATGTTATGGTTTTAAGAAATATAAAGTTTTCCCCCAAACATGAGTCTTCAAATTACCCTTGCTTTTTAAAAGTCATTCAAAGTAGTCCTATAAAGTCACAATGGTTTTTTTGCAAAGTTGGTTACTTTTGTCCAAAATTGGGTTTTTAAAATCCATGTTTTTGACAAGGCATTTACAAAAATGAATTTCATTTAACCCAAAACAGTCCGGTTTCCTTGGTCTTTAAAAACAGTTCAATTCATATTAACATTTGTCCAAGTTAAAACCTTTTCAAATATCCAAGTGTTGAAGGAAAATATTTTGTTCATTTTTTATTTATTGAAGTACGAAATAAGTTATTTTATCTCCTAAAATAGGCTTATTTTGAAAATGTTTCAGGGCCCTATCCGTGCTAAACGATGTATGTATCATTTGCCTAATCCTAAGTCATAACCATCTCAGATTCCAATATTATCAAGTATTTTTTTACAACATAGAAAACAATACTGGAAATGAAAATGAGAAGAGTTAGACTTGTGGGCCTACCGAGCCCATCAGTTAACCATTTTCACCCATGGTTGGGCCTTCAATGCGCAACAACAGTCCAAACTCGATGAATGAAGTTTTTGGGCCTCTGCCCCAACTGGATAGATAATACTTCGGCCCAAATGGCCGGCGTCCAACCATGCGGAGAAAAGAGAAAGGGAAAAGAACTATGGTTTTTTAGACACCTAAACTTTTCTAAGTTGAATGCAAGTGAATTACCAAAAGCTAAACATGTACATCATTGACAATTAAGTGAGAAATAAATCTACAAGAAGTAAGACTACTCATGGACTAGGATATAATTTATTAATAGAGCAGCCCAAGCATCTAACTAATTTAATGCAACACAACACTAGACTCAGCGAAGTAATCATAAAGACATAGCCAGAATGGCCTAGCCCAACTATCAGTTAGCAGTTAGCAGTTAGCAGTTAGAAGAACATTTTAATGAAAGGCAAAAATGGGTCAAGCCCAGAACATATTAAGCAGTTCAAACTAAATGGTATACACCATTGATATACTAGGTTTGTATACTTTTTATATCGAGTATACTTGGTATATGGTCCACATATCAGGATGTGTATCACATTAGTGATTTAGTCAAAACACAATAGAAAGGAGGAGGAGAAGAATTGGATGGACATGCACACAGGTATACCACAAAAAGCTCTAAACCTATTCAAATACCTCATGATTTCAACACCAAATTCGATCAAACAAAAAGACATTTTATACACTTTAAGCAGGGTCAACTTGATGCATAATCATGAGTAGTGATCATAGATACACAAAAAGGATGAACACCCTTATAGCACTTCACAGGTTTCAGGTTTGAACCTCACACGTCAACACTAAGATTTAAATATAGTAAATTTCACAAATGGATAGTCCCACTTCATTGTCTATTCATGTCTAATTAGAATCTTGTTATCTCAGTCACACCAGTAGTGAGCAAAACAGTTAAACACATATGAGAAAGAAAACCCAATCCATGGCAAGTTAAGGTCATTTCGAGAAGGATTATGGTTCTGTCAAACTGTGTGCTTCGTTGTGGACAGGTTTGAATTATATAGATTTCACATAGCATAGAAAGGGAGGGAAAGACAGTCATTTTCAGTTGCATATACACACTTAGTCATTTTAGCAACCTAATCCTAAGATGGTTCATCACATGTCTTAGTATCTAATAGACAAGGCATCCTAGAATCATTTAGATTCTTTTATAGGTCCATACAGTCTAGTAACCACATTTTTATCAAGCTCATGACCTAAATCCCCACAATACATGACACTACACATGATAGACATGCTTCAATTCATTTCAAACAGCAGCCTTCAGAAATCCCTAAAGTTTAATCATGTTTAACAGAAGCAAACTAATACAGGGTATAGGACTAAAAACAAGTTAATTAAATCAAATTGAAGAATCTTGTTACTGTTTCACCTAATCAGGTTCAGATAATCAAACCAACCCTTTTATCTACTTTTCTAAACTAACAAGCAATGATTTATCTTAACTTCTGACCAAACAGATACACATCAAAGTACATTAGCACAATATTTTAGCAGGTAAACATGTTATCTCAACTTAACATGGAGGTAATCTAAATATATGCCAACCAAAACTGGATAAAATTATTACATGGCATGCAACTTTCTCATTTAGACCACATTCAAACTAGGCATTAAACTAGGTGACTCATACTTCAAACTAACAAATCCAACATGAACACACATATAAATATATAGACATCAATTCAATATAGCACTTCCTCACATCTAAACATCATTTTGAGATTCTAGAGGGTCTAATGCATGTTAACCTAGACTAGGATGCTAAGCAGATCACTCATCAGGACTCAAGTCCACAGACATGAAGACATGTCATAGTTGTATATGACACCAGGCTAACACATATAAAACAAAGTACATATAAGTAAGGCAGGGTCCCAACAGATCACACAGGTGATTACTTGGTTTAAACCATCACTAGAGATCATAAGATAGACAAACATAACATGCCAACATTTCATGGTTCAAAAGAAGCACACATGGGTTCTGAACTTAACTAGAGATACCAAAGAAGTGTACACAGGCCAGCAGGATTCATGCAGCAAAGCTAGACAAGTCTCAAAAGACTACATTAGACCTATCCCAAGCCTGAATTGCTAGAAATAGATACAGGATAGATACAGATAAGTTTAACAAACACCAAGACATGTACTGCTCTTATACTAGGCCTAAACCAATTAACAGGTACATTTTTAACAGATTGTGAACTAAACTCATTAACACATAACAAACACCTTGAGTTCATATTAAACCCATAATGGTCTTAAAATAGTATGATATTTAGAAGATGAACTAAAATAAGCCTTCTAAATTCATTTTAAGCCTAAACTAACCTTAAGTCTAGGTATATATGGTTCAGATGCCTAAGCAGATTCATTATCCTAAGAAATAATTACAAATAAGTGTTCTAAACCATTTTTAACCTATACATGTTTTAAACAGACCATAGATGGTATTTACGGAAACAAAACAGGCTCACATAAAATTTTATAGGCCATTACCTTAGTGTCTATTTGTTATTCCTAAAGTCATTTTACGACAGGTTCATAATCATATCCAACACATCAGATCCAGATTCTTCCTAAATTAATCACAAGGTCAAATAAGGAACACATACTTTAAACAAACCAACTATCATACTCAGTGTCAGAACAGTCACCCGCTCAGAACATTTGTCTAGGAGGGCACCACAAACAAAGATACATAAGTGTTTCAGAAAAAATAATCAAATACGTCATTATCCCAGCAAATGGAAACATGTTTGGAGCTATCGGAGGAGGAAAGCAAGCAGAACAGATCCAGACACAAGCGGAGCAAATGTGAAACTTTTTCTTGGATATCCGGTAGAAAATAATGTACCAACGAGAATCATGCTCTCTGGACATGGGCTTGAAGATCACTATGCACCACACTCAATCACAAGTAATAAGGGGATTTTTAGCTTTTTAGAATCCCGCGATCGGTCGGACATATACCAAAAAGGTTTTTCGAAATTGGTAAAGGCATTCCCGCGTAAAGGATACCCTTTTCAGCCTATTGAGTCAAACTACAAGAGACCTGATACTCGAAAATCAAAGATATGTACACGAACCTAAAACCATTGGATCAGTCACATTCCAACAAAATTGTTTTGGGACTTTTACTTCTGGAATCTACTTTATTATATCGCATTTTTTCAAGAAGTCTAATTGAGTCGAACTACATGTGGCTTGAATTTTCATACAACCTGAGATATGTAGGAAACCGAGGGTCCGACCATAATTTTTTTTAATTTTTTTTTGCATAAAAGCGAGAAGTGTTTTTTTAATTAGTCGGTTAAAAATCAAGTTTGTCAAATTTTGCTACTCAGGGATGGTCCTACCATCTCCCAACAATGAAGGAGCAGTGTTGACACCTAATTTTTACCCTCCAATAATTTTATTTAATTATTCAGGATTCTCAAGTAACAGACGAAGTTAAATATATATTTTATAAGGAGAAAATAATTTTACAAAATTATTCCAGAAATATTATGCCATTTGATTTGATAAAATATCATCCAGTATATTTATTGTATATCATACCATCATTTTTACATTTTTTTATTATCAATTGCAAATTTTAAATTAAAGTGAAGGAAAAACAATTATACAATTAATTAATTAATTAAATTTGCAATTGGAATTAATCAATATATTACTCCATCAAAATTGGGAAAATTATTTAATCAAATAGGGCAATTAAATTACATTTCTATTTCAGGTCTTTTAATTTTAATTTTAATTAAAAGATTAAATTAGGCTATGATTGAAATTATTTGGACACTTTTAAATTTAAAAGACGACAACATTTATAAAATCTGACCGTTATTACTTAAGCTTATTTTTAAAAAGTGATTTTGGACCTTTATTTCATTTAAGTCGTCCGGGTCGCGGTCGGGTCCGGCCCAACTCGCCACTTATACGCAGACCCATCCCCTGTTTCATTTCACTTCAGCGATTTGGAAAACCTAGCCATTGGGATTTTTTATCTCCTCGTCACCACCTTGCTGGAAACGGCAAAAACTCAAGCGCCGCAACCTTTTTGCAGTCAATGTCCACCGTACCACCACCATTCCACCAGGTGAGGTTTCCCATGTCCCTTTGATTTTCTACGATTTCTTAATTGTTCTTGTCTCATTTGATTTCGAACCATGCGATTTGATTGGCTGAGTAAATTTGGGAGGGAAATTTCCCCCCAATTCTTGTTATCCCATATCAGATTCCATGAGATCTTCTTGGATTTGTGAAGTTTTATTAATTGAATCCTAACCCTCACTATTTGACATGGTTTTGATGAGTATTGAAACCTCTTGATAGTTAGTTAATTTATGGAACATATCCAGTTAATTAAATGTGTGTTCATTACTAATCTTAAGGATAGTTCAATGCTAAAACAAGTATGAAGTAGCTGTTTTACTTCCTAGACAAATGTTCTGAGCGGGTGACTGTTCTGACATTGTCTGGCTCATATGACTTTTCTCGGTTAAATTTGTCTGAACGGGTGACTCGTTTGGCACCATATGGCTCATATGACTTTCTTGATTATTGTCTGAGTGGGTAATCGCCTAGCACCGTCTGGATCGTATGGTTCCTTTAGCAAATTTGTCTGAATGCATAAATTACCCTTGTGACAGTTTGATATAAATGACCCTCTCGACAGTGTTAGTGTTTGAATGAATGACTCTCTGGCAGCCTTTGCATAAATGAATGGCATTCTCGGTAGTGTTTATAAAAATGTACCTCTCAATAATATTTGTATGAATGAATCTCGGTAGTGTTTGTATGAATGACTCTCTCGACATGCATGTTTGTATGAATGACTCTCTCAGCATGCTTGTTTGTTTGAATAGCCCTCTCGGCATGCATGTTTGTATGAATAGCCCTCTCGGCATGCATGCTTGTATTAATGGCCCAATCGACATGTTTATTTTTTTGAATGGCCCTCTGGGCATGCATGTTTGTATGAATGATGCTCTCTACAATGTTTGTATGAATGACCCTCTCAGAATGTTTGTTTGTATGAATGACCCTCTCGACATGCATCTTTGTATTAATAACCCTCTCAATAGTATTTGTATGAATGGTCCTCTCGGCATGCTTGTTTGTATAAATAACCCTCTCGGCATGCAGGTTTAACAGATATGGCCCTTAAGGCTGGATTGTCTTTCTTTTGTCCTTTGTCAGTTGTGACCCTCATAGTCGGATGATCGTTTTGTCCTTTATATAGCTCTTATGGATGAATGATGCCGCCTTTCTGGTGTTTTTCCTTTGTGTAGCTCTTATAGCCAGATTATCTTTCTTTCATCTTTTTGTCGGTTGTGACTCTTTCGGTTAGATGGTCATTTTGTCCTTTACATGGCCCTTATGGCTGAATGATGCCACCCTTATGATGTTTTTTCCTTTATCTGGCCCTTGTGGCGCTTTGTCCTTATAGAGCCCTTATGGCTAAGTTGAATCATCTTCTGGCATCGGGGTTCCCTTTTTGTGTTAACTTATTTTTCTCACGAACAAACGAGTTAGTGAAGTAAGTTGTGGTCCTCCTGACAACATTTTGGAACCTACAATCAGGGAATAGTCATTAATTTTTATGAGGTCGACCTGTGTCGTCGACTCCTGCTATGTCGTTCCTTTATTTCCATGTGTCGTCCCTCTTGGGCTCGGTAGTACGAGAGATGAATTTATAGTCATGGCACAGATAATGCAAAATTGTTTTTCGAAAGCATTGATCACAAATTTAAAACACGTTTGATTGAAAAGATATTTTCATTTATGAAAATTATTATTATCTTATTGTCATGGCATGTGTGCTCTGAGTGAGATTCTTTTACCGTCCTTGGCGCTTTAGGGCGCGCTCCTTGTTTGTCTGGAAATTTTCTGAGACCCTCTCAAAAATTTTACCCAAGTTGAAGGTTGACCACGACGAACTCTCCTGCCAGATTACAGTGAATGGATTTTTTATACCCTCTTGAAAATTCTTCTCCAGTTGAAGTTTTAAGGTTAGTTGACTCTTATGATGAATTTGATAATGAAATTTTTGAGATCTTCTAAAAAAATCTTCCCCAATTGAATATTCTGGATATAGGGACTCTGCAAGGAGATTTTGAAATCTTCGTGTCTCAGTGGCTTCCTAAGGGTTTCTTTGGTTTTTTGTTTGGTGCAATCGAGATTAAGGAGCATGTACGTATCCGCCTCGGGAAATCAAGTCATCGTGTAGTTTATATTACAAGGAATGTCATTTGTTTTTTCTATACAAATAAAGGAGAAACCCAAATACGATGATGATTTTTCTATGTATCAATGTCGTAAGCGATAGGTCTTATGTAGTAATTACAAGCAAAAGTGTGATTACAGGTTGAAAAGCGTGCCTTCACACATAGTATCTCTTGGTTGCGTCTGAGTTGATTTCTTTTGTCCATTCTTGACCGTCTATTTCTCCTTGGATTACAGCTTTTCCTGGTAATACCTTGCGGACCATGTAAGGCTCTTGCCAGTTGTGTGCGAACATTCCTTTGTACTCATCTTGATGCAAAAATACATGTTTCAGCACCAGTTGCCTTATCTGAAAAAATCGGGCTTTGAACCGCTTGTTGAAAGCACGAGCCATTCTTTTCTGGTATAGCTGGCATTGACATATAACGACCATCTTTTTTTCATCGATCATAGCCAGTTGCTCATATCCTTTCCGGACATACTCTACATTGTTTAGTTATGCTTCTTGTATGATTCTAAGTGACAATATCTCCACTTCGGCTGGTATTACTACTTCAGTACTATAAATAAGTAAGTACGGAGTTGCTCCGGTTGAAGTCTAAGTTATCATTTGTTATCCCAGCAATGCGTAGGGTAACTGTTCATGCTAACACTTGTAATTGTCTATCATTTTCCTTAGTATCCTTTTGATGCTTTTGTTGGTTGCCTCTACGGCTCCATTCACGACCTGTAGGTGGTAGAATTTCAATGAATTATACGGAATTTCTCACAGATGTCCTTCATTAAATGACTGTTCAAATTTGCTCTGTTGTCAGTTATGATATACTGGGATGCCGAAATGACATATGATGTTGTTACGTACAAAATCAGCTACCACCTTCTTTGTTACCGACATGTGAGAGGTAGCTTCAACCAATTTGGTGAAGTAGTCTATGGCAACCAAGATGAGGTGATGTCTGTTGGATGAGGCTGGCTCTATGGGCCCAATAACATCCATGCCCCAGGAGACAAATAGACATGGTAAGCTCATGACTATCTGAGTAGTGTGAGATCAGATGTTCTCCTGTAGAGTACCCCTTTGTCTTTGTAGACCTCTATTTCTTTATGCATCATATCATGGAAGATGGTAGTCATTGCTCTCATGTAAGTGGCGTCAGTGGTATTGAGGCTGAACGACATTACACGGTAATGGTATACTCCCTATGGAGTAATAAAGGTTATTTTCTGTGTGTCTTTTTCGCTAATCAAAATCTGACGCAATCCACAAATGACACTAACTCATGCTTCACATAGTTATCGATGAGTATGTGGATGTTCGGAAGTGGAAAATTGTCCTTGGTACAAGCTCTATTGAGGTCGTGGTACTCCACCCGAATTCGAATATTTCCATCTTTCTTTGGCACAGGCACAATGTTAGCCAATCATGTTGGATACGGAGTTACTTCCACTACGCCCGACTTGATCTATTTTTCAACTTCATCCTTGATTCGGATTATCAAGTCTGACTTAAACTATTAGATTGTTTGCTTAACTGGGGTGAAATCTTCTTTGATGGGTAACATGTGGGCCACTATGTCTGTGCTTAGCCCGTGCATGTCCGCATATGACAACGCGAAGATTTCAACATATTTTTTCAACAAATTTATCAGTTCCTTTTTCTGGGGCGTTTCCAAATGCGTTCTTATCGTAGTTTTCTTAACTGTTTCTTTGTCCCCAAGGCTGATTACTTCGATATCATCCAGGTTGGGTTTCTTCTTATTTTCAAACTGCTCTACCTCTTCAACAAGACCCTCAAGTAATATGGTTTATTCATCTTATTCCTCATATTCCCCTTCTTCTGTATCACTCGACTCACTCATTTCGCGACATTTCATGACATTAGAGTTGTAAACTATTATTACTGAAAAATAAGGAAAAGTGTGGTTAGTGTATCAGACTACCCATAAACTTACGGCTCAATGCATCGGCTACAACATTAGTTTTGTCTGGATGATATAGAATATCGACTTCATAATCATTCAGCAACTCAAGCCATCTTATCTACCTCAGATTCGACTATTTTTGCTTGAATATGTAATGTAAGCTCGTGTGATAGGTAAACAGGTCGACATGAACCCCATATAAATAATGATTCCATATTATTAAAAGAAATACAACAACTGCTAACTCAAGATCATGAGTCTGATAGTTTAGCTCGTGCTTCCTCAATTGTCTCAAAGCATATGTAATAACCTTGTTGTGCTGCATTAGAACACAACCTAGGCTAGCTCTGGAGACATCACAATAGACAACATATCCCTCAGTACCTTCTTGAAGTGCCAAAATAGGTGTGGATGTCAATTTGTTCTTTAATTCTTGGAAACATCTTTCACACGCATCTGACCACTGAAACTTGGCCGCCTTATGTGTAAGTTTCATTAGAGGTGCGGAGATATATGAAAAACCCTCCACAAACCTCCAGTAATACCCTGCCGAGCCTAAGAAACTAAGTACCTCAGTCTGAGTCGTGGGCCTCGACCAATTCTTTATAACTTCAATCTTCTGACTATCCTCCTTAATATCGTCTGAAGAAACTATATGGCCAAGAAAAGCAATTGAGTTCAACCAAAATTCACATTTAGAGAACTTGGAATACAACATACGATCGTAGAGTGTCTGTAATATCGCTCGCTAGTGATCTGTATGATCCGCATATGTACGCGGATATATAAAAATATCATTAATAAATACTATTTAAAAATATCATCAATAAATACAATTACAAAGACATCCAAGAACGGCTTGAAAACCCGATTCATTAAGTCCATAAAGGTCGCTAGTGCATTAGTAAGGCCAAAGGACACCACAAGGAACTTGAAATGGCCATATCTGGTTCGGAAAGTTATCTTGGGTATATCTTTCTCCTTTACCCTCAACTAGTGATATCCATCTTTGAGAAGTACTTGGCACCCTGCAACAGATCGAATAGATCATCGATCCTCGAAAGTGGATATTTATTCGTAATGGTAAATTTAATCAATTGTCGATAATCAATTCACATCCTCAGAGAACCACCTTTCTTACTAACAAACAATACGGGTGCACCCCACGGTGAGGTACTAGGCCTTATGAATCCCTTTTCCAATAGATCCCGCAACTGCTCGTTAAACTACCTTAGCTCTGCATGAGCCATTCTGTAAGGAGATATAGATATAGGGTGAGTATCTTGAAGCACGTCTATAGCAAAATTGATCTCCCTCTCGCGAGGAAGACGTGGAAGCTCATTCAAAAATACATTTGGAAACTCGTTCAAAACAGGAACAAATTAAAGGGTCGGAGGCTCTGCAATTACACCCCTAACTCACACTAAATGGTAGATATAACCCTTAGAAATCATCTTCCGTGCCTTAAGGTAGGAAATAAACCTACCCTTAGGCATAACTGGAATACCCTTCCATTCTAGGACTGGTTCACATGGGAATTGGAACCTGACGATCTTCGTTCGACAATCAACATTATTATAACATGAAGCCAACCAATCCATACCTATAGTAATATCAAAATCTGCCATCGATGGCTCTACTAGATCAGCCAAAGTATGACGGTTACAAATTGTCACCGTGCAACCCCGATAAATTCGTCAAGCCACAATCATATCCCCAACTGGTGTAGCTACCTCATAAGGCTTAGATGATAATTTTGTCTCTATTTCAAACTTATTAGAAACGAATGGTGTAACATATGACAATGTGCCGAGGTCTATCAATGCATAAAATGTCATAAGTGATGACGGAGAGTATACTTGTGAAAACATCGGGAGATGACCCTAAGTCCTTTTGACCTGATAGAGCATATATGCGATTATAACTAACGCCTGAACTGGACACTACCCTTCTACCTCTACCTCTATCTGATGAGGTCTTTGGCCCAACACATAGAGGATATATAATCAATGAGGAAGCTGCTGTCGGATATGTCAATTGAGTCGTACCACCTCTACTTATACTCGGATACTGGTGCATATAATGGCCAAGATTCCCACACCAATAACACAAATCAGAACCCTGATAATACTAGTGGACTTAATATGAGAAACTCTCGGACTCTAGAAATCCCCACACTAGTAGAAGACCCAACACATGTAGACGCCATTATATGTTGCTGGGAAGCTACTATCTGTTCCAATAACTTAACGACACCTACCATACCTTTATTAGTAGACTCGGGTGGAGGAACTAGATTCTGAGGAGCTGGTGGAACTGTATCCAGAGGATCTGGAGGTGCTATGTCTTCTCTAATCTCCTCTGGCGGGGGTGGGATAGGTGATACGTGAGAATGTGACTCCCCATGTAACTCGACTCTATTGTTATAGCTAGACGGGGTATTACTAGTACCTTCGCACCTATCTGCACTGGCTCGACGGCTAGCAGTAGTCTTTCTAGTAACCGACATGATAAAAAGTGGACAGAGCATGAATTAGACTATAATTATTATAACTCATCTCTATATCACAATCTATGAAATGAAAGAAAAATAACCATCCCTAAATGTCCAGCAACATGTTACTTATAAGTGTGGTACACAAACACCTATAAAAAGACTTTACTAGACATGACTCATAGACTCCCTAGGAATAACCTACTTTGATACCAAGTTTTTCCCACTCCAACCTAGGGAGATACGTCTGACATCTCATGCCTCACTTGCATGTGCGTACCACTTTGATATGAGACTTCTGATCGTATAGAACTTCCGGCTGGTAAGGCAATACTGGAATGCAATAAGAATAGCAACACAATCAATATAATGGAGGGGCCGACATGGCCATCTAAAACTAAATGAGGTAAATCTACCCAAAACATATATACATATACACAATGGAGACAAGACTGTATCATAAGTTAACAAAACAATAACTAGGATGACAAGGTTATACATCACTACAAAACTGACTGACCACGTCTACTAGCCTCTACTAGTAACTGGGTTGCCATATTATTAGTTTAGGTCCCCTACCGACCAATAATCTAACTATATACATATGAAATAACTCAAACACCTGACCAGGAAACTCTGAAAGAGACGAAGCTTACCAACCGATGACTGATACTCAATAGCTCCTACTGGGGAGATCTATCTGGGCCTCTATCTGAACCTATAACATGAAATGCAGCACCCCCAACAAAAGTGACATCAATATGAATAAAATATATTGGTATGTAAAACATGAATAACAATATGAAAATATAAGTTGTAATAAAGGATATAAGAAGTAACCTAATGACCTAATAACATGTATGCCACTTAGGGAGAACTCTAGAACTATGAAACAATTTTGAGACTGTTATACATATGTTATACTATATAATTTGCCCTCCGGTTTTAGCTCGGGGTTGTTGTATACATATTACTACCATCCGGTTATTGCCCGCGGTGTGTATGCGCATATATAACTGCCCAACCTAAGTTAGTTTTGTGGTGTGTGTAATATCCTATAGTAATAATAGCACTTTTGGCCCTATATAACTCATAAGACTATTTTCTTCAACTTGGGACGACACTTGGTCAACACATAAACTCATGCTTTTAATACACTCC
Organism: Anisodus acutangulus; assembly: GCA_029783415.1. Lineage (NCBI taxonomy): Eukaryota > Viridiplantae > Streptophyta > Magnoliopsida > Solanales > Solanaceae > Anisodus > Anisodus acutangulus. Next base: position 31,999,272 of record CM056506.1, on the reverse strand, counting down.
ATCGGGGAGGGATATGAAACTCAACTATACCATAGACAAGCCAAGACATACGAGATATGAATTCTAGATGGAAAAGTACTTTTATATAATTTTTATGAATTCAGTTGAAACCTAATTTTTATCCTCCAATAATTTTATATAATTCTTCAAGGTTCTCGAATCACAGACGGAGTGAAATATACTTTTACAAGGCAAAAATGTTTTTTACAAAATTATCTCAGAAATATTGTCATTTTGTTTGATAAAATATCACCTAGTATATTTATTGTATATCATATTTCATTCTCATTATTTTAAGATACAATTGTCAATTTCAAAATCAAAAAATTTAAAAAAAAAACAAATGTGTAATTAATTGATTAAATTCACAATTGAATGGATAAATATTTTACTCCATCTAAATTGTGAAATTTGTATAATTAAATAGGACAATTAATTTACATCTCAATTTTATGACATTTTAAATTTAATAGAAAGATTTTTACAATTTAGGTTACAATTGAAAAGTTTTTCTTTTCCAAAATAGTGTCAATTTGATTTTAAATTGAACAAATTATCTAATTTGGTTCAAATTTTAAACATATGTGGCCATGATTGAAATTAATTTATGACCACATATTTGCAAAATTAACAAACCCTCCGCATCTATTTAAAATCAAGATTTGGCCTCACCTTTTTATTTTAATTTCGGCCGAGTCCGGCCCAATCGGATCGTGACGCCACCCAGATGACACTTATACGCAGACCACCTCTTTTCCCATTTCATTTTGGTCGATGTTGGAACCCTAGCCAATTTTCTCTTATCTCTCTCCTCTAAAAATTGTCAGAAATGGCAACATTGCAGAGGTACGGTGCCTTGTTGCTTCGTGCATGGTCGAATAGGCTAAGGGACTTTAATTCCCATACCTCTTTCACCTCACCAAACCACCGTACACCACCACCCCACAAGGTGAGGTTACCCCTCTTTTCCTTTTTCGCTGCAATTCCTTAATGTTTCTTAGTCTCATGGGAAAGTAAGGCGACATAGCACAAGGGATGGATGCTACTTTTAATAGGATTAGGGTAACGTTCACAATAAAATACTCATTCCATATACCCTAACATTCGAGAACGAATGTTCCTAAGGGAGTAAAGGCCATGTAAACGTAAGGGTGGAAGTGTCATAAGAGTTTATGTGGCACAACTACATTAGTACCAAGGTTAAGGAGGTTCATAAACATGATTGGGTAAGTATGAGAAGGTTTAGGGATCAAGAAAATCGAAGAAATTTAAGTTCGTCAAAATTCGGGGAAAATTAAGTAGAATTTTGGACAAACTTTCAGGAGGTATATCTCCAAGTATATAAGGAGTTGTGGGATGCATAACCTATCTAAATTCAAGTTCCAAGAGCCTTCTTTCTATTTCAACAGACAGTCCATAAATCAGAGAAATATTGTGCCCCGTATGGCCCATACAAAAATACGGACCACATTGAGGCGGTGGGTTTAGTATATATACGTGCCAAGGCTACGAAAATTCATTATTTCTCATCCCAAAACAATTCCTACTTCTCTCTAAAACCCCTGCCTCTGTATCTCTAAGATATATACATGAACATATATAAATTCAATGGAATCTACACAAATTGCTACTAGAAAGGTTCATAAGAGTTGCGGGATCTCCGTCTTACTTCTTCTTCGAGAAATAGAAGTGGTTGTGGACCCCACCAAGCTAGGTTTGAAAGTTTTTGAGCTAATTAAGGTGATAATTCATCCCCTACAAGCAATTGAGTATACTTGCCTTGGATGAGATCATAAAAATGGAAATCCATTAACTTATTGGGTATTAGCTTAAAACTTGATAATTGTGTTCAAAATGAGTTGCATGGGTGTTGTAGCTATAGATCGGTATTGGTAATGTGATTACATTTAGATGGTTGTCGATAACGAACTGAGAAATGAAATAATAACATAACGGACCATAAGCTGAGCTTGCCACTCGATGTAATGAATTGTTGGTTGGAAATTGATGTATAAGAACTTGACTAGGGTTGGAATCGAACATTGTAGCTTTTTGGGTTTGGTTTGAAAGCAATTGAATAATGAATATAGTTATAAATTGATATTGGGAATGTGTTTATTATGGGGTTGTTGTCAATCTTGAACCATAAGGTGAAAGAATAACTTTAATGTCCATAAACCGGGCTTGACATTTAATGTATCGGCTACTAATTGAATTGTATAAACTCGATATAGGTTGGTTATTGTTGTTGGCATTATCATGGACCCAGAAAATATAATAAATTCAGGGAAATGCTTCCCGAATTATCGTAGAATTCCTCTTCACTTAAAAACGTAAAGACGAGACTAGCAAATGGTGATAATCAGATTGCTCTATGAATATAGGTCAAGATTGAGGCGTAACGAGTGGATTGTGGTAACAAGAAAGCCGATCATCTTAAAGGAATGTTAAGGCTTCTTCAACATCTCTTTTTTTGGCATGTGTGAAAATGAATGTCCTAAAATAAGTGACCCTAGTGTAAGTCCTAAAGATGTTCATGTCATTTCCTTTATGTTATGTTTAGCAAGTTGATATGTTTTCCATCTTGATGTCATGAACTATTTTCCAAGACCATGAAAGTCTTATTAAATCATATGTATGTATATTCTTGTATCTTGCCAAAACTTAATGATGTTCATGTTAGCTCCATAATGTTTCGGGGGATACTGACCTTATGTCACCCTTGATGGCTTAGTATTGCTAATCCATATGTTTCATACATCATGTATACATACATATATATATATAACATAACACCCCGGGCTATAACAGGAGGGCATGGCATTAATGTGCGCTCCATATGTATATTATAACACCCCGGACTATAACCTGCATGGACGACACTAGTGTGCAATTACACCACTGCAGTTAGGCACGTTATATGATGCGATGAGCCCCAAAGAGCAGCGTATATGATATAATACTAGCCCACAGAGGCCTATATATGTATATGCATATGTATATGTAAAAGAGTCTGCATGCGTAATGTACGCCCTCAGAGGTATCCAGGTTCCAGGTTGTTTCCTTCCCGTCTTCGTTTCTCACATTGTCTATACTTATGTTATCTTTATGTCACGTTCATCCTACCTTACATACTCGGTACACTTTCCATAATGACGTCCCTTGCGGGGATGCTACATTCATGCCTGCAGGTCTGACTCCTCAGATTGACGTACCCTATCAGTAGGTTGCTCCAGTTCATCGGTCGACCGACGAGTTTCACTACTTCCGGACTTGCTTTGCTGTCATTTCGGTATGCACTGTATATATGTATATTTTGGGTATGAAGGGGTCCTGTACCGATCGTTATGTCAGTTGTATGCACTATTAGAGGCTCGTAGACATGTGTCCTGTATACAGGTTTCTTATGTATAGCCTTGTCAGCTCATGTCTAGTATGTAAAACTTTTTCTATAGCCTTTCCGGCCTTGTTATGACTTATGCATCCTCGTGGTGGCCTCATCGTCCTGTGTAAATATATGAATGGTTATAGTACATTCTTTGCAAGTGATGATAGTTGACATAATTTCTACTTGACAGTCCCGTATACATAGGCGTTGTCGGTGTAGGTGTTATGAGCAATATGTGACAGATATTATAGGTAGTTGCTTGGACTTACGATCGGGTACTAGTCATGCCCCTCCAGCTTGGGGTGTGACCAATTCCTTAACCACAATCCGGAACGAGAGTTCGCCGATGTCAACCTTTAATTAGGAAAAACCTTTTTGAGAAGGTCTCAAAAATTTCACAAGCCAAGTCGGGAATTCGCCCCGAAGCGCCGACGATCAAAGTATATGGCTCAGAGTGTACATGTCATGACGATGAGATAATAATAATATTTCATAATGAAAATCATACTCTTTGATCAAACACTTTGAAAAATATTCCCACGAGGGACAGGTAAGGTATAAGATTCAATTAAGGATCAAGGATAGTGATTCCTTCATCTTCCAAGGATCAAGATTGTTACGCTTTTGGTGAAGTACTTGGTGTAATGGTTAAGTAATGATGAATGAGGTGTTGATGAAATATGAATGATAGGCCCAAAGATAGAGATATAGGGGTTTTACTAGCCGTATCGACACCAAGGATAGTGTGATCAATACCACAAGGTCAATACTGGGGTTTGCTATTCGCAATGCCCATGAACAAGCCAAGTGAGGGTGATCGAAGCCCTTGTTCCTCCCAAGGTTTAGACTAAGTTGGATCATACTAGTTTCAACCTTCGCTTACCACCAAGGGTGTTCCTCAAGCTTGGGTATGGACTAGGCCACACAAGTTCTAATGGGAAAAGGTTTGGCTTTTCTTGGAGACAAAGTTGAGCTCAAACTCCTTCACACCTCTTTGTGGAGTCCATGTCGAAAATGGGATGGATTGGTCCTTTCAAGACTTCATCTTCTTGGAACTAGTTTGGAAGCTTCCATTCTTTGTTCTTGTTTGACAAGCAATTTCGGCCAACTCTTGGCCTTCTCTTTGGACGACTTTCTTGTCTTCAAATTCAGTCCTTGAAGTATCCATCTTCTAGAAGTCTCTTTTTCTTGCCATGGTGTCGACCAATTCATCATTTTTCCTTGCCATCGTGGCTTAGAGAAACTTTATACTGTTTTGGTCCCTTTGGAGAACCTCTCGGCTTTTGTCTCCCTCTTTCGTGTTACATGGTTTATCAATTGTGTCCTAATAAGAGCTAACAGTTGTTTACACATTACATCATGTCCTAAGCTAAGAGTTAAAAACTAAGCTAAGAAATAAAAGAAAACATGGTCTCGGCCAAGACCAACAAGAAGGCCGAATAAAACTTGCTTCTTAGATCTTCATGTGATAACTCCAACTCCACTCCACTTTCCATGCATTTTTAAGCACATTATCATTGGTTGATTGAACATCTTTGGAACCCCGCGCTTATCACCTTGAGGATCAATTGAACACCTTGAGCTCATGGGGATATTTCCATCAACTATTGCCTCACAAGGCCACACAATATAACATATATTACAAAATTAGCCTCACACGACCATACAATTATCCAAAAAGTCATTAAAACTCCACAACTTACCTTAAACTTTGAATAATGATGTCTGAGATGCGTATTTCATCGCTTGATTATAATAATCACCTAATTTGGACATACAAGGTAAGGTTTTATTCATAGAGTATAGATAAAAGGAAATTATCGCATGATTATCTTTATAAACCTTCTGTTTGGAAAATATAGGATATATGGACGTCATGTCCTCTTCTGCCTCCCGTGTCATCTCTTCTATGTTATCGTTCCTCCACAGTACCTTGATAAAGGCTACTTAGTCCGTAACTTTCGGACATGATGATCTAAAATAACAACTAGAACCTCTTCATAAAATAGATTTTCTGTAATCTGAATGTCCTCTACCAGGGTAATACATGAGGGGATACATTTCCGAAGCATAGATACATGGAATATAGGATGTACCGCCTATAACTCTAGGGGTAACTTTAGTTCATACTCTACCTTGCCGATTCTTTGGACAATCTTGTAAGGTCCATCATACTGAGGGCTAAGCTTGCCCTTTTTACCAAATTGCATTACGCCTTTCATAGGCGATACCTTCAAGAATACCCAATTTCCAATGGCAAATTCTAAGTCCCTATGATGAATATCTGAATCAGACTTCTATCGATGTGAGCATCCAATAGGCGTTCCTGAATCAACTTCACCTTTTCTACTGCTTGCTGCACCAAATCTGGACTGAACAACTCAACTACACCTATTTCAAACTAGCCAATCGGGGGTTTACACTTTCGTCCATACAAGGCTTCATACGAAGCCATCTTAATGCTGGAACAATAGCTGTTATTATAAGCGAACTCAATCAACGGCAAGTGATCATCCTAGCTACCTTAGAAGTCTATATAAAAGCTATAACATATCCTGGAACATCATGATAGTGTGCTCGGCATGACCGTCGGTTTGCAGATGAAAAGTTATGCTAAGGTTCACCTGAGTATACAAACCTCGTTAAAATAACTTCCAGAAGTTAGATGTAAATTGAGCACCCCTATCAGATATAATGGACACTAGAACTACGTGAACGCAAACTATCTCTCTAATATATAACCATGCATAATCCTCAGTTTTATAGGTAGTCTTAACCAATTTCATCAACCTATCGACAATTACCCATATAGAATCGTACTTCCGTTGAGAATGAGGCAAACCCATAATGAAATACATGTTAATGACTTCCCATTTCCATGTCTAATGTTCTATATTCTGAATAAGTCTCCCGGGCATCTGATGCTCAATCTTAACTTGCTGACAATTCGGACATTGAGACACGTATTCTACAGCGTTCTTCTTCAAATCATTCCACCAGTAAAGTGCAGTAAGGTCATGATACATCTTTGTCGACCCAGGATGAACAAAATATTGAGATTGGTTTACTTCCACCATAATATGATCTGTGAGTCCCTTGACATTAAGTACACATAAAAAACCTCGATATCTAAGAACTCTGTCCTTTCCAAGTTCTAATATAAACTTCTTCTATTGCGGAATCCCTTCGTTTATCCTTATTCATTCAGGATCCTCAAACTGTCGCTCCTTCACCTCAGTTATTAGTGATGATTTGGCTGTATTCTAGAGAATAACATTTATATTACCCGAATCAAGCAATCGAATACTCAGACTAGCCAACGGGCATATGTATTTAGTCATAGGCACCTTTTGTGCCGCAACATCACTCAAACTACCCATAAACTTATAACTCAACGCATCTGCTACCACATAGCTTTGATGGGATGATACAAAATGTCGATATCATAGTGTTTCAATAGTTTAAGCCCCCCTCTTTGCCTCAAATTCAACTCCTTAAGGCTCTTGTGGTCAATATAGATATCAACATGAACCCCATATAGATAGTGATGCCATATTTTCAGGGAAAACACTACTGTTGCTAACTTAAGATCATGAGTCGAGTTGTTTTGCTCGTTCTTTCTCAACTACCTTAAAGCATATGCAATAACCCTGTTGTCTTGCATTACAACACAACTTAGGCCAACTCTGGATGCATCACAATACATAACGTACCCTTCAATGCCTTCAGGGGGTGCAAAAACAGGTGCAAATGTCAACTTATCTTTCAACTTCTGGAAACTCTGCTCACACACTACTGAGTACTGAAACTTAGCTGCTTTATGAGTCAGTTTTGTCAATGGTGCAGCAATAGAATAGAAACCCTCGACAAATCTTTGATAATAACCAGCCAAGCCCAAGAAACTTCAAACTTCCGTAGGAGTAGTAGGCCTTGACTAATTCTTCACAACTTCAATCTTCTGACTATCAACCATAATACCTTCATCTGCAACTATATGGCCAAGAAAGGCTACTGAATTCAGCCAGAACTCACATTTGGAAAACTTGGCATATAACTTACGATCTTGGAGTGTCTGTAACACTGCTCGCAAATGATCAACATGATCCACTTTTGACCGATAATACACCAGAATATCATCAATAATTCCAATAAAAAAGATATCCAAGAATGGTTTGAACACCTGATTCATCAAGTCTATGAATGATGCTGGTGCATTGGTAAGTCTGAAAGATATTACAAGGAACTCATAATGGCCATATCTAGTTCTGAAGGTAGTCTACAATAACCTTCTTCTTAACCTGCAACTGATGATATCCAGACCTCAGGTCAATCTTCGAGAAATACTTAACACCTTGCAATTGGTAAAAAAGTCACCAATCCTCGGGAGTGGGGTACTTATTCTTGATGGTAACCTTATTTAGCTGACGATAATCAATAAAAATTCTGAGCGAGACGTCTTTCTTATGAATGAAAAATACGGGTGCACCCCATAGCGAAGTACTGTGTCTAATGTAGCCCTTATCTAATAAATCTTTCAGCTGGCTCATTCGGAAATTGAAATTGAACAATTTTAGTTCGACAATCCACATTGGCATAATACGAGGGTAACCAATCCATGCCCATAACTAAAACAAAATCCACCATTTCTAACTCTACCAGGCTTGTTGAAGTATGACGGCCAACAACCTCTACTATACAATCCTGATACACTCGTCTAGCAATCATTAGAACACCAACCAATGTAGATACTACAAATGGTTCACCAACAATTCGAGTTCTCTATTGAATTTACCAGCAACATATTGTCTGACATACGATAAGGTTTATACCTGGATCAATCATTGCATATGAGAGAAGATGGACAATATACATGTGACAACATTTGGGGATGACTCCTAATCTTGCCAATCTACTAATGTATAGGTACGGTTCTTACTAGCACCTAAATTGGCTGCTCCATCTTTACCCCTACCTCGACTGGCTAGTGACTGAAAACCTTTCCCAAAAGGGCATACTAATAATCATGAAGCAACTATAGATCCAGTCAGCTGTGCCATGCCACCCCTACCTCTCGACGGATAATTTCACATAATATGGCCTAGCTATCCCCAAGAATAACACAGATCTAAACCCTGATGACATTGCCCGTAAAAGGCTCTACCATACTGGACACAATGGTCCAAAGGCATCCTCGCCTGTCTGTAGTCCCCTCTATGATACGAACCTGATACCCTGGAACTTTGGCCCTGACCAGAATAAGAAAATCAATTTTAGTATGGTCCCTGAATATATGGGGGTGCGCTGGTTGCCGGATGAGCTAGATATCTAGAAGACTAGGGTCTGGGCCCAACTCTAAATTCACTAGAATTACATGTAGATTAGGCCCCCTTATTCTTACCCCTATCTTGCTCTTGCTCTTGCTCAACCTGTTGTTTCCGCATACGGTCCTCTAAATCGTGAGCATGTGCCTGGATGCAAGATATGTCTATACTCGGATTTAAAAATGTTGTAGTACATTCATTCACAACATATGTTCCCAAACCATTCATAAATCGATGCACTCGATCACTCATCTCAACTACAATAGTAGGAGCATACCTAAACAAAGAGTTAAACTGAAGACTATATTCCCGTATACTCATATTACCATGCTAAAGGTGTAGAAACCTATCCTTCCTTGCTCATCGGAGTTCAACCTATAGATAATGCTGTAAGAAGGCCTTAGCAAACACTCTCCATACTACCGGTGGAGCACGAGGCCCCCTAGACTGATCCCACGACTTGTATACCTCGACGACATCCTGTAATCTATAAAAAGTTAATTCTACTGACTAAGTATCGATGGCATACATCACCCGTAGAGTCCACTGCATCTGGTCTAAGAAGTTCTACGAGACCTCATTCGGGTCTGATCCCGTGAATACTAGAGGGTCTAAGTTAATAAAGTCCCAAACTCTCACACTAATATCTCTACGAGAAGAACCAGCAATCGGATGTTGGGCCTTAGCGGCCACTAACTGAGTCAACAACTAAACTGCACTATGCATATCAAGATCCTACTCAGGGATAGCTGGTGGAGGAAATAGAGGCTCAACAGCTCATCTCAACTCCTCATGAGGTGGAGGGGTTCTTGAGATCTAAGATAAGGCCTCGTTCAGAGGCTCATATTGTCCCGTATCAGCATGCGACACCTGAATAGTACCCTCTCCAATATCAATATCTAACCTTCTAGTTATCGTCCGCCGTCTAGTCATAGGCATCGCTGAAATTTCAAACAAGATAGGGAATAGGCAATCCAATTCATACGACTCAACTCTAACGCACAATCTAAGATAGGAAAAAAGGAAACCATCCTAAAGTCCCGTAGCCTTCTATTTATAAATGTGGTGCATGACACATTCATAAACAAGACTCTACTAGACACAACTTGTAGATTCTCTAGAACATACCTACTCTGATACCAAGGATGTCACACTCCAACCTGGGGGGTGTAGCCGACACTCGATACCTTATGACCTGAGCGTTCCAATCGTAGTACCTAAAGAAGACATAACAAGATCTGGGCACAGAAGTCCTCAAATAAATAGTTATAAAGTGATATGACACAATATCCTGCAAGTAGAAGGGATCTAATATATATATATATAAAGGTCGACAAGGCCATCATAAGTGTAACAGACTATATGAGTGGCCGATAAGGCCGTGCAAAATAACTGAATATTGGATGCCAGTCTATAAGACTCTAAATACATCGTAGAGGAGCAACAGGTTGGGACAGGGCCCTGCCATACCCAAGATACATATGTAAAACAAAATCAGCACCTACATACACTCTAAAGAAACCAGATAAATAGTGCACCAGTAAGGTATGTTAGTACGAAATAATGTACTGAATATGTAAGGCAGATAGACATGAGTAATGACAATAATAAGAAAAAGATGAAGTAAAGAGACAACCTGGTCCTTAAGTAGCCACTCTGGGCGTATGTAATGCATGCTATCATTGAAAACTGTATACATATATATATATATATATATGTAGCCCATACTATGGGGTAATATCATCATCAAGCTGCTCTCTAGGGCTATATAAGGTGCCCAACTATAGTGGTGTGCACATTTAAGTGTCGTACCCGGCCGACTATAGTGCGGCTTAGTGTTATAAATAGATACATTTATATATAATGCATGAGTGACCTCAGAAGACCAATAAGAACATGACATAGTGACACAAGGTCGCTAACCCCCGTCCATAATTATGGAACTATGTACAACAATCGTTACAATCCAACAAGGAACTCTAGACCAATCATATAGCAAGGGATATCATGAAGTGCGAAAAGTACTCCCGATACGGGACATATCAAGAGATATCATAAAATGCAGAAAATACTCCCAACGTGGGACAAATAAGGTACAAGATTCAATCAAGGATCAAGGATAATTATGTTTTTCATCTTCCAAGGACAAGTTAAGATTAGGAAAGTTCATCCTATATCATTTTCTCTACAATCATGCCAATAGAAGGAAAAGGGTAATCCGTGCATACCTCATCGCTCAGCCAATGCTAATTCTGTGAACTCTCTCTCACTTTATAATCATCAACCTATGCAATAGAGATAAATTGGATCAAGATCACGTCGATGATTACACGATTACTTCATTGCAACATTCTATCAAACACGTAGCGGGCACAATTCTTCTATCTTGTTTTCATGGAAATTCAAACTACTCTTACTTATTATTCATCAACCAAAACAAGATCAAGATTATCACTCGTATACCTCCCAAGACTTAGCCACAACTACTTCAAGAATTCTATCAAAATCATCCAACAACCAACATACCTCTATTATAGGGTTTATCTTAGTTCTCATAGGTTATCTTTACTAATTGATAAATTTACATAGGAGGAGTTAGATGAATTTAAAGAGTTGCTAAAACATACCTTAAGCCATCCAAGAAACCTCCTACACCAAGCCTCGTTTCAATTCCCTAAGAACTCCAAGCTCAACTCAACAACCTAGAGAGGATTTTCCAAGATGATCTGAGCTTTTCAAGGGAGAATTCACTTTATAATCTTAGGGAATGGTTCTTGATTGATGTGTAACCCTTTGCAGAGTGTTTGAGAGCACCTAGGGTTGAAGATAGTCGAAAATGAAATGTTTGAGATGAATCTTCGAGATGGGCCTTTAAATAGGCTATGCACTGCCTCCCATATGCGAGAGGATATGTGATGCATATGGGCATATGCGGCTGTATCCTCCACCACATGCCCTTGATATGTTGATGATCCGTGAATCAGAATGGGCTCTCTGATGCGAAACGCTTAGTATATCATCCTATCTTCCTCAAACTTTGTCCAGATATGATTCCTTCAATGCAAATGACTTCTAACCTTCTGTAAACCTTATTAACACCCTTGTAATCATACGAGACCCTCACAAAGGATTTCAAGTCACCGGGGCTCAAGACGGCTAACTACACTCTCACTCACGCATGAAACTACGAGATGTAATAACTTTAGATGATTTAGGCTTAATGTATATTAAACACAGTTTTTAATGCTTTCATAGTCTTCATATCTAATCATATGGTGATCTTATACTCATTTTTCACATTTTTTGTTGTTCCTAAATCTATATAAGTGTTGTGTGGATTGCCTAGGATAGTGTATGCATCGGTGTAAGTCATTTATGCATGATTTATGGTCCCTACTTTGATTGTTGAGACTAAGTAGCATTTGTATGCCCTATTGATGACTCTATCATGTTCATATGGATATGTCCTTTATGTTAAATTATGTTGTGTTTGCCTTAAGTGTTCTGTATGACTATGTAAGACCTCTATTCTATGGATGTGGATACTATTAGCTGGTCTACTTGCATTTTGAACTAGGTTAATGAACACTGGGCTTTAAGAACTTAAAATTATGTCCAAACTAAGTTAGAATACAATATTGAAGACATATCTACCCTATCCTCTATGTGTTCAGTTATGACTATTAGTTTTATATCTAATCACCTAGGTTAACACTTACTATGTGACATGAAACCTAAAAATATGAACGTACAAGGTTGGGATATCATGCATAGGTAAATGATTAGTACCTGTCCAGCATGTGTTCAAAATTGTCCATGACTAGCTTAATGTAACTTGTCCAGTTTCCATATATGTGTTAAAATTCTTTATTAATTACGTGATACAACTTTGGTCTAGTTATAAGTCCTTAGTTAAGATCATATGTATGCTAACTTAAAGGATAGGTAAAAATGGAAAGGTTTGGTCTAGGTGTTGTGATTGTCCTAAGTGTTGTAATGTGAACTAGTTTTGGTTTGGCAGTTTGCGCTGATAATAACCTTGTCACAGTCAATCCATCCTCATTTTGATTAATATGTTAAGAATAGTGATCATTGTAAATGTCTGAATCTGTTTAAGTGTAACTATTAACTGGATCACTAGGTTGAGTTTAACGATATAATTTCAACCCCTTCTGTGCTAAGTTCAAATCATGTTTCCCATGACTTTGCATTTATCTTCTAGTTATGTGACGATGTCCTAAGTGTTAATATCTGTCAAATGTCTAAGGAAATTGTCTTTACATGTGTTTTTGTTGACCTGTTTCTAGTCCAGTACCCGGTGGAAAAGTTTTTTTTTCTATGTGACTAGACGCACTCAGCTATAAGTGGTTTCTGTTTGAATCGAACTAGGACTTGTTATATTGTTTGGTTCTTCCTACTGTGTGGATTATTAAACCATGAACCCGATGAAGTCCTAGTTGGACATTTGAAAGAGTTTGCTTAAAAGACCCTAATGTCTTGTGATGTCCTGCCTACTAAATATAAAACATATGATAAAGGCTAGGAATTAGAATGTTAATTTGACTAGATGTATGTGCAGTTAGGGTCAATAAATCCTCTCTTTTTCTTTGTTATGTGAAATGCCCCATACCTTGAAACCTACGCAGTATTATGTTATCACTAAGCCTGCAGTCCCAAATAAGAATCATGTTTAATCTAAGAAGTTTTTGATTTTTCTACATGAATTTGAGTGTCTGCTTCAATTTCTTTACTTGTTACCTGTCTAAATATGGAAAACTAAGTCTTAACAGAATCTGAGTAGGGAAAATATGAGAAGTTAAGCTAACATAGTTCATCTACGAAACTAATTTCCTCTAGACTTCATAGTTCTGATATATAACTTGGTCTGAAAGTCTGGGAGAAGCCCACTGGTGCTACTACTTGTTAATGTGTTATACCTATTCTGTTAACATAGACTATACCATAGGTAGCACTAGCATATCTCTTGAATAACTCCAACAGGTCCTGCTATGTTGTTCTTTAAAATGTTGAATCGTGTAGATCAAAATACTACTATTGTCTTGTTCTATGTCTTCATCATCTTCATTTAGACTAATGTCAACCTAAGCCTTGAAATACACCAGTTACGAACTTCTTTTTGACTAAATAGACTTAGATTAGAGTCATGAAGTGTAAAAAATAAAAAAAACATGAACTTGTCATGACCTGTGTGTATATGTGCATCCCTATGGCCTTAAAGTCTGCTTTGTTATTCCATTGATATGAATAAATAGTCGATATACCTGAGAGTATATGAGTTGTGTATAAACCCATATATCACTAGTATACCTTGAACACCATCTGCTTGTCTTAAATATTGAATTCCCTTGGGCCTGGCCCATTATTTATCTCTATTGAGTGTTGCTTCCTATTTGTTATATGCTATCTGGTCCAAGCCCATTCCTTGATTCATATATCATCAACCTTGGCCAAAATATCACGAGCCTGTTTTCATTTATCAATATCAGGTCCTAGACGTTGCTTTTCCTTAATGGATTAGTAATTGATATCTCTGTGATACATGTTTATATTTGCAATATTTTGTTTAATTTAAATAAATGTGGGTGCATTCTAACCATAATCTTCCTTTTCCCCCTTCTTTTCCCTCACATAACTAGACACGGGCCACTTGGGCCAGATGACTACTTATTTTGTTGGGCCGCTGGCCCAACGGTCCTTTCCTTGATAGAGTCCGGACATTTGCAAAGCATTGAAGGCCCAATCATGGGTGAAAATGATTAATTGGTGCGCTCGGTAGGCCCACCAGCCTTACCCTTCTGGTTATTTATTGTATTCTATATTAAATGTTATTAATTGTAAAACAGTTCTATTATATTGGAATCCGAACGGTTATGACTTAAGATTTAAGCAAAACAATACGTATGTCGTTTAGAACGGATAGGGTCCCCAAAAATATTTTTTCAAATCGGCCCCAAAAGATAAAAATGATTTGCATTCCTTTAAAAATAATAAAAATGGTCTTTTTATATAAGTTCGACATTTTGAAAATTTGGGAAAAGCTTTTACATAACTTGGCTAATTTTTCGAATATAGATCCGAACTGATTAAGACAAAAACCTGGACTATTTTAAAAGGAAAAAGAATTTATTTTCAAAGACTTGTTTAAAAAATACCAAATATGAAATTGATTTCGAGCAAAAGACTACTTATTTTACAATTTTTTTTACTTCAAATGGACTATTTTATGTCAAGCCCAACTCAAATTGACTTCAAAAAATGGAAGACTTATGTAAAGGTCCAAGTTTGAGTAAAGCGATTCTAAATAGAATACTGGTTGACCTTCATAATAAAAGGAAACTTTATAATAACACTTCCATTATCAAAATCATTGCATATCATTTTAAAAGAATTTTTCTCTCCTTCAAAAGATTTTCAAAAGACATAATAAGGATAAAATTCCTGCCTCAATCATTTTCTTATGATTATCTCTTTTTAGCCAAACTACTAACTTCTGGGAGGAGGGGTAAGACATGACATTTGCAGTAAATCTAGTAGGATTCTACTCAAACTAACTTTTGAGTGTATCTTAGTCCGAAAATGGATTGACTAATTTACCCCTATATGAACCTTTTCAAAAGCTCAACTGTTTATTTTTAAACCCTTTCTTTCAAAACTTAGAAATTAAAATAAAGATGATATGCTATGACTTTTATTTTGGCAAGAATTTAGACCATTTTTAAGAAATTATTCACAATAAATATACTATGGAACTCAAAGGTCAACTGTATTCAACGGATCCTTAATAGCTGGGTGTCTAACACCTTCCCCGGGGGATCACCAGAACCCTTACCTCGAACTCTGTTTTTTAAAAAGATTTTTCTATGTTTGAAAAAATCCTTTTGGTTGGTTTTCCTAATTTCTCTATAAATTAGGTGGCGACTCTAAGAAATAAATATTCGAATAGAGTTCAACGACCTCTTAATTGCTTCTATGCCTCACATAAAAGTAAATTGTAACAGATGGCGACTCTGCAGGGTATAATCCTATGTTCTAACCATAAGGGTGACAATACAACATGTTTTAATTGTAAATAATTTCTTATGTGTTTAATTTCTCACAAATATTATTGTCATAGCATGCATTTCATAAATTCTGTCAAATGGCACGCACACACACTTGCATCAGTACACAAAGACGGTTATGCGGTTTCACAATCGTCCTCCAGTAAAAATCAAATTATTTCTTTGGAACACTTTGAAGACGTAGTTGGTTCGTAGTCATTCACCTCGAGTAGTCCGCTCGAGTCCCCAGTCATTAGAAAACAACTCTTGTTTCCTAGGATAAAGTGAAGCTAAATCCCAACGGACTATCGCATACTTACCTAGATGGGTTCGAACATTTTAGAGGTATCTGGACCAATTAGGTGACCACCTCGTGTCAAGACGGTCTATGACCCGATAATATTGCATCCAACTACTTGCTAATTAGTAACATGATTGTGCCTATTGTGATAAACCATTGCCCTTTCAGGGGGAATTAACCATGCTCTATTTTTGTAGATGCATACCAACCTCAAGTTCGACATGATCCTCGAAGCACCTGAGTTGCTAAAGGTCTGATGGGCTTGGTCAGATGGCGCACAACAAAGGATGGTTACAAACTGTCTAGGACACCCCTCATTGATGACAATGAAAGTTGAAGAAAACAAAAAGGCAGGTTTATAGTGAGCACATGTACGACAGAAGAGGGAGCTGGAGGAGAAGCGTTACGAAGAACAAGAAATTCTAAAGTTTAAGGATGAATTTATTGTAGAGAATTGATAGAAGTCCTCACCGGGTATTGGGATTGTGATAAAATGGTGTTTAGGTTCGGGGAGATAGAAATGACCCCAACTTTAGAGGAGATCTATGATTGCATAGATAGCAATGCAACTTGTATGAGGAGGAGGAATAAACCTGACCATAACTTTTTGGTCCTGTATAGGCCCACTCCCGATGAGATATTAAGGCTTTTGTCCTTAGCTAGTACTAATTGGATCTTCCATCCAACCTTAGCCTTTAGGAAGATATACAACCGTTTTGGGTCTAATAAAGGATTCATAAAGCATTCAATCGAGTTCCGGACTTATGCCCACTTGGAGGCCACCAAACCCTAGCCTTGGCCATATGCCTTTTAGGACTCATGGCTTTTCCCAATGACCGATACCTTGCCATAGATACCCATGTCATTTATGTCACACACACTATCTTTCATGGCATAACCACTAATGGAGAAACCAAATACTTTTACTTGGTCCCCGTAATCCTAGCCGACATGTGCCAAGATTTAGGTAACTGCTGAAACCTTAATAGGTACTTCCAAGGATGCAACCTACTGGTGCAATGGTGGATCATCAAACACCTGAACAAATCTGAAGGTCCCTCATACCTAGACAATTAAAATAGAAATGATAACCTCAAAGACCATTGTCCAAATTTTGGGAACCAAACCAAAGAGTAATGGGCCTTTATCTTTTCGAGACTCAGGGAGGATAACATACAATTGATGTTCCCCGACTTCATATCAGAAAACATTATGGTGAGAGGTAGGAAGTACCCTTTCTTGCCAGTCATGGGGATCCATGGAATTCGTCCTTATGCATATCACGATTTCGATCACGGTTTCCAGTTGACTTTATCTCAGGTGATAGGGTCAGAAGTTCTTGATATGAAAATGAAAGTAGAGTGAAAGCCGACCCTAAGCAGGATGCAAAGACGTTTAAATCCAATTCCATCTAAGGTCTTGAGGCAGTTCAGTAAAAGAAAAGTGATACCCTAAGTAGGAAACATGGGGGAGTATGTGGTCGACTATGAGGAAGACAAGATCAAAAGGGTTGTGGACATTATCCGAGAATACAATGGTCGAGTGAGATAGAGTCTAGATACTTTAGCCCAGGATAGGTTCCACTTGGGATGTGATGCAGATTACAGAGACAAGCTGAGGGAAAATTTGCAAGGCATCATCACCCCGGGACCTAACCGCTACCACTACGTCTAAGACAAAGATTTCAAATAAGAGATCATGATCAAGCCATCATAGCCATTCTGAATGAGGAGTTAGAATTCACTCATGATTGTTTGGAGGATCTCGATGCTCAGATGAAGAACATGATAGATGATACTGCTTCACCGACCTTCAAGAGAAAGGGTTCTGGGTAGGTTCACTGGTGATGTTGACTCACCTTCGAATTCAGACCGCCCTTCGAAGGGCCAAAAGAGCTCGGACATATAGAGCCTCATCATCTGCTACTCGAGGCCACTTCTGCTGATTTTATTTATTTGTTTTATAACCCTTGACGACTTTATCATATTTTGTAACCCCTTTAGAAAAATATTATTATTAATGAAATTATGATTATAAGGGTAATGGTTTGAACTAACAATTGACACAATTATGTTTTAAAGCGATTAGAAAGACCTTGGTGTAAAAAGATCATAGGAATGTGTATATTACAATTGCAATTTCTTTGATTATTTGATTATATGATACTATGCTTACGTGCTTTCGTGTGTGTCATCCGAATTATTGATTAATTCTACACTTCAAACACTAACCCAAAAAACACAAGAAAAATACCAAAGCTTAACAAAAATTGCACCTCTTTAAAGCTCGACTTGCTACCAATGGAGGTCCAAGATAGCCAGAGCGCCACTACCCCAGTTGTTGACTTGATCAGTGAGGATGAAACCGAAGACTCGTTTCGTACGACGATTTACAGGTTGGAAAAGAAGATTGATTTGGTCAATGATATGATAACGGAGGCTGACCAGATCCTAGACCTAGTAGGAATTCCTCCGGAAGGAATCACTAAGTGAGAACACTATCAGAAGTACCTCTCGAATGAGGTCAAGGGAATGGTAAAGGACTACATACCGCTCATCAAGACATCCAAATGAGAGACTGAGGTTCTCGAAGAGGACCCTAAGCCTTACGCCAGAGAATTAAGCAAGCCCTCCAGTACTACAGGACATATCAAGGGCCATCCAGTGCACCGTAACTTACTTAGTAGGCAATTTCTTTCAAAGCCCGTGCTTTCTCTTTCAGGATCGCACCAGGGCCTGTGCAGAGTATTGACATCTTTAAGGAATTGAGAAAAGTCGGGGCATCATTCTTCAGCCACGAAGTCCTCCCAACATATGCATCCATTAATGCTCATAAGAGGTGTCCTTTCCATAAGAATAAACCCGACCACACTACTGATGCATCCTTAGCTCTCAAGAAAAGCATCGTAAGATTGATCGATGAAAAAAACCCAAAACCTGTGCGGGGCCACATTCCCTATTAGTTCATGATCCAATCATTCATGGTGAAGGAATCACCTTGGACATACTAGTCTGGTACTACGACTTCATCATCTTTGAAGACTCATATGCGAGCATCTATTATAAATTGGCTAGTACCGGGAATGTCCGTCCAGTGAAGGCTGCTTGGAAGCCATCGCCTGACACACCAGATAGAAGAAGAATCTATTTATATCATTTGGGAGAACCTGGGAATGACATTAAAAGGTGTAAAGCTTTCATATTTGAGCTAGAGCATTTGGTCAATACCGAAGAGATCTGGGTGGTATTACCCCACCGCTACTAAGAAGCAAGGTTGTCGGGTAAATACATGGTTGTAAGGATGACACCATGCGATGAGTTGAGGAGAAGTCATCTTTTGGGTAGATTGAGGCGTCCTTATCCTTTCAAGTAAATGTTATCCACTCATTTTATTGTAAAACAAACTATCGAGTTGATGTCCCAAGAGGGATACGTAGAAAGCCCTTATCAGCCATAGTCCAGAAATCTATTAAGGTAAAGCAAATTAGGGATTACTTTCATGTAAACTGAACTACGGAAGGTCCTAGCTTACCGTTGAGGGATACATAGGTAGTCTATGTAAAAATCGATCCTTATATTATATAATTTATATTCCCCCTTTCCTTTCAAGAATGCTCAAGCCGCAAGAGGTCGCCCCGGGGTCAGCCCCGACAACATCATGGTCCCAAGTTGAACATAGATTCCCAAACCGAAATCCTTAGAAACCAAGCTGGCTAAAATACCCAAAGCCCTCGGAACTAAGGATCAATCAAGTATTTGGATCAAAGGCATGAGTCTATGTGCTTTTTGTGTGCAAATTTATTTGCGATATCTTGTATTATTTATTTGTCACTAATGTACTAATGTCATATGCTTTTACATTTTTCTTATCTTAAGAGGGGGTCGATTCGTGTTGTGTCACGCCGATATACTTCACAAGTTCAAAAGCTGCAATAACATCCCTTTTCGAGTAGAACAAAGAAGTAATGACTGGTACTTCGGGCAACGAGCGTGACAAAGACGTACCCATCATAGGGGACTCCGAGCCCTCAGACCCCAAGGAAGCATCAAACCATGAAGATGTGATCAATATGCTATTCAAGAGAGTCGTGGACCTTCAGGAAAATGTTGTGAGAGCTGAAATGGACAATGCTGCCAGAGAAGCACTCGTCGAGACAATTAGGCCTACTCCACCACTTGCATATCCAAGTTCGCCATTACTCGACCACGTTCCGACTTACACCACTGGAACCATACCACCTACCCGAACTCCACTCAATATAGAAATTACCCATATTGGTACTTCTTACCATACCCCACTGCCAACCAATAGTACCCACATGCCTAGAATTTCTTGCTCGGTGCCTACATACCAAACATCACCACTTAGTCACACAGATCCCATCATACATCCAAATAATACTACCCAACCTACTTCACAAATGACCAGCACTCCCAGAAATTGCCAAGCACATCCCTTAATATCCTTCCACACCCATATCACTCTAATTGACTCCTCCCAAGAACTAGACTATTAAGAAGAGATGGAAAGGGTCCAGAGAGTCGAGCAAGACAAACGGGACAATAAAATAAAGAAAAAAATGGTAGAATTGCTTGAGAAGTCTACTAGGTCTACCTAAAAGGCAACAGGACTAAGCTATGACAATTTTTGTATGCATCAGGACCTGGACCTATGTGAGGGCTTCAAAGTTCCCTAATTTGAGATATTCAATAGGATGGTGAATCCCAAGGCCTACTTGCAGTCATATTGCGACTAACTGGTCGGAGTAACGAGGAATCAAGCCTTGATCATAAGTTTATTCAGCTGAAGCCTGACTTGTGAAGCCTCTGAATGGTTTACTGCTCAAGACATATGTCATTGGGCTACCTAGAAAGACATAGAGGAAGCCTTTATGGAATAGTTCCTATTTAACGTAGAGACTGTAGCCGATCGATACTATTTGGAGAAGGTAAAATAGAAGTACCCTGAGAATTACCGCAAGTATGAAAGTAGTGAAAGGTCGAGGCTGCGTGAGTAAAACCTCCCATGAGTAGAGTTGGTCTTGTTTTCATTTGATCGTAAGAGTCAGATTTCTATGATCTCATGCTGCTTGTGGCCAGAAGACCATTTTCTAAGCTGGTCAAAATAGGAGGGCTATAGAGGATGGCCTCAAATCTGGCAGAATTATTAGCATAATCAACATATCTAGTCAATAGAGCACAATGAGACCCGTGAGAAAAAAATAGGATGTGGCAAGCGTCTCCTATGCATCAAGCCCCAAACCAAAAAGCGAGAGGGACCACACTCTCCCCTTGATATATATGAAGCACCACCTCAAAGAGCTTACCTACCTGTACCATACATCTCCGTATCTGTCTTTTATGCAAAACAAAATTTCCAAACACCCACTCCCACTTACAAAGCTCCACAACCAAATTAACAAACACATTCTCCTACTTTCCAAGCTCCACGGTCAAATTATCAAATGCCCGTACCCATTTATCGAGCTCCACAAAATCACCAAAATTATCCTCCTCCGACGATGCATGATTTTCCACGTCCTATCTTCGAAAATAGGTCACCTCAGGTATTCACCCTATTAATCAAAACTCTGACCAGGTTTTTCGATAGGTGGAGCACCGTCGGTCTTAAACAGAATGTTCTGCCTAAACCAACTTCTATCAAGCCAATCCAACATGTGTATACCATTCTTACAGAAATGGATATAGCACGGAGAACTGTATCAATTAGAAGAACAAGATATATGATTTGATTGACAAAAAGGAAATCACCTTGTAGATAGTGACTCCAAATATAAATACCAATCCTCTATCTAATAATGATAATAATCACATCCACATGATTGAGCGAGAGGAAGACTGGGTCATGTATAAGACATTGATCCAAGAATCTCTTAAGAGTCTAGAGCAAATGGTGGCCTATCTAACCCTCCAAGAACGACCTCAATTCAAAGTACTAATCCCAACGCTGGTTATAGCACAAGTATCCAAAGAGATGGTACGGGCTACTAGACAAGAATTTGTTGTCCAAACAATAGTTTCTCATGGTATGCCACGGTACAAGAGATGTTACACTCTCGATGAGACACATGGAGCACCCAGAAAAGAAGGAAATCAGAGAAGAACTATTATAAAAAAAGAGGCTGAAGACTTCTGACAAAGAATGCAACCTAAGGAATACTCTATCGTTAACCATCTGAAGAAAATGCTAGCCCGGATATTAATGATGGCATTACTACTAAGATCTTCACAACACCGACAAACCTTGATGAGGGTGTTGGATGAAATGCATGTCCCTGCAGGCACAAGCAGTGAGAATCTAACCAACTGGTGGCCTATGTTATTGGAGCACATCAAATCTCTTTCACTCAAGATTAATTTCCAAAAGAAGGAATGAAACACAACAAAGCTCTCTATATCACCATCAAATACAGAGATAGGGTTATGGCGCGAGTTCTAGTAGACAACAGAGCTAGCCACAATATCTATCTTGAACCTATGCTTAGACAATTGGGCTACAATGTCAGAAAATATGCCAGTCGCACGAATGTAAGACCCTTCGACGGAGCCTAACATGATCCCACCAAAGAAGTGGACCTCAAAATCCAAATGGGTCTGCTGAGTTCAGTACGAAATTCCAAGTCATGGTGATCACTACTAACTATAATTTTCTACTAGGAAGACCTTGGATCTATATGGTGGGAGCGGTACCATCGTACCTGCACCAATCTCTTAAATGTTTGTTGGAAGACCATGAGGTCGTGATTCACGAAGAAGGTAGCATTCACAACTACCGTAACAATTCTTTGTCGGTACTCGAGGATGTTGCCAAAGGCACAAACTTCCATATGGTAGAGAATGTAGGAGCCGCTCATAGAGGAAATGATGAAAAACATCACATGCTGCCGTTGTACAAGATGATTGCATCTACTATTCTCCATAACAGGTTCAAACCTGGGAAAGGTTTGGGCAGAGACTTGCAAGGTATAATAGAGATGATATCCACCTCGAAAAATGGTTTTTGTTATGGCCTCGGGTATGTTCCCGACCTTGGAGAAGCCTCTAAAGTGGACCAAAAAAAGAGGGGTCCCCCAAAGTTATGCAAGCTAATTCCGAACTTGTATCAATCATTCCAGTTCGAATGCCAATGCATAATAATGGAGATGCAAAAGAAAGGTTAGGGATGTTGTTCCAAAAGGAAGACTGCTTATTGGAGGAATATAGCGAAGCGCCCACCATCCGTGATACTGATTTGGGCGAGTAACTGTCCAACTTGACCTCTACCCCACTTTTGGCTCCTCAGTAGATATGATGAATTTAGATTTATTTTAAAATTGGTAAAAGTCGGTTAAGGCCCGAATGTTCACCCTTTGCACCTTTTTATTTCCTCGTGATGTTTTAAAAATGGAAATGGCTCGATGTTGATCTGGGTTAGGACCACAGTTTGTACCTCTTTTTATCAAATTAATGAGGCTTCAGTTAATGGTGAAAAATGTTTTCTTTCTTATGCATATGGTTTTTATACATTAACCATTTTTGCCTTGTTTCTAAGTAGCAATAATAAAATAACTCATAATGTCATGACATGTCACGAAACGAGTGAGTCAAGTGACACGAAAGAAGAGGAATATGAGGAATACAATGAAGAGACCATGTTACCTGAGTGTTTTTTCGAAGAGGTAGAGCAGTTTGGGAATGATCGACCCAATCTGGATGACACTGAAGTAATCAACCTTGGGAATGAGGAAACAATCAAGGAAACTAGGCTAAGTGTGCATTTGGAAGCACCCAAAAAAGGAACTGATAAATTTACTGAGAGAATATGTCGACATCTTCGTGTGGTTATAACTTATACAAACCGAGATTCATCAAGAACATGTACACCAAGCTGAGCTAGGGATCACGACTTTTGAGGCTTATAGGGTGCTTGGAATGAAGGGATAAGGCTCAAGAATATGCTACAATGGATGTATAGGCCTAATTTGGATGAAGTAAGGAGAAGAAAGCCTTTTTCATCATTTGAGAAGACTAATAACCAAACAAGGCCCCTACTACATTAAGGGTATATTTGTAATAGATAGTGTAGACTTTTTGTTCTAGTTTGTACAAATGCTACTTTAGTTTATTTCATTAGGTAGACTTTTGATGATATGAATTATTGATATTGTGAGACTCCATTGGGAGCATGAGTGTTGAGGGCTTGTGAAAGCCTTTGATTGAATGTTTGTTGAGAGGGTTGGTTGGGAAATTCATTTCCCTTGAGGACACACTAAGATGTTTGGTGCTATTGATTACTCTATTAGAGGTCTTGGTTATTGTAGAACATTTGTTGCCAATTGGTATTTCATTTTGTGTCTACCTATCTATCCTTTAATTTCTTTGTCTTTTTGAATTCCTAGTTAGTTTTGTTGTTTTTCTATCATTTATTGTATCAATTGGTATCAGAACTTGGTTATAGATTTGTTTCTATAAATTGAGTCTTGGTTGTTGTTAATACAAAAAAACAAAAATCTAAAACAAATGGTCACAAAATTCAAAAAATTAAAACTCCAAAATGTTTGTGTTTATTTTATTGTTTTGACACTAGATTCTTGTTCTGTAGTGTTTTTTGAGTCAACCAGTTTCAAGTCATTTAGAGTCTTCTAGTGTCATTCACCATCAATGGAGCTTCAAACTTGAAGAACTTTGAAAGTGGGTCTTGTAGGAGGAGAAATTGGAGCTTTAAACCTATTAAGCTTTGTTCTCTACGTCAAAGGGAACTCAAATCCAAATTTGGATGAATTTGGAGTTGATTTGAGGGTGGTTTGAAATTTGAATTGTTCTTCGTGTTCTTGAGGATATTCATATCTTCATAGTGAAGAAGACACCAAAAGAGGGCTTTGATCCAAATAATTTTTGGGAATAAGTCAAAAGGTGTTTTTCTACCCCAAAAAGGGAAATACTAGGTTGTGTGGGCCCAAAAATCATAAACAAGTCAAAAGAAAATTAAAAAAAGCAAAATGAGAGTGAGCCATAGAGCACCCATATAGCTCAAACAATGTCTATTGGAAGTGGCAACATAATTTAATGTGGGCCACATAGCCCAATCTTCCTCAGCCAGGCAGTAAGTTATTTTGACACTCAGCCTACCCACGTGGGTCCTTCCAGTCACGCAAGGCCACCAACAACCCACCCAAGGCCACCCACGCACCACTACAAAGCCACTCATGCAAAAGTTTTGTCCGATTTCACTTATATTTCATATTTTTTCTTAGTTTCTATAATCTAATTAACAATGAGTAATCGTTCTTACTTGATTGATAATTAGTTCTTGAGTCCGTCTTTACTTTTGTGCCAATTCTTTTTGATTTTTTTAAAACTTCATCGATACTTTCTTAATTCAAGTGCGTTTGTTTTAATTGAGTCATCCATTTCTTCAAGTTGACAAGAATCCACTCTTGACCTCGAGTAGTAAAGGAAACCTTATGACTCACTCGGATTAACAAGCATACAATCATTGGCCGAAGCAATTTGTGAGGCAATCAAAAGGTGTGCAAATTTGAGTGTTTTGTGAGCTATTTTAACTTACTTAACACATTTTCTTGCTTTTTTGAGTGTCTTTAATAGGTAAAAATGGCAAATCAAGGTGATGAAACACAAGTTCCCACTGGAGAACTCACTTTGCGTGACATTATTAGTGTGTTGGCATCCATTAATCATTAAATTAGTATGGATGCAAGGATAGTGAGTGTGGAAGAAAGGTTAAGGGAATTGCCTCTAACACCTATTGCTCATCACCATGGTACAACAAGTGTGTTGCATTGTGATTCTTCACCCACCTTGTCACCCAAGACACTTCATTGAATGTACCATCCCACTCCACCAAATACCACACCACCAATCACGAAAGTAAAAGTGCAAAACCCAATGTGAAAAGGCCTACCTTGTTGATGAAAGCTAGTGGAGAAGAATACGTGAAATGGGAATTCATGATGGATGAAATATTTGCTAGTTACAACTATTCACAATGAAAGAAGATGAAATTGGCTCTTAGCAGTATTGGCAAATTATTAGGAGTACAATTCTGATAGACAAAAGATGATGGAAAGCCCAATTACTACTTAGGATGCATTGAAGAGGAAGTTGAGGTACCATTATCCCGAGCTACATGAAAAGGGGTATAGAATCAAAAACCCTTCCTCAACGAAGAATCCAAAGAAAGAAAAGAAAAGTGCTTCTTGGGATAAGCCTCAAGAAGGGGAGATTACCGTACCCCTTGGGAGACAAAAAATAGAGAGGAGTAAGGGAGTGCAAAGTGGCAACTCACAAGTTGAAAAAGAGAGAATGTGCAGAGTGATGTGAGGGAGTTTCCACACAATCAAGCTAACCTTTCTACTTCTTCATCTTGTTGTGAAGAAGCTTTTGTAGGTACCATGAAAATGAACTTCTAATGGAGTCTTCACGTGAAGCACTCATGTGCATAAAAGAGATAATGGAGGCCAAGACCACCTTTCCACATTGCGATGTGAGTGTTAGTGATAGCTTGACTTTGTGTGAGCTTAATAATTCTTTGCCATATACTGATAGTGTCTTTGTTGAGAGTGTTCATCAACTAGTTGATCCATTTGATGACCGAATTGATTCTTCATGCAAGGTCGATTTGTGTCCACCTAGTGTTGACACTTGTGCTCTGAATGAAAATACATTATCCTGATGTCATCAATGACTTTGGATTCTTTTGTGATTATGTTCATTGATGATATCCTGATATATTCGAAGAGTCGGGAGGACCATGAGCGTCATCTAAGAGTGGTTATTAGTTTATTGAAAGAGAAGAAGCTATATGCTAAGTTCTCGAAGTGTGAGTTTTAGTTGAGTTATGTAGAATTATTGGGACACGTGGTGTCTAAGGATGGGATCATGGTTGACCCAAAGAAGCTAGAGGCAGTCAGGGACTGCACTAGACCGACTTCTAAGATGGATATTCAGAGTTTTATGGGTCTTGCTAGCTACTATTGTCGGTTCATCAAGGGCTTCTCTTCTATCGCTTTGCATCTGATGCATTTGACTCAGAATGAGGTGCCTTTTTAGTGGTCTAATCAGTGTGTGGAAAGCTTTCAAAAGCTCAAGACTCTTTTGACCTCAACTCCAATTTTGACCCTTCCGTTGGAGGGGAAGGACTTTACCGTGTATTGTGATTCTTCTAGGATTGGGTTGAGCTGTGTGTTGATACAGGAGGGTAAGGTTATTGCTTATGCATTGAAGCAGTTGAAGGTGCATGATAAGAATTATCATGTCATGATTTGGATTTGGTTGTTGTTGCATTTGCCTTAAAGATTTAGAGGCATTACTTTTATGGAATTCATTGTGAGGTGTATACCAACCACCGCACTCTTCATCACATTTTTTATTATAGGGATTTGAACTCTAGGCAACTTCGATTGATGGAGTTGTTGAAAGATTATGACATGACCATTTTGTACTATCTGGGCAAGGCCAATGTGGAGGCATATGTCTTGAGTCGAAAGGCAGTCAACATGGGGAGTTTAGTTTGAATTGTTGTTTTTAGCGTCCTTTGACATTAGAGGTCCAGTATCTAGCCAACCATTTTGTGAGACTTGATATTTCAAATTCGGGTAGGATTCTGGCTTGAGTGGAGGCGAGGTTGTCTCTTTTGGATCAGATTCAATATGATGATGTGAAGTTGTGCACAATCAAAGACAAGATAATGAGTGGTGAGGCCAAGGAGGTCATGATTGATAGTGAAGGTGTTATGAGGATCAATCGTAGAGTATGTGTGCCTCGTATGTGAGACTTGACTAGATTAATTATGGAGGAGGCCCACAACTCTAGGTATTCGATTCATCCAGGTGCTACTAAGATGTACCATGATTTGAGGTAGCACTATTAGTGGGGTAAGATGAAGAGAGATATTGTTGATTTTGTGTCTCGGTGTGAGAATGTGTCTCATAGGATGCCCATTCCTGAGTGTAAGTGGGATTGGATTTCCATGGATTTCGTTGTTGGGTTGCCTAAGACTTTGGGTAAGTTTGATTCTATTTGGGTCATTGTTGATAGATTGACCAAGTCTGCGCATTTCATTCCGGTTCAAACGATGTATAATGTAGAGAAGTTGGCCAAGATTTACATCCATAGATTGTTAGTCTTCATGGGGTTCCTAATTTTATTATCTCGGATCAGGGTACTAAGTTTACTTTGCACTTCTGGCAGACTTTGCAAAAAGAGATGGGTACTCGTTTGGATCTCAATACATCATTTCATCCTCAGACTAACGGTTAGTTCAAGTGGACTATTCAGGTTTTGGAGGACATGTTACGAGCATGCGTGATAGATTTTGGTGGTCATTGGGACCAATTCTTCCCTTTGGCAGAGTTTGCGTACAATAATAGCTATTACTCCAGTGTTGATATGGTGCCATTCTAGGCGCTATATGGTAGGAGTTATCAATCTTCGATTATTTCATTTGATGCATTTGAGGTTCGGCCTTGGGGTACCAATTTTTGAGAGATTCCTTAAAAAATGTGAAAATGATCCAGGATAAGCTCCTGGTAGCTTAGAGCAGGCAGAAGGAGTATGCGGACCGTAAGGTTTGAGATTTGGAGTTCATGGTCGACGATAGAGTTCTTCTGAAGGTCTCACCCATGAAGGGTGTGATGAGGTTCGGCAAGAGAGGGAAGTTGAGTCAAAGGTATATTGTGCCTTTTGAGATTCATTAGAGAGTTGGGGAGGTGGCATATGAGTTTTCTCTGCCACAAGGTCTTTCGGGCTTTCATCTCATTTTCCATGTATCTATGTTGAAGAAGTATCATGCCGATTGTTCTTATATCATTCAGTGGGATTCCATGTTGCTTGATCAGAATATAAAGTTTGAGGAGGAGCGTGTGGCTACTTTGTATAGGCAGGTGTGAAAGTTGAGATCGAATGAGATAGCTTCAATGAAGGTTCAGTGGAGACATCGTCCTATTGAGGAGTCGACTTGGGAGACCATGTCTAATATACAGAGCATATATCCTGGCAACTTCTGGTATGTTTCCCCTATTAGTTTCTCTCAGTTCGAAGATGAATGTTGTATTAATTGGTATATGATTTAATGACCTGTCCAGTTGTTTTTAGATAAAGACTCGTATTTTCTTGTTTGACCTTTCCCGTAGACTTTTTGTGGGGTTTGATACGCGAGGATCGGTGAAACAAATCCCGAGGTTCATTTATATGAGTTTCGGATGAAAAACCAAAAAGCTGAAACTGAGTTAGATAGCTTGACTCAAGGTTAACTTTTGGTTAGATGGGTTCGTTTCGGGTTCCGTCGCTTTTAGAAGTTTCGGAGAGTCATGTATGACTTAATCGAATCATTGGTTCGCTTCTCGAGGTAATCGGGTCTATTTTGTGGCCTTATTTGTGAAATTTTGATATTTGGTTTTCCCAGACAATTCTGTAGAAAAACATGCCTTAGCTCGGTCAAATGGGAAATTCGAGGATACGAGTGAGTTTCTCGTGTTGTTTACCTTAGATGAGCATGTCTGGTTTGTGTCTGGGGAGGTCTCAAGAGTGTTTCAGATGTTTGATAAGGGTTTGGGCTATTTTTCCCATTGTTGGTGTCTAGTGTCCGCCGGCTACACCAGTGCTCACTCTGGTGTGTCTTCCTCGGCGAGAGGTTGGCTTGCCAAAGTGGGAGTTTGGAAAATATGGGTTTTTGCCCTGTCGAAGGATCTGTCCGCATGGGCGAGTTCGCCTCCACGTAGTCGAGTTTGGGTGGCGTTGAAGTGAGGAGTCAAGTGACACCGCCTCAGCGGGGGTTGTGTTCGCTGCAGCTGGTTCGCTATAGCAGAGTCGATTCCACCGGGGAGGAATCACTGTATCAGGTGTCCTATAAAATTCCTTAGGTCTGAATTCTTTTCCCAAATCAGAAAACCTCGAGACAAGAGGCACCATAGAGCATTTTCAAAAGTTTAAGAACAATTTCACCCTTGGGGTAAGTGATTCTTCGTTTGTGAATTAAGTTTATTCTTTTAAGTTCTTTAATAATGGTGATATTTCATGATTATAAATTGGGGAAGATGAGTTATGCATTTTTGGGAGATTAAGAGAGCTAAATCATTGATTAATAAAAGGGTTTATGGATTAGTGTACTTGTATTAAAGTGAATTAGTGATGGATATCACTAGATGATCATGTTATAAGGTTTAATTTGGATATATGAACCTATTCCAGTTGGGGGAATTTATAGGATTTCAATTTGGGATTTTGTATATTGTTCAATTGAGGGTTCAAATATGTATAGATTTTCAATTAACTTAAGGATGTGACTACCTAGTATGTATTCATGATATTCGAGTATTAAAGTTTGAGTCTTGGTAGCGTGGGCCCAGGGTTGGCATTTAAGTCTTACTTTATGTTGTGAACGCTTTATATTAATGATTATAATATGCATGATTAGACTTCAATTATCACGAGGCGCAGAGGAAGGACAAGGCTATCATCGAGGCTTGATCATGTAATGCTCTTGTTTGGCCTAGAGGTAGACTATGATTTAGTTTTTCGAGACTTCGATAGAAGTGTGTAATTAGTTATAAATATTTAGGGGTATTGGTGTGTTTGGGGGTCCCACTCAGTCAGCTATGATAAATGTTTGAGCGGGTATCGGTATTGAACTGTGATGATGGGTTATTTGGGGAATCAGCCTTGTGCTAGTTTCAAATGCTGCTTATTTGGGTTTGTCGCCATATGTGGGCTCGTCGCCATGTTTGCTATTATTTATTTACTCATCACACATGCTTTCGATGTGATATCTTGATTCCGACTTGGATTGCATATGTGTGTTATTGAATCTTGAAAGCATGTGACATGTTATCTCTATACTTGATTGCATCTTATTATATCATGATATCTTGCCTTGTATTATCATTTGTATTTATACACTCATGGTTCTATGATATTAGTATGAGAGTGGTATAGATATTTTGTGGGATCAAGAGGCCGGAAAGGTAAGAATACTATGAGTTATGGCAACATTAAGATGATATTGATACGCGGGAACAGAGTTGCACGCCTGCAATATGATATTATTTAGCCAAGAGTTGGGCTCCGATGGGACATTCCAAAGGGGTATATGGACTTCACGGGTCCCCCATATGTGTATGGATCATAATAAAACCTTGACGTTGTATACCGGATTGGAAAAGGTACCTGGCATATGCATTGCATTCATATCACACATATAGATGCCATTACATTTATTAATTGTGGTTGAACTTGTATTGGAGTGATTGATGATGACTTGACTAGTTTGCTAAACATTTTTGCATTGTGGACTAATTGAGCTACTAGTATAGGCTTATATGGTGTCAACTTTGTATTTATCTCTGACTATGTATCGTTCATCATTGTCGGCCGATGATGTCTACGGGGGTACATTGTGTACTCATGCTACGCTTGCTGCATTCTTTTTGTATGCAGATTCAATACCTTCCACTTACACAGCACTACGTGGCTGAGTTCGAGTAGTGAATCTCCAGCATTCAGGGTGAGGATGCTATCTCCAACATAACCTTGGGTGTTATCTCTATTTCAGTCTTTTGTTGCATTTGAGAAACATGACTGACTTTCTTAGACTACTTATTTGGTTTTGGGCCTGCATGCCTCTTCAGACTTATATCAGATTTATTAGTGCTCTTGTATCTACAAAATATATCACTTGGGGATGTTTTGGTGTATCAAACTTATTCATTCTTCCGCATTTATATTATGAGACAATTTATGTAGTATTTGTTATCTTCTGTTTTTATTTATATCATATCTTGCGAATGATTGGGAGTGGTTCGCCTACTAGTGAGATTATATAAGTGCCATCACAATTCTTGAAAGGGAGTCGTGAAAATTGTTGATAGGCTGACTAAATCATCTCACTTCTTGCCGGTCAAAATTACCTACGCAGTTGAGGACTATGCAAAGTTGTACGTTAATAAGATTGTTCGTCTTTATGGTGTGCCAATTTCTATTATATTTGATCGAGGTGCTCAGTTCACAACTAATTTTTTTAGATCATTTCAAAAAGGTTTGGATACTCAAGTTAATCTTAGCACAATTTTTCACCCTCAAACAGACGGGCAGGCCGAGTGTACAATTCAAACGCTCGAAGACGTGTCATGAGCTTATGTATTGGACTTCAAGGGAATTTGGGATGATCATCTACCTTTTATTGAGTTTGCATACTACAACAGTTATCATGCTAGTATCAAAATGGCTCCATCTGAGGCTTTGTATGGGCGGAAATGTAGATCTCCTATTGGGTGGTTCAAAGTAGGTGAATCGGAATTATTTAGGCATGACCTAGTCCACCAAGCCATAGAGAGGGTGAAGCTTATTCAGGAACATCTGTTAACCGCTCAGAGTCATCAGAAGTCTTATTCAGATATGCGACAGCGGGACACAGAGTTCCAAGTGGATGATTGGGTCTTCTTGAAGATTTCGCCTATAAAAGGCATACTGAGATATGGGAAAAAGAAAGCTCATCCTAGAGGTACATTAGGCTATATCACATAATTTGACGAATAGGCCAAGTGGCTTACGAGTTGGACATGCCTCCAGAGTTAGAGTTTGTTCATCTAGTGTGCCATTTTTCTATGTTAAGAAAGTGTGTTGGAGATCCCTCCCGGATTGTACCAGTTGATGATGTGCAAGTTAAAGAGGACTTATCATATGAAGAGGTTCATATTACTATCTTGGATCGGCAAGTCCGCAAGCTAAGGACTAAAACAATATCTTCTGTAAAGGTCTTATGGAGGAATAAGAATGTAGAAGAGATGACATGGGAGGCGAAATATGATATGAAGTATAAGTATCCTCACTTATTTCAGACCAATGGTTCTATGTGACTATGATTTGATTGTGCTTTTCTTTATCGTAATATGAGACCTTGTACAGACCCTTCATTTTTATGATTAGCCAATATTCCGAGTGAAGCATAGCTTGACCAAGAGCTGACCTACTTATACATGAGGTGAGTTCCTACTTCAGATAGCTATATTTGATGTTTGACGGCCGTATGAGGCCCGGTGATATGTATATGGTACTGTATGGCCTTATGAGGCAAGTTTGGACATCTTCTGCTTATTGACAGGGTTCGGATAGTTCGATTTATAGGGTAGACTCTGTCAAAATTTTTAGAACACCTTAAGGATTAATTGTTCCCTTATATATACTTCTCATTCGAGGATGAATAATCCTAAGGGGGGATGATGTAATACCCTGTATCTTCCAACACGTGTATGATTAAGTTGACATCGATGAACCTATGTGAACTTGCAAGGATAAGGTTATGCTTAAGCCTAAAGTTTAAGTGACCAGATGTACATATGTGTGTTAAAGGGAAGTAATAGTTGAAGGGAATAAGATTCTGAAAGGAAATGATAATGAAACAAAGTGAACTAGTCACCTACGTGATTCACCTACTTGCTTGGACATCCTACTTGCTTAATCTACTTACTTGACATCCTAATTGCTTGAGCTACTTGCTTCATGTCCTAGTTGCTTAAAAAGGGAAACACACGTGTTCAAGGAGAATTAATAACCACTTGCCTAAATAAGTGAAAAGTAGGTGACCCACCTACTTGAAATAAGAGGCCCAAATTAAAGGGCAATGAAAGGCCCAAATTGAAGGGCAGAGGCCCAATCTGGTGGTTAAGAAGAGACCCATTAGGGGAAAGATATGTTTGACCAAAGGGACCTTTCTAAGGCCAATATTTGGCCATTTTAACCTATACTCAACCAAAGAAAACTTCAGAATATCTCTCTTTCTCTCTCAACCCAAACAACCACTTCTTTCTTTCTCTTAGGGTTCTAAGTAGGAAAGCTTCAAGTTTTATTCCTTTCACATGGTGTGAAATAATTTTCATGTATTTTCTCTTCTCTCCTAATCTTTCACATGTTTTTATACCAAAAACACAAGGCAACCCCTCTCCTCCAAGGTTAAACCGGTTACCTATGTTCTTCATTAAAAATGTTTGTAGAAGTGGTGAAGATCACTTGTATGGTGTTGTTGTTGATTTGTGAGCTCTTTCAAGTTTAAGGAGAAATATTCTAGGGATTATTCTTGTTGTATAAGTTAAAGTTCCTCTTCTACTAATACTAATTGAAGTCTATTCTAGTTCTAGTTAAGTTTTATGGATTGAAAGTGCAAGATAATACTTAGAGAGTTTGTAGTGTTGCTCTAGCTTATTGGGCTATTTGTTGAGGTTATTGTGATGGGTATAAGGATGGATATTATTATATATATGTTATGTTTGTATGTTAGATGTGTTGGTCTTGTTGTTTGAGATTTGAGGAAAGTGAAAGGAATAGGGGAGGTGCTATCCAAATTATCTTAGATGAGCTTGTTCCTCATTTGTGTTGAATTCTAGCTTCTATAGCTTAATGATGGTTCTTTATCGCTTGTTGTAGATTGAGTTGCTAACAGACTGTGTTGACGTCATGTACTAAAATAGTCGACAAGGTATGTTAAGGCTATCGTTTTTCTCCTTTTAGCATGAATCCAACGTAAATGAAACTTAAACGAACGTCCCTCCAAAATGACTTTATTCATGTTATTGCTTCCATTAAATGTTATTGAAACTTGTTTGTCCCTTGTCAGGAGTAAGTTTCATGTCATAAAAGCTATCTTTTATTGTATTGAGTCATCATTTGTTGATAATGAAACATTGATGACATGATAGTTCCATAACGATAGTCGGAGGTGTAATGACCTTACGTCTCTCCGACGAGCTCAGAATATTCCTTATGATCCTTATACATGTATATATATGTAAAATGACAAACGTGTTGTATATGCGACCACTGATCATTTGGTAATACGATGATGATGATGATCCTCTTGCCAGGGGAACTGCGTTTTATTCCCGCAGGTTCAGGTAGACAGACTGATGTTCCTTAGTAGGTTTCAGCTCAGCGTAGTGTTATACACCCCAGTTAATCCGGAGTTGTTGTTTTGAGTTTGTACGACCTTTATCTACATGTTATGGGTATAGTAGAGCCCTGTCCCGACCTTATGATATTTATGTTACTCTTAGAGTCTTGTAGACGTATGTCCTGTATATAGATATCATGTTGGCCTTGTCGGCATATGTTTTTATGTACAAATATTAATGATGGCCTTGTCAGCCCCAATCTATGTGTATATGCGTATCAAGTTGGTATGGTCAGCTACTTATAGTCTTTTTTCATTCAGTTCATAATGGCAGCCTTGAAGACCCATTCCCTTGTTAAATTATGTTGTTAAGTCACGTATGTTGGGGCTCACCAGGTAAGGCTCGGGTGCCAGTCGCAGCACTCCAGTTTGTGGTGTGACATTTGTCCTTACGCAGTTGTACATGATTCCTTGGTGATTCTGAGTGATTGGTATCTAGCTTTAATCACTTTATGACCTGATACGTTACGTCAGATCCCATTATTAAGGGCTATTTTCCGCTAATCATTCAACAGGGGGTCCTGCCATTTTTCTCATATAAAACCTATAGATTAGATTCGTAATAGTTTGCACGATAGTTTTCATTGTACGTAAACCTTAGGTAGTTGTCCGAATTTCCTTCCAAGTCCAACACACTTATTCATAAAAAGTTCTCGACGATCTAAATCTTATTGTTGACTAGGACATTCATTTGAGGGTGGGGCTAACCTAAGTACTCAAAGTCCTTTTGAAACAATCTCCCAAAACTATAGACCGAGAACGTGTAAGATATCTCTTAGCAGCTTCTTATATGCAATGATGCGTAGTCTTCAGCCATATAGATAGTCCTTGTTTTTAGGACGTGAACTGATGAGCTATTCATTCATTAGTCTTCCGGTTTAAACCAGCATATGATTATAATGAGGTAACCTTTAACAATTTCCATGCTAGCCATTTCCCGCCTTCCAGTGATTCCATAATGTTCATTAGATAATTTTTCCCAACTTCGGGTGCTTATTATAAACCTTAGTGGATTTTAGGTGGATGGACTATTACGAGTGATATTCATCTTGGTGTTCCCTTAGTTTTTAATATGAGGAAGGACTCTGATGTATTCTGCATCATGAAATCACCATCACCTGACTTCAACTACCACTGGGTAACAGATGCATTTTTTTATCAACTTCCTTCCTTAGCCTTCACAATAGTCAAATTGCTAGTGGGTGTGCGCTTCTGTTGTCAACTATAACTTTGGTTACTAAACATCTTGTCGGAGTCTCTTATACCTTGTAGTATTTCAATCCTGAATACTCTGTAGACGGTGTTAATCAGAAGTGTGCTTATCATGGAAAGATCTGATTCTCTTCCCTCCCCCTTTAAGTTGAGCCATTCTCCCTATCCATTTCTCTAGTAGTTCGTCGATGGTTCCGGTCGCTTCCCCGCACCTACTTTTTTGTAATCCAGCCACTTTACAATTCATATTCATAATTTAAGAAGAATTATTTCTGTGCTTTTCTTCATTATTCGGGTGTCGCATCTTATTCCCTTAGAGACCTTCTGGCATACATACTTGACCCCACTATTGTTTCTAATACCAATCTTGGACATTACTATCCTATATAGGATGAGTCACTTAATTTACCCCTTTGGTAGATACTCAGAGTATTCTGAAGCGTTCGACGTTACTAGACGTTGTTCTGCCATATTCAACCCTGGTTTCCGCACTTAGATTAACACTTCTTCCTTCATTTCTTGATTAAGAACATCTGCAAATGACATCTCGGATAAGGTTTAATCGACTTTGTTCAACCCTACATTCATTTCATCATCCATTATATGGAGCCTTTAGTCAACTTAACAGGACTAAATATTACCATTATTCGCGTACTGACATCTTCATTCCATTATCTATATTCCCTAATTCATTTCTTCAATATTTACTTTGATCTTTAGACGCGTTGTCCATTCTATCACTACTTTATATGTTTGCATCGAGCGTTACTCATCGGTACTTCCACTTACCAATCCTTGAGCATCTTGATGACGGTTGTGGCGAAACTAATGCTTCTCATATCCAAATCTAGTTTGTCGCTTGGTTCAAGCTTTTAACTCATGTGGGTCCCCTTGCTTTAGTCGTTACTAGATCTCTCATTAACCGATCACTCGATCATCCCACCTTCATACTTCCGGTTTTTGAGTTTCCTTGGGGGGTTTCTTATCCTAAAGTACTCCTTACACTCTCATTTCTGGACGTTGAGGGATCTGGCATTCTAGTATTTACTATTCCTCCTTTACTATAGGCCTTTACGTTGTCCCAAGGTGGTCATATCGCTATGGAACCTATGTCACCATAATCTCATTCCCTTTTACCCCTTATTACTGCAATCCTTCTACTTACCAGTTATTCTATGAAACACATTCTTGTCATGATGCCTTACCATACCATTCCATCATTACTTACTAATCGCCTTTATGATCCTTAACGCCATTATTCTCTTATTCTATCATTCTCATTATTAACTATCTTGTACCAACTGTCCTTATGTCATAGGTACTTAAATTCACATCATATCACACAATGGGACTGAGGGACTTATCATCTAAATATTTAAAATATGCGCTCTCTTACTTACCCCCCCCCCTCTGCACGCAATTCCCAATGGAAACCGATATGACTTTCTCTCAAACAGACAAGAGACTTATCATGTTTCCTATATCCATAAATGACCCAGTCCTTATACATAAGTTGGGGTCACTGTTCTATGCATGTCCACTTGTGCAAAGCATTTGAATATATCCATGAACGAGTTTTCATATGACCCGATTTTGAAAATTCATCCTCATTAGCAATATCCATGAACGATTCTCATATTTATTTGACGTAAGTGACTATAGAGCGAATGGATTCTAATAACCTTCTAATACTTTCAAGGCTAGTTTCTACATTTCCTCTTTACCATCTTATTCTCAGCTTGCCACTTTCTTCACAAAAGTTGGGGCTTGCATACAATTATCGGGGGGTTTGGAGTCTATCTAGTATAGTCATTTGGAAGAAGGAAGTACAATGCATATTCTACCACTAGATCAGGTGTGAGCTCCATGTCCTTTCAATCCACAACATACATACGTGGTTTTAGCTTTCGGCTGGGCTAGAAGTTCCCTTTCTGGTTGGTATCCTTACATCCATGACTTACTCTTATCAAAATATCTTATCTCACAAGTAATACCTTAGAAATAAATTTCCAAAATAGGATCAATGTTCTTAAGTATAAAACAATTTTATACTAAGCATACAGGAGGTAGATAGGTTAATAATGGAAATTAATAGCATACATGCACCCATTTTCTCACCTCAGATAGCATCAGAACTCGAGGCTCCATCCTCGCTCTCACCCTATTCCCTATGGGCTAATCTGGGACACTCACGAATCTTATGTCCACGATCACCACACCAATAACAACCTCATATTCCCTTATGACATAGCCCAGCATGCATCTTACCGCACTGCCTACAATGTGGCCTGGACATCCCCACTCAGTATGCACCTCTCTGACCCTGAAATACCAAGGTCTGTGATCCCTGTCTCGGCCTTACCCGAGAACTCTAGTCGTACATGATCTGTCGAGAAGGCCTAGCCTACTCACCATATATTTGTAGCCCTTTATCACTCCATCGTCCCCTGTAATAAGCAACCATCCTAACCTTTTAGCCCTTTCTTCTTCCCTAACCGGGTCAAATCCACTAAACATCGAGGGTCCTTAGCCAATGAGCTTTCTAGGTTGTGAACTCCTTGACCCTTCCAAGGGTCTACTACTGTTAACTATATAGGGCAGTGTCATGTCTGAAAGGAAACCAACTGAGTCAATATTGGAACTGCTTTCCTAACATCCTCACCAGACGGTGCTGGTGGTATAACTAATGATTTGGAGGCTTCTATCAATTCCCCTAGTCCTACATGTGTCGGTAATATCCGAGAGGGTGACCCGTTTGTATCTTTTGATGGGTCTATCTCAATAGAGGGTACATTACTAGAAGAAGGCATCGCTGCAATCGTAAACATGATAAGGTTAAGAATAGGATACTTATAGCTCGACTCTATCACATCATCTAAGATGAAAGGAAGATAATCATCCTAAATGCCCTACATCCTCTAGTTTATAAGTGTGGCACACTACACACCCAGAAACAAGACACTACTAGACACGACTTGTAGACTCCCTAGGACAGACCTACTCTGGTACCATTTGTCACATCTCAACCTTAGGGGGTGTGGCCGGCACCTGGTGCCCTAAGGCCCGAGCGTACCAGTCATAGTACTTGAAGAAATACATAACAAGACTTGGGCCGACAAGACCTCTAATCAATAGTTGTAAAGTGGTAGGTGACAATATCTTCAAACCAGATAAGACCCAACATAATGTATATATACTAAGGCTGGAAAGGCCATCATAAGAGTAACAAACCATATGAAAAGGGTCGGCAAGGCCATACAAAATGGCTAAACACAGGACGTCAATCTACAAGCCTCTAAATATAACATAGAGTAATAATAGGTCGGGATAGGGACCCATCATACCCATGATACATATATATAGCAAAACTAGTACCTGTAAATACTCCAGACAGCTCTTGAAAGAAGGAGCATGACAATAACAGTTGGATCAAGTCACCTACTATGGACGAGTATCCAAACGTCTATCTATACATGCGAGCATGAAACGCAGTGCCCCAGCAAGGGACATCAGTACGAAAGAATGTACTGAATATAAATGGTAGATAAATACAAATATAGACAGTAACGGGTACAAAGGAAAGTAGAGAAACAACCTGGACCACGGGAAGCCATTGTGGGCATATACAATGCATTATATTGTTTAAAAACCATACATATATATATATATATATGTAGGGAAATATCATCATCTTATTGTACCTGACCATAGTAGGACTCGTTGTGGTCATACTCAACTACAATGGTGTGCAGATACAAGTGTTATACCCGACCGACTTTAGAGCAGCTCGATGTCATAATATATATATATATATATATATATATATATATATATAAATAATTCATGAATGACATCAGGAGACCAATAGAAATAAGGGTGTAGTGACATATGGTCGTTAAACCCTGCCTATCATTATGGAATTATGTACAACAATTGTTGCAATCCAATAATGAACATCGTATCAATCATATAGAAAGGAAACTCATGATGTGTGGAAAATACTCCCGACAAGGGACAAATCAAGAGATGACATAAAGTACAGAAAGTACCCCCGACAAAGGACATATAAGGCTCATACAATGTTTTGTTTATGAGTAGACATGCTTCTATATTCAAGGATGCAAATTGGATAAGGAAATTTCGTTCAATAATGATTCTCCTATGGTCATGACAATAGGAAGAAAACGGTAAGCCTTACATACCTCATCGCTTGGCTAATGCTACTCTGATAAAGTTTCGCATTGTTACACCCCGTAAATTCAAATATCGGATATGCCTTAAGATAGAAATCCTAAGACAAGGAAGAGGATTTCCTTGGGAAAAATTAAGGAATGATCGAGTGGAAACCCAAAGAAATCATAAGAATTTAATAGCCGCTAAGTCCTTCGTTTTTGCGATCCTTATGTTGAGTGTGTTGTGTCAAGACTATGTAATACTAAAGGAGTTATGATGTCCATAAAAGGATAAGGAAGTCCTTGGTCCAAGGTTGGAAGTATCTCTTATTTGATTGAAAACATGCCTTGAAAAAACAAATAACCTTTCTCGAAACAGTAAACTTGAATTTTGTTGACTCATGTATGAACCATTTAACATTTATTAGTATGTGTTGCTTATTTCGAGGGACAATATGAATCTTTTTTGTGTTGATTATGTGACATGTGTGTGTGAGCTTATTTTCTTTATAATCCATGTTTGGTATTGATGTCTAGAACTTACCCCGTGTGTTCGTAAAATGAAATAAAGTGTGTTGTAACTTAGGACGTGATAGAGGCATTTGTTTGTTAGCCTAAAATTTCAACTTGTCCTACCAATATGTATATATATCCTTAGTCAGCCCCGTTGAGCCTTTAGCCTTTTTCTTTGATAGCAGTCGATAAATCCATCCCTTTCATTCTAATTAGCGTGAATTTGATCCAAATACTCCGTGAGCACAATGATAAATTAATGGTTAGGAGTTGGGATTTGAGACAAAAAGGGAGGCGTTTGATGAAATCTAAAGTGGTGGTATTTGATGAAATCTAG
Organism: Anisodus acutangulus; assembly: GCA_029783415.1. Taxonomy (NCBI): domain Eukaryota; kingdom Viridiplantae; phylum Streptophyta; class Magnoliopsida; order Solanales; family Solanaceae; genus Anisodus; species Anisodus acutangulus. Next base: position 31,958,010 of record CM056506.1, on the reverse strand, counting down.
TAGAGTCTATGGGTGCACCTAAAGAAAAATTATTTGTGCCACTAGTTAGTTGGATAGTCAATGAAAAAAAAGTTAACTAAAAAATGAGAGAAAATAAAGAAAAAATAGAATAAGCGTTTCCCTTCTAATTTGTGATGTCAAAAGTGGTGCTTAAATAAATAATTGGGTGATTTTGGGTAAAAATAGGTATTGGTTGGTGTTGTAGTTGGTTGATGAAGGAAATTGAGGAAAATTTGCTAAGTGTTATAAGTATTAACGTTCTGAGGGAGGTTAGTCACTATTTTAGCCAAAATATTTCCTTCGTGTCCCTTAGCCTACGTTACAACTCATTAAGTCCTATTGATCCTAGTTTTGATGCACTTATATTAGCGAAGCAGTTACACTATGGGTAAGCCTATGGTTCATTGTATTTAACATGTGATTTTCTTTGGGAGAGTGAGCGTATTTGTTGATTTCATGTCCATTGAAGAAAAATTTGAGTGACTTGTTTGATATATGAACAACATTTTTGTGGTGAGGGTACATAGTTGACAAGAGATTGGTGGAGTGTTGGTTTCTTGATTAGGTAGCATAATTGTGTTGTTCTGAGTGGTTTCTTTGAGTCAAATGTTGTTTAAAAATATTTTTTTGATTGAGAAGGTTGTTTGTGGACTTTAAAATTGAAAACCTTGATTGGCATGACTATTGTTAGAATCGGCTCAATGTTTGTTGTGAAATAATTTTTAAAGAGTCATATTAGCTGAAACCCGAGTATACCTATTTGAATGGCGTGGTTGTAGATAGGTGATAGGTTGATCGTAGTAAGTGGTTGCTCGAGGGCGAGCAACGTCTAAGTGGGGTGGTGATATTTGACACAAATATTTATGTTTTGCGTCACTTTACCTCTTATTCTTAGCAATTTAATCGCCTTAATCATGATGAAGTCGTTGTATTCGGGTTTATGTTGGTATGTTTTATTTGTGTAGGTACAACGAGGACAAATGAATGATAACCGGGTATTTTTTGTAGAAATTGGAGGTGTTTGCACCTATATGTGATGATGAGAGGATGTGCGCAGTACTTATGAGAAAATCTGAAGAACTGGAAGGTTACGTGCGCGGGACACGAATCGTGGAGGGAAGAAGGTATGTGTTGGATGTCAGTCGCACATCCATCGTGGGAAAAAATCTCTCTGAATCTCAAAACCAGAAAAAATCATAAGACACCCGCGCGCATGTGCGACTTGGGTCCAACGCTGACTGCGGGCTGCTTTTCCCAATTCAATTAAGATTTGGTTTCCTTGATTTAGATTATTACCCTAGACTATAAATAGATGTTTTATTATTAGAGAGGTGTGTTGGATATTATTCTAAGACTTGTAAGCCACATTCTCTCATTCTTGTTGTCTTTTATTTTTATTTTTCTTCATAGAATCCTAGTTTTTCTCATGAATTACTTTGTCATTCTTCGAATCATGAGTAGCTAAACTTCTCTCTTCTAGGGTTATGTCAAAGACATGAAAGTTAGTCTAATTATAGATTTTTCTTATTTGATATCCATCTTTTGGGTTGCTTATTTATTCTAGAGCACTAATTAAACACTATATATGGTGTGTGAGTTGAACTTGAAATAGAGAATTCATGTACATAATAAGAATACATAGAGTATGTTCAATTTATCGTTTCTCTACTAAGGATAGAAATATACCCTTTAGCCCTACTTAGATGGATAAGGAGATACAAATGTGTTCTTGTTACTTCTTGCGATCATAAAAATATAGACGTTAAGAGTAGCACCTACAAGCTTGTGAGTAGTACGAAAGAATATCATAAATTTATAATTAACATGTTAAATACTAACCCAGGAAATTGAATAGTAGAACTATCGGAAGACTTAATTTGATTATTGAAAGCCATGACCCTGGATTCCATCATCATCTAATAAAACCTTACTGTCTTAGTTGCAATTGTCTCAGTCATAAAATACCCAATCTTATTTATTTCTTTTAGTTAGTAGTTTAGTACAACCAAACCCATTGATTTTCACTCTCTTGAATAGTTATAATTGAATTTGAATTAGCTAAGCAGTGGAAAAGTATAAGTCCCTATGGGTAGGATATCTAGACTTCAAAATCCTATATTACTTGTCGACCACATATACTTGCATCTGTGTTTGGGAGAAAAAATGTTTATCTTAAAAAAGTAACATAGAAACTATATGAAAACATACTATAGATTGACTTCTTTATAATATTTAATTTCATTTTGAATTTGTAGGATAATGCGGATGATTCAATTTGAAATGGTGGCCACGAGTCAATTCGATCTATTGAAGTAAATAATGAAGACTTTCTGAATAATTGTGGTGTTCAAATTTACATTTGGTTTTGTGAATTCATTGCTAGTGCACATTATGAATTATTGCATTGTTATTATGTTGTCTACAAGACATATGTTGCTTTTCGAGGTTTCTTGCAAATATGTACATTTGAATTATTATTATTGAGTTATTTATTAGCTAATTTAGTTCTTGAGATCATCTAAATAGGGTAGTAATTTATAGTGTGATTGCTAGATATTAGCTAATATTTATAACCTACACATATTGTTTGATATTAGCTAATATTTATAGCCTACACAACATTGCCACGCTTTAAAAATATGGTTATAGGGATGTTAATTGTGTGGCTTATTGACGGTATGTTGTGGCATGTATATTAGCAAAGGCTGTACTTCACAAATATTGCTTTAGAGGAGATAGCAATAGCCACACTTTGCAAGTGTGGCCTATAAGGTAGCAAAGACCGTGCTTAAAATGTAGTATGAGGTCAATAAAAGCGTTACTATATGCGGTGCTACAAGCATGGCCTTTGTACCTTAGAGGCCACATTTTTTATGTGTGGCTACTAAAGCAACACTTGAAACGTGTGCCCTTAGGGCAAAGGTTACACTAGTTTAGGCAAAAGCGTTTCCTTAAGTCAAAAAGTGTGGCCTTTGATGAAAGACCACATTTTTTGATAGTTTATGCCACACTTTTCTAGGGTGGATAAAGGCCTAAAATGTTGTAGTGACATTTATAGACAGGAGGCTAAGGGGCATTTAGGATGGTTACCATTCCTTCTTGATCTTGAACCATGCTATAGAGCTGAGTTGTACGAGTTCTCTCTGTAACCCTTATCTTGTTTATTATTACAGCTATGTCTTTTTGTAGCAAGGCCATGACTTTTATGACTAGTCGGGAGATTGAGGTTGGGTCGAGATGGGATATGAGTAGTACACCATCTATTAAGACACCCCCGTCAGAGGATATGAGTGAGTCGACTTTCCAGGTATCTTCGACTCTATTAGTACTAGAGGAGCTGAGGGAAGCTATTGTACCATCAGTCCTACCACCGGCTCCGTCTAATAAGGATGTAAGGAGATCGGTGTAGATATTGACTCAGTTTGTTGCCTCCCAAGCACGATGTCATCCTAGAGCATATGATAGAGATAGACGCTTGAAGGGTCAGAGAGCTCATAGCCTAGGGAGTTTATTGGTCAGGGTCCGCCAATATTTATAGGGTTTGATCCATCTGAGGGTAATAAGCGGGCCAAGAGGGCTAGGATAATTTGTGACTAGAGAGGACTACCAAGTAGTGATGAGATGCAGTTGTATAATCAGCAGATTAGACCTTCACGATAGATTATGTATGACCAAAGTTCTCAAGAAAGGCCGATACAGGGTTCACAGACATCGATATCTAAAACTGAGTGGTACAAGTGGATTGAGGCCTCCCCAACTATTTTGGTAGTTAGTGTTATCGAATGGATGTCGGACCATGTCGTAAAGGTACATGGGGTTATTATTGGTGTGGTAGTCAACGTCACAGGATTCAGAAGTGTTACACCCCATACTTTTGTATGTTAGGTTTCTTGATGAGTGGTCAACTTAAGTTCGAGGGAAGGAGTATTTCGAGGTTAAATGAAAAAATCACGATGACCACGCACTCTTATATTTGCTCATGTGCAAAATGGGCCGAACTATACTATGATGACTTGAGACCTTTTCTACGGATAACTATGGCTTAGATGACTATTAAGAAGGTATCAGTAGGTTTAGAGGTCATTGGTATTGAAGGAAACACTCATAGACGAAGTTTGATTAAGTGAGCGGGATACGCTAAGCATTTCGCATCTCGGATGAGATCTATCCCGCATATTGGGGCACATAATGAAGTAACATATGAAGAATTTTTCTGCCTTGATCTTCGCCAGCAGATACGGCCGTATATGGAGATCTGCGACGCAGAAGGCATCTCAAATTGGAGGCGATAGAGCGGTGCAACACTTATTTAAAATGGTGGAAGCTAATTTCTCATCCATTTTTCAACCAAAACCAGATTCTTCACTCCCTAAAAGGTCCCCTAACATATCTCAAAGATCCAAGAGTTATTCCAAACCAAATCAACTCAAGTTTAGCTGGATGTGTAACAAACTAAGAAAAGAAGCTTATGTGGTGTTGAGATGAAGTTGAGGGATGTTGTAAGCTAGGTGGAGTTTGGAGATCAAGTAAAATCTGTTGTATACTGTATGTATAATATCTTGATGGTTGTGCTTAAGTTTATTCATGTATTGGTTAAGTTGTTTGGATGAGAAGCTAAAAGATAAGTACTTGAAGTTATGTGAAATGTTTTTGTTGTTGTTAGGCTATTTTGGGAGTAATCTCTTGATATTGGGTGGCTGGACATGATGGAAATAGTTTCTTATGATGTTGTTGTTGTTATTGATGGTGTTCTTGATGTGGATAAGGTAATAATACGGGGGAGATATTGTCTAATTTGTCGTAGAACGAGCTTGTCGCTCGATAGCTAATTGGTATATCCCTTCTTGTTGATGTGAGTATTGTTTATTGTTGTAGACGGATTGTGAAGTGGCGGATTTCATCACCGTCATTGGAGATTTCATTTCAAGGTAAGTAAGGGATATCTTTCTTTCTTTCCGACATGAATCCATAAGTACGTCCCCTCTATTAGAAGTCTAAGGGAGAGCTAGTTCGCACGTAGGGCCCTTGTTGGCAGATTAAGGCCATCTAAGAATTCATAAATTAATCTTGAGTAAGTCTCCCATATAAGTTTTATAACCAGTAGCGCTTCACAATATTGGTAAGTTGTATGTAAGCTACAGTTTCTAGTAGATTGAGGATTAGGAATGAACGAGATAATGAACTAATATTGGAATGTAAGTAAAGAAAGGTGAGGTTGTACTAGTTATTAGATCAGACCATAATAGCCTAGAGAGATAATCATTTACGTATATTCGAGGATGATTAGGGAACTCCCTACAACTAAGAGAAGTAGAGTACGAACTACGATGTGATAAGTCACTTAAAAGAACATAGAATATGAGTTGTACGAGGTAATCCCTAAAATTAAGAAAAACAGAATTTTATGAATCATAAAGATAAATTGATAGTATAACAAGATGGTCAGACGAGACCAAAGATAGTTACAAGTCCCTTTTAAGCTAAAAAGAGTAGAAGATCACGAGTTAATAAGTATGAACTGTGGATTACATAAACTACTGGATGATTTATGGTTTATAGATGCAAGTACCTAGCATACAGATTGTTAGCTTGTTGTTGAATGGTATTCTTTCCTTCGGGGCTATGTTACTCTCGCCTTCGGGGCTATGTTAACTTTGCCTTCGGGGCTATACAGATATGCACATTTCCTTTGAGGCTATATTGATTTCCTTCATGTCTATATTGATTGCCTTCGGGGCTATTTACACCGCCTTTGGGACTATGCACCTACACACCGGATCCCACAAGAGGCCATAATGTTGTGTTTAGTGTATTAGTTAATATAAGAGTGGATTTATATTAATCTGTACGAATGGTATCACAATGAAGTAAAGACCAGTAATCGAAGTTAGTAGAGATAGTGGGGAGTATTCAAACTAGCTAAACTTTACATATAGGTAGGAGGGCAAAGTAGCCCGATCGACAACAATCTGGTAAGTTGATTGATGAGTCCACCTTGGTTCTTATCCTTCACTAAAGATCCTATGGTATTTATTCATGTTCTTTAGTTTAAGAGCACACACACACACACACACACACACACACACACACACACACATATATATATATATATATATATATATATATATAATTCACTATGCCTTATGTACTTGGTAATTTCATTGTACTAACATCTCATTGTTGGGACGCTGCTTTTCATACCTGCAGGTGCAAGTAACTAGTTTGACGAGCCCTCTTAGTAGACGAGGTTGATATTCAGTGAAGGATTGGTAAGACTCCATCTCTTCCAGAGTGCAGCCGAGTCTAAAGGTCATATTTCAGATTTTGTACGGACCTATGGGTACACCGAGGCCCTGCCCTGACCATGTTTGATGTTAGTTATCCTTAGAAGCTTTGTAGACATAGATTCAGTATATACAATAGGTCAGTGGCCTTGTTGGGCCTCAATTATATTTTCTTGAGATTGCCTAGAGTGGATATTATAGTGGCTCTTCGGCCTATGACAGCTTATAGTAAGAATGAGTTTGGCCAAAATGGCCTATGTATATTCTAATTTCGTCTAGCAGTCATGAGTTACAGAGGTGTTCTCTCAGGCCAGTTCAACATCGAGTGCTAGCCATGTCTTACTTAGGTTTTGGTGTGACAAAGTGGTATCAGAGCAGATCTGTCCTAGGGTGTTTTCAAAATTGCGTCTAGTAGTCTTGTTTACGGATGTGTTGTGCACCACATTTATAAACAGGAGGCTATAGGATATTTAGGATTGGTTATCCTTCTTTCTGATCCAGATTGTGCCGTATAGAGCTGAGACTTTAAGGAGTCATTGTTAACTCTTATATGATGAATGTTGTAAAGATCTTCTTGCAGTCCGAAAGATTACATACAACTAGAGGGCATGTAAAGCAGCAGGTAAGAATATTAGTAGAGACAGTTTTAGAAGATGTTAGGCCTTGAGAATATCTGAAGGTAAAAGTATAAGTTCTAGCAGATGAAAGGAGCAAGGTGAAAAGGGTATAAGGTATCAAGTTAGTGAAGGGCCATCATGTAGTAGTAGATATCATAGGAGACAAGGACAATCAACAGTCCAGACGGGAAAGAGTTTACCTAGATACCAAAGGCTCTAAGATGACTAGAATAGTCTGTTTGAGGTAAGTCAAGGATCAAAAGAACATGAAGTGGAAGATCAGGAAAGCGGTATACAGATTATGATTTTCAGTTTAAGACTTCACTTTGAGGGCCAAGAGGGAGCCCGATTTATAGAAATTAAGTGATACTAGAATGAATTACCTAGGCTTGAATCAAACGGATTGAGCAACGAAGTGGAAGTAGTAGTCGTAGGTTGGTGATGTCTATAGATAAAATGCCTTTGTATGAGGACAAGCACAATTATGAGGAAGCTAGACGTGTAGACCTCAACAATCGAGAATGTTATACCCCGTACTTTTGTACGTAGGATTCTTCATGAGTGGACAACTTAAGTTCGCAGGAAGGAGTATTTCGAGGTTGAATGAAATAATCGCGATGACCTCACACCCTTATATTCGCTCGTGTGTGAAATGGGTTGAACTAGAATATAATGACTTGAGACCTTACCTAAGAATATATATTTCTTATACGAATATTAAGAAGGTATCGGGAGATTTAGAGATCATTGGGATTGAAGAAAACACGCTAAGCATTTTGCGTCATGGATGAGATCTGCCCCATAGATTGAGGCATAGAATGAAGCAAGAGCTGAAGGGTTTTTCTGCCTTGATCTGCTCCAGCAGATACAGCCACATATGGCCATCTGCGACATAGAAGGCATCGCAGATTGGAGGCGGTGTGGTGGTGCAACACTTATTTAAAATGGTGGAAGCTCATTTCTCATCCATTTGTCGACCAAAACCAGATCATCACTCCCTAAAAGGTCCTCTAACATATCTCAAATATCCAAGAGTTATTCCAAAGAAAATCAACTCAAGTTTAGCTTGGAAGCATTGGAAACTACAAGAAGAAGCTTGTGTGGTGTTGAGATGAAGTTGAGGGTTGTTTTGAGCTAGGTGGAGCTTGGACTTCAAGTCAAATATATTTTATAAGGTATGTATAACATATTTATGGTTGTGATTATGTTTATTCATGTATTGGTTAAGTTATTTGGATGAAAAGCTAAAAGATAAGTACTTCAAATTGTGTGAAATGTTGTTGTGGTTGTTGGGCTGTTTTGGGAGTAGTCTCTTGATATTAGGTTGCTGGAAATTATGGAAAATAGTTGCTTATAATGTTGTTGTTGTTATTGATGTGAATGAGGTAATAATATGGCGGAGGTGTTGTTCGATTTGTCGTAGAACGAGCTTGTCGCTCTATAGCTGATGGGTATGTCCCTTCTTGTTGAACCATGTATATGCGTTAGTAAATTGAAAGAATTTGGAACCCACATCAACATGGTAATAGATTATGCAATATATGTTTCCTCTTCTCAAGTAATTTTGCTAGATGGTTCCCGGACCTATGGTATCATGTTACCCTGGTTGTTGTAGTAAATCCCAAGTTTTATGGGAGAATTGTAAGATTAATATAAGTTGTAAAGATAGAACGCAGAAAGCATCATTAGAATGTTTAGCAACCAATGGGAATCTACCCGTTTCAGAGTGACCTTCATCAATTAGAATGGGGGAATACACTATGTATGTGCAACCCAAAATTATAACATTTTGGCTAGAATGGATTGGGGATGACCCCAAGATATCGCTAATAAGAATGGATTACCATGCTCGAATTGTGTGAAGATTGAACATTGATGTATTTAAGAAGATCATGTAATGTGACGTACCCATCATAGTGACCCCAAGTAAATAAGGATTATAGGGTTCACATAAATAAGAGGTCACTTAAACCCCTCGCTCGTTCATAAAAGGGCCATTTTGCCTGTCATTGAGAGTTACATGTATTGATGTTAGTAAGATAAAGCATGTTATAGGCATTGGAATGATAAGATCTTCAGACTCATTGTGCGACATGTTATAATTTTAAAATACCCTCTGGAAAAAAATAGCTTGTTGGAGACAATTGATGACGAGAACTTCAGGACAATCAAAGAATGGTTGTAAGAAATATGAAAATAATTAATAAGTGAGAATGAAATTCTATGATGAAGTATCGAGGCAAAAATGTGCTTAGCTTAGTGACGGGCAGGCAGAAGGATTATGACAAAGAAGGATAAGAGTGAATGAGATTGTAGTTATGTAAGTTGCACAAATGTGTGATTACCCTGGAACGGTGTATGGACCAATTGTAGAGAATGGGCAGTTTCGGCTAGAGGTGTCAAACCTTTGATGTTCAGGAGGTTAGTATGAAAAGCACATTGAGACAAGAGACACCTCAGGGTAACCAAAAATGGACATGTAAAGAGAAGACAATTGAGTAATCAGTTGATGAGAGACTTGATTATGACTAAAGCAAGGAACTCCTATGAGTCATAACATCAAGTAAAACTACGAATTGGATCTAAACGTGTGAAGCATCGATTCCGCAACACATGCAACCATAATTCTCAGAAAGTATGTAAACGAAAGTAGCGATGAGTAAAGTTCAATATAAGTATATAAAGGATATTATAAAGGGGCTAGTGAGCCTAAAGATACAAGGTAGACAATAAAGAGATGTGTTCTAAGATAATGATAGGAGATGAAGATGAGGTGACTGGCAAATAAAGAATATTACGAGGGTTTTGAATTGATAAAAGGTTCCATGAGATAGATAATGTAATGGGCTTATAGTTTAATGAGAACAAGGTAATCTTTTCCCAAAAGTGTAATTGGCAGAAAATCTTAGCCTTGAAGCAAGTGAATAAGTACTAATCTATGTACAATGATCAAATTTGGATATAGTAGAACAGCGTCATGTAACATCAAATTCTTCAAAATCTCATACATACCCAATGAGGTAATAAGTTAACGATTAATCATATATAGGATATTAACATGATGGATTGGAATTGGAAACATTTTTTCAAAATTTGTATATATACCAGAATAATTCAGAAAGAATGAGAATACGATAAGTAAGAAAATGAATGAGCAAGTATCAAAAACAAGTAAAGAAAGGAATTGTTTATAATCATTAGTAATGAGAAAGTGCAAAAAGGGTTTTTCTTTTAGACCATGAATGAGAGTTAACTGCAATGGTACGTGTACTTCAGTTTCGATGGCATTACTTATAGAATGTTTGTGTTGAGACACTACAACCAAAAGAGTTTCCAGTACACTATTAGGTAAATGGAGCTAAGTTGACAATCGAGAGGATGGCTTAAGTATTTCAAAGGATCTCAATATAGATAATCATATACCGTTGGATAAGGTTAACATCGTGGCCAGTACAATCAGCCTTGTATCCACAAGTGTCTTGACTAATTTTGAAGCTAATGAAGAAGATGACCAGAGGAAACACATCAGTTATCCAAGTGGGAGTCCTATTGATGAATTCAAATAACGGTAACCTTATTATTCAAATTACAGCATATTAATCCCTTATATTGGGAAATAAGGAACGTTAGGGTAAAGATCCCATTTTTAGGGAAAATCATAAAGGATATTTAGCAAAATAGAACAACGGGATTAGGGCTTAATGGAAGAGGGATCCTTAGGTACCAGGGTCATTTATGTGTTCCTAATGTAGCGAGGCTATGAGATAAGATTATGATAGAGGTCTATTATTTGTGATATCCTGTCCATACATGATCTACAAAGATGTATCATGAATATAAGGGGATGTATTAACAAAATGACATGAAAAAGGAACCTTACAGAGGTTGTAGCCAGTGTACTAATTGTCAGCAGGAAAAAATAGAGCACCAGAAGTTGGTGGATTAACTCAGAACATTGAGAACCTGATGTGGAAATGGATATGGAACATGGATTTCAGTATGAACTACCTATATAGTTGATAATTACACAAAATATATATAATGAGGAGGTCGTTCAAAATAGTCTGGGCACTCAAGTTAAGTCTTAGCACAATTTCCATCTCAGATAGACAGACAGGTCGAGCGTATGATTCAAATGCTTGAAGACTTGTTATGAGCTTATGTGTTGAATTTCAATGTACTTCTAAGTAATTGCCCCATCGATCCTTATTAGTACAAATGGTAAGTTGGGATGACCACTTACCCCTTATTTTATTTCTGTGCAACAACGACTATTATATTAGTATCAGAATATCACTATATGAGGCCATGTATATGCGAAGATGTAGATCTCCTATCGGATGGTCAAGGTATGTAAACCAGAGTTAATGGGATCTGACTTAATACACCAAGAAGATAAGGTGAAGTTATTCAAGAGCGATCGTTGATCACTCAAAGTCATCAAAATGTCGTATTCTAAGATGCGACGATGGGATTTAGAGTTCCAGGATGATGATTGATATTCTTAAAGATTTTGCCTATGAAGGGCGTTATGAGATTTGGAAAAAAAAGAGACCTTAGTCCATGGTATATTGGATTGTATTGCATAACTTGATTAATAGACCAAGTGGCTTACAAGTTGGACATGCCTCCAAAGTTGGAGTTCGTCTATCCAGTTTCCCATATTTCAATGTTAAGAAAGTATATTTGGAATCCTTTTCGGATCATACTCGATTATGATGTACAAGTTACGAAGAACTTATCATATGAAAAAGTTCCTACAACAATTCTAAGATCGACAAGTCTACAAGTTAAGGACTAAAAAAGTAGCCTTCATAAAAGGTTTTATAGCAAAATAAGAATATGGAAGAAATAATGTAGGAAATGGAAGAAGACATGAAGTATAAGTACCTTCAATTGTTGTAAGCCGAAGGCTCTATACGATTATGATTTGATTGTGATTCTCCTTATCATAATGTGATATTTGATACTAATCCTTTATTTTTATGATTTGCCGATACTCCGAGTGGAGAATAGGATGACCAAGAGCTGATATATTGGGTTATGAGATGAGTTCCTATTCCGGAAAGTTATACTTGATGTTGGTGATCATGTGAGGCTCGGTGATATATATATATATATATATATATATATATATATATATATATATATATATATATATATATGTGTGTGTGTGTGTGTGTGTGTGTGTGTGTGTGTGATGTTTATGGACTTATGAGGCAAGTTTGGATAGGCGGATAGCCCCATTTATTGGGAGACTATGCCAAAATTTTCAAAATGTCATAAGAATTGTTTGCATACATGTATAAATGCCCCCACATTCGCGGAAGAATGTTCCCAAGAGGGGAAGGATTTTACACCCCATACTTCATACATCATTGTTGTCATAATTTATCTAATGTAATCTCGAAGAGGGTGAAATTCCTCTACATTGGTTAAGGTGAATGAGACTTGGGAAAAAGATGTAACATCCCGTATTTTCATTCAATATATGTACGACTATATTGAGGTTGACAAATGCACTTAAACATGAGAAATGGGTTCTCGAGCAAATAAATTAAGTTGCTTGCTTACACGTCTACTTGCTTGAGTTGCTTGCTTACCCATCTAATTTCTTGAGATACTTGACACCTGTCTTAATTATTAATCAAGGATGTGACACGTGTCAAAAAGAAAAGGGATCAGCAATACACCTACTAATAAGCAAGTAGGTGACAAGGAGGTGCATCACCTACTTGCTAAAGGAAAGGCTACAAATTTGTCTTAAAAGGAGAACTAAGTGGTCGACAAAAGGACCCCTTTTAGGGTTTGAATTATCTCATTTCTCTCCCATAATATTCATCTCACAACTTAAGAGAAGCCATGGAAGCTCTCTCCAAGAAGACCAGCCCCAAACCCTTAAGAATCTTCAAGTAAACCCTCTTGTTTTTCAAGCTCAAGTTGGAAGACTATCTCCAAGGCAAGCTACTGCCACTTTCTGCCCCTTGAAGAGCTTGAATTAGGTAAAGAATCTTCTCTTCTTCATGCATTTGAGCTTATTAGATTCATAGCTAAGTTGTGGAAGTAAGAACTTATGAAGAAACGACATGAGGATGAGTTCTAGGTTGTTGCAACTTGTTGGACTGTTAGGAGGTTATTTTTATAGTGTATTGTGGCTAAAAATTAGTAGGTCTAACCTGAATATGTTGTGGTTGTCATTATTGAAGTGTATTCAAGTTCTAGCTAAGTTGTATGGATGGAAAAGTGCAAGTAAGCACTTAGTTGTTGTGTAAGATGGTGTGGACTTTTTTGGTGATGTACTATGATGGATAAAAGGTTGGATATTGATGTATTTATGTTTGTTGACATTTTGTTCTTGTTTTTTTATTTGAGGAATGTAAAAAGAATAAAGGGAGGTACTGTCCAAATTTTCGTAGATGAGCTACTCGTTCATGTGTGTTGAATTCTAGCTTATGTAAGCTTAACAATGGTCCCTTATCATTTGTTGTAGATTGAATTACTAATGGGTTGAACCGACACTGTGTGGTTAAGTAAATGACAAAGGTATCTTAAGTCTAACCCTTCTTTCTTTTGGAATGACCCGAATGTAAACATAACGTAAATGAATGTTCATCTAAAGTGACCCAACTCATGAAAGTTAGAAATGTTTATGTCCTTCATTCTCTTGAAAAGGTTTATTGATTTGTGTATATCTTGTCTTATTGGCTCATATTGAAATGTATATTGATATTTTAGCTTCATAACGTAATTGGAGGATGAACGACTATAGGTCACTCCAAAAGATGTTCTAATGATCCTAAAAGAATCTTCATGCACTGTATGTATATATGTAAATCGGTGATGGTGTTATATAGAATGGATATGGTATTCCTACTTTACCATCGAGCTACGACCAGTCGGGTGATCATGTATTTACCACCAAGCTACGATAGTCGGGAAGTCATATATTTACCACCGAGCTACGGCCGATCGGACAGTAATGCATTTACCATCGAGATACGGCTGGTCGCGCAGTTTCCACTAATTAGTTGGGATTAAATTTTACGATATAATATGCCCCAAACAACGACTTGATGATTTATGACGGCATTATGTACGCGAATATATTGTATTGCATATCATGACCCACATTGAGAAGTTACTATTACAGGTTGATACTTCTTTACTCTCTCTTATATTGAGACTCTTACTTATGTTTTTACTGCCTTACATATTTATTACATCTTTTGTACCAATATCCTTTTTGGTTGGGGGATGCTGCGTTTCATGCCTGCAGATTTATATAGACGGATTGACGACCTCATCAGTAGGTTCTCAGCTCAACTGTGGTTGGTGCACTCCCTTTGTTCTGGAGTTGTTATTTTGAGTCGGTATGATGCTATGTACATATCACGTGTATGGAGGGGCCCTATCCCAACCTTATGATGATGATATTACTCTTAGAGGCTTGTAGACATGAGTCTTGTGTATAGATGTTATGTACGTCATTGTTGGCTTATGACTTTATGTATAGATTTCATGAAGTCCTTGTCGGCCCTTACCTATGTATATATGCCCATTAGGTTGGTATTGCCAGTTGTTTATCATTTTTGACTTCTTTCAGTCTATCATGGTGGCCTTGACGACCTGTTTATATATTAAAGAAGTATAGTTAAGTCATGTATGTGGTGCTCGGTAAGTAAGGCCCAGGTGTTGGTCGTGCCCCTCCAGTTTGGGGTGTGACAGTTGTGTAATTAGGGAAGTGCATGAAGGAATTATGGCACATTCGGAGGCGGACTCGCTGGTGAGAAAATTGATAAGGGCTGGATATTATTGACCTCTTATGGAAAAACACGCCAGAACATTCATAACTATTTGTGAGAACTATCAACCCCGTGCCTAAATGGTTCATCAACCGGGAGAATTACTGCGTTCGGTTATTTTGCCATGGTTATTCATGAATTGGCGAATGTCTATAGTCGGACTTTTGCCTTTGAGCCCAGGTCAAATTAAGTTCGTATTGGTTATGACTGAATATTTTTCTGAATAAGTTGAAGCATATGCATACAAAAAGATAAGAGAAAAGAAGGTGATTAACTTAATTTGGCAACATGTCATTTGCCAGTTCGGGATCCCGAAGGAGATAGCTTGTGACAACGGTCCTCAGTTTGTAGGACCCAAAGTCACCAAGTTCTTGGAGGATTTCAATATCAAAATAATTACCTTTTCCCCTTATCATCTGAATGTCAATGGATAGGCAGAGTCTACAAATAAGATTATTGTGAAAAACTTGAAGAAGAAGAAGTTAGAAGAAGCTAAAGGTTCGTGGCTTGCAAAGTTTTCCGAGGTACTATGGGGTATTTCCCTACGGCAAAATCGAGCATCAGAGAGACATCATTTTCCCTCATGTAAGGTGTTGAGGCCTTGATTCCGATAGAAGTAGGGAAGTCAAATCTATGTATTTTTGGGCTAGTGAACAGAATAATACTGAGGCTATGCTAGTTCAATTGGATTTTCTCGAGGAACACTGGGATCTCGCCCTCATCAAAATGGAGGCACAAAAGTAGCTGATAGAAATGTATTACAATAGGATGTCAAATCTTCATCGCTTTAAAGTCGGGGACTGAGTTCTCTAGAAGGTGATGACTCATAACACTCGGGAATTCAACGCAGAAAAGTTAGGACCCAATGGGGAAGGCCCGCACAAATTGATCGGAATTGCTAGATCATAATAATTGGAAGATCGAAATGGAAGTAAACTCTCAAGTAACTAGAATGCAGTCACTGTGAAAAGTACTATTCTTAAGGTCAATTACTTTCCTATTTTCTTTGCTTTATAGTCTTCGTAATGTATTTTTCGAGGAAAGATTCTTTGCACACGGAACAAAGAGTCCTGCATAATTTTACTCTGAAGTTACACGTTCCACTATTTTTCCCTTTGACTGATTTTTGTTCCAATTAGGTTTTTAGGTAAGGTTTTTAACGAGACAACAATGTATAAGGTATTATGATAAGTCACGGTCGGTGGCAATGTATCAAGTGCTTGGATCATCATACTTCACACCCAAACACTTAGGGGCTATGCCTGCCATTGGGAGATATTTTGAAGTTGCACGAAAATGGATATCTCTATGAGAAGGTTCAGTATTCATCCTCTTATGAAGGAACCTAAGATACTTCAGATAACCGAAGGCATATCTCTTAACAACTAATTGTCAAGGGCAGGAGGAATTTTTGGGGACTCCTGAAAGAAATCCAAAAAAACATCAAAATGAAAGCATTAATACATTGGGGATTGCTCGAAAATACTGGGGACTGCCAAATTAGGCCTAGTCCACATATATTTAACTAGATTGACCACACTAGATCGCAACCTGACCAACTCTAAAGTTGTCTTTAGAATTGTAATTTTTATGGCATCTTCACGACAAAGGAATCAATAAAATTTTCCTATATATGTGCAAACTCTTGTTACAATCAGCAAAGTTTGTAAATTCATATGGATGTTACATAAGCATACCAAATACTTATGCCATAATGAACAGGAGATCTACTCTTCTAAAGCACCAAAAACATAAGGACCCAACCTTATAAAATCCTTAGTAAGAAAAAGGTAAAAAAACATACCACATAAGCATCTGGTGACAAAGGTAACCGGATAAAATGTTTCCCGAACTTTGTAATTTAAAGGTTGTGAAAACCTTAATAGTTATAAAGCAAGTAAGGAAGGGTGATGATGTGTAAGTGGGTCAGGTGTTGGTTATATTTGGGTTGACCCAAAATTGGATACTAAATATGAGGTTCTCGGTTCTCGGTTTACCGGATAGGGTAGTGTTTGGTGACTGTTTCGGGTAATTATACTTGGAAACAGACTGAGGCCTTTTGTGGAGTTGTTATGGGCGGGTATAGGATCAGGGTGATGTTTGGGACTTGGTGGTTTGGTGGTGGCAAGGTGACGGAATAGAACTGAAACAGTGAGGTCGTCGATAAGGTGTGTTATGCGGATAGTTTAGTGTTGTCGAGTTTGAACGGTAGTATTTGCGGGGTTTCGGTTGGAGACTTTGTAGTGGATGCTAGGGCGATGTTTTGGGAACTGGTGGTGAAATGATTGAAGTTGTTTGGATGAGGAATGAACATGAAGTGCGAGTTGCAATCCGCACACACACCAAGTGTTGGTTGGTACATTTTATTGTTAAGTATTTGGTTGTAGTGAAATACGGTCGATGAGCCCAAGGATAGAGAAACGGTGGTTTTACTACCCGAGTCGACACCAAGTATAAGGTGAACAATTCCAAAAGGTCAAGAGCGGGGCTTGCTAAGTGCAATGCCCGTGAACTAGCCAAGTAAGGGTGATCAGAAGCCCTTTTAGTAACCCGAAGCTTAGGCTAGGTTGGTCCACACAGTTCCAACGTTCGCTTACCACTAAATGGGTTCCTCGGGCTTGGGTATTGATTAGGTCACATAGTCATAACCAAGACCTACACTAAAGAGAAACCTTAGCTTGGGTTTAACTAGGTCACACAGTCCTAGCTTCAACTTACACAAAGGGGTTTGGCTCACAAATAACCAACTAAGAATCATAATTGCGGGTTGAAACACTTAGCAATGACTAAAACTCAAGTTTATATATCAATCAACTCTGAATATTTACAAGTCCTAAGGGTCCTATTTATAGTATCAAATGGACCATTATAGAAGACAAACTAAAGGACACAAACTCTAACTCGGCCTAGTGGAAACAAATGGGAATGGGTTTGGGTTTACTTGGTGACCAAGGGTGTTTCGACCAAACCAAGACAATGGGAAAGGTCTTAGATTTTCTTGGGGACAAAGAATGAATCTTTCACAATCCCTTTATGGATTTGGCTTCTCAAGACTGCTTCTTCTTGGAACTAGTTTAGAAGCTTCCATCTTGATTTTGGAGTGCCTTGGCCAAATGGAGAAAGGAGTATTTCGACCATTCCTTCATCTTCTTGGTGTAGACAAATACATGGATGAATTATCATCTTGGAAGCTTCATCTTCTTGACCATCTTTGTCCTTGCCAACTTGTCCTCCAACTCACGGCCTAGTCATCTCATTAGAAGACTCTCGGCCTTGTCACCCTTTACATGGCCTATTAATTGTGTCCTAAGGTAGTTATTACATGGAATACTATGTCCTAAGCTAAGAGCTAAAAGCTAAGCTAAGAAATAAAGACAAGCTAAAAGAAAACATGGTCTTCGGCCAATACCTACATACAAAGATGAAATAAACATGTTTCTCATATCTTCACGTGACAACTACAACACCACTCCATTTTCCATGCCATATTAGGCATGTTAGTGTAGATTGGCTGGCCATCGTTGCCACTCTTAGCAAAACATCTCTCCACTTAGTTTTAGAGTAAATGTCTGTGGGCTTTCTTTCATCAATCTCCCCTTCTTTGAAGAATTTACCCTCAAATTCATGCCGTCTAAATGGAGTAATAATTTTTCAACAACAAGTGTTGATCTAATACTTCCACCATTAGATAAGTCTGGAATTTTTATCTTGTGGGCGCCTTCCTCGAAACTTGTCAAATAGGGATCCGATTATAAGCCATATGGTTTTGACTTAGAATGATATTCGTATTGTGCCCATAAAATATAATGTTTTTCCATAGGTAGCATAATGGCATCGTACACCATTCAATCTTGTTCTCGGGCAAAAGATGGCACCAATTCTCATTTTATATTTGACGTCCAATGGCTTTTCACAGCTAGGCATCGTTAGGACTGGGGCTTCACAAATCTTCCTTCTCAAGGATTCAAAGACTCTTATGGCTCCTTGGAACCATTGGATAGGGGTAGCAAGGGCACAACAATTTTTCATGACATGATGAGAAGAAGAAGCCAAACCAAAGAAACTTTTTACCGCAATGACCCTTGAGACTCGGACCACCTTTGGCTAGATCCCACCGTGATTAAATTTTCACATATGCCCTCGGGTGATGTGGTGTCATTCAAGGATTGTTGTAGCATCTTGTGCATGAAGCTCATGGTAGGAATTGTAGCGTTGCACAATGGCATGATGGAGGTTTTACTCCGTGGTGCTCTTGGGTGATAGAGAATAAGATCCAAGCTCCTATCTTCCTTTGGTTGTTCCGGAACCGGTAAGGGAGTATATGATTCTTGGTGGAAAAACCTTCTAACCCTTTGACACGTGGAGCACTTTCTTACGACATCTTCAAACTTGGGGTCTCGTTCATGGAACTCCTTTAACACTTCCAGTACCCTTGACCTTGGTTCAAGCATGGTCAACATCCTGAGCCTTCGAAGAAGTATGTCTGCCACCATAATCGACTTGTCGTCTTGTGAAGGATGTGGGAGATTGTAGATGTGCTACCCAATTAACAAGCCTCGTATTAAACTTCCTTTGTACCATATAAAATTCCGCATCGTAAGTATAACAAGGAAGCCGTGTATCGCCCGATCTTCCACTATAGGAGGCCATGGATTCTTGACCTCGACGTAAGATGACTCCATCATCACATTCAACTCCAAGTTTCGTAATAGAGGCATTAAGGGCCCAAGAGTTCTGAGTGAATTGAGGAGGGAAGGAATCCAAATCGTGAAAACCTTTTGCCACACTTCCATTCAACGGTTTGGGCTAACATCGGAATGTTAACACCGTGGATGGAACATTAGACATGCCGTCGGAAGATGTGATGTAAGACATAGGCTTGATGATTAGATAATGAACTTCTTGGAAATAAACCAAGAGTATGTTCAACACCTTCCATCGTTGATGATCCGATTGCAAGCTCGTGCGCACATACATTTTCCAAGGGCTCTTTTGAGTCGGCAACTATAGTACTCCCCTTCTTAGACTCTTTCTCTATCATTGGTGTATCGAGCAAAGGAGTATCGGATTCTTCTTGTTCTTCAAGTAGTATGGGTTCTATAATAGCCAAGGAAAACCCACACTCTCGATATTCCTGTCTAAGCATGGCCCAAGAATTAAGACATCCACTTACAAAGTGCCCTACTTCTTGACATTAAAAACACTTCTTTTTCCTTTTATCTACCCCTTTTGTGACTTCAATACTTTCATGTTTATAAAAAGGATTATTAAAGGAAGTACTACCATTTTCTACCCATGTATCTCTCTTTACTCTTCCGCGGATATACAAGGGGTCTGTGAAAGAGGTATCGCCCTTTGCCTTATCATTAGTGCGCTTCACGTAGGGCCTTACATGGGACTTTGGGACATATTTATTTTCAAGCCTTGGACTATTTTTCACAACCCTTGACTTGGAATTGTTACTCATGGTACATACCGCAAATTTTCTTTTCAAATCTTGCACATGTTCCGCAACTAGCTCGGGCATAACTCTCCTAAGATCCACATTTATGTTAGTCATAGCGTTGTTGCGTGGGATGGGAACGCTTGGCTCTTATACCAATATGATGCAAGTAAGGAGGGGTGATTATGTGTAAGTGGTTCGACTGTTGGTTATATTTGGGTTGACTCGAAATTGGATGTTGAAAATGGGGTTCTCGGTTTGGCCAGATATGGTGGTGTTTGGTGGTTGTTTCGGGTAATTGTACTTGGAAACGGACTGAGGCCTTTTGTGTAGTTGTTACGGGCGGGTATAGGATCAGGGTGATGTTCGATACTTGGTATTTTGGTGGTGGCAAGGTGACGGAGCAGAACTGAAATAGTGAGGTCGTCGGTAAGGTGTGTTATACGGACAATTTAGTGTTGTCGGGTTTGGACAGTAGTATTTGTGGGGTTTCGGTTGGAGAAATTTGTAGTGGATGATAGGGCGGTGTTTTGGGACATGGTGGTGAAAGGATTGAAGTTGTTTGGATGAGTAATGAAAACTAGGTGCGAGTTGCAATTCGGGCACACACCAAGTGTTTGTTGATACGATTTGGGTTAAGTGTTTGGTTGTTGTGGTTGTAATGAAATGTGGTCGATGAGCCCAAGGATAGAGACACAGGGGTTTTACTGCCCGAGTCGACACCAAGGATAAGGTGACCAATTCCACAAGGTCAAGAGCGGCGTTTGCTAAGTGCAATGCCCGTGAACTAGCCAAGTGAGGGCAATCGGAAGCCCTTTTAGTAACCCAAATCTTAGGCTAGGTTGGTCCACTCAGTTTCAACGTTCGCCTACCACTAAGGGAGTTCTTCGAGCTTGGGTATTGATTAGGTCACATAGTCCTAACCAAGACATACACCAAAGGGAAACCTTAGCTTGGGTTTAACTAGGTCACACAGTCCTAGCTTCAACTTACACAAAAGGGTTTGGCTCACACAGAACCAACTAAGAATCAGAACCACGGGTTGAAACACTTAGTAATGAGTAAAACTCAAGTTTATAGCTCAATCAACTCTGAATATTTACAAGTCCTAAGGGTCCTATTTATAGACCATTCTAGAAGACAAACTAAAGGACACAAACTCTAACTACTTTCTCGGCCTAGTGGGAACAAATGGGAATGAGTTTGGGTTTACTTGGTGACCAAGGGTATTTCGACCAAACCAAGACAATGGGAAAGGTCTTGGCTTTTCTTGGGGACAAAGAATGAATCTTTTACAATCCCTTTGTGGATTCCAAGTAGAAGAGTGGATGGATTTGGCTTCTCAAGACTTCGTCTTCTTGGAACTACTTTAGAAGCTTCCATCTTGATTTTGAAATCCTTGGTCGAATGGAAAAGGGAGTATTTCGATCATCCCTTCGATTATCCTCTTGGAAGCTTCATCTTCTAGACCATCATTGTCCTTGCCAACTTGTCCTCCAACTCACGACCTAGTAATCTCATTGGAAGACTTTTGGCCTTGTCACCCTTTACATGGCCTATTAATTATGTCCTAAGGTAGTTATTACATGGCATACTATGTCCTAATCTAAGAGCTAAAAGCTAAGCTAAAAGAAAACATGGACTTCGGCCAAGACCTACAAACAAATCCAAAATAAACATGCTTCTCAGATCTTCACGTGACAACTCCAACTCCAACTCCACTCCATTTTCCATGCCACATTAGGCATGTTAGTGTAGATTGGCGGGCCATCATTGGCACTCTTAGAAAAATATCTCTCGGCTTAGTTTGAGAGTTTAAGTCCGTGAGCTTTCTTTCATCAAGATAAAGTCTTGGCAATTAAAAGGCTGAAAGTCAAGTTCTAGAATTATTGGCTAACATTTTCTGTCGGACAAAGGTTACCCGACTTAAATTCTCCAAGACAAGAGTGTGTCTTTTTGGCCTTAGGTTAATCAAAGGCTAAACAAAAACCTTAGTTTCTCCTCAAGAAGTTATGTTTTCCTGGAAAAAAAAACATGAATATTAACTTAGTGAAGGTAGTAAACGAGAATAAATGAAGGGGAAAAAGAACACATTATGATAAAGCGGAGAGCTTGTCGGGACAGGGCTCCGCCGTACCCAAATACCTAAATATATATGTACAAGTACATATCGACTCTAAACTGCAACTCCGAAGAAATGGAGAGCGACTATCAATAGCTGCAAATAGGTACCCTACTGGAGAGGTGCACTTGCCTGCCTTTCTGCACCTGCAAGCATGAACACAGCCTCCTAAACAAAGGGAACGTTAGTGCGAAAAATGTACTGAAAATGTAAGGCGTAAGTAAATGCAAGTAAGAACATCAATGAGTAAAATAAACTAAAATAACAACATGTAACTCTGAAGTGTCGCTGAGAACCATACTGTACATAAATGGAATATAATCGCGTATATAACGATGTACTCCTCTGTGGGTAATATAATCAATATCATATATGTATAGCTGTGTGTATAATGCCATAGGCCTCTGTGGGCAATATAATATCATATTTGTACATCTGTGTATATAACACCATAGGCCTCTGTGGAAAATATCATCAATGTTATATCTACATATGTGAGAATCACCTGGAAAATGTGGACTATTCTTTAAGACTGTCGGAGTGACGTAAGGTCGTTGCACCTCCAACTATCCTTATGCGGACTACCTATTATTTTACCTTTCTATATGAGTTAATATGGAGGGACAACATTTACCATTCTTTTGAGCTTTCGAAAACCAATAAGCATCAATCTTACATCGAAAAGAGAGGGACTTATAAAGTATGGAAATTGCATAACAATAAAGAGAAAAACAAGATTCGTATGACTTTATATATGAAGAATGAATATGTGTCTTATACATCAACTTCATAAGGAATAGAATTTGGATACGGAACACTTATTCTTTGACTTTATCTTTATCATCATGTCGATGGAAATAAGGGTAAACATTACATACCTTGTCGAAGGAGCTAGTTATGTTCCACGAGTCTTTGCGCGTCCTACAGTCGATTATCTACATTATACGAAGGATTTGTATCAATATCGAATCCATATCTTATAGGAGATATCATTTAAGCATTTTTTGAACAACTTGCGTACTTGAAGTTTTAGAGTTTTTCTATCATGGATTCTCACTCAATTTAACACCACTATCTTCCATAATTCGTTTCCTTAACTTCAAAACTTCACCAACATAATTCAACACTTGTATTCACCCAATATCTCAATCCACAACCTCAACAACAAGGTAATATAACTTCATATTATAAAAGGTGTTTCTTCAAGATCATACCTACAATACTTCCTCAACTCACAAGTTACCTCCACCAACCAATCAAGCTAAGTTAAGAGGAACTAAAGGACACATAAAGGTGATGAAATCTTACCTTTACCAACCGAAGAGTCTCCCACAACTAACTCCAATTCGATCTGAAGAAGTCCACAACTTTGCCAAGCCAACTAAAGATAATTTGAAGGTGTTCTTGATTTTTGGAGGAAGAAATCACCTTAGATACATATAGGAATGTTCTTCAATGATGTAGAGAGTCTGGGAGAGTGTTTGGGAAGTTCTTGAACCTCAAGGGGTCAAAAATATGAAGTGAAATGAATCTGGCCCGAAGTTGACTTAAATAGACCACTCCACCGCCTCACATATGCGGCCGCATAAGGTGGCAGTGAGGTGGAGGAAAAGAAGCTTTGGTTTGCAGCCTCATCCATGAGGCGGAGTGGCATCCACGATGTGAAACACTTAACATATCATTTAAACTTCATCAATCTTTATCGAATTGTACTTCCTTTGGTCCTATTGACTTCCAACCTTCCGAAACCATTCCTTAACGCCCTTATATGTCATACAAACCCTCAGGAACTATCTTAAGTTCTAAAGATTCAAGTCAGCTAACTACGCTCTCATTCGAGTGCAAAACTATGAGGCGTAACATTGAACCTCCTTAGAGGAATCACACTCTTCCTCGGTGGAATAGAGCTCATCCTTAGGGCTTTCCACAACCTCAATTTCCAGCCTAGAAGCTTTATCAATTTCACCGTCAATATCAATGATGTATCCGGCTCTCATCTCCACAATGGTCCTTCACCGCATGCTCCAGCCAGTTTGGATTAAGGCAGGGTTGTGGTTGTTTGCTAAGCTCTGAAACTTGTCTTCAACTATTTGATAAGCTTGTATGAGGTTGGAATTCTCCTACCAAAGAGCCACATTGGTTTTGGACAGTTTGACGTTAGTAAGTCGATGCTCTTGGTTCTTGGCTGCAACAGTTCACATCCGAACCTCAAGTGCCACATTCTCTCTCTGAGTGGCCTCGACTTCCACAGTCTTAGCCTGGAGGTTTCCACCGAATACCCACACTTCTTCTTAGAGTCGGGACACTCGCTCCACCATGCTGGTTATAGAGTCTTGATCCTGGTTCCACTTTCATTACCATTCATATATTTGTGATTGGATGAAATCGGTCTGCTGTAAGCTTGTTTCTCCGCTTATACTTGTTTGACCTTTGTTTTGAGCTCTTCAACACTTGGAAAGTTTGGCCTTGACGGCCGGCATCAGCTCAATGATAGAATCTCTCTTGACGACCAGCTCAGCCTACTCGATGATCATCCTTTGAAGCCATCTGAGACAAGAAGGTTGGCCTGAAATGATGGTCTCACTTCTGATGGAGTCTTTAGCACCAAATCGTTCTATAAGTCTTTAGAATGAACATCTACCAACGCAGCATATCATTCCTACAGATGTATTTGGAAACTTCATATTACTCGAGAGCTTCAATATTTCATATGGCTAGCTTGCCATCAACGTTTACCTACAGCAGCCTATCTTACTAGCCTTAACATAGCCATATCTGACGTATGTTTTCAATGCAACAACACTGCAGAAACTATATCACATATAATATTATATTGTCCCAAGGCAGTCTACTTCTAGACACACTTTAGGTTGCAACAGATCACTCAATCTATAGCCACTCATGATATATCACCTCTCATATGGATACCGCAACTCATTCATGTCATTCCCGTTCATACATTTCCACACATCCCTCCAGCTAGATAATTTGTTTCATGGTTTTGGGCATTGTGGAATAATCGCAATGATAACTTTTACAATCATACTCATAAATTACCAAATCCCCAATTGACCCTCACCAAGATCGTAAAATACTGCACTTTAAATCAAAATAATACCCCCAAAACACCTAGGAGACCCATCTGACTTAAATGGCTTCCACCAAGATCATACACTTTTAAGTTGAACAATGATGGTGCTTACGATAGGTCTACTGGACGAGGAGGGCTGGGTGGAGTCATTTGTGATTCCACAGGACAATGCATTCTTGGTTTCATGGATTCTCTTGCCAACACCGATAGTGTAACTTCAGAGCTACTCGCACTCTACCATGGGCTTAAATTATCATTATTACATAATTTTCAACCCATACATATTGAGATTGAAAGAATATAATCCCTTGATTATTTTTATTAATGAAAGAGTATATATACAATTTACAATTTTCATAATAGTAAAACTCTATTCCTATTCTACTCCTAAAATCTTATCCTATTTGTACAATAATTACATAACTAAGGTAAGTGTACAATTTTAATTTAACTACAACAAAACCTTACCTAAACTAGACCATTAAACCGTGATATACACTGTATGTATACACCATGTATATCACGGGTTCAACAGTCCATATTTGCTTAAGTCGGCCCGTGATATACATGGCAAGTATACCGTGTATATCATGGGTGTTTATCACACCCCCGCAGTCATAGCGGACGGTCTTCGTACTATGAAATTGTCCCTAAAATCATCAAACAAAACTGAGGGAAGATCCTTCGTAAAGATGTCTGTAACTTGATACCTGAAAGGGACATGTAAGACGCGTACTTGTCCACAAGCTACCTTTTCGCGAACAAAACAAAAATATCCATCTCAATATGTTTAGTGCGTTGATGTTGGATCGGATTTCCAGAAAGATGTACTGCACTAATATTATCACAATAAACCAAGGTACATTTTTGAATTGGAAAGTGAAGTTCTAAGAGAAGATTACGTAACCAACATGATTCAGAAACCATATTGGCCACCCCTTAATACTCGGCCTCGGCACTGGAGCGGGACAAGGTAGCTTGACATTTTGCAGACCATGAGATGAAGTTATCACCGAGAAACATACAATAACCAGAGGTAGATCGTCTGGTGTCCGGACAGCCACTCCAATCAGCATCTATATAAGAGACAAGTGTTGAGACTGACGACGGATATAGATGCAACCCATAATCAAGTGTGCCCTGTAAATACAGAATACAAGTGCATTCATATGCTCAATCCGAGGATCATGCATAAACAACACACCTACTACACAGCATACGTGATATCTGATCTCGTGAAGGTGAGATACTGAAGTGCCCCTGCCAGACTGCGATAGTGTGTGGGATCCTCGTAAGGTGAGCCAACCACAGCACCCAACTTAGGTTTAGTATCAACTAGAGTGGAAGTAGACTTGCATGAGGACATACCAGCTCGCTCAATTATCTCAACAGTATACTTCTTTTGCCATAAGAACAACCCCCTATATGACGAATGACTGTTATCCCCAAGAACTAACTCAAGGGCCCCAAGTCCTTCATAGCAAACTCGGATCTTAGTAGTGTCATGATAGACTTGCGTAAATCATCAGAAGAAGCTATCAAAATAATATCATCCACATACAAGAGAATATATGCCAAGGAAGTACCACGATGATATATGAACAATGAATTATCAGACCTGTTGTGTGAAAACCCAATAGATGAAACATAGTCCGCAAACTGCATATACCAAGCTCGTGGGGCCTGCTTAAGCCCATACAAGGACTTCTTTAATAAACATACATGATGAGGATATTTAGGGTCACGAAAATCAAAGGGCTGATGCATGTAAACGGTCTCCTTAAGATCACCATATAAGAAAGCATTCTTCACATCTAACTGATGAATAGGCCAAGCTTTCGAAAGAGCCAGACTGAGAATAGTGAGAATGGTAGCCGGTTTGACCACCAGACTAAATGTCTCACCACAATCCACGCCAACCTGTTGAATTTTAGCATCACCCATAAGACGAGCCTTATGACGCGCAAAAGAACCATCAGAATTATCCTTATGAGTAAAAATTTATATAGACCGAATAATATTAACACTAGAGGGACGGGGTACCAAATCCCACGTCTTATTTGCAATAAGAGCATCATATTCATCGTTCATGGACAATTTCCAATTCGGGTCATTTAGGGCAGACACTGGATTACGGGGTAGGGGGATTTAAGAACATTAGAATGTAGAATAAAATGTCTCTTCAGTTTAAAAATACCCCGTTGACTATGAGTGACTGGTCTTTGACTCGGGGGAGAATTGGGTGGATTTTGGGAAAAAGGCGGAAGGGTGACGGACTGGCCAGTAGGTAGTGAGCGTGCTGGCCCAATACTGGAAGCCGAAACAGAAGCTGGACCGATAGCACAAGCAGGGGCAGAATGGGGCTGAATATTTAGCCCAATTGCTGGAACCGAGATGGTAGAACTGGGCAGAGGACCCGAAACACTGGCAAGAGGTCCAGCGGGTAGTGGGCCCACTGGCAGATTTTGGGTGCGGGATAAGACCGAAAAATGGTGGATAATACGGAGAGACGGCGTCATCCAAAAAATTATACAAACTAGGCACGGGGCTACTCACGTTAGAGAACGGAAATTGGGTTTCATCAAAAATAACATGGCGACTAATGATGATTTTATTAGATGATAAATCAAAATATTTGTAACCACAATGATTAGACGGATAACCCAAAAACACACAAGGGGTAGAACGGGCTTAAAGTTTGTTAATTGTGGTGGGCGGAAATAGTGGATAACATAAGCACCCAAAGACCCTAAGATGTGAATACGAATGAGTCTTATTATATAAGATTTGAAGAGGGGATGAATATGACAAACCTTTGGTAGGAAGAATGTTAAGAAGATATGTAGTCATTTGTAGGGCATGATGCCAAAAGGAAGGGGGAACGGTAGCATGGACCAATAAAGTTCGGAAAATATTATTAATGGTACGAATTTTGCGTTCGAATTCCATTAGTACCACAAAAATTCCGAAACAGCCCATTATCATATTCTTGTCATTATCACATTGAATATTTTTTATTTCCCGTTCGAACTGGGTACGGATGAATGCTCTAAATTTTAAAAATGTGGAAAACACTTGAGATTTTTTCGCTAACACAAAAGTCCATAAAAATTAGAATAATCATCCAAAAATAGAACATAATAACGATGGCCCAAAGAACTGAGAACATGAGATGTCCATAAATCGCTATGAATAATATCAAATGGCATTAAAGTGCGAGAATTTGAGTCTACAAACGGTAATTTAACAAGTTTTCCTAGAGGACAAGATTGACAAATTGGAGTATTACGCGTACCCTTACAAGAAATAAAATTATTTTTATGTAAAGAAGAAATAATAGACGACCCAGGGTGATCCAAACGTGCATGCCATAAGGAAGGAGTGAGAGCTGCAAAAGTATATGGCAAGGCTTGACTAGAGAGACCGGATGTGGGTGTGATAGGATAAAGATCTCCCCTACTATCACATCTCATGAGAGGAATCCCCGTCTTGAAATCCTTCACAGAAAACCTAAAAGGATCAAAATCAACAGAAACCCAATTATCAGTGGTGAATTTACGGACAGACACCAAATTTTTAATTAAGTTAGGGGCATGAAGGGCATTTTTCAAGACAGGAAGTGGATGGGGGGAGACAAAGTTTTATGACCGTAACCACGACGTGGAATTGAATTACCATTACCAACAATTATGCCACGATTGTTGCTCAAATTGGAATAAGACGAGAGAGTACTTTGGTCAGACGTCATGTGAGTAGTGGCTCCGGAGTCCACATACCAATTTGCGTCTGGGGGATTTAATCCAAGTATGTGCATCGCGGCTTTAATGTTGGTAAGGGTAGGGCCGCTGTATGGTAGGCCTGCGAAGGCCAAGGCCCAAGCACACCCGCTTGCTTCCCCGGCCTGACCCAAATAACTGGGCATGTTGTTGTTGGGATTTTAGGCCCAATGTCCCGGGAAAGCAGTCGGCGGGTAATAGGGGCTGTTGGGCCCAGGCCCACTGGTCAAGTTCCACGGCCATGGGCCTCAAGGTTGTGGCCAGTTGGCTTGCGGCCCACTGCCCCGAGGCCCATTGCCACCCCCATTATTGCCACCTCAGTTTCCACCATGGTTTTTACTATTATTTTTGCGATTTTGACCCTTTTTGCCGCTACGTTGTTGCGGTTTTGGCCGGAATTGTTGGAGACGGAGGGAGAAAGTTGGATTCGGTCACCATGATGACAGAAGGGGCCCTAGTGGCCGCTTTGTTAGCCA
Organism: Anisodus acutangulus; assembly: GCA_029783415.1. Lineage (NCBI taxonomy): Eukaryota > Viridiplantae > Streptophyta > Magnoliopsida > Solanales > Solanaceae > Anisodus > Anisodus acutangulus. The sequence goes on along the minus strand of CM056506.1, from coordinate 31,928,399 downwards.
AGCCTGCTTCTTCGAGCGTGAGCATGGAACGGGCCTGATAAAACTGCGGAAGAGGACTGCTCTGACGAAGAAGCGTACTGACGCCACTATATGCCTCAGATAGGCCTGCAACCATTTGAAAGATAAGACGATCGTTGGTAATGGGCGCACCAACGTTGCGGAGTTAGTCTGCCAATTCTTTCAACCTTTTGCAGTATGCTGAAACGTTAGGGAAGTCTTCCATAATGACGTGGGAAAACTCCTACTCAAGGGTAACAGCACGAGAATTTTGATTATCTTGGAATATATCACGCACTCTATTCCAAGCATCCATTGTCATAGCGTCTGGTTCGATAATCGATTGCAACAGGTCGGTAGAGATAGTAGAGTAAATCCACTGAAGAACGGTAGCATCAAGGGTCATCCACAATTTAGGATCATCATCGGGTTTAGGTACCTCTGTATCATCAAGAGCCGAGGGAATTATGTGATGGAGGACTTGATGCGAGCGTGCGTGAACTTTGAACAGTTCGGCCCACGTCGCGTATTGGACGTTTTCTATTTCAAGAATGATAGGGATGTGGTTCTTGATGTTAGAAACAGTAAGGGCAGGGTGAAACGTGTTCTTAGCCATCACAATCAACGCAAGACGTGACGTAGGGATTTGGAAGAAAATTTGGGAAAAGAGAAAGGAGCAAAGTGCACGGAAACTGAGGGGAATGTCTCGGAAATCGTGTCACGAAAGAAGAGAGTTTGGGAGAGAAAATATTTGACCTAGACTTCTGATACCATGAAAGAATATAATCTCTTGATTATTTTCACTAATGAAAGAGTATATATATAATTTACAATTTTCATAATAGGAAAACCATATTCTTATTCTACTCCTAAAACCTAATCATATTTGTACAATAATTACATAACTAAGGTAAGTGTACAATTTTAATTTAACTACAACAAAATCTTACCTAAACTAGACCATTAAACTATGATATACACGGTATGTATACACCGTGTATGTCATGGGTTCAACAGTCCATATTTGTTTAAGTCGGCCCGTGATATACATGGCAAGTATATCGTGTATATCACGAGTGTTTATCAGAGATAGATGCTCAAGAGGTACTTCATCTCTTGCATTCCAGTAATTCACAATTTACTCACATTTTACGTGATTGCAGGTGGCTCCTCCACCAACTGAATTATCCAACACTAGTGCACTCGTACAGAGACTAACGGCGTTGCTGATGTGCTTGCAAAAACAAACTTTCAATAATGAATTAGGTACGACAATCTAAATTCATATTAGCTAACGACGAATACATGAAGGAATTTTAATCTCAGGAACATGTAGTTCAAATCTATATGCATAGCGCTAGCTTTATATTATTCACGCATTGAAACTAATTGTTCAATTGGTTTTTTTTCTTTATTAATCTTTATAAAGGGGAGTCTTGACGCAATTGGTAAAGTTGTTGTCATGTGATCAGGAGGTCACAGGTTCAAGTAGTGGATACAACCTCTTACAAAAATGCAGGGTAAGCCTGCGTACAGTAGATCCTTGTGATCCAGCCCTTCCCCGGATTTCACGCTTAGCAAAAACTTAGTGCACCAAACTGCCCCTTTTTAATTTATTAATGTTTATATACTTATTCTACAAATTTTCTAATACTTTGTTAATTGGGAAGATACCAAAAGAAATAGTGAATTGTAAAATAAACCATAAATCTTAATGACTAAACTTACAATTAAGCCAGAAGTTAGAATAAGATATTCGAGGCAAAGGCGATAAGGTATTTGAGGCCTTTCATGGGATTAGATCTTTTTCTTTATTGAACTAGTTGAGTAGGAATCATTTTCGTTACTCAAACATAGTTTTTATGAATATTTATGTGATTTTTTAAATTTATATACTTTTTGATATGAGACATGCTCATACTCGGGGACAAGTTACAAAAATGTTGGAGAATGATATTGATCTGACGGATCCTATCATGAGCACTAGATCGTTGCAGAAATTGGGGACTGTAAGATTATGTTCCGATATTAACAAAATGTAGCCGCGGTGCTTAGCTGTTGTTCCCTTCAAACCGACTCTAGGGAGACAAATCATTTGTTAAGTGTTATTTTTAACATCGCTAGGTACAAAATTAGATATTGTCAAATACTTAGTAGATTTGAGAAATGAAATATGATGCTTCTTGAAAATAGAATTCAATTGTAGTGAGGAATTTTTTGTAAAATGAAATGATGGTTAAGGTAGACAAACACTACAATAAAGTATAGAATTGACAATAAAATTTTAGCAACTATAAATATATTCTTGCTAAAAAATGTAAATGACAATAAAAATTTAATATATTATTGAAAGAAATAATCCCTTGATTATTTTCATTAATTGAAAGAGTATATATACAATTTACATATTTTCATAATAGGAGAATCGTATTCCTATTCTACTCCTAAAACCTTATTCTACTTGGACACTAACTATACAATTATGGTAATACAATTATGGTAAGTGTACAATACTAAATACAACCAAACTTTACCTAAAATAGGACACTAAACCGTGATATACACGGTTGATATACACCATGTATATCACGGCCCAACAGTCCAATTATCAAAGGCAGCCCGTGATATACCCGGCGTATATTCCGTGTATATCATGGGTATATTTAACACACCCCCGCAATCATAGCCAGCGGTCTTTGCACGCTGAGACTGTCCCTAAAATCTTCAAAAAGGACTAAGGGAAGACCATTGGTAAAGATGTCGACAATTTGATACATGGACGGGACATGGCAGACGCGTACTTGACCACGAGCAACCTTTTCGTGAATAAAGTGAATGTCCATCTCGATATATTTAGTGCGCTGGTGCTGAACCGGATTACCAGAAAGGTAGATGTCACTAACATTATCACAATAAACCAAGGTCACCTTCTGAATAGGACAATGAAGCTCTAACAGCAAATTACGTAACCAACATGATTTCGAGACCACATTAGCTACACATCGATACTCGGCCTCGGCAGTGGATCGGAACAAAGTCGACTGACGTTTCGCAGACCATGAGACCAAATTATTGCCAAGAAACATACAATAGTCAGACGTAGATCGTCTGGTGTCCGGACAGCCACCCCAATCAGCATCTGTATACGAGACAAGTGTGGACGTCGATGAAGGATATAAATGCAAGTCATAGTCAAGTGTACCATGAATATACCGAATGATGCGTTTGAGCGCATTCATGTGCTCAACCCTGGGATCATGCATAAACAATCACACCTGCTGGACGGTATACGTAATATTTGGTCTCGTGAATGTGAGATACTGAAGGGCCCCTGCAAGACTATGATAGCGGGTCGGGTCCTAGTATGGCGCACCGACCACAGCACCCAATTTAGTTTTAGTATCAACCGGAGTGGAAGTGGACTTACAGGATGATATCCCAGCCCTCTCAATGATCTCGACTGCATACTTCCTCTGTGATAAGAACAATCCACCTGCATGACGAGTGACAGCAATCCCCAAAAAATAACTCAAGGGCCCCAAGTCTTTCATAGCAAACTCAGAACTGAGCATTGTCATGATAGACTGGCGTAAGGCATCGAAAGAGGCAGTCAAGATAATATCATCCACATATAATAGTATATAAGCCAAGGACGAACCACGACGAGAGATGAACAAGGAATTATCTGACCTACTGTGAGTGAACCCAATAATCGAAACATAGTCGGCAAACCTCTTATACGCTTAAGTCCATATAAGGACTTTTTCAACAAACAGACATGACGAGGATATTTGGGATCCCGAAACCCCAAAGGCTGATGCATATAGACTGTTTCCATGAGATCACCATGTAAGAAAGCATTCTTCACATCAAACTGATGAATGGGCCATGCTTTCGAAAGAGCCAAGTTGAGCACAGTGTGAATGGTAGCCGTCTTGACCGCCAAACTAAACGTCTCCCCACAATCCACACCAACCTGCTGAGTCTTACCATCACCCACAAGCCGAGCCTTATGCCTTGCAAATGAATCGTCTGAATTGTCCTTATGAGCAAAAATCTACATAGACCTAATAATATTAATAAAAGATGGACGGGGCACCAACTCCCACGTCTTATTATCAATAACAGCATTATATTCATCGGTCATAGCAATTTTCTAATTCAGGTCATTTAATGCAGACACAAGATTACGGGGTAAGGGTGATTTAAGAACATTAGAAGTTAAATTAAAATGTTTTTTTGGTTTAAAAATACCCCGTTGACTACGAGTGACCGGTCTATGACTTGGGAAAGAATTGGGCGGATTTTGGGAATTTTCTAGACTCGGGACGGACGGGCCAGCAGGCAGTGGGCATGCTGGCCCAACTCGGTAAGCAGAAACAGTGGCGGATGCAGGAACTAGACCAGTTCCAGTATTGGGCTGGATCGGCCCAATTGCTTAAACGGACCAGTAGGACCTGGGGCAGTGGGCCAGCTGGAGGATTTGGGGTGCGAGATATGTCCGAAAATGGTGAATAATATACAGGGATATACCATCATCCAAAAAATTATACGAACTGGGCACGGGATTACTAACCTTAGCAAACGGAAACTGGGATTCATCAAAAATTACATGGCGACTAATGATGATTTTATTAGAGGATAAATCAAAATATTTGTAACCACGATGATTAGAGGGAAACCCAAAAACACACACGGAGTACACTGGGCCTGAATTTTATTACTTGTGGTGGACAGAAATAACGGATAACATAAGCACCCAAAGATCCTAAGATGTGAATACGAAGGAATCTTATTATATAAAATTTGAAGGGGCGATGAATATGTCAAACCTTTAGAAGGAAGAATGTTTAGGAGATATGTAGCCATTTGTAGAGCATGATGCCAAAAAGACGGGGGCACGGAAGCATGAATCAATAAAGTGCGAACAATGTTATTAATGGTACGAATTTTGCGTTCGGCTTTCCTATTTTGTGAAGACAATGAATTGTCAATGGTGAATTTACAGACAGATACTAAGTTTTTAATCAATTTGGGGGCATGTATGGTATTTTTCAAGATAAGGGGTGGATGATGGGGAGACAAAGTTTTATGACCATAACCACGAATCGGAATAGAATTACCCTTACAAACAATTATGCCATGAGGGTTGCTCAAATTGGAATAAGATGAGAGAGTACCTGAATCGGATGTCATGTGGATAGTGGCATCGGTGTCCATATACCAATTTGTGTCCGGAGGATTCAATCCAAGCGTGTGCATTGCGGCTTCGATGTCGGTAGAAGTGGGGGACACTGCATGGTGGGCCTGCTGGGGCCGAGGCCCAAGTACCTCTGCTTGCTGCCTTGGCCCAGATGGATGACTGAAATTGGGCCACTGCATGTTGGGCCTTGGCTGCTGCTGGCCGGCCCACTGCTAGTGAGGCTGAACCGTTGGGCTGCCACTGTTTGGCCCAAACTGTGGGGCCCACTGCCACTGCATAGGGGCCTAAAATTGATGTTGCTGCTGACTGCCCCGAGGGCCACCACCGCCACCACCATTGTTTCGGCTGCCGCCTGTGTTGTCGCGCGATTCTTGGTATTATTTTTCTTATTATCCCTTTTTACCACCACCGTTGTTGCGGTTTTGGCCCGAGTTGTTGGAACCGGTAGGCTGAAAAATGGACTCGATCATCATGACTACGGGAGTAGCACCGGTAGCCGCCTTTTTAGCTAGGCCTGCTTCTTCGAGTGTAAGCATAGAACGAGCTTGATAAAATTGCGGAAGATGATTGCTTTGACAAAGAAGTATGCCAACACCACTATAGGCCTCGGAGAGGCCTGAAACCATTTGGAGGACTAAACGATCATTCGAAACCGGCGGCGCGCCAACGTTGCGGAGTTGGTCCGCCAATTCCTTCAATCTTTTGTAATAAGCCAAAACGTTAGGAAAATCTTCCATGTTGACGTGGGAGAATTCCTGCTCAAGAGTAACAGCTCTAGAATTTTGATTATCTTGGAATATATCACGTATTCTATCCCAAGTCACATGCGCCGTTGCGTCGGGCTCCATAATAGTCTGCAAAAGTTCGGTAGAAATTGTGAAATACATCTATTGAAGGATAGTGGCATCAAGAGTCTTCCATAACTTAGGATCATCCTTGCGTTTTGGCACCTCCGTATCCTCAGGAGCCGCGTAAATTATGTGATAGATGACTTGATGAAAGCGTGCGTGAATTTTGAACAGTTCGGCCCACGTCGCATATTGGACGTTTTATATTTCAAGAACACAGGGATGTTATTCTTGATATTAGAAACTGTAAGGGCAGGATGAAACGTGTTCTTTGATGTAGACATATTGATAGAACAATATGTGAGTGAGGGATATGGAAGAAAGAATTGGGAGAAAGATGAACCGTCGGCGCAAAACCCGAGAAGAAGGGCTCAATTTTTTAGGCTTAGGACGGAAAAGTGCAAGGAATTTTGGAGAGGATTTTAAGACCTAGACTTCTGATACTATGAAAGAAATAATATCTTGATTATTTTCATTAATTGAAAGAGTATATATACAATTTACATATTTTCATAATAGGAGAATCTTATTCCTATTCTACTCCTAAAACCTTATTCTACTTGGACACTAACTATACAATTATGGTAAGTGTACAATATTAATTACAACCAAACTTTACCTAAAATAGGACACTAAACCGTGAAATACACGGTTGATATACACCATGTATATCACGGCCTAACAGTCCAATTATCGAAGGCAGCCCGTGATATACACGGCGTATATTTCGTGTATGTCACAGGTATATTTAACATATTTAACAATTATTGCTAAAAATATATACTTCTTTAAATTTTCTGTCTGGGTTTGACCGTTTCTCTTGTTTTGCTTGTGCTTATTCTTTTTCTTAAGCCGAGGGTCTTTCGGAAATAGTCTCTCTACTTACCAAGGTAGAAGTAAAGTTTGCGTACACTTTACCCTCCCCAGACCCCACGTTGTGAAACTTCACTGGGTATGTTGTTTTTTGTTGTTGTTGCTAAAAACGTAAATAGCAACAAATTAATATGTTGCAAAAACTTTTTGCATCGGAGATTATTGCAACGGCATACAACAATTATTGTTGTTGTGAAAAATACTTTTGACAACAACATCCAACCTATGACAACAAAAATATTATTGGTAAATGAATTTCTTCTCGTAGTGAAAGAAGGCTCTTCCACCGAATGGGGAAGGGTGAGGTTGCCATTCCCCCAATGGTAAAAGATCCAATATAAAAAACTTAATTTACACATGTAAATCGAAGTTTACTCGGTCCAAGGGAAGTTGTGCTCTTATTACCAATGATATCATGTGTGATATAATTATGTAACAGAACTATGATAACCATTGTGACCTTATCCACATTGCAATCCTCTCTTATTAAGTACACACGAAATATTAAGATATTGAAAAGGAGCAACCAGAGAATAATTTAATAAAACTGAGTTCGTAAAAACTTCAGTCCCTTTTTTCTTCTCAATACAAACCTAATATTTCACTCCCAATTCTATATTACAAGGAGAATCAAGCAAGGTCACGCCTTAACTTAAAGAAATTTTACAACCCAAAGAAAAGGCGAAAAAGATAAATGAACAAATGAACAAAGACCACTACTAAAAAAATTCTATTTTTCCAGGGAATACAGTGACTATTTTTCACCGAGTGTCGGTGAGATTAATCTAAATAGTACTATTTTTACATGAAAAAATTAAGAAGTTTTTTAGTGTTTCAGCGAGAACCTGTTTTCCACCGTCCATTTTCCCAGTGAGTTGGTTTTGATGGGATTGGGGTGGAAAAATCATATTTGACAACACAAATTTTACACTGAATATCGATAGAAAAAACTTCTATTTCTAGTAGTGGAGTGAGACTCAGCAACGTAATGTACACAAAGGATAGAAAAAAATGTTATTCTCTCTCATGAGCAAAGTAAGCTATATCATCATCATCATACTTTGATACTTTTACACTCTCGTGAAAACACGGTCACCGCTACAGGATGTAAAAATCTCTGAAATGGAAACTCTGATGCAGAACAACACTAACAATAATCAAACACGGTATCTCACAAGAGGGTCCTTAAAAAGAAGACGTTCATGATAGACTCTCCATGCATAATCCTCGAAAGAAAATGAATTGAACATCGGACGTTCCTCCTGTGCTATGGTTTTTGAATTATTTTCGCCAAGGCCATCATCTTCTTTGTTGAGTACCTGAGTTTCATCAGTGTCACCACCGGCAACTGATGGCGATTTGGGAAGCAACGGAGAGACAGTGCTGTCATGAGGAAGTGTCACTAACAATGTCATTGATACGCAGTTGCTGACTTCCACTACATCAGCACTACTAGGTACTGGTCTTCCTCTCACTTTTTTCACCTTTCCATTACTCCATACCTGCCCATTATCAATATTTTTTTTAAACCATCAGGTTAAGGTAGTAATATTATAAAACTCATTATTATTAGCGAATATTCTCCGAATACTCTCGGTATATTTTGTAATTATGATAGATGTATATTTAAGGTAACTTGGGATTCTAATTATATTAGGAATCAACCTTTGTAAAGTAAGTTAGGATTCGTATCATATTAGGAATCAACCTTTGTACAGCTATATATATTGTGAATAATGAAAGGAATTCCTAATGGAGATTATTCTATCTTTCATGGTATCAAGAGCCTAAAACTAAACCCTACTCTTCTCCCTTCTCCTTCTCTTTCTCGGCCAAAACAAATTTTTTTCTTGTTTTTTTCCCTCGGCCAGAAATAGTTTCACGGCCAAAAACAGAATTCTGTGTTTCTTGTTTTTCCTTCCCTCAGCCGAAAAACAGCAGCCACCATGTCGTCCCCCACGAATTTCGGTTCCTCCACTGGCACTTTTGACAACCCCTATCAACGTTCATCATCTTCTTTTCACCCGGCGTTCGCCATTACAAATATCAAAAATTTTATCCCTATAATTCTTGACCAAGAAGACTGTCAATATTCCATGTGGACAGAACTATTTTTTATTCATGCATGTGCATACAACGTGCTCGACCATATTGATGACTCCGTTCCTCGTCCCACCGATATTGCCGAACCAACATGGCGCCGCCTTGACGCCATCGTCAAACAATGGATATACGGCACAATCTCCAAAGACTTGTTGTGTACCATCATGAAAACAGATGCTACGGCACATGACCTTTGGGTGCGGTTGGAAGAAATTTTTCAGGACAATAAAAATACTCGAGCAGTGTATTTGGAGGAGCAATTCAACAATACGCGTCTCGAGAATTTCAATTTGTCCGAATATTGCAAACAACTGAAACTCATAGCCGACCAATTATCCAACGTCGAAAATTCTGTTTCTGAAACCAAGATGGTACTCCAATTAGTTGCGGGTTTACCGAAAGATGAATACGATACACTTGCAACAATGATTCAACAGGTCGATCCACTACCAAGTTTCACCAAGGCACGTTCACAATTATTGTTGGAAGAAACCCGACGTGCCAAACAAGAGGAACATAATCAAAAGGCGTTAGCCGTTGACGGGATGGCACAACCAGCAACCAACACCACCCCGCCACCACCGCATGTCCAGCAGCAGCAGCAGCAGGGTGGCGGAGGTCGTGGCGGGAGAGGTCGCAACAACAAAGGCAAGGGTCGTGGCAAGGGCCAATGCAACCAGTGGACTGGACAGTAGTAGTAGCAGCAGCCTGCGAATTTCCAGTGGGCTGGACAGCAACCAAGGTGGCCCAACCAGCAGAACTGGGTCTCGCCTGCAAGCCCATACCCGACTGCAGGGCCCCAGTTCCAGCAGCCTTGGTCGACTGGCCTTTTGGGCCTCGCGACCACCAGGCAGCCCACCAAAGAAGAAGAAGAGCCCACCTGGTTGCATTCTAGCAACAGCAGCAGCAGCGGCAACACCCCAGCAGCCTGGCCCCGACTGATTTGGGCCAGGCCTACACCACCGTGAACCTTCAACAGCCCGACAACAATTGGTATATGGACACCGGAGCCACATCTCACCTCACCCCGGTCGTCAGGTAACCTATCTCCACTACGTCGGTTAAAGTGTACTCAATTTATTACTGTCGGCAATGGTCATCGCATTCCAATTGAAGGTTACGATAACACACACACCAAACATCAACACCCGCCCTTCTCCCTAAACCACGTCCTATACACACCTAACATCATTAAAAACTTAATCTCCGTTAGAAAATTCACTAACAATAATTCTGTGTCTGTCGAATTTGACCCTTTTGGTTTCTCTATGAAGGAACTCAATACAGGGAAAATTCTTACACGCTGCAATAGTGTGGGAGATCTCTACCCATTCACTCAATCTTCCGCTGTCAAATCGCAAGCACCTTTATACCTTGCGGCAATCTCTCCCTCAACTTGGCACAACAGACTCGGACACCCCGGAGACTTCCAAGCGTATTCAATGTAATAATGGGAAAATTGCCTAATACTGTTTTTCTTGTCCACTAGGCAAACATACTCGTCTTCCATTTATGTCATCAAACAGTTACTTTTTCTCCCTTTGATATTGTTCATGCTGATTTGTAGACATCTCCGATTGTTGGCTCTTTGGGTCACAAATTCTATCTTGTATTCTTGGATGATTTTTCACATTTTTTCTGAATTTACCCATTGAAATTCAAATCTGAAGTTTTTGCAAAATTTCTCGAGTTTCAAAAATTCATTAAAACACAATTTGAAAAATCTATCAAATCATTCCAATGTGATAATGGACGTGAATTTAACAACTCGGCATTTCACAATTTCTATTCTAAACAAGGCATGGTTTTCCGTTTTTCTTGTCCCTATACTTCTTCCCAAAACGGAAAGGCTGAACGAATTATACATACCATCAATAACATGGTTCGCACCCTTCTGTTTCATGCCTGTCTACCACCGCCTTTTTGGGTCTATGCTGTCAAAATGGTAGAATCCCTTCTTAATATTTTACCAACTAGCACACTCCGAAACAAGACCCCTACCGAAATCTTATATCGTAGACTACCATCATATGATCACCTATGTATTTTTGGATGCTTATGCTACCCCAACATAGCCTCCACTGCACCTCACAAACTTGCTCCTCACACTCTGCCATGTGTCTTCCTTGGTCTATCTCCTAATCATCGGGGCTACTTGTGATATGACATTGCTACTCGCAAAATCATCGTCCCCCGTCACGTCACCTTTGACGAGACAACCTTTCCTTTTTCCAATCTTCAGAAATTTCAGACCACCGATTACTTCTTTCTCGATGAACCTAGTTTGTCCCCGGTCATCCAAAATCTATACCAACAGCAGCCCACTATTCTGACATACCACCATGTCTTGTCCCCGCCATCGCCCAAAGACCTTACCAACACCTCACCGCCTCTGCCGTGTCTCCCGAAACCACAAAGATCACCGCTTCCAACACCAGTAAACCTACAGACCACCCACCCAACAAAGATCGCTACCTATCAGCCCTGAAATAGTGACTATGCAGTCTCCAAATCCGGCAGCACTGCTGCCTCCCAATCCCGACACAGCAGCCCTACAACCCCCTAGTCCAGCCCCCCACTGCTGCCCTCTCACCGCATGGAAACTCGGGCACAACACGGGATCTTCAAACCCAAGGTTCACTTTAACCTCTCCACACAAACCTTATCACTCATTCCAAAAAAATCCAAAACTAGCAAAACTGGACCCTGATTGGAATGCTGCCATGTGCGAGGAGTTTAACGCTTTAACCAAGCAGAACACTTAGGATTTGGTACCTAGACCAGATGGTGTGAATGGTATTCGGTGTATGTGGCTATTTCGTCACAAGTTCAGAAACAGTGGTGACTTAGAGAGGTATAAGGCAAAACTGGTTGTCAATGGCACTAATCAGCAGGAGGGTATTGATTGTGGTGAGACATTCAGTCCGGTTGTTAAACCGGCCACTATTCGGACTGTTCTCAGTATTGTTATAGGAATGCATTGGCCGATTCATCAGCTTGATGTCAAGAATGCATTTCTTCATGGGGATTTGAAAGAGACTGTGTACATGTATCAGCCTCCTGGCTTTGTTCATCCCGGCAGCTCCGCAGTTTGTGTGTCATCTCAGAAAGTCATTGTATGGATTGAAACAGGCACCCCGCGCTTGGTATGATCGGTTCGCCAGGTATCTTCTGCAGATTGGTTTTGTATATAGCAGGTGTGATACCTCTCTCTTCACTTTTCACCGAGGTAGCAGCACTGCATATTTGTTATTATATGTCGATGACATTGTTCTTACTGCCTCATCTGACGGGTTGAAAAATGAAATCATTGCTCTACTCAAAACTGAATTTGCTATGACTGACTTGGGCAAGCTAAGTTATTTTTTGGGTATATCGGTGACCGGATCTGTAGCTACTATATTCTTGTTTCAATGTAAGTATGCAGAAGAGATAGTGTACAGGGCCAAGATGGCAAATTGTAAAATTATGTCAACTCCGGTGGACTCAAAATCCAAGCTTAGTGCCAATGACGATGCGCCAGTTTCTGATCCCACTCTATATCGGAGTCTAGCAGGTGCTCTTCAGTATCTTACATTCACTAGGCCTGATATTGCATATGTCGTTCAGTAGGTGTGTCTGTTCATGCACGACCCCCGAGTGTCTCATTTTGCCGCCCTCAAACGTACTATCAGATACGTTAAAGGCACACTAGACTTCGAATTACATCTATACCTCTCTGCCCCAACCAAGCTACTTGTCTACACGGATGCAGACACATGTCGCTCCACCTTAGGGTACTGTGTATTTCTTGGGGATAATCTTATCTCATGGTCAGCCAAGCGGCAGGACACACTTTTCCGTTCGAGTGCTGAAGCAGAATATCGCGGTGTTGCTAACGTAGTTGCTGAGATCTGTTGGCTCCGAAATCTTCTTTTGGAACTCCAGTGTCCACTCTGCAAGGCGTCTATAGTATATTGTGACAACATATCTGCCATCTATATGTCTCATAATCCGGTCCAACATCAGTGGACTAAGCATATTGAGATGGATATCCACTTTGTGCGAGAGAAGGTTACCCGTGGTCAGGTCAAAATATTACACGTGTCTTCCTCTTATCAGTATGCAGACATCTTCACAAAGGGACTACCGCGACAACTCTTCACCAACTTCCGATCCAGCCTTAGCGTTCGGCCTCCTACCTCTCCGTTTGAGGGGGAGTATTAGCGAATATTCTCCGAATATTCTCTGTATATTTTGTAATTATGATAGATGTATATTTAAGGTAACTTAGGATTCTAATTATATTAGGAATCAACCTTTGTAAGGTAAGTCAGGATTCGTACTATATTAGGAATCAACCTTTGTACAGCTATATATATTGTGAATAATGAAAGGAATCCCTAAGGGAAATTATTCTATCTTTCATGTATAATACTCTCAATTTGATAACACTTAAAATAGAGTAAATAACATATTATAATCAGTTAAAAAATATGGATGATGAAATTCTTTTATTGTATAATTCAATCCATCTTTACTTTTACCAATATTATTAGTTACTATTAGCGAATATTCTCCGAATATTTACAGTATATTTTGTAATTATGATAGATGCATATTTAAGGTAGCTTAGGATTCTTATTGTATTAGGAATCAATCATTTAAGGTAAGTTAGGATTCTTATTGTATTAGGAATCAACCTCTGTACAACTATAGATATTGTGATTAATGAAAGAAATCTGTAAGGGAGATTATTCCAATCTTACATGGTATCAAGAGTCAAACCCTAAATTCTACTCCCAAAGCCGCCGACCACCACCCTCTCTTCTTCCTTCTCGGTCGACGGCCACCATGTCTTCCCCCACTAATTCCGGATCTTCCACTAGTACGTTTGACAACCCCCCACCCACCACGCTCATCGTCTTCTTTTCATCCGGCTTTCGTCGTTACCAACATCAAGAATTCTATCCCTATAATTCTTGACCAAGAAGACTGTCAATATTCCATGTGGACAGAACTATTCTATATCCATGCATGTGTGTACAATGTGCTCGACCATATTGATGACTCTATTCCTCGTCCCACCGATATTGTCGACTCGACATGGTGTCGCCTTGATGCCATCATCAAACAGAGGGTATACGGCACCATCTCAAAAGACTTATTGTGTACTATCATGAAAACAGGTGCTACGACACGTGACCTTTGGGTACGATTAGAAGAAATCTTTCAGGATAATAAAAATACTCGGGTCGTGTATTTGGAAGAGCAGTTCAACAATACGCGTCTCGAGAATTTTAACATGTCCGAATATTACAAACAACTGAAACTCATAGACGACCAACTTTCCAACGTCGGTACATCTGTTTCAGAAACCAATATGGTACTTCAATTGGTTGCTGGTTTACCGAAAGGTGAATACGATACACTTGCAACGATGATTCAACAGGCCGACCCACTACCAAGTTTCACCAAGGCACGTTCACAACTATTGTTAGAAGAAACTCGCTGTGCTAAATAAGAGGAGCATAATCAAAAGGCGTTAGCCGTTGACGGCATGACATCACCGGCGGCTAACACCACCACGCCACCACCGCGAGACCACCAGCAGCAGCAGTCCTGCGGCGAAGGGCATGGCGGCAGAGGTCGCGGCAATAAAAACAAAGGAAAGGGCCGCGACAAGGGCCACCGAAACTAACAACCAGGCCCAAACCGTGCTCCCTACTTCCAGTGGGCTGGACCGCAACCCTGGCCCAATACCGAGAACTGGGCCTCGCCTGCCTGCCCTTACCCAACATCAAGGACCCAATTCCAACAAGCTGCTTGGACACCCAGTCTCTTGGGCTCCGCCCCAGCCAACAGCGAGCCCATCAGCCAGAAAGAAGCGAGCCCACATAGTCTCTGGTCAAAGACCGCAAGAAGGCAGCAGCCTAGCCCCCACCGATTTGGGCCAGGCCTTCAGCACCGTGAACCTTCAATAGCCCGATGATAATTGGTACATGGTCACCGGAGCCATATCTCACCTCACCCAGTCATCAGTTAACTTATCCCAAATATTTCGGTTATAGTGTCCTCAATTTATTACTGTTGGCAATGGTTATCGCATTCAAATTGAAGGTTATGGTAACACACATACCAAACATCCCCACCCGTCTTTCTCCCTAAATCATGTCCTTTATGCAGATCGGATTTATTTTGCTATTATATGTGGATGACATTGTTCTTACTGCCTCCTCTGACGGTTTGAAGAATGAAATTATTGCTCTACTCAAAACTGAATTTGTTATGACTGATTTGGCAAGCTGAGTTATTTATTGGGTATATCCGTGGCCAGATCGGCCGCTACCATGTTTCTGTGTCAGCGCAAATATGTGGAAGAGATCGTGTATAGGGCTAAAATGGCAAATTGTAAAAGTATGCCAACTCCGGTTGACTCAAAATCCAAGCTTAGTGCCAATGAGGGTGCGCCAGTTTCATGTCCCACCCTATATCGGAGTCTTGCAGGTGCCCTTCAGTATCTCACATTCACTAGGCCTGATATTGCGTATATCGTTCAGCAGGTGTGTCTGTTTATACACGCCCATCGAGAATCCCATTTTACGGTCCACAAACGTATTATCAGATACGTTAAGGGCACACTTGACTTTGGACTGCATCTATACCCCTCTGCCCCAACCAAATTACCTTCATACACAGATGCAGATTGGGCAAGATGCCCGGACACACGTCGCTCCATCTCGGGCTACTGTGTATTTCTTGGGGATAATCTTATTTCATGATCCGCCAAGCGGCAGGCCACGCTATCACGTTCGAGTGTTGAAGCAGAGTATCGCAGAGTTGCTAATGTCGTTGCTGAGATCTGTTGGCTCCGAAATCTTCTTTTGGAGCTTCAGTGTCCACTGCGAAAAGCGTCTATAGTCTACTGTGATAATATATCTGTCATCTATATGTCTCATACGTCCAACATCAGCGGACCAAACATATCGAGATGGATATTCACTTTGTGTCTGAGAAGGTTGCCCTTGGTCAGGTCAAGATATTACACGTGCCTTCATCCTATCAGCATGCCGATATTTTCACAAAGGGACTACCGAGAGAGCTCTTCACCGACTTTCGATCCATCCTTAGCGTTCGGCCTCCTCCCGCTCCGACTGAGGGGGAGTATTAGCGAATATTCTCCGAATATTCACAGTATATTTTGTAATTATGATAGATATATATTTAAGGTAACTTAGAATTCTTATTGTATTAGAAATCAACCATTTAAGGTAAGTTAGGATTTTTATTGTATTAGGAATCAACCTCTGTACAACTATATATATTGTGATTAATGAAAGGAATTCCTAAGGGAGATTATTTCAATCTTACAGTTACGAATTAGTACAACTAAGGCGCACAATATAACCAGCTGAGATACCTATTATTTCCTTTTTAATTGGCGTTGAACAACCAACTGCCAAATTCATACTTAAACGAAGGTCGACCCGATCCCGACCCGGCCTATCTCGATTACCGACTCGTCCCGCACCGGCCCCTAAAAAAATACGGGACAAAATTGAAGGTAGCGGAGTTTGATCTCGGGACGGGACTAGGGCTCGTCCCGCCCATCCCGATCCCTCCCCATCACGCCCCCATCCCGCCCTACCTCGACCTAACCCGGTCCCCCCCCTCCCCTTGCAAAAACAGTCGTTGCAACAACAATCAAATTTTGATTTTGGTCGTTATGCAACGGCTATAATGGTCATTTTTTGCACCCCACCTCATAAACCCCCTATCCCCTTAATATTTATTTTTAACCTCTAAGTTAATATATTTACATTTTAACCCAATTTTTCAACTATAAATACCTCATTTTCCCCTTCATTTTTCTCACAAATCATCCTACCATCTCTCTAATCTCTCAATCTATCTCTCTACAAGTCTATGTTGTCTACTAAATATTATATTTTATTTGCTTATTTGTATCAAAGTTCAAAAATTGAGAGTGAAGTTGATAACTAGCTTGAAAATCATCCATCGAGCAAAGTTTTAATTTTCAACCTCGATTACACGTCGACGTTACGTCGGCGTTTGGTACATTTGTTCCTTCTTTAAATTATTATTGTTACTTAATTTTAATTATCGTACTTAATTTTATTTCTTTAATTATTTATTTGCATAATTATAATGGAACGAATTAGACGTTTTATTTCTGGTAGATGTACTAGGGGTAACAGGGGTAAGCGTGCATCTTCTAGTAATCTTATTCCTAATCCAGATGATTTCACTCATATAGATGAAACTGATATTTTTAATGTTGATATTAATATACCATTAGATCATGAGGTATATTCTGCAGCTGAACCAGACTTTAATTTTGAAAATGAATTAGACGATAATTTAGATAACACACTCACTAGTGCACCTCCACCTCCTCATATTCCCCTTATTATGAGTCGAGACTAAAAACAACGAAAATTAAAATCACTTGCATGAGTTTCTTTTATAGGGACAGTGAGAATCAACTATCTAGATGTAAAATTTGTAAAGTTTATAAATTTAAAACCGGAAAAGGTCATGGTGGGCGGGAGGTTTATTAAGACATGTACAAAGCATGCACAAAGCTATGTATAACAAATATCTGGCTGAAAAATCGGGTGTGCCAATGCCTTCTGAGTCGGGACAAAGTTCACAGTGTCCCCGATCAAGTACATGGTTGAATTAACTCGATGACGGGGGGATTATAGGTCCTAAATATGATAAACACAAAGATAGGGAAAATATAGCAAAATTAGTTGCAGTGGAGGGTTTGCCTTTTTCATTTCCTTCCTCTCCTGGTTTTATTCATTACGTTAGATAAACGTGTAATCCTGCTTTTAACGGTTATCCTAGATCAACTGTTAGAAGAGATGTTTTTAAATTTGCACATGAATATCAACAGTATTTACGTTATGCATTATATCATTTTAATGGCAAAGTGTCTATCACTTCTGATATAAGTCGTAGTACTAACGGTAATGATTATTTAACCGTTACATGTCATTGGATAGATCAAACTTGATCCATGCAAAAACGTATTTTAGCATATAGATATATCATCCTACTATTTGATTATTTTAGAAGAAGATGGTACCGAAGCCGGTTGATTATTTGCATTTTCTTGTTGGTAATATGTATGAAATTTATTCCCTACTATTTCAACTATGTTATTTTATATAGCTATAATATTTTTGTTCCTTAATGAATATATGCAAAAACCAACTTACAAGCCAGTTATTAAAAATATTTATAAAATTAAAAAAATACTTTTTCATATTCCCACTATATATTTTATTGGTGATGTATTAAATCCGACTATTAAAGTTGACGGTTGTAAAACACTTGTTGAAATGATTTATGAAAGATTATAAATACTTCCAACTGACCCAACTGAAGAAGAAGAAGAATCAACTTAAGAAGAAGTTATGTCTAGCATACACTAAAGAAGATGGACGTGAAGACTTGCTGAGATACTGGAGGGAGAATGCGAAGACATTTTCGACACTATCAAATATGGCACAAGATGTGTTGAACATTCAAGTGTCATCAACAGCGTCTGAAAGCGCTTTTCTGCTGGAAGATTTCAAATAGGAGAGCACAGACACTCATTGGCGGGAGACAACTTGGAAATTACAGTTTTATTCAGAGATTGAATTAGAGCGGAGGTGCAGTAAATCGGAGATCAACGAAGAAGACGACTACAACTACAACGAAATCTTATCCGAGTGAGAAGGAAGCGGCGTCGAACAATTTGACCAACAACTTTCAATTCCAACCGAAGATCCTCAAGACATTGTGAGAAAATTAAAAAAAATATGGTTAACTATGTAATTTTTTTAATGTCAATTTTACTATGTGATTTGCAATTTTTGAACAACGAAACAAAGTTGCAATTTTGAAATTGTATTACAAAAAAATTATATTTCTATTAAATAATATAAGAGGCACAAAAATAGTATTGGGATGTTTTTATTACACTATCTTTTGAACAACGAAACAAAGTTGCAATTTTGAAATTGTATTACAAAAAAAAATTATATTTCTATTAAAGAATATAAGAGGCACAAAAATAGTCTTGGGATGTTTTTATTACACTATCTTGTTCAATTATTTAAGTGTCTAAAAAAACCAAATCCCAAAACCCGACCCGTCTCGTCCCGCCAAATCCCGGCCCCTCGTCCGGCGGGATGTGGGGCGGGACGGGACCTCTTCTCATCCCGCCTATCCCGGCCCGCCAGTCCCGCCGAATCCCGATCCCGACCCACCCCAGTCCCGCCGAATCTCGTCCTAGCCCGCCCCGACGTTGTCCACCCCTACTTAACGTCAGAAATATTCGTTCTTGAAATGTCACAATCATTACTAACATTGTCTTTAATTTAGCCCATCTGTCCTATGGGTAGAGAATGATGGACGTTGAATTTTCTCCCTTTAAAATAAATAAATGCGCTTCCTAATCGAAGTTGGATTAGATTAAGCTTTTCAATCGCAACTAGGGATGGCAACGGATCGGATCTGGATCGGATCCTACTAGATCCAGATCCAGATCCATTTTTCATACCTGAATCCAGATCCGGATCCAGATTCATCGGGTCCATAAAAATCAGATCCAAATTCGGATCCATCGGATCCACCGGGTCCACGGATCGGATCTGAATCCACATGTAAAAAAATTTGCCTTGCTAAAATGTTTTTTTGAACTGACAAACGATTTTTACTTAGCTAACAGTTTACTGTGTTTCAATTTTGAAATGTTCATATGAGATATTTTGTTCGTTGTCTTGTTTTGATTGTGAGCTATTAATTGAAAATGTTAGACAATGACAATAGTTGTGGAAAATGCTAACTAGTATTTTCACAGTGCAGAACTTGCATGTACTTGAAATCTTCACAAATGAAGTGAATATAATTTTAACTACTTGTCTATGGAGATGTTAGTCATTCACTAATATAACATTGATTTTATTATCGAAGTTACCTCTTTATTTTTTTGTTTTTGAGTTAACGCGGGGATAAATTAAACTTGTTTTGAGAATTAAACTTGCAAGGATGTGCTTAGCAATTTTAAGAAAATACTTATAAAATTATATTCTAAAGTTATGAATATATTTAATAAAAAACGGATCCACGGGTCGGATCTGGACCAGATACGGATCTCAAATACAAGATCCAGATCCGGGTCCGATCCGGATCCTTCGGGTCCAAATTTTGAAGATTCATATCCTATAAAACGGATTTGGATCCACCGGATCCGGACCCGGATCCGGTGGATCCATGCCATCTCTAATCGCAACAAGTAATTACATAGAAGTCTTGATCCTTAAATTAGCTTATCAGCTACTAATTGAAATAACTTGAGAATTTTATATAGGATTTTACTCTGAGCAGTCATTGTCATATTATAACTAATGCATTACCAATACATCCAAGGTAGACGATTAATGACAAATATTTTTAATTTTATAAACTTGAATTATAATATTAATGCACCTACTAATTATTTCATTCTGGAAGGACTCACGAGTAAAATGAGATATAACATACATATTATTCTCGATTATAATTAGTTGTTAAATCATATGACCGGATACGGTTTGTCAATCAGAAAACAATCAAAATGGACCATGAATGTATATAATTCGTTTTAAAAGCACCAAGTTGAGACAGGAGATGTTGCATTAAGCCGGCAAACCTTACAATTCATGTCGCTTTAATAATATTATCATGTTATGATTACATACATTTTTCGTGTCATTAATAAACAAGATTTAGAGTCCCAAGTTTATACCAAAGGCCGCAATATCTAAGATATGTTAGGTTTTGGTGGGGTCCTTTGGGTGGCTGATAATTATATCACGGCAACGTGTGATTTGACCCGACCAAACACCCGGAGATAACTCAACTTGTGTAGCCTGTAGGAATTAAGGGTGTGTTTTATTATTTATTATAATTTAGAGAAAAGGGTCAAATATACTCTTCTGCTTTATTTTATTAGTCAATTTTATCTTCCGTTAGTGATAGTGAACAAATATAATCATGTCGTCTGCAAAGTTTATATCTATACCCCTATTTGGATGAAAAACTCCAAATCAAATTAAATTACCTAATTTTAAAAAAATTACACAATCTCTGACCAGCCCCGACCCAACCACGGTTTGTTTTTTTCTCCAAGAAGAATGCTCAAAATATTTTGATCCAATCTCCTTCAACTCTCAATCAAATGAGCTCAAATTTGAGTTGCAATTTTTGTTGGGTATTACAAAGGATTTGCAGAAACGGAAATTACAAGTAACTGCTTACGTAAGAATTGAAATTACAATTCAACTAGAAAACTGGAAATTACAATATAACAATAAAACTGAAATTACAATATTTCTTGAACAAGACCGGAAACTGCTTTGATTTTCTTTGAGTCGAGTGTGGCACTCATCCTTAAGACAATATTGCCCCGTATGTATCCTTTATAATGCTCCGGACAATTCGCCTCCCAAGATAAAACAAAGAAGGAACAATTGAGCAAAGGAAACTCAAAAGCTACCGTGAAGAATATTGAATAAGAAATGATGCTTGGAAGATTAGGAAGAAAACTGCTTTGCTTTGCTTTCTGCTTTGTGTAAATTCGTGTATATCAAGTGTGCCTCAACAATGGTGTAAGGGGTGGTTATATAGGAGGAAGAGAGGCTGTTTGATCGCTTCCATAACAAATTATTATTGGCCAAATAATGACCAAACCGCCAACGGATCGCCATTAGTGGAGGTGTAATTCACCAAAATAAATGGCTGAATTGAGGCCGGAACGTTTCGCTCGACCGTCGAAATTCTGATTTTCAGTAAAACTTCAGGGACCAAACGTACATCTTGAAACTTCAGGGACCAAATCGTACATCTTGAAACTTCAGGGACCAAATCGCACATCCGAAAGAATTCTCGTCCAAATCGCACATCTGAAACTTCGGGATCAAACTGCATTTCGACAAAGTTTTCGCCCAAAAGATAATATCGAAGGCCCACAGCCACAAATTTCACACCCACACCAGCGTACCAGGTCTGGGCCCAGGCCCGTGGACCCGTGGACCCGTGGACCCGTGGACCCGAGGACCCGAGGACCCGAGGACCCGAGACCCGAGACCCGAGACCTAAGACTGAACCGGAACCGAACCGGAACCGAACCGGAACCGAACCCGAACCGAACCGACCGGACGGCAAGGCAAGGGCGGCAAGCGTGGTGGTCTTTCCTTGAACCAAGCACCTCTAGGTCCACCCTCCTTTAACCACATGGGATCCCGCCTGGGGCCCCAAACCCCAAACACCTTTCGAGTCTTATATACACAACAATTCTTTCTTCCTCTACCGATGAGGGAGAATTGAACACAACACCACACTTTCCATGCTTCAAACACCTCACTTCGTGAACCAATATCTCTTTCATTTCTCAATGAAATTTGGCGATTCTTGGCCCTACGCTTATCTACGTACTTAGTACATCATGCATGTGAAGAACCGGATTCTCCAACATACGTAACACTAGTGTTTAAGCCGTTAAAGTTGGTCGGTCGCAACTCCCGCCAAAGGCTAATTTCCAACAATCCCTCTTGAAAGAGATTTTGGCGCACTCACATGGTGTCTTTTTCATTTCCAAAGCAATATTTCAATGGACCGATGTTGCATAAGGAGAGGTAGCATCGCCTTTGAACCTTCCATAGTTGAATACCATCGGACTTACTTACTGCGCGGTGAACGTGATGTCTTGAACCGTCAGTGTTTAGTGTAAGCCAAGTCAATGGTACCAACACAACAAATTCCCTTACTCTCTTCTTCGTAATGTTTTGTCCGTTTTGGCCATGGACAACGTCTTGGATTCTTAAGTGCGTTCATTTTGAGGCGGCCCGTCCTCGCACTTAAATAGGTGGTCTCCTACAAGGTATCCTGCTATACCCCACTTCACAAGTGTTAGGAACCATTAAAAGTTTTCCAAAAACTTAACCTCAACTGTTGAGGAGCATTACAGGTTTTGAAGACTTAACCTTTACCCACACTGCAGATAGCACTTAAAGTCTATCGCGGGAACGGCTTTGGATTTGGAGTTTCTTTTCAGAAATCACTATCCGAAGTGCTCATACTTCCACCGGCGATCAATCGAACCTTTACAACTTCGCTTTCCCATTGAACCAAATTACCGGATCTCCGGTCGTAAGGTTGGGTTACCACCGTATTGGTCCTTATATTTTGGGTTTTAAGCCCATTCCCAGACAGGCAAGCCATCCGATCTTTGGGTAAGCTCCTTTGTCAATGGGTCCGCTATATTATCCTTAGACTTGATGTAATCAATGGATATTATACCCGTGGTGATCAGTTGCCTAACGGTCTTATGCCTCCGTCGAATATGACGAGACTTGCCGTTGTACATAGCATTCGTGCGTTCTTCCTAGAGCCGATCGACCGTCGCGGTGGGATCATTACCGAAGGTACGGGTTTGTTCCAACACGGAACATCCTCTAAGAAGTCATGAAGCCACTCGCCTTCTTCTCCCCGCTTTGTCTAAAGCGATAAACTCCGATTCCATTGTGGATCGGGCGATGCAAGTTTGCTTAGAGGATTTCCAAGACACGCCCCACCACCAATTGTAAATACATACCCACCGGTGGACTTGGTGTTCTCTATATCGATATCCAGCTTTGCATCACTGCATTCTCTAGTACGATTGGATATCTCGAATAGTGTAACCCGTAATTTAACGTGTATTTGGTATTGTAATACCCGATTCAACGCCTTCGGTGGTTATCACTTCGGATTACGGGTGAACCTAGCCAACTTATTGATCGCGTAAGCAATATCAGGTCGGGTGCGCTTTGTTATATACATCAAACTACCGATCACTGCCATATCGCTTCCTGGTATACAGGTGCACCAAGATTTTTATCAAGCTTTTGATTTGTATCCATTGGTGACTTTATCGGTGAACTGCCTAACATCTCAAACTTTCTCAAAACATCCTCGATGTAGTGAGATCGAGATAAGACCCGGCCGAGACGCGTCTTAGAGATCTTAATCCCTAAGATGACATCTGCGATACCCATATCCTTCATGTCGAAGCATTGTTTCAACATGTTCTTAGTCTCTAGGATTACCCTAGATCGCTTCACGTGATTAACATGTCGCCTACATACAGGCATATCATAACAAACGAGTCGAGTTACCTTTCGTGTAAACACATTTATCACACTCATTAATGGCGAACCCTTCGATAGTAGAGTACTATCAAATTTTTCGTGCCATTGCTTCGGGCTTGTTTCACCGCATGAGATTTGATAAGTCGGCGGACTTTCTTCTCTTGCCCTTGAACCACGCATTCTTCGGGTTGGTCCATATAGATTTCTTCTTCCAAATCGCCGTTTAGGAAGGCCGTCTTAACATCCATCCGGTGTATCTCAAGGTCACGCAAAGTCGCGATCGCAATAAATACCCGTATGGATGTCATTCGGGATACCGGGAGTAGGTATCAAAGTAGTCAAAGCCTTCGTCTGCCGATAGCCCTTGACTACCAACCTGGCCTTGTACTTGTCTATAGACCCATCTCGCCTTTGTATTTCCGTTTGAGTATCCACTTACACCCCAACGGTTTATTTCGGAGGAAGATCAACCAACTCCCAAGTATGGTTGTGCGTAATGGAGCTTATTTCACTCTCAATAGCTTCTTTCCAGGCGGTGCTTCGGAGTTGACAACGCCTTAGCAATTGTCCTTGGTTCATCATTAACCATATAAGCTACAAAGTCGGGACCAAAGGATTTATCCTTCCTGGCCCTTTACTTCGCCTTAGATCCATCTCTGGAGTCTCCAAGTCCCGAGAACTGAACACTAGATTCGGATGTTCACCACCTCGAGATTCGCTAGATCTGAACCATTCAGATCCGGCGATCAAGGACTCCGGCTCTTGAGAGCTTTGTGCATAACTTCGTTTGAGAGAGGTTATGTCTTTCTCCTTTCTAGGAAAGGTACTTTCAAAGAATAAAGCATTCCTTGATTCCATTATTGTACCTGGTGGATATCTGGAATATCTCGACTTATGCACTAAGAAGCGATAAGCACTATCATATTTGCATATCCAATGAATATGCAATCTACAGTCTTAGGCCCAATCTTGACCTGCTTTGGCTTGGGTACTTCAACCTTTGCCAGACAACCCCACACCTTAAAGTATTTATAGGTGGGTTTCTTTCCTTTCCATGATTCATATGGAGTTTTGTCCTTACCCTTATGTGGGACTCTGTTAAGAATCATATTAGCGGTAAGGACGGCTTCTCCCCACATGTTTTGGGGAAGACCGGAATTGATAAGCAAGGCATTCATCATTTCCTTTAATGTGCGGTTCTTACGTTCCGCCACACCGTTTGATTGAGGTGAGTATGGAGCCGTCGTTTGATGAATAATGCCTTAGGGCCATGATTCCTCAAAAGGAGCTACATATTCTCCCCCTCTATCGCTACGAATGGATTTAATCCGTAGGCTAAGTTGATTCTCAACTTCTGCTTTGTAACGTCGAAACGCTTCAAAGGCTTCATCCTTACTTTTCAACAAGTAAAGGTAACAATACCTTGTGCTATCATCTATAAATGTCACAAAGTACTTGTTCCCCCCTCTAGTTTGTGCAAACTTCAAATCACATATATCTGTGTGAATAAGTTCTAGAGGAGCGGTATTCCTTTCGACGGATCGAAAAGGAAGCTTAGTAAGTTTTGCCTCTACGCACACCTCACACTTATGTTGAGGGTTTACGTCGATAGACGGCAATAACTCCATCTTTACCAGCCTTTGAATAGACTTGTAGTTAACGTGTCCTAATCTATGATGCCATAAATTAGAAGACTCAAGCAAATAAGAAGAAGGTTCAACTTTATTTCCTTGACGCAATACTGAGACATGGCATTCACTTTGAAGAGGCCTTCACAGACGAAGCCCTCCCCACAAATGTGCCATTTTTAGTGAGTACAAATTTATTTGATTCAAACACTAGCCTAAAACCAGATTAACCAATAAAGGTCGAAACTAGATTTCTTCTAATCTACGGGACGTGCATCACTTCCTTCAGAGTGAGTTCCTTGCCTAAGTCATCTTCAGGACCACCTTTCCAACCCCTAGCACGTCAGAAGAAGCGTTGTTGCCCATGAACAGCTTCTTGCCTGAGACCGGAGTGTACGTGGAGAAGGCATCTTTGTTGGAACAGATGTGTCTTGTTGCACTGTGTCCACCCACCATCGCATTGGATTCTCCACCAAGTTGGCTTCTAGCACCACGGCCGAGAGATCTCAATCATGTCATCCAGGAGCGTGTCCTTGACGACGTTAGCTTGAGCCTTGCCTTTCGACTTGGCTTTACTGTTGCTCGCCTTGAGCTTGCGGCATTCCTTGATCCTGTGACCAGGTTTCCCACGGTGATGTGATTACCTCAAGCGTCTCCGCTGCGGGGGCTTTGCCGTCTTTGTGGAACTTCCGCTTGTTGCTTGTTTTCCCTTTGGCCTCAGCCAGATTCGCCTTTGCCTCAGAATGTTGTCTACTCTTTGGCAAGGTCTTCTTATTATCTTCCTGAATTTGTAGTTTGATAACAAGCTCTTCAAAGGTCATTTCCTTTGTCTTGAGTTTCAAGTAACTCATAAACTCATTCCACGAAGGAGGTAACTTTTCAATCAGCGATGCAACCAAAAACTGCTCGTTTGGCTTTAGTCCTTCCAAATCCAGGTGATGTAAAATCATTTGGAATTCCTGGACTTGGGACATCACCGTTTCTTTGTCCACCATTTAGAATTTTAGAAATTTCCCAACGATGAACTTCTTAGTACCCGCATCTTGTGCGTTGTACTTCTTTTGCAGTTTTTCCCACAGCTCTTTGGCGGTGCCAACGGTAGAATATACCGTGTAGAGAGGGTCTGCCAAGCAGTTCAATATATAGTTCTTGCACATGAAATCGCTATGATTCCATGCGTCACGAACCATCTTCATGCCATTAATGACATGGATACCAAGGCCCCCTTCACCCGTTTCATTAGGCGAAGAGTCCGCTTCATCTCCGGCTTGTGGAGGATCTTCCAGAAGGAATCGGGCCATGCCCATAATCATAAGTAAAACAAAGATCTTTGTCGCCATCTTTTGAATTCTCGATCCCATGAATTTTTCAGGGCGATCATGGTGGTGTGAAGAAGAGGGTGGAGCTCCAAGAGGGAAGGCAGCAGCACGCCTTGAACGATGGCGGCAAAGCAGCAGCAATGGCGGCGGGTTATCGCTTTGGCCAAGAGCGGCGATGGGAAGGCAAAGAACGTTGCCTCGAGAGGCGAGCAGAGCAAAGAACATCGGTCATATTTCCAGCCATGTTATTGCAGTTACCGTAAGCAAAATATTGTCTTAAGTTGTTGGGTATTACAAAGGATTTGCAGAAACGGAAATTACAAGTAACTGCTTACGTAAGAATTGAAATTACAATTCAACTAGAAAACTGGAAATTACAATATAACAATAAAACTGAAATTACAATATTTCTTGAACAAGACCGGGAATCGCTTTGTTTTTTCCTGAGTCGAGTGTGGCACTCTGTCCTTAAGACAATATTGCCCCGTATGTATCCTTTATCCGTTCCGGACAATTCGTCTCCCAAGATAAAACAAAGAAGGAACAATTGAGCAAAGGAAACTCAAAAGCTACCGTGAAGAATATTGAATAAGAAATGATGCTTGGAAGATTAGGAAGAAAACCGCTTTGCTTTGCTTTACGCTTTGTGTAAATTCGTGTATATCAAGTGTGCCTCAACAATGGTGTAAGGGGTGTTTATATAGGAGGAAGAGGGTTGTTTGATCGCCTCCATAAATGACCATTATTGGCCAAATAATGACCAAACCGCCAACGGATTGGCCATTAGTGGAGGTGTAATTCACCAAAATAAATGGTGAATTGAGTCTTTGGAACGCTTCGCTCGACCGTCGAAATTCGATTTTCAGTAAAACTTCAGGGACCAAATCAGACATCTTGAAACTTCAGGGACCAAAGCGTACATCTTGAAACTTCAGGGACCAAAGCGTACTTGACAAAGTTTTACGGCCCAAAAGATAATATCGAAGGCCCACAAATTTCACACACAAACCCACAAATTTACACCCACGACCCGAGACCCGAGACCCGAGACCCGAGACCCGAGACCCGAGGACCCGGAACCCGGAACCCGGAACCCGGAACCCGGAACCCCAAACACATTTCGAGTCTTATATACACAACAATTCTTTCTTCCTCTACCGATGAGGGAGAATTGAACACAACACCACACTTTCCATGCTTCAAACACATCACTTCGTGAACCAATATCTCTTTCATTTCTCAATGAAATTTGACGATTCTTGGCCCTACGGTTATCTACGTACTTAGTACATCATGCATGTGTGAAGAACCGGATTCTCCAACATACGTAACACTAGTGTTTAAGCCGTTAAAGTTGGTCGGTCGCAACTCCCGCCAAAGGCTAATTTCCAACAATTTTCTCAAAATTCAATGAGCAAATCCCAACCAACAATTTTTTCATACAAACATTGAATCAACAAAACTTATTTTCAAATTTTTTATCTTCAAGTTTGAAAATGTAAACTGCATTTTGCATTATCCAGAAACTGCATAATGCATTTTGCAATTCTCAATGGTATAGTGGCATGAGAAACTGCATTTTGCATTATCCAGAACAAGTGTTTGCTATTCTTTATCATATAGTCCTGAAGATTTACATTGAAGATATAAAATACTAAGTATTCTATAATCCTGGAAAGAACTCAACAACAAAAGTGGTTTTGCAACAAGCCTATGACACAACGAAATACAACATGACACACGAAAAAACTTAGAACTGGAGAAGCAAATTCAAGAAGTTACCCGTCATGGTCAAAGACAAACATATCTTGCTCACGGCGCGCAGAAATGCATCATGGTTAAAGACAAACCTATTTTATTTTTTCAAACTTGAAAAAAAAATTAAAAATGAGTTTTTTTATTCAATGTTTGTTTGAAGAAATTGGTGTTTGGGATTTGATAATTGAATTTTGAGGAAGTTGCATCTCAAATTTGAGTTCATTTTATTGAGAATTGAAGGAGATTGGATCAAAAAATTTTGAGCATTCTTCTTGGAGAAGAAGATCAAACTGGGACTGGGTCGGAGCAGGTCAGGGATTGAGTAATTTTTTTAAAATCGGACAATTTAATTTGATTTGAGATTTTTTATTCAAATAAGGTACGGATGTAAACTTTACAGACGCCAGGAGTATATTTGTTCACTATCACTGACGGAAGATAAAATTAGCTAATAAAATAAATTAGAGGGTATACTTGACCCTTATGGAGCAAATGTTTTTGGTTTAGCTTCAATGGTAGAAAAAAACGTTTGGAGAACATTATTTTGTAGTAAATAAAAGCAGAAAATCCACCTAAGATTAATTAGCGGTGGTAAATAAATGTAGAATCTAATATGGGGCGGGGTAGACGATATATTTTATTCATTTTGTTTGGACTAACTTATAAGACAATAACAAAGTTTTTTCATATATTTCCAATTATTATTTCATTTTACTTGTTTCACTCAATACATAAAAAATGTTTTTTTTTAAATTCCAAACTGTCAGTAGAACACTATTTTCATACTCTCTGCTACTTGTATGATATATAACCGTATGTACCTACTTTTATATCCAATCAAAGTAACAAAGCACTTCAAAAAAAGATATTTCTGGACAAATATTCTGACAAAAAATATTTTGTAAAAAAAATAAATCTCCGTACCATTCACACACTAATTAAATTAATTTAACTCAAGAGCGAAATGCAAAAAAAAAAAAATAGCGAATGTATACTACTAATTAAAAATCTAACCTGGGCAATGTCACCAAGGGTCACCATGACCGAGTCCACTTGAGGGGAGACGGATACCCAACCCGAATCCGCCAACATGGTGTACTTCCGGCATCGTATTTGGTAAGTTAACCCCACAGCAAACGGGTACAACCGACCCGACGAAAGTGGCCTGTTACTTGAACTGCCATCGGACTCGGATATCCACATCAACGAACAGAACCGGGTCTGGTCTTCTCCGATCGGGTTCTCAAACCCTACAGCACAAGAAAGCTCTTCGATCACTTGCAACCCTAATTTCTCCATTTGGCAAGTAAGCTTACGGAGAGAAGTCAACTCCATCTCCGTTAAGTTTGACTCAACAGAACACAACTCGTCGAGACAGAACGACTGCCCAACAACGTTGTCGTCATCTTCGTCATCGTTGTCAAAGCCCAACGGCCAGTTCTTGGGGAAGCAGAGTTGTTTGTCATCATGGGATAGGTTGAAAATGGATAAAGATTCGAATTCGGCCGATTGAGCGAGGTGAGAGGAGATGGAGTGTTCGGTGAGCTGGAAGAAACCCTGTTGTTTTGCAGCGGAAAGGAGGTTAGAGTGAAGAATTGATTTAGGGTCGGAAAGAGAGATGAGAGGAGGAGATGCGGTGGTTGTGGGCGGAGATTGGCTGCGACCGGGGAAGGAAAGAGAAAGGGTGGGTGGGATACGGTGGAGGAGACGAGAGAGAGAATCAGAGGCTTCAGAAAGATTATTAGGTTGTGTTGAAGGAGTTGGTGGAGGAGCAGTGGTGGTGCCGCAGGGAGTAGGAAGGTGATGGAGGCGGTGGTCCTGTGTAGACGACGCCATGTTTTGGCCTTTGATGCTATGGAGTTTCGTCTTTCGTGTGTATATATGCCTAATAGGTAGCACTAAAGATAATTAAGGTGGAGAAGATAGGATGGTCATATATATATATATTTGAGGACTAATTAATAAAGGTCAAACTTATCGTACTCACACATCGTTCATATTTATCACTTAAACATTTCAAGTATCACTTGTTCTATCTAAACACTTTAGGTGCATTTTGTTGTGCCATTTAAATTATTTTTGCACAATCAACCAAATATGTAAAATATGTGTAACATACTCACCGATGACATGATAAAATGACAAATTAAATTAGGACATGTACCGTTTGATCAAATAATAATATAAAAAATAAATTTTGAGAAAAAATTAACATTTCAAAAAAGTAAAGTAAGCATGTTCTTGGTGTTCTTCACCATCTTCATATGTGTTCTTGTTCCAACTATGGTTTTAATCTAAAATTTTAAGAGATACTCTTCCAAATTTATTATAACTTCAGGTAAATATTCCACACGAAGACCCAAAGACAACCCCAACATTAATTTCTTAAATTTTTCATCAAATTCAAGTAACTCATTTTAAACCTTCAAACTTTCTAAAAGCCCCATTAATGGTGTTTAGATCCAATTAAGACCCAAATAATTCAAAATAATCCAAAAAGACAAAATGGAGTGTTACATCTCAAACCCATATCGAAAAAAAAGAACGAAATCAGATCGAAAATAATGGAGTTTCATCGGAAAATTATTTGAAAAAAAAATGAAAAAGAAGAAGAAATAAAAAGAAAAAGAAAAATATATTCGTATCCACAAGGTATGAGTTCTTTCAATACTTTCGGTATTCTTGATTCGCATTCGTCAACTCGTATTCTATTCTTCTTATCTTTAAAGAAATTTCTAACACTTCCCAGATTTTCATAATCGTTATAATATACTATTAAATCATTTTCATGACTCTTATGATTTATTTCTCATGAACCTACTTAACACGTCGTATAGCTTGTCATCCACATCTTTTAAGGGACTCGTCACATTCGTTAACTCATTCTTTACTTCCCGATAATAAGGGAGCTTTGATACTTAAAAGTATTTTTATGTCCTAGAGACAATCTGTATTAGGACAAATGTACTTTATGTTGGCTTTCTATAGTATAAAGCAGTACGGGAAGTAAATAACTATTACAAGTGTTCGAAAGGATAAATAAATGGTCAATCTTCAAAACTGCCGCAAGCTTGTTGTGTCTTGAATCTTGATAACCTGAAATCAAGAAACAACTAAATCTGGATGGTTACAACGTTGTGTGTTGAGTCGAGTGATTGCACTCTGTCCTTAAGACAAGATTGCCCCGTATATATACTTTTACGTTAGCGGACAATAGTCTCCCAAGATAAAACAACACTTTAATCTCAACACTACAAAGCAAATAGGTTGAGTCTGACGAAGAAAACAAATATGAATCGACTTGCTGAACATATGGAAAAGGAAGGAAGAGTTTCTTTTTCTCTTCTGTTTTGTCTCTGTGTATATAGTGTGTCTTTGTTGTGTATATATGTGTCTTTCCTCACTGTTTTGCAGTGTTTTTCGTCACTGTTTTGCAGTGATTTTCGTCACTGTTTTGCAGTGATTTTCGCCACTGTTTTGTGCTGTGTTTTTCTGTATGTATTTGCTAACTTTCAGTCACTGTATTGAGCCAAAAGAGGCATCAATATATAGCATGGAGGAAGGTTGTTCAACTGCCCAAAACATGGCTGTTAATGGCCATTAGAGAGGGCTGTTAATGGCAGGTTTAATGCTATTAGTGAGGTTGTTCATGGCCTTGAAGGAGGGCTGATAATGGTCATGAAGGAGGGTTGTTTATGGAGGAGTTAACAGCCAAGTAATGGATGGTTAATGCTCCAAGAAACAACCCAAATGGTAGGCAGAAAGTTTCTGCCTTCCGTCTTTCCCAAAATAAACTTTTCAGAAACTCTAGGGACCAAACTGTAAATATAATTATTAAGTAATTTGGGGTCCAAAAAGATAATATCAGAAAGTTCCCACAGCCCACGACCCGTGACCCGAGCCCGAGCCCGAGATGGGACCGGACGGGACGGACGGGCGGCAGCGGCGCGCGTGTGGACTTAGCCTTGAACCCAAGCACATCTAGGTCCTCCCTCCTTTAAACACATGGGATACCCCTTGGGGTCCCAAACCCTTTACCACTTTAGAGACTTATAAAGAGAGCAATTCTTCATTTTCCCACCGATGTGGTAGATTTGTCCCACACCATATTTCCATGCCTCAAACACCTTACTTTGTGGGCCAATATCTCTTTCATTTCTCAACGAAATTTGACTATTCTTGGCCATACGGTCATCTACTCACTTAGTAGATTATGCATGTGAGAAGAGACAAAGCCTCCAACATGCGGAACACTAGTGTTTAATTCATTAAATATGGGTGGAGGCACATCCCCGCCAAAGGCAAATTTTCAACACTTTATACATATTCGTATTATTATTAATGGAGATTAATATTTTGGCATTTGCAATTATTGGATTATTATTTGATTGTTTGTAATTATTCTTTAATGTGCATCCCTTGAGGTTACATTGTTATTAATAGTGTGAGATATTAATATTATAACGTAACTCTTAAAATAGCCTCGACTAATGATCATCGATGATATGTGATAAGTCGACATGTGGTCTGCATCACATCCTTAGAGGATGTAGTATGTCTCAACTGCTACGAGTAATGGCTACTCGTGATGGACAAATGGATACTTTGGAAGTATTGGTATACCCTGCTGATATATTGTTTGTTATACTTGTCTAAAGTATGATCAGCGTGTGTGAGATAGAAGTCCTTAGACTTGAGGTCAATATGTGCTTTGTCTACAAAGTAATGTACTTTGATCCCGTCCTAAGCTCAAATGCCTTATAGGTTGAGATACGACTTGTATTGGGTACATTACGATGTGGATTAAAAATGGTAGTTGAGCCAAGATTAGATTTCATTCCTCGAATGTATATTCTGGAGAACACTCGGATTCTCAGTGACATTAAGTTGACTACGTCGTTGGCCAACGCAATAGACATATTTAAAATATGGTCTAGTTGTCAACTAATATAGATGAGATACAATGATTAAGCCATTTGGATAGACACTTGACAAATCCTAAGTTTGATCGGGTGTGTCGTGAATGAAAGGATTTTATCTTACCACATAGGTTAAGGTTACTGGATTCGCGTAAATGTACTTCACATATTGAGTTCGTCTTCCGGCGCCGTCTACGAGTTCCGCGTAGACATTAATTTGATTAATGTCAATATGAGAAGGCTTGTAGGGTCACACTATGTCGATTGTCCCTTTCGATCGAAGGATGTATTGAGAGAGAAATTAAATGTTCAATTTCGAATCGAGATATTTAAATGAATAATGATTATTTTAATTAAGTCAAAATTGGATTTTGGATTTAATTAAAAATGCACGAAAAATAAATCGAGACAGTGCAGGAGCACGTCGAGCGTCGCGGCGGCCATACCCTACGGTCGCGGCGCCTCTGCCTCAAATTTTGGGTCAGGCCCAAGGTCAAACCCTAATCCAGTTTTGACCTATTTTTCAACTATAAATAGAGCCATTCACTTCATTATTTAGACATGAATTTTCTGAAAATCATTCTAAGCCTTAGAGACTTAGAATCAAATACTCTCTCGAACCTCTGCTGGATTTCCTAGCTTTCCGAAAGAGAAATACATTGAAGCTTGGAGCTTGCAATCGGAAGGGCAACCGCGTGTCCACCCTATAGTAGATAAAGATTCCAGATACTATAACTTATAAGTTTATGCTTTATGTTACAAGTTTAATTGTTGTATAACCATACCAGAAATGTTGTTGGGGGTACGTAAGAAATAAAATTTTAAACTTCCGTTGCGCCTTATTTATGTGTTTTGAATCCAAAAAACCCTACATTGGTATCAGAGCTCAGGCTGGTTCAATGGTTATATAACAATTGAATAGAATAATAATATGGGTTAAACATAAAATTGGATTAAAATGAGGTTTTTTGAAATCCTACATGTCTTGAACGAATGTTGATCTTTTGATATCACCCTAAATTATCTCCTACGCTAACTCGAGGAAGTCATTCCGCTCTAACTCGAACTAAGCCAAAAGTATGTTGTCCGGCTCATTGCACGGTGCACGGCTAAGAATGAGTAAGAACGGATGATGGTCGATATGGGCGTTATTGATAATGGTGGGTGATGATAAATGACCTGTGATTTGATCCCTAAATTGGATTTAGGGCTCGAACGATTTTAAGAATCAACACAGAAACGTTTGTCAGGACATGAACGTCGCGGCCCTATGGTAGGGCACCGCGACGCTTGCTAGGGTTTCAAGGTGGCGTCGCAGCTCCATAGTGGAGCGCCGCGGTGCTAATGCTTCGTTTCAAAACATGGACTCACTGGACAACAGGCGTCGTGGCTCCATGGTGGATCGCCGCGACGCTAATACATTTTTCCAAAAGCCGAAAGGCTTCTGCCTCAGTGGCACCACGGCCCTAATGATTAGCGTCACGGCCCCACCTGTCCAGAAACAAAAAAAAATTAGAGTTTAGAATATTTAACCCAAGATTATTATTATACGGTATATTATTTGATAAGTATACTGTTTATGTGTTAAATGTTAAAATGTTTGTCATTTACATTTCTAGAATAGTGTCCGCTAGAACTATCTGGGCAGGCGGCGCCCAGTGTATGATTAAACTATCTTATATCATGCATATTGGGTTTACGGTTCCCAACTATATGTGTCATTAGTTTTGGATGATGTTAAGATGTCATATTGGATATGGCGTAAAAGAGTTGATCTTGGTTAAAATCCTGAATTAAAATGTTCCCTAAAATTTTAATACAAGTCTCATTAAAATGAATGCGTCGTCCGTTATAATTGATTGTAGTGCAAATCCTTTTCGGCGAGATGAGTATTTATGCTACAACATTTGCTCTAAGTCTACGAGGACTCAGACTCTTTCATAGATGCATGTTAAATGTAGAAGTGGGTGATAAACCTTCATGAGTATTTACACCACAGTGTTTGCTCTATAAGGAAAAACTCACTTAGATACATAATTGCAGTCGCATAACGGGGTTGACTTGGTAGGCTGTCTTGGCGCCACAGTGTCGGACAGGCCGAGGGACGCAGATTGATTGTTTAGAACATTCGGTCAAACATGAGTTACAAATTATTTGTAATTGGTTTAGAGACCTATCAGGTTGTGCTGTTGAAGTTATCAGCCACAGCAAACGCGGAGATAGCATGAACCTGGATCATGGCCCATTATGACCATATTTGATATGAGTCTGTATTCTTCCATAGGGTCGAAGAGTATGTTAAAATAGTGGGAGCTAATT
The DNA here is from genome assembly GCA_029783415.1 of Anisodus acutangulus. Taxonomy (NCBI): domain Eukaryota; kingdom Viridiplantae; phylum Streptophyta; class Magnoliopsida; order Solanales; family Solanaceae; genus Anisodus; species Anisodus acutangulus. The sequence continues at coordinate 31,892,265 of CM056506.1, read as the reverse complement.
AAACTAAAGGCCATGTTAATTAGTTAACGAATGTGTTCAATAGAAATTATATTAGAGTTTAATTTCAAGTCTATTTGTTTCTTAAGTCGTATAAAATGTCGAATCTATCACTGAAAATGTTGATCGAGACAAACAAGTTGACTGGATCAAATTACCCTGACTGGTTAAAAAATTTGTGATTGGTGTTAAGACTAGAAAGAATTGAGTGTGTGTTAGACACAATATTCCCCACAGTCACTGCTGAAAATTGTGATGAGTATGCCCTATTTGACAATGTGGCTTATCAGAAATGTTTGAACGATGCTACATTGGTAAAATGTATAATGTTGTCTTTCATGACTATGGAGTTACAGAGGAAACATGAAAACATGGGCCCCAACAGAATGCTAGAACACTTGAAGAGTCTCTATGAAAAACAGTCTCAAACAATGGAGTAAGAACTGTTGAGAGACCCCTTCAAATGTAAGCTAAACGAAATGGGACAAGTGTTAGCGCCTGTTCTAAAAAAGGACTACACAGCTCCAAGAGGAGGCAAATCACTAGGTGTTTCTACCTCTACTGGACAAGGTGTGTTTGTCATTGAAATAAATATGTCTATAAGTAACTCTCACTGCTGGATATTGGATACCGCTTATGGCTTGCACATTTGTATTAATGTGCAGGGCCTAATTAACAGCAGAAAAGATGGACCTTAGGAGGTAGACCTGCGCATTGGAAATGGAGCACGAGTAGATGTTGAACGCGTGGGAACTTATAGACTAGATTTACCTTCAGGCTTTTGTTTAGAACTAAATCATTGTTATTTTGTTCCCTCATTAACGAGGAATATCATTTCTATCCCAATGTTAGACATTGAGGGGTTTGCCTCATTCATTGCCAATGGTAGTTATGTACTGTCTTTTAATGGTTTTGTTTGTGGAAATGCTCCACTTGTGGATGGATTGTATATTTTAAACTGTAGTCGTAAAATTTTCAATGTGCAAAATAAATGAGCTAAGATAAGTAATCCAAGAAACCACACATACTTATGACACTGTAGACTTGGTCACATCAATGAATCAAGGATAGCAAGATTAAGAAAGTTAGACTACCTAGAACCATTTGACTTGGACTCCTATGGTAACTGTGAATCTTGCTTGAGAGGAAAGATAACCAACAAACCACTTTCTAGGAAATGGGTACGAGCCAAAGAGGTACTTGAATTGGTCCATACAGATGTATGTGGGCCGCCATTTTCAACTTAAGCTAAGGGAGGCTTCTCTTACTTCATCACTTTTACAGACGATTTCACATGGTTTGTGCATGTGTATCTTATGAAACATAAGTCTGAAGCCCTTGAGAAATTCAAGGAGTACAAGTCAGAAGTAGAGAAGCAACTTGAAACAAGTATCAAGACACTTCGATCAGATCGAGGAGGTGAATACTTAAGTAAATAATTTTTGGTTTATTTGAAGCTTCATGGAGTCCAATCACAATGGAACCTCCTGAAATGCCACAGATGAATGGTGTTGCTGAAAGGAGAAATTGAACCCTATTAGATATGATTAGATCCATGATGAGTTTCTTAGCTCTACCAACATACATTTGGGGCTATGCATTGCAAAACTCAATTTATATTCTGAACAGGGTTCCTTCAAAGTTAGTAGAGAAAACTCCATATGAGATATGAAACGGCAAGAAGCCAACACTTAAACACATGCGACCCTGGGGGTGCCCTGCATATGTAAAGAAGATGATTACTGACAAGTTGGAATCTAAAAGTGAGAAATATTATTCTGTGGGGTATCCAAAGGAAACTAAGGGATACTACTTCTATCTTCCTGGAGAACATAAGGTCATTGTTTCTAGGAACACAACTTTCCTTGAAGAAGAATATGTCTACAAGGAACATAGCTGCACAGAGATAGAACTTGAAGAAATTCAAGAACCACAAAATAACACAGAAAATGAACCCTTGTCAAATGACCTGAACAAGGATTCAGTGAGAGTATCTGGTGAAGATTGGGTTCTTAGAGTATGCCCTTCAGCCAGTGGGAGTGATGTGAGAGATAGTGCAAAAATGCAAGACTCTCATACACAACCAATGGAAGATGATACAATGGTTGTACATCATTTCATTAAGGAAATACATGAAAATGACATTCCTGAAAGCTCTCAAGGTGATGGATTGTCCAACACACAAAAACCTTCTCACAATCAGAATGCAACAATTACTGAAATGCAGAATACTCAACTCCGTAGGACCACTAGGACTCATCGTCTGCCTGAAAGACTTAATCTCCTTGTTGAAATACACAATGATATAGTTATTCCTGATGACGATGAACCTACAACCTATAGCGAAGCTATGTTAGAAATTGATTCACAGAGATGGCAAGAAGCCATGAAATCTGATATGGACTGGATGTACATAAATCAAGTTTGGAACTTGGTTGATTTGCCAACGGGGGTTAGACCCATAGGATGCAAATGGATCTTCAAGAAGAAGATTGATACATATGGCAAGGTACAGACTTATAAGGCAAGATTGGTGGCTAAAGGTTATAATCAACGGCCTGGGGTCGATTATGATGAAACCTTTTCACCTCTTGCGAAAATTAAGTCCATTCGGATTTTGCTTGCTATAGCTGCATATTATGACTATGACATTTGGCAGATGGACGTCAAAAATGCTTTTCTCACTAGTAATCTAGTTTAGAAGGTGTATATAAAACAACCTGAGGGTTTTTCACTTGAGTCCAAATCAAATGTTGTATGCAAGCTATAAAAGTCCATCTATGGGCTTAAGCAAGCTTCAAGGAGTTGGAATATTTGCTTTGACAAAGCAGTCAATTCGTTTGACTTTGTTAGAAGCAAAGAAGATCCCTACGTTTATAGTAAGCGCAAAGAAGGGAGTATTGTCTTCATTGTTATATATGTAGATGACATATTGATAATGGGAGATAATAAAACTCTCATGCAATCAGTCAAAGAATGGTTATCCAGCACCTTCATGATGAAGGACTTGGGTGAAGCCTGCTACATTCTTGGAATTAGGATCTATAGTGATAGACCTAATAGATTGTTAGGGCTATCACAGTCCACATACATAAACAAAGTGCTAAGACGATTCTCTATGGAAAACTCCAAAAAGGAAAATCTTCTTATAGGTAAAAGGATCAAGTTACCAAAGAAGGATAGTCATTCTACTGTTGCAGGACAAGAGAAGCTAGTATGTACTGGGTACACTGATGCTAGTTTCCAGACAGATCTTGATGACTTCAAATCTCAGTCTAGATATGCCTTCATTTTCAATGGCGGAATAGTGAGTTGGAAAAGTTCCAAGAAAGCTACAACTGCTGATTCGACAACAGAAGCTGAGTACATTGCTGGATTGGAAGCTGGGAAGGAAGCTGTCGCGATATCTGAGTTCATGAAGGAACTAGGGGTTGTTCCAAGTGCCACTTGTCCAATAACGGTTTATTATGACAACACTGGTGCGATTGCGCAGGCTAAGGAACCAAGATCAACAAACAGAAACAAGCATGTACCAAGGAAGTACCACATACTCAGAGAGATGGTGGAGACTGAAGAGATTAGATTAGCATGTTCCCACAAACGATAATCTAGCCGACTCATTCACTAAACCATTAAGCTTAGTCAAGAATAATGGTCATTTTGAGAGTATGTGCATTAGATATGTTGGAGATTGACTCTAGGCCAAGTGGGAGATTGAAAGTATATTTATGTCCTAGAGACAATATGTATTAGAAAAACTGTACTTTATACACATTCGTATTATTATTAATGGAGATTAATATTTTGGCATTTGCAATTATTGGATTATTATTTGATTGTTTGTAATTATTCTTTAATGTGCATCCCTTGATCTTACGTTGTCATTAATAGAGTGAGATATTGATGATAGAGCGTAACTCTTAAATAGACTCGACTAATGAACATCGAGAATGTGATATCGATGATATGTGATAAGTCGACATGTGGTCTGCATCACATCCTTAGAGGATGTAGTATGTCTCAACTGCTACGAGTAATGGCTACTCGTGATGGACACATGGATACTTTGGAAGTATTGGTATACCCTGCTGATATATTGTTTGTTATACTTGTCTAAAGTATGATCAGCGTGTGTATCCTTAGACTTGAGGTCAATACGCGTTTTGTCTACAAAGTAATGTACTTTGATCCCGTCCTAAGCTCAAATGCCTTATAGGTTGAGATACGGCTTGTATTGGGTACATTACGATGTGGATTAAAGATGGTAGTTGAGCCAAGATTAGATTTCATTCCTCGAATGTATATTCTGGAGAACACTTGGATTCTCAGTGACATTAAGTTGACTACGTCGTTGGCCAACGCAATAGACATATTTAAAATATGGTCTAGTTGTCAACTAATATAGATGAGATACAATGATTAAGCCATTTGGATAGACACTTGACAAATCCTAAGCTTGATCGGGTGTGTCGTGAATGAAAGGATTTTATCTTACCACATAGGTTAAGTTTACTGGATTCGCGTAAATGTACTTCACATATTGAGTTCGTCTTCCGGCGCCGTCTAGGAGTTCCGCGTAGACATTAATTTGATTAATGTCGATATGAGAAGGCATGTAGAGTCACACTATGTCGATTGTCCCTTTCGATCTAAGGATGTATTGAGAGAGAAATTAAATGTTCAATTTCGAATCGAGATATTTAAATGAATAATAATTATTTTAATTAAGTCAAAATTGGATTTTGAATTTAATTAAGAATGCACGTAAAATAAGTCGAGATAGTGCAGGAGCACGTCGAGCGTCGTGGCGCCCATACCCTATGGCCGCGGCGCCTCTGCCTCAAATTTTGGGCCAGGCCCAAGGTCAAACCATAATCCGGTTTTGACATATTTTTCAACTATAAATAGAGGCATTCACTTCATTATTCAGACACGAATTTTCTGAAGTTCATTCTAAGCCTTAGAGACTTAGAATCAAATACTCTCTCGAACCTCTGCCGGATTTCCTAGCTTTCCGAAAAAGAAATACATTGAAGCTTGAAACTTTCAATCGGAAGGGCAACCGCGTGTCCACCCTATAGTAGATAAAGATTCCAGATACTATAACTTGTAAGTTTATGCTTTATGTTACAAGTTTAATTGTTGTATAACCATAACAGAAATGTTGGTGGGGTACGTAAGAAATAAAATTTTAAACTTCCGTTGTGCCTTACTTATGTGTTTTGAACCCAAAAAAACCCTGCAATACTAATTCAGAATGTAAACGGTTATTCTAGTTAGATAAGGCAATTCATTTTATAACTTATGCGATCTCACTTTCTTCTACTTACGACATATCATTCGTCTGTTATCTCGCTTTTTCATAACTTTTCAATTTACGGGGAGATTCTCACTTAACAACTTATCTGCTCTTTTACTTTTTATCTCGCTCTCATTAATATTGGGGAAATTCTGTAGCTACTTTCATTAGTCAATACAATTTGTTTCGGCTATTACTTTAAAGCATAAGTTCTAAATACAATCTCTAACTCGAAGGCCATTTTATAGATGATACTTACACGAAGGCTAATCTCTCCGTCGTATACTTAGCACAAGTTACCCGGGGGATTTACTCATGTCTAGGGGCTGCTCCTGGATTGCAACTACAAATACCTCGTAGCGTGGCTACATTCATTTAAAAGCTATTAGCGGGTCTTAATACATCAATACAAACATACGCAAGGACTCGTCCCCTTGAATTCCTTATAAGGGTGACATCACTACGGAATCATGCCGAAAGAAGGAAAGAAAAGCCTTACATACCTCCTATCTGATTCTACGATGACAGTGATAAAATCCGCCTCTTTCAAAATCTGTCTATAATATTAAACAATACCAATCATCAACATAGAGGTGCATACAACTTAGCTATAAGCAACATGCTTATTTATACAGTTATTCGGACATCACCTCCCCTGTATCCTTACCTCCTCCAAATACAGAACATCAATAACATCAACAACATCAAGAGCAACTATTTCCCATAATTTTCAGCCATTTAATCACCAGAGAATTTCACCCAAAATAGTCCAACAACACAACAATATCCCATATAAACTTCAACTGCTTTCTTGCATCTTTTCATCCAAATAAGTTGACCAAAATATCAACAAGCTTAAGAACAAGTAAAAAAAGGTTATACTTACCCTAAAGAAAAATGGGAACCTTCTACAACAACATTTTTAGCTCACAACAGCCCTCAACATCAACACAACACCATGAAACTCTTCTTCTTCACTTTGCACAACCTTTTGGAGTTAGGATCCTACTCAAATCACTTTGGATATGTTTTTGAAACTTAAAATCTTGTTAGAGAGCTCATATGAAGGTATGAGAGTCTGGTTTGGACGAATAATGAGAGAAAATGAGGGTTAGATCATTTAAAACCAATTTAAAGTTGGCCACCGCCTAAGTGGGTCCCAAGGTGATTTATTAAAACATGCATATCCTTTTGCACATAGCTCTGATTGACGAACGATTTGTTATGTTGGAACATAGACTCGTTGAACTTGAATTTAGATATGCTATACACCCCCATAACACCTTATACACTAGGAGATATACCCCCTAAAGTTGGGAAAAAAATATGTCCATAACTCTGTCTACCTTTCCCCGAGTTTCAACAAATTTAATTTCTTCGACTCGTTTAGACCCAAATTCTTACGAGACTTACTTAAAACCTGTTTAAACTCATTATCAACCAATTATTGGGTCGTATCCTCATAGGGATTATGTTACTTCACTTACAATGCATACTACAATGAAAACACAAGGTGTAATATGTTCGCTTACGATGCAATCAACATAACAAAATGAAGTATGAAATGCTTATTGAACCTTAAACTCTTGTAAACTTTTATGAGCTAGCATGGTTACTTCTTTTATAACCTTGAAGTAAACTCTTCTTCGATTCAAGTCGACTAACTCATAACGCATCCAACGTACAAAAGTACGGCGTGTAACATTAGTATTATACATGACACTTTATTTATAGGTCCATTAATTCTAAAATGATTAAAACACTTTTATCTTTAAAAACTCTTTTACTTTAACATTTAAATTCTTCCCTTAATGATATGTTAGCTCTTGTAGAAACTACTTTCCATGTTACATTAGAGCTCATAAATTTTAAGAGTATATTTGATGTATTGATTTAATTAATATAATAATGGTTATTATTACTTGACCCTTGTGAAAAGAACAAATGAAAAAACTATCCATCAAAATAAGGAGATTACGAGGAGTGTGTATTTTAGATGTCTCGTTGGCGGGAGACAACTTGTCTCCCGTCTTTTATTAATGGTCAAACCCATCGTCAGCCACTTGTGGTCGTCCAGATTTATCACTTGAACACCTCAAGTAACGCTTGTTTCATCTAGACACTTCAGCTCTACGCCCCGTAACTAATTCGCGAGGGTGACATCTTTGGTCATTCAGGGTGAGCTACTTGGTCATCCGTGGCCCCTAAAATGACCCTCCTTCTTTACTATTGTATTTTCTTTTCATCAGACTGTACGTAGCCTTCGGGCAGTTCAGACGTATATTTCTTATTGTATTAGAGCTCTTGTACACTTTTGATCAAATCTTTGGGGATATTTGGATATTAAGTTATAATAGTATCTAAGACTTGTTAACATTTTCTTATTTAATTTTTGCTTATATAACTTTATATTTCTAGATGTTGGGATGTGGTTCGCCTACCCGGGGGGATAATGGAGGTGCTATCACGACCTACGATTTGGGTCGTGACACTGTCACTACTAAACACCCTTATTATGAACATGAATCATATAAATATATAAGACGATCCATCTGCATAGTAACAAGTACATAAATTTTACTAGTGAATTACTAGTTAACACGATGAGCGGCAAACTTGGATTGAACCCAACTTAAATCCCTTTACCCTTCTTAGCCTTTACTTCAATACAACAACATATCCAGTATAACAACAAGTTTACTTAAAGGGTTTCCAACCTTATATTCATCTTCAAAACAACACTAAAGAGCTCCAACAAGAGGTAACAACAACATGAACAACTTCCAAACATTATGTGGCCATTTTTTCTTCTAGCTTATAACCTCATCCACATAACCAGCACATAGACAAGCCTAATAACAACATTATTGTCACACCCCAAGCCTGATGAGGCAAACGGGCACCAAGTGTCTTACTTATCTGAGCAACCCACTTTATAAAGCAAGTCACTTACTGTATTCAACTCTTTGCAAATAGAAAGTCGCACACATATACATATATACATGGGCCTGTGAGGACTCAACATGTATAATGCTTCACATAATGCTACTGACCACAGGTGTACATATATCCACAAAAGCCTCTAAGAGTATCTAATATAATAACTTGGTAGGGACAGGGACCCAATCTACCCATATAGCATGTACAACTATATCACAAATATGTCTAGACTCGGTTACTACAGAAGGAAGAGGAGCTCACCAAACTTCGGCTGATCAACTGAAGCAACTACTAGAAGGTTGTCAACCTAAGAACTTGGACCTACAACATGACATGCAGTGCCCCCGGAAAAAGAGGCGTCAGTACGAAACAATGTACCGAGTATGTAAGGCAGATTGCAATTACTTATTTGGTTCAATCCTGCTTAATACTTTCTAACTCCGCTCAATATCTATAAATTGGGCTCCCTCTTGGACCTCTAACATATGATCCTCATCGTCTCACTTAAAGAACTTTCTATTGTACATTATATTACGGAGGGCTAACACTCCTCTTGTTAAGCCTACAATGGTCGTAACTTACTAGTCCTACTATCTCTGAGCAATTTTTTTCATTCTATAACTTATATCCCACATCGGAGGTTCCAAGATCTCTACATTACTCTCAGATTCGTTACCTTATTTAGGATTTCCATATTTTAACGCTACCTCTCTACAATTCACCTTAAGTATGATATGCTAAATTCATTGTAATCAAGTTACTAGTCTCCTAATTATACTAGATAAACCTAACGGAATTCTCGATGGTTTTACTTGCCTATAGATCTCCTTAGTTACTTACATTTGCACCCTTGCACTCACAAGGTCACTTCTAACCCATATTCTCATGTTTGCCTCTTCGGTGGATATCGAAGAGGTGTTATCTAAGGTATGTAAAGGCTACTCCCTTTCTTTGTTTTGACATGAATCCTCAACTGAGCGAGTTTTGAATAAGAGCACAAAGAAGTGCCTCCATAAAGATTCCATCTTTATATTTTTCTTCATAGATTCATAGTAGTTTAAACTTGTCGAGAGTTTATTTTTAGTCTAGCATTGTTGCTTATATAGTTAATAGATAGAAAAGATGATTGTAGAGTTCATAGAAGTATGCACTTTCCTACGGGGCTATCTATTCTCATGTTTCCTTCGGGCTATTGACTATAAAATTGCCTTCGGGACTATACAGATGTGCGCTTTCCTTCGGGGCTATACAAACACAGATTGTCTTCGGGGCTATATAGAAGATATACACTTACCTTCAGGGCTATGCATTTACGTTTGAGGTTATTTACGTATGTCTAGATGTCATAGGAGGCTAAGTAGTTTGATATTATGTTGTTTAGCTGTTAGATGACAGAGGCAGGTAAGTATAACCGGAATCTTTACTGACTCCTCAGTATATATTCAGCTTATTTACATTTTCGTTCAGTTTCAGTTATCTTCAGTTTTCTTACATACTCGGTACATTATTTCGTACTGACATCCATTTGCCTAGGGACGCTCTGTTCATGTCCGCATGTTTAGATAGGTTGTCGAGAGAGTCACACCAGTAGGATTTATCGAGTATCACCTAGTGTTATAAGATCCATAGCAGTCAGAGTTACCAGGTTCAGTGTTTTTTGTATATACAGTATGGGTAGGTCAGGGCCCTGTCTCGGCCATGTTATAGTTACACTCTTGTAGAGGCTTGTAGACCTGTTTTATCAGTATTGTATGTCAGTATAAAGGCCTTTTCGACCCTTATATTTATCTATTTTGGGTTTTACTACTTGCAGAGACGTTTATTGGCCTAGTCGACCATGTAGTTATTCATGTTTGCATTGGGATGATCCTTTGAATTACAAATATTACAGCTTAAGGCCTCATCGACCCCGGATAAGATATTATGTTTATAAATTGGCCTAATTTGTCTTTCAAGACGTAGATGATACAAGTTGCAGCTTGGTCCTAGTAAGGTATCGGGTGCCAGCCACGCCTCACCTAGGTTGGGTTGTGACACACTTAGCCTCTTTATCTAACCATCGAACTCATACCGTAATAATACTCAATTATCTCTACTAGTTATGGTTACTGCTCTATTCATACAAGCCTAACATAAAGTGGCTCTTATGTGTAGCAAGGTAGACCACCCGTAAGGCACACTATAACCATAACCATCTAGTGGCACATACGCGTAGTAAGACAGACCGTCTGTATAGCTCATAGTATGTAAGAAATGCACACACGTCCCTTGATCCTCAGAACCCCCTCGTCATCAAGCACGACTCCTTGGCCCCACCACGCAACACATTATTGTGAATCTTGCATAACTGAGCATTCTCAAACTGTTGAGCCCTAATCTGCTCCAAAAGAGACGACATCACCTCAACACATGCTAAAACCTTGCCCAGATCTGAAATATCAAGTCTACAAAACTATTAGCTAGAGTCTGAACCTCCATGGCTAAGGGAAGCTCCGAAGCAACTAATAGAGCTAAACTGCACATGCTCACTACCTTGCGGCTCAAGACATCAGCTACAACATTAGCTTTTTCAGGATGGTAAAGTATGGTGATATCATAATCCTTCAGAAGCTCTATCCACCTACACTGCCTAGAATTTAGATACCTCTGACTGAACACGTGTTGAAGGTTGTGGTGGTAGGTAAACACCTCACAATAAACCCCATATAGATAATGCCTCCAAATCTTTAAAGCGAAGACTACTGCTTGTCGCGCCCTATTTTTTACCTTGCCCGGGTCAAAGCGGAGCACAGACGTGTGGGTGATTCCTGGGTAAAAAGGGTTGAGGAGTCGCCACCTAATTATCTTTTACGGTGAATTAGGACACCTAAATATTAAACTAAATGCTGCAATGTAAACTCCGTTTTTAAGGTCTGCGAAACTAGCGAGATTCTAGGTAAGGGTTCTTTATTATCCTAAAGGGAAGGGATTAGGCATCCTTTAAGATCCGCTAACTTGCGGTTATCCGGTCAAACTCAGGTTAATTATTGCTAGAAAAATGCATGTTTGATATATGAAGTTAAAGATGTTTGCAAATAATTAGTAAATGATGCATTTTTTAAAAGAAAGATACATGTAGAGAAAAAAATATGCATTTGTATGGTATTTAAAGAGAAATACATGTAGAGTTGGAAAAAATATGCATTTGTCAATTGAGAGTAGAAACAAAATTATTTATAACGCCAAAGAAGCGAATCTTTCGAAAATCATCAAGTTGCAAAAATAATAATAAAAAGATAAAACTTATTCGGTATGATTAATAAAGCAAATAAAAGATGACAACAAGTTGTTTTGAAAATCTTGAATACGCGTGACGAGCCTAAAATAAATAACTAGCGAAGGGTTTCTAAGTTTGAATTTAACCGAGCCTACAAATAAATAAGCTAGCGACGGGTTTCAAATCTTAAACTAACCTATGAATCAATCCTAAGTTTGCCTATTCTAAGCATTTCAATAGTTACATAAGTGCGATAAATAATATTACAATACAAAGCGGGATAAAAGCTGAATTAAAGAAAGAAATAAAATAAATAAACTCCGAGGAATAATTCGCCGTTTTTTACTTTAATCCCTGCAAGCTGTCAAGAACAAACGGTTAGAAACAGTTAAATACAAATAACTTCATATCCGTATTCAAAACAGTGAATGTTTTAATCACGGAGGGCTCAGACTTAAATTTTGAAAGGAACATTCCAATCACGTCATGGCTGCAAACATATGACTAACGTGGTTTATTTTTGATTGCCTCGTCTACTAAACGTGTTGGTCTCTCGGGTGAAATAGAAAAGATCACTATAATCACGCCGTGGCTGCGAATATATAACTTGTTGGTTATTTTAGTCACCTCGCCTACTAAACATGTTGATCTCGGATGAAATAAAAGGTTTAAGTCTTCATCATTGCCCAGAAGTTATATTTCCGTCTTTGCAACTGTGGAGGCCTCAAAATCGACGGATATTTTTCATCGGCCAGTGTAGTATCGTGTTCAAATCAGTAAAATTAAATCAAAGCGATGGCGATAGCGATGCGCGATGGCGATGGCGATGGCGATAGCGATAGCGATGGCGATGGCAGAGGTAATTTCCGAAAAGACGTGACGTTTAGTTTAAAAATAGTAAAACAGTAAAACGGATATTTGAATGCTGAAACAGTGGACTGAAGTAGGAAAGCAATGTCTGAAAGGTGCGGTGTTTAGTTTAAAACAGTAAAACGGTAAAACAAGAAAGCGATGTCTGAAACGGGCTGCCAAACAGAAAGCGAAGCGATTGCCCGAACAGACGCGGTATTTGTTCAAAACAGTAAAAACAGTAAAACAGTAAGATATCCGTTGCACGGATGTTTAAAACAGTAAACTGAAAACAGAGAAACGAAAAGCACGGCCTCGAATTCAATTTCATCGACCTAAGTGTAGTATTTGTTCAAATCAGTAAAATAATAAAACAGAGAAACAAAAAAGCGCGACCTCGAATTCAATTTCATCGGCCTAAGTGTAGTATCATATTAGTATAATCGATTAAGTGTAGCAATCTGTTCTTGTAACAGAGGAAACAGCAGCCCATAAACAAAGTGGCAACATATGCTTTCAACAAAAGCTGGGGACACAACCACAAACTAATCAAATGTAGTATCAGCTCCTCAAATTTATCCACTGTTTTGGCATTTTCATCATGCAGCAGCTCACGGGCCAAAACGCGACAGCAGAATGGTCAAAAACCCAGCAGCAAACATCCCAAAATACAGCAGCAGAATGACAAAATGCAGCAGCAAAGTGGGCAAAAAATGCAGCAGCAAACTGGTAGAAACGCAGTAGCAACTTTACTCAATGTGTGGCATCTTTCAGCCCCAAAATGTAGCAACCATTTGCAATAAAGTATGGAAATTGTAAGGCAAGTAGCAGCAGCAAATCACTCTCGAAATGAGATGTCAAAGTGTAGTAATTAAAGTGACTCAAGTAAATAAATACGGAATCAACCAATAAGTGAATAGAATATCGATCGAGAGAGAGAGAGAGAATGGGGGATCAGGAAAAGGCGAGGCGAAAACATGCCCAATGCGATGTTACTTTCCCTCATTTTATTTTGTATGATCAACTCTCTTAACATTCTTAAGACGAGAAGAAAAAGAAGTTTTAAAATGATTTGTTTCCCATATTTGAAGAAAGTGCAAATCTAACCAAAATGGTTTGTTCTTCATTTTTTTAAGAGATGTTAGAGCTAAAAAAAATGGTTTGTTTCCCATTTTTAAAGAAGTGTAAAGTGTGTCGAAGGTGTTTCCCTTTTTAAGAAAATTGATGCAAGTGGTCAAGTCCTTGGAACGTTTAAAAGAATGACATATCAAGTTTGAAAAATGAGGAAGTAATATTGCTTTACTTTTGGTAAAGCTATGTGCTTCATTCAAGAAGTCGCTAGCCTGCCGTTAGCATCATATCCCACGTACCTGGGGCCCTGCTTGGGGTGATGACTACTCTTTAATCTCCACTTTGCGCGTGGACTCGTGTCACTTGCCGTGATTGAACTCCAAGCGAGGTCACTCCTTTGCAGCGCACATGTAAAGAATATTCAAAGAGGTGAGAGTATGTACATTCTAAATACTTGAGTGAAGGAAATAAAATCAAAATACGTAAATTTTAATGTGTTTCCTTTAAGAAAAGTTACTTTTGATTGAAGTAAACTCATAAAGAGACTGAATTAGAAATAAGTAGTTAGACAAAGAGCAAAGTCTATTTAGTTGTCTACTGAACTCCATTGGACAAGATTCTAGAATAGACATCAGCAAAAGAAGGAAAGTTTGTCATGCCATGAATTTGATACGTTTTTAAATAGATTCATTATCAAATGGTATTAACATACTCAAAGTAAGGACAATGAAGTGTGAAATATGACCAAAACTTCGTTTCTAAGCTACATCTTTTAAGAATAAGCTCATATAATAATTCCAACAAAACAACAAGAACAATATACTACAAGCTCTGGGAATAATTTTTCAATAATGTAAATAAATAATGTGACCTCAATCTTTAGGTTAGGATACTAGCACTACAGTGACCAAATAATAATTTTTCTACACTTCATATATATACTTCCCAAGCATTACTAATTGCATAATCTAAAACACTTCAAAGCAGTAATTGACATTTTAACAGCAAGTCACTTTGTACAATAACCATTACATATGAAATCTATTGAGTTGTATTCTGTCAACTTCGTTTCAGATTCCCACAAAATTATCAACTCAAGAGATAACTAACAAGGACCAATGAGTGTATTCATATCAAAGTTACACCAATAAACTATCATCAGAAGTGTAAATCAAATAATGTGAGCCATAGTAATGATTATTTCTCATAACAAAAATAAAAGGGGAAAGACAAGACCAAGTGCAATGTAGTTCTGTTCAAATTAGTGTAATGCAGCAAAACTTATACAGAAATAGACATGATTTCAGAGCAAAGCAGCTAAGACAACCACAGACACAAGGCAAGTAAGGTCACCAAAGATAAATATAATACGAAATCAGCGATGCGAAAGTGGCAACTAGCAATAGTAACAAAGAGTCGGAAAGTCCATAAAGGAATACACAATGACAAACACCAACGAGGCAAAGAAAATAGTTTTATCAGAATTGAAAAGGAGAGAAACAACCTGTGAGTATTGAATCGCCAAGCCAAGTCTGAAACAACTTTTCCGGGCAGCGAACCGAGGCGCTGTTTTGAATCGTCGAATCCGCTTGGAAATGTTAGAATTCTGATTTTTATTTTTTCTGAAATAGGGTTCTGTTTTCTGATGTTCGACCCTATCCGGGATGACCCGACCCGGCAGTGACCCGACCCGAAACCGAAAAAAAAAGTGAAAAATAGCTTAAAATCCAGATTCTTCCACAAACAACAAAAAAAAACAATAATTTCGACCTATATTTCGGAATCTTTAAGTTGAAGAACACATGCAAGAACAAACAAAGATTTCGGATTGCCCCCTTTTTTAGTGAAGAACAACACCAACAAAATATAATGCCAAACCTTTAAGGAGATTTCGGATTTTTTTGAATTTCGGACCTAGAAATGACCCGAAAATTCTAAGAATCGACCTCCCCAAAATAGTGAGCAAGGGGGGTTTTTTATAGATACTCCCTCCAACATTCAACCCCCTCATACCCCCTTAAAACGAATTCAAATTTCAAAATAAAGGGGGAACAAAAAATCTGATTTTTTGGGCGTGTTCTTGGGGCATGTGTTGCAGAAAGGTGATGAGGTAGATTGGTGGTGTCAGGCGGCGGTGTGGCGACTGGTGGTGTCAGGCGTAGGGGCGGCGACGTGGGGGGTAGGGGTGTAGGGTGCGGCGGGTTGAAGGTTTTTAGGTTTTGTTTTTTTTTTTATTTTTGGTTTTGTTTTGGGGATTAAAAGAGAGGGGGGAAGACGCGTTGGGTCGGGTCGGGTCGGTCGGGTGTGGTGGGTTGTTTTAATTTGGGGATTGGGCTTGTAGGTGGTGATTGGGCACAGTGGTTTTTTTTTGTTTTGTGGGTTTGGGTATAAGGGAATTTAATTGGGGAGTTTGGGCTTGTTTGTTTGGGTAGAATTTGTATTGGGTTGGGAAAATGAAATGGGTTAGAAATTGTTTTGGGTTATGAAATGAAAAATGGGTTATGGATTTAAAAATATATAAGAGGGGCTTATTATTAAAACATATTTATATTTTTTGTAAAAGATGTGAATTATTTAAAATAACGTAACGATGTGATAATAATAAAAATATAATATTTGCGAAATGTTTAATGCTTAATAAAAGGAAAATGCGATGCAATTTTGCGAGAATAAAATAACATAGAATTTCGGATAAAACTTATGATTATTAAAAAAATGCAAAATGATAAAAAATGCGAATAATAATAATAATAAGAGGATATACACATATATGCCTATATTTTAAAATTATTTTAAAAGTGTCAAAAATATTAAAAATTACGAATAAAATCATAAAAGATGGGACAAAATTGGGTGTCAACACTGCTTAGTATAAGGACAAGACTAATCATAAGGAGGATAGTTATACTGCGATATAAGGTGCCAAACTTCATTCCATAGTTACATATTATGCGAGAAGTGTTACAATATAGTTTGGCCCAAGCAAAAAGTTGTAGACCTTGAGAAAAGCTCTATTTATTAGTTACTATATTTTTGATTTACAGTCGTTCTAGGACAAATGCTGTTATGTATAGATAGTGGCCATGTGTGGCATGTATAGTGTATACTCTAGCTGCATGCATGTTGGGATGATTCCAATTTAAAAAGGAGACCCTAGCAAAATTTTCGTAAGTCTCTGAGGTTTAACATTCGGGGATGAATGTTTCTAAATGGGGGAGGGATGTTACAACCCGTACATTTGTACGTTGGATGCATTGTAAGTTAGTCAACTTGAATCGAAGAAGAGTTTTACTTCAAGGTTATAGAGGAAGTAACCATTCTAGCTCATAAAAGTTTACAAGAGTTTAAGGTTCGATAAGCATTTCGTACTTCATTTGTTACGTTGATTGCATCATAAGAAAACTTGTTACACCCTGTGTTTTCGCTTTAGTGTGCATCATAAGTGAAGTAACGTAAGCCCGATGAGTCTAAGGCCCCATACTTGATTGATAATGAGTTTAAACAAGTGTTAAGTAAGTCTCGTAAGAATTTGGGGCTAAACGAATCGAAGAAATTAAGTTCGTCGAAAGTCGAGGAAAGGTAGGCAGAGTTATGGATAGGATTTTGGCCCAACTTTAAAGGAGTATATCTCCTAGTGTATAAGGTGTATAGAATATCTAAATTCACAAAATTAATTAAAGAAATAAAAATCCACTTCATTAGAAATAAAAATTATTCAATACATAAGCAAAACAAAAGTTTCAAACCAACCTTTAATAATGAATATTCTCATAAAAAGATTGAAATGAAAGAATAAAATACTACACACTTAAATATTCAATACATAACAAGGAATTGAAGAAAAAGTTAAGAATTTGCTCATTAAAGTGCTCTAATCTTCTCTTCCGAGGTGTGGGTTGATGAAAACCTAGCTCTCCTAACTTGTAAGAATGGCCAAATATGTGAAAAATTTCCCCGGAGTCTTGCTTTTGTAGATTCTCAACTTACCCCATTAAAAATAACAAAAATTGCGTTCAAATTTCAGATTTTCAGATCTGCATCTTTACCTACCTTTGCTCCTCTACCACTTTTTATTTACTTCAATTTGACCTCTTTTTGACATACTTTTCACGTGGCTCTTTCCCGATCACTTCCCAATCATATAAATCTATAAAATTGAAGTAAACCACAGTATATGTACTATTTTCTCAATTAAACATAACAATAGTCTAAGCATAAAGAAAATATAAGAGTGATTAAAAAGGTGCCCAAAATGTTTAAACTAAAGGTGCCCATTCCTAAAAGGTTCAAGTCGGTTGGTTTGAGCACATACTAGGTATTATAAATACCTAATTATTCTAAAATAAAAAGATGTTTCAGAATTTACTCTCTTTCACTTTCGCTACAGATGACTTCTTGTGGAAAATTCAAATTAATTGCTAATACTTGAATTTCATCGGCTTTGTAAATCCTAAAGGAATTCTGCCATCACCCCTACAGCAATGAAGTGAACGACTTAAATTCCGTAACGACAGAGATTAGTCTATCAAAGTCAGATTATTTCTTTCCCACTTTTAAAACCTATTTTCTAACAATCTTAAGAAATCTAAAAAATAATTTATCGCGGATGGTTTAGAAAGCCAGATGGTCGGCACAGTTGCAGAGCATTCAAAAAGGATTACGACTTACTACGAGAACCTGAGCAGGGTCTATTATCTCATATGAGTGAGTTTCGTTCTCTTCAGCTTGTAGCATGAGTCTACAGTAACAACTTTGTAGCAGAAAAAGAAAACATCAATGATGAAGTTATGTGCTTCATATTTTTTCACGATTCTACCACACAAATCTGAAAAAATGCATACAAATTTCTTGACACTAATAACAGACTGTAAATTAAGCAAGTCAAACACATTGAACACAAGCCTCAAATGAAATCCTACACTAAGTTAGGCTTCATTACTGAGCGATCTTTCTAACACCTACAAATAACCCCATCAACTGAAGCAATCAATTTGTAGCAGACAACTCATGATCCTCCACAATAATCTGAGTTGTACAACAAATATGAGGCATCGCGTCTACAAACAACAACAACAACATACTCAGTATCACATCTACAAACAAAATGACTAAAACATTAGTCATTAATTTTTTTACTTTTAGAATAAAAATGTAGGGAAAAAAGGAATTTAGCATTTCGTTTCCTTTTCATAACATATACCACACTATGGAACAAGTAAAAGCTTTGGTAACTTCTTGATAGTATTTTTGATGTGTATCTGCCATGTTCTTGTCATTTTTTTGTTCTATAACTAAATTGATGCTAAATTGTACTTCATATTTTATACCATACTATATATGTGTGTGTGTGGAAATATATTCTGGATGTTATGTGATTTTGGAAAGGCATATGTGTTGATTTGACACACAGGGAAATTGGCAGACACTAGGACAATGGTGTAAACTTTTCTTTTTGTGAATCAACTCTCAATGACTAATCATCTTTAACTTCGAAATAGTATTCCATTTAGATAGTATAATTGAATATTTTGTACTGGTAACTAAACAACCTTATACTTGTTTTAACCAATTTACTTATAACTTTCAGTCCACTTGTAATCTAAGAAATATCGCGAGTATGTTAAACTGCAAGAAGATAGCCTAAGAGTGATAGTTATATATTGTGCATCATCCATAACATCTTTGAGCAGGGTATTGTTGGTATTTCTATGGTACTTTATAGAGCAGTACGGGAAGTAATAACTATTACAAATGTTCGAAAGGATAAATAAATGGTCAATCTTCAAAACTGCCGCATGTGTGTTGTGTCTTGAATCTTGATCACCTTGCAAAGCCAATGTTGAGAACTGCCACAAGTTTGTTGTGTCTTGAATCTTAATAACCTGAAATCAAGAAACAACTAAATCTGGATGGTTACAACGTTGTGTGTTGAGTCGAGGATAGCCCTCTATCCTTAAGACAAGATTGCCCCGTATATATGCTTTTACGTTAGCGGGCAATAGTCTTCCAAGATAAAACAACACTATAATCTCAACGCTACAAAGCCAATAGGTTGAGCCTGGCGAAGAAAACAAATATGACTCGACTTGCTGAAGATATGGAATAGGAAGGAAGAGTTTCTCTTTACTCTTCTCTTTTGTCTCTGTGTATATAGTGTGTCTCTATAGTGTATATCTTGTGTATACGTGAGGGTTTGGTCACTATTTTTCAGTCGAAAATTGCACTGATTTTCGCTGAATGTCACTCACTGTTTTGTGCTATTTTGTGGCTGTTTTTCGGGCCTGTTACTTGATGTTTTTCGTCTCTGTTTGCTGCCTTATTTCAGCTAGTTTTCAGCCTATTTTCTGGCCCGTTTTGCACTGTTTATGGTCTATTTTCTCACTGTATTTTCGTCTATTTTCTGCCACTGAATTGAGCCAAAGAAGGCTCAATATATAGCAAGGAGAAGGGGTTATCTAACTGCCAAAACATGGCTGTTAATGGCCATTAGGAGGGCATTAAAACAGCCAAGTAATAGCTGTTAATGGCCATTGAAAGAGGTTGTTCACTGCCCAAGTAATGGGCTGTTAATGGAGGAATTAATCAGCCAAATAATGGCTGGTTAATGCTCCAAAACGCAGTCCAACAGTAGACAGAAAAAGTCTCCAAAATTGCAGGGACCAAGCTGTAAATATTGAAACTTGAGGACCAAAGCGTACATATGAAAGAATTACGGTCCAAACTGTACATATGAAACTTCAGGGATCAAACTGTACATCTGGCGAGTTCTCTGGTCCAAAAGATAATATTAGACAGCCCTACGACTCGTGGACGAGAACCCGAACCGGAACCCGAACCTGACGGATCAAGGAGCGGCAAGGCCAGCGGCGTGTGGGCTTAGCCTTGAACCCAAGCACATCTAGGTCTTCCCTCCTTTAAACACATGGGATACCCCTTGGGGTCCCAAACCCTTTACCAATTTGAGACTTATATAGAGAGCAATTCTTCCTATTCCCACCGATGTGGTAGATTTGTCACATACCACATTTCCATGTCTCAAACACCTTACTTCGTGGACCAATATCTCTTTCATTTCTCAACGAAATTAGACGATTCTTGGCCCTACGGTCATCTACTCACTTCGTAGATCATGCATGTGTAAAGAGACGAGGTCTCCAACATACGGAACACTAGTGTTTAATTCATCAAAGATGGGTGGACGCATCTCCCCGCCAAAGGCTAATTTCCAACAGGTATCATCAACGCAAGGTGAATTTCCGTAAGCTGTTGATGAACCTTGACATAACCTCAAGTATCGGATATTTTATTGGCCATTAAACATTAAAAATCATCATGCATTAACTACATCTCAATAAAACAAATGAAACAGTTAAACAGATACAATATCTGATCATTTGTCAAACTTAGCAGTGTTGATTAACTCCGGTATGAGCTTTTTCACTTTTCCCGCGAGTCATAAATTTCTTCCCCGTCATCAAGCTGATTGTTGAAAAATTTCCTCTCATAGGAATATGTAGTACTTGGCATTATTGTAACGACCCGTTTGGTCGTCATTGCATTTTGACCCATCCTCGAGCCCTGTTAGTATGATTTTGACCCGCGAGGATGGGCGACATGGTTTCCGAGGTAATCGGGTGAGTTTTACGGTGACTTATGAGAATTAGAACCTTAAAATGGAAAATCTATGACCGATAGTTGACTTTTGAGTAAACAGACCTTTTTCCAGAATTCGTCGATTTTAAGAGGTCCAAAGGGTCGATTATGACTTGGTGGGATGTTCAGTTTGGTTCCCGAGGCATTCGGGAGCGTTTTGGGTTATTAGTTCAAAAATTGGTTTTTCTTTTGGCCATTGGGTGTTGACTCGGTCAAATAGACATCCATTGGGAATTCTGAGACCACGAGTGAGTCCGTAGCTTATTTTTATATATGTTTACATGTCTGGTTTGCATCTGGGAGGTCTCGGGTAATTGTCAGGTTTTGAGAAGAAGTTAGCGAAAAACCAGCAAATTGTTGGTGTTTGATGTCTCGCTGGGGCGAGCCATCGTGCACCACAGTGAACCCACATCGGCGAGGCCTGGTCCGTTGGAGTGGGTATTCTGGATTCTTATGAATCCGTTCCAACAACGATACTCCACTGGAGTAGATACGCTATAGCGAGGCGGGCATCGCGTGAGCAGTTCTGCTACAGTGGACCACTTACCGCTGCAGCAGAAAACGCAGAAATAGATTCGATTTAATGCTAAGTTAAACCTTTCATTTCACATTCCCAAAATTATTTCTCCAAAGTGTTTTCAAGAAAGATTTGAAGTATTTCTGAGTGGATTCTCCTTGGCTTATCTCTTCAACCTTGCTATCCTTTATTTACCTTTCCTAAGCTTGAATCTATGGTGAAAATCTAGAAAACTAGTTGAAGAAGATGAGTCTCTACCTACATAGTGTTAATTTAATCTTAAGCTTTGAATGTGAGATAAATTGATGGGTTGACTAATCTAAGCATGGAAATTGATGAATTAGCAACCAATAGGCTTGAATCTTCTATTATAGTTGAAGGATTGAAAGGTTGACAGTTAGGGTTTATACCTAAATTGGGGATTCTGACTTGAATGATAAAATTGATCAATACTTGAACTAATTTACCAATTGGGGAGGAGAATTGAACTTCTAGAACGTTGGGTTACCTATTCCATCTTTGAAATATTCGTTTTACCCTTGTGGGCCCGTTTTCCCTTTTTTCCTTAGTTGATTTTGATTCGGACAAATGTATAGAAATATGGGTACCGTTATTTTTCATTTCTAACTTAGATTTCAATAATGACTAGACTATGAGTATTCAGAGGCTCTTCATAAGGGCAAGGCTCATATTTGGCATTTCATGGCATCAACTCAGCGTTGAGGTAGGTTGCGGCTTGCCTTATAGTTAGACTCCGATTAGCGAAGCATATGTAGAGTTAGTGATTATTGGAGAAAGCATGCTACGCCTTCGAGTATGAAGTTGAGATGGAATACTTAGGTTGGTATTGTTGCTTGATTGTGGTTGTTGCTTTATTTTATATAGTGCCTCGTAGTAATCAGAGGAATTGATCAAGAACTTATATTAGATGTTTTGGGGAAGCCTTTTCCTCTCAAAATACGGCTTAAAACGAAGTCTGGAATATGAAAAATGACATAAAATCGTCCAAGGGTCGAATATATAGGCCTGCACATTTTAGGCCTTATACTTCGCTAAGCGAGGTCCACAACACGACCCTATCTCGCCTTGAGTTGAGCTCAATGAGCTCCTAGGTCCATTTTACTCTTAGTCAAAATTTTACATTTTTTTACGATACTGACAGCGCCTCAGTAAAATGAGCATAATTCTTAGCACAAAGATCCGTTTGAGCTCCGTCATATATGGTTGGATAGGTATTTCAAATACCTATAACTCTCCTGAGTTTTCTCAGATTCCCAACGTAACTACCCGAAAGCTCAGCATAAGTGAGAACTACCTCAGACTTAGACGAATTTAAGAACTTTTACGAACTCCCTTATTTGATTTGACTTCAAAATGACTATATATCACCAGAATTCACCCCAAAGGGATTCACATAACTAAAATTACACTTCAACACTCATTTAATCCATTCACACCTAACCTGATTTATGGAATATTATAGGTACGCACCTAAGTATTCATCACAACTTGGTATCAGAGCCTAGGTTCAAGTGCCTTAGGAAGTCGATGAAACTTTGTATAGTAGGGACTCTTTTATGTGTGTGTGCGCGCCACACATGTAAACAGTTGACCATCAAGACATCTAGTATTGTCTCACTTCTTTCAACTCTACATCGTGCAATAGAGCTATGTTGTAAGGAACTACTAGAACTCGTGTGTTGTTCCCTTTCTATTGAATACATCTCGTGATACAAGTCGAGCTTTATCATCAAAGTCTCACCAAGCCGAGTTAGAGAACTTGAGGACCTTCAAGGCTTATGTGTGAAGATTGACAATTGGGAGCTAGCTTTGGAGGCATTGGAGGTATTGAATCTACTTGAAGACAAAGAGAAGCATGGGATTGGTTAGAGATGTGGAAGAGGTTATTTGTGCAAAAGAGGCTATTACTTAAATGCAAGCCTTCTCCAAAGGAAGACTAACCAAACAAGGCCCTTACTTCTTTAAGGCTATAATTGTAATAGTTAGTTAGTCTTCCTTCATATCCTAGTATAAATAGTAGCCTTTTATTTCCCTTAGACTTAGAATATTTTGATGAATGATATTTTGATACTCTATTGAGAGTTTGAGAGATTGTTGAAGCCATTGATTGTGCTTGTCACATTATTGAGAGGATTAATTGCTTGGAACTTAGATTCTCCTTAGGTCATCGTAAGAGATTAGGTGCTTAGTTGTATGCAATTTGGAGGTCTTAGTTAATCTAGAACTTTGGTTGCCAAATTTTGTCTTCTTTTGTGTCAATCTTTCTATCCTTTATTTTTTCTTGTTAATTTTTTGTTTCCCATATCTTTTACTGTATCAATTCGTATCAGAGCCAAGAATAGATTTGTTCCATCAAATCTAGTCTTGTGATTTGATTTCTAAAAAAATGAAATTCCAAAAAATAAATTGTGTTTATTTTGTTGTTTTGACACTAGATTCTTGTTCCCTAGTGTTACTTGAGTCTAAATATCAAGTTTCATTCGATTTGAAGTTGATTTGAGTCATCCACTATTAAAGGACCTTCAAGCTTGAAGAACTTGAAAATGGGTCTTGTAGAAGAAGGTGAAATTGGAGCTTGAAACCTATTGGACTTTGTTCTCCTAGTTGAGGGGAGCCTAGATCCGAAATTTGGGAGAATTTGGAGTTATTTTGAAGGTGGTTGGAAATTTGAATTGTTCTTGAGGTTCTTCATAAATTCATAGTGAAGAAGACACCAAAAAGAGGGGTTTGATCCAAATAATTTTTTGGTATTAGTCAAAAGGTATTTTTCTATCCCAAAAAAGGTAGATAGTAGGTTGTGTGGGGCCAAACAAGTCAAAGAAGTCAACAAAAAAAGGAAAAGGAAGGTCACGTGGCCACCCAAGCATACCACATGGGCAACACATGTTGTCCATGTAAGTAGCCACATAGGGGAGGAAAACAATTGACCAAGATACTGGTTTTGGCCACGTAAGGGATGTGGCCCATGCAACCCTTTACATCTCACCCACGCACAACACAAAGACAACACAAAAGCGCACTATTTTTACCCACGCAACCCCAACCTCTCTCGGCCACGACACCAAGTAGTAGCCAAGACCCATCCATGCACCCTAAAACCTTGGCCATGCACCAACCCCACCCGTATTTACTTGAAAGGGTGCATAAACGCCACCCACATAAACTAAACTAGCCACCCACGTCCCTTCCAAATCCCACCCATGCGGGTCCAACCACTTGTGGTCCCTCTTCCGCCACTTGCAGGGGAGTATTTCATGCCAATAACAACTCATATACAAAGTTAGAACTCCTAGTTCAACTTGGTATTTACCTGAAATTTCCTTGCAAGTATGTTCTTCAAGTCGATTTCATTTCTACTTCCTTTCTAAGTTTCTTTAGGTAATTGATAATTCTTTTTCTTAGCTAATTACTCTAAGTAATTTTCCTTACTTAGTATTTAATTAGCTCTTGGTTACCTATTTCTTTCGTGCTTTTCTTGTTTTTTTACTTCATTGTTAATTTCTTGGCTCAAGTCTGTTAGTTTGAATTGAGTCGTATGTTCTTCTAAGTTGAACAAGAATCTATTCCGGCCAAGAGTAGAAACTAAATACCTTGTGACAATTCCGGATTAACAAGAGTACAATCATTGGCCGATGCATTTTGTGAGACAATCAAAGATTCACATACTTGAGTGTTTGTGAGATTGTTTTCATTAACCTAACGTGTTTGTTTGTTTTGTTGAGTGTTTAAATAGATACTTCTCCATGGAATACGATTCATGTGATGACAACTTTGATAGTTGTAATGATGAGGAATATGGCTATAATGATGAGGACTATATGTACAATGAAGAGTGTGATGCTTATGATAAGGGTTATAAATACGATTATGGTCATTACAATGAAGAACATGAGGCAAGAAGTACTCATGGACCCTATGTTTCAGCTAATAACCCGAAAGATCAATATGATGACCCTCATGATAATGAAGGTACTTCGAGGTAAAACTCTTACTCTTCTTGTGATGAACATAGTAATGAAGGTATTGACTTTGAGTATGAAGATAGTGAAGTATCAAGTGCTTATGATGAAAGTGACGTTCAAAGTCATGATAAGCGCACTTATAGTCGTGCTATGTTTGCCGGTGGTGGTTGTTCTTACTCTTCCTTACATGGCACTATAAAATGATCTTGTTCAAGAAGCATGAGAACTCCTCCACCCAAAACTACTCAAAAAGTTGTGAATAGAGTTTAATCTAAGGTCAAGATGAGAATTGAGCCTAACAAGAGATTCCATTCAATGTTGGAGAAAGTACATGATGATTGGGTAGTTATACTTGAAGCTAATGACCAATGTCATGGCTGTTACATTTCTTCTCAAGGCGTACTCCTGCTAGGATTACGATGGACCTTAGAGAAGACCCTTACGTTAGAAAAAAGGGATATTGGATCGATATGGTGAATGTATCATTTTCTCATGGGGAATATCAAGAGAAAGTGTTGTGTATAGTACTTTCGGCGGGTACATATGACTTGTGCTTGGGATATTCTTGGTTCGAAGACCATGGGGTTGCTCATGGACACGGTCATAGGTATGTAGTGGATAAAAGGGGGAAACGTTTTTCCATATGTCCCTCCTAGACAACCTCCCAATGTGAGGGTGTGAGAACCCAATGTGAAATGGCCTATCTTATGTATGGGAGCTAGTGATGAAGAATTTTACAAATTGGAACTCATGATGGATGAAATATGTGCTAGCTACAACTATTCGCAAGAAAGGAAGTTGGACTTAGCCCTTAAACCATTTGATAAAAAGCTTGCCTGCTATTGGGAGCGCTATGAGGTTCTACTTGGGATGCACTAAAAAAGAACTTGTGGCGTCTTTACCCCAGACCATTTGAAAAGGGGTATAGGACCAAAACCACTTCCCAAAACAAGAAGCCGAAGGAAAGAAAGAAAAGTACTTCTTGTGAGATGCCACAATAAGGGGAAATTATCGTACCCCTTGAGAGACAAAATATAGAGAGGAGTAAGGGAGTGCAAAGTGGCAACTCATGAGTGAAAAAATGAGAGGATGTGCAAAGTGACGTGAGGGAATTGCCACACAATCATACTAACCTTTCTACTTCTTCATTTTGTTGTGAAGAAGCTTTTGTAGGTACTCAAGGAAATGAATTGCTAAAGGAGTCTTCACGTGAATAACTCTCATACTTGAAAAGAGGAATGGAGGGCAAAACCATATCTATGAGTGGTCAAGTGAGCGTGCCATGGGTAGCTCAAGGTAAAGAAGATTCTTCGTGTGAACTTCAAGGTACAATAGCTAAACTACATACTTCTAGTTCTTTAAATGAACAAGTTTTTTTATGAGAGTATGAGTAGTAGCTTGTCTTTATGTGAGCTTAATGATTCTTTGCCATGTAATGATAATGTCATTATTGAGGGTGTCCCTACACTAGTTGATCCTATTGATGACCAAATTGATCCTTCTTGCAAGGTCGATTTGTGTCCACCTATTGTTGGCCCTTGTGATTTAGATGATAATACATTATCATGTGATATGGATGATGATTTGAGTGTATTGATAATCCACTAGCTGAGGTATCTTGTGTGTGCTTAATGAACCTCTAATTAGTGTTGTTGTGAATGTAGTTGATCATTTGAATGAGCACAACACTCTACATTTCTTGGTAATTGTGAAAATGAGTCTCTTAGTTTTATCTTTGTGTCAAGTGAGTCCAAGAATGTGGTGGTGATGTATGTCATGTAGATAGTCATGTGAAAGAGGGTGCTTTGAAAGATGACATTTGTCTTTTTGAGAATGAAATTGCATGCTTTGACTCCTCGTTGTTCATTAATTGTTATTTCTTTAAAGATAATGTATTATTTGATGATAACATGATTATTGAAAGTGAAGTGTCTAGTGGGATTCTTTATAATATTGAAAGTGTAGCCACTTTTGGAGGCTATAAAATATTTGAAAACCCACTATGGAATGATGTTGTTTTTCTCTTGGGGGATGATATTACACTTGTGGGGAAGGAGTATTTTTTAAAAGGAAGGTGGTACTTGTTTGCCAATTTCTACTTCTTCCTTATGTGTTTCGAATCTTAGTAGCATGTTTGATCTTATTCTTGAACTTAATAGTGAAGCTACATTTGAGGACACCATAGATGAAGTTGTTTTGCACGACACCTTTCTTTACTACCTATTTGCATATGATGACACTCATGCTTGTGTTAGGGTGCATCTTATGTTGAGTGAGGTCCTATTAGGGTATATAGTTGTTGTCTTGACAATGATATGTGGATATCCTTCCCTTTTGATCCCTGTGAAGTCTTAAATTTATGTGTTTGGCCTAATTTGGAATTAGAGGATCATTTGTGCTTCATTTCTATTAGAACCAGTGTGGCATTGCCTATTTGGTATCTTGAAACCACTGGTACCTTGATGATACACTTATTTCATGACCTTTGGGGTAGCCAATTGCTTAGTGCTCTATGTGAGAGCTTATTCTTCATAAACGTGGTTGATACTTGACTATATCACAAGTTTGTACATCATTGGCATGTTGGTAGGTTTGTTAACTCTTACCCTAACCCTCATGCTTTGAGGATCTTGTCTTTGTTTGTCTCCTTTATGATCTTGCAAGGTTCAAATTCGAGGATGAATCCTTTTTAAGAAGGGGAAAATGATACAAGCCGAGCTTCATCAGCAAGGTATTCACCAAGCCGAGTTAGGGAAATTGAGGACCTTCGAGGTTTATGCGTGAAGATGGACAATTGGGAGCTAGCTTTGGAGGGATTCAATCTACTTGAAGACAAAGAAAAACATGGGAATGGTTAGAGATATGGAGGAGAAGGAGGTTGTTTGTGCAAAAGAGTCTATTACTTAAATACAAGTCTTCTCCAAAGGAAGACTAACTAAACAAGGCCCTTACTTTATTAATGGTATAATTGTAATAGCTAGCTATTCTTCCTTCCTGTCTTAGTATATATAGTAGCCTTTTATTCCCCTTAGACTATTTTTGATACTCTATTGAGAGTTTGAGTGTTTGAGAGATTGTTGAAGCCATTGATTGTGCTGGTTACATTATTGAGAAGATTGGTTGCTTGGAAACTTAGATTCCCTTGAGGTCATCCTAAGAGGTTAGGTGTTTAGTTGTATGCAATTTGGAGGCCTTAGTTAATCTAGAACTTTGGTTGCCAAATTGTGTCAATCTTTCTATCCTTTTCTTTTTCTTCTTAATTTCTTTTTCCCATATATTTTATTGCATTACCTTGTCTCTTAAGGAAAAAGGAAATGTAGAGCTAATCCTTATCATTGTGTTGCTTTCAAATGGAGTCGTCAGGAATGGAGCAAGTTGTACAAGAACACGTGGGGAGAATGGACCGAGCTCTTGGTGAATTTGAAGCTCATGTTTCGAGGGGATATGCTCTTATTTTCCTTCCCGATAATGTAACTCTAACCCCGACTCCTAATAGAGTTGCTTGTACAACAAAAAGATAGAAGGTATTTGCTTATATCAACATACCGAATTGCCCTACATACTTAGGTGAATGCTACATGAGACTCGAGATATGCTACCGTTGTGGTAAGAGAGGCCACAAGTAGACCAAGTGCTCCAAGTTAGGCCGTGGGAATTACCACTCAGCTCCTTGTCACAAGGACTCCCATGAATACTCTGTTTGCAAAAGATTGGGACATCTACAAAATGAATGCACCCAGTTTAATAACCGTATGACTTTCGAGTTTCAGCAGCCTCTTCCTTGCCAAAAATATAGCAAACGACATGCAAAAGAGTGTCGTATTGGTATAGATGTGTGTTATAATTGTGATCTTGAGGCCACATACAGAGAGAGTGCCCTTCGGCCAAGTATAGTAGTGCCAACAGCGATGGCAATGCAGTTCATCCCACTGGACCAGATGCATCCAATTCAATAGCACATTTCGCATCCCGTAGTACACGTGCACCAGTAGGCCAAGACACAGGCAGAGGTGAAGAGTTAGGATAAGTAAGGTCAAATATGTTATCATGATATGGTAGGTCACTAGGATTCAGAGGCGTCACCACATGTTGTCGTAGGTATGCTGATAATATTTCCTTCTTGATATGTACGAGATTGTGTGCCCTTAGATCTATTATTTTTTTGTGGTTATCATATGATAGAAAATTCAGAGTAGAATATTTTAATTTTCCCTTCAAGGAAGTAGGCATAATTTAGTGTGACTGTGTACATGGCTAAAAGAAGGTAATATTCGACCAAGATAAGATCAGGTGATGTCGAGTCTCTTGACAAATTTTAATTTGTCTAAGTGGATTAGGTCGAATTAGAGGGCATGATGTTAGCAAGTTTTCATAAGAATGTTATTTTGATGGGTAATATAGAAGGTAGGTAAGGAAATAAAAGACAAGTTCCATGGTGATAGTCTTAGAGACAGAATGAGATTAAAAGAAAAAATAGCAGAACAATTAGATGACCACTCATCGTTAAACTTAAGGGATCCACAGGCTTTAAACTTCAGCTTTTGAACTAAGGAGGAGATCGTACGATAAGATGCCGATATAGATTATGTGTTTCATAAGTCGATAGGCGTCAAGAAGATTATGGCGGAGGAATACGATTTCATGTAACTAAGGTAAGGTATATGTAGAGAATTCATCTTTTGTCATGCCTGTTGAGATCAAGTATTGGGTAAATCTGCATAAAAAGAAATATGTCTTGAGAGCAAGTTTCAGAGCGAGAAAGAAAAAGTTTGAAGTGATGTTACTTTTTCAATTCCAGAGTAATCCATGTACTATGTGGTACTCATGCCCAGACATACTCTACTCATATCTTAAGCACCTATATCATGCCCATGTTAGAGCTTTACACTCCACGTTTAAGATTCAAGAATTAAGACTCTCACTACAAAACAAACTGCTAAATTGTGGTGGTTTATTTACGGGGGTCATAAGAAATCCCCACTATACATTTACTTTGTGGCTTTTGTGCCAAACGCCACAAAATAGAAACTATTTTGTGGTGGTTTAAATGTGGGGTTGTAAAAGATCCCCACTATACATTCAATTTGTAGCGTTTGTGCCAACCTCGATAAAATAGCTCTTTTGTAGCGGTTTAAATGTGGGAGTTGTAAAAGACACCCACTATACATTTAATTTTGTGGCGTTTATTTCAACCTCCCAAAATTTATTCTAATTGTGATGTTTTTTGTGTGCAGGTTTTTGATAACCTACACAAATACATCAATTTTCAGTTGTTTGAGAAATTATTGCAATTCGACAACTTGATGATTACTAACTAATGCGATTTCTAGATTTCTAGTCATGTGAATCTCGAGAATTGAAAAGTGTTACATATGAGACGAAGGAGGTAGCATAAAATCTTCCCATTTTTACAAGTAAAAACAAAGACAGAGAGATTTTTCACGCAATAGGTATGATTTATTATTTCTGGACATGAAAGTGTGTACCTTTTTCTTACATAACTATTTAAAATTTTATTTTTCTACATTAATAATAATGGATTTGTTTTAGACCTCATTTTTTTCATTAAGATGAATATGTCTGAATTTGAATGTGCATCTGAATATTAAGATGTGCTTTAAGGTGAATCTTAATACACATGAATGTTAAGATATTGTATTAAGGTCTGAATGCTAAATAATCAAAATTATTTGTTTTCTCAGCATCTGAATATATAAAACATGTTTTTATTTAAAATTAATAAATATAAAATTTAAATAAAATACTAATTGATCCAATATATACTATACTAATAAATATTTTTAAAACTTGTAAATATAAATTTAAATAAAATATTAAACCGATCTAATACTACACCAATAAAATATTTTTAAAACTTATATAATAGTTGGAGGTGAATGATAACCACCGATGGTGGTTGTAGGTACTGATTGGGAATTGTGTTGCGTGATGATGATGGTTATGGGTAGTAGCTAATGGTGATGGTGGCTGACAGTAGTAATTAATAGTGGTTATTAATCGTGGTAGTTGGTGGTGACAACTAATAATTGTAGAGGACGATAGTGATAGCTAATGGTAGTAGTGTATGACGACTGTAGTTGACAATATATAATGGTGGTGGATTGTCGTTAGTGATTGGTGATAGTAATTATGGTTAGTGGTGATAATTGTGAATGGTGGCTAATGATGGTGACAGTTGACTTACGTGATTGACGGTGATGATTATAAATGATGGTAACTACTAACTTACGTGATTCGTGGTGCTGGTAGTTGTGGCTGATTATGGTGATTGTGGGTGGTTCGCGGTGGTAGTTGATAATGGTGGAGACGG
Source organism: Anisodus acutangulus (assembly GCA_029783415.1). Lineage (NCBI taxonomy): Eukaryota > Viridiplantae > Streptophyta > Magnoliopsida > Solanales > Solanaceae > Anisodus > Anisodus acutangulus. The sequence goes on along the minus strand of CM056506.1, from coordinate 31,860,369 downwards.
TGGTTAGCGGTGGAAATGGATGGAATAGTGATGAACTGCATGACATCTGTGTAGATCTGAATTATTAAGATTCAGACTTTAAAAACAAATAGACTTAATAATTGAGATCTGAATGACTAAGATTGAACATTCATTAAGTGCAAACAAATGACAAGCTCTAAGATTGATATGATAAAAGAAATCAAATCAATTATACTTTGGTATGTTATATTACTTATTGTAACTTTAAGTCATCTCAGATTTCAATCGAGCTAAAATAGTTTGGAAAGGAACAACAAATTAAATGTATAGTCAAAAAATTAATGTTGGTAATTAAATTTTATTTGGCAGTGTATACAATTATTCAAAATAGTCAAAGTAATCTCATAATTTGCGATATATCTCAATTCAAATAGTTTAATACAAAAATTGACCCTTTTCCCCCTTGTTTTGGAACAATCGTTATTAAGACGGGTATTTTGAGCTACTTGACTAGTTGGAAATCATGTTTAGCTAGTTGATTAATGGCAAATGACACATTTGTGACAAAAACGTAACAAAAAGTAAAGTTGAACAATTTCGAATAATTTATGAATATTTTGACCCTTTTCCCTTTATTCTATTTGTTTTTGTATGTGTTAATTTAAGCTCTTGTTAAAGTATATAATTGATTTTGCAAGGACAACATTGTAATTATAATACATTTAATACTAGTAATAAGGAAAAAAAGAAAAACTAATTAAGCATTAATAGGAGCAGTTTTTTATTTGTTCTAATCTTTTATTTATCAAATGGAGGAAAACTTTCCCCCAAAAAATTGAAATTCGAAATTAAAGACCAAATCTTTTCCCAAAAAATTTAAAATCCAACCATAAGCCTCATCGGCAGTTCCCCTTCCCACAAAATAAAAATTGGAACCCCAATTTCTTTTCCTTTTCCCCAATTTTCTTTCCGTCAAAGGCCTCATCGGCAGTTCACCACTCACCAGCGGCCTATATTGTCTCTCTTCTCCTTTCTCCCCTCACCATTTCTTATCTCTATCTCTTTCTGATTGAAATTTTGTGTCACTTACCTCTTTTGATTTACTTTTTCTTTTGTAGATTTTGCAGAGTGGAGTTTCGAAAGAGGCCAATTGTATAATATGAACTGTTGCATTGGATTATACTTTTGTGGATGTAAAGGTAATCCTCTGTTGTGCGGGCTTTAAGATTCACACTAGATTTTAAGATCTATATATTTACCTTTTAAATTGTATCATGAATGTAGCAATAATCTTATTTTGGGAATTTTTGAGTTTTCGCCACATCCTAAAGCCATTCATGAAATATTTGACTATTCAAGTTTCGTCAAAATTATATATGATCTATAATTAATTTCAGGTAAGCCTCAATTCTATTTTTCTTTCTTCCATGTAATAACTTGATTCTTGATTGAATATGATTACTGCACGGTCCTTGTAACGTAATGCTAAATTTTAATAAATTGATGATGGTTTGGTGACTAGTAAATCACGTTCAGCTTCTTAATCTCCACCAATTAAGATAAACAGAATGGAAAGTGAAGGGCAAGGAAAAACCAACTAATAAATTTACAAAGAAGTGAGAAACACTTGAGCCAACATACTAAATTAAATAAACACCAGGATCTGATTTTGGTAAACATAGGCTTAGACTGTGTTTTCGATATTTGCTTAGAGTATGAATTATTCATGAAGTTGTTTTTATTTGTATCAGTGTGCATATTCAATTAAAAAAAGTATCAGTGTGCATTAGAAGACGTTAGAGACATAGTAACTAAAACTTTATTGTATATGCATTTACAATTTACTTGTTAGTTGATGTTTTTTTTACCTATCTGTATGCTTTGTTCTTTTTTATAGTCCACCATAATTGCTTTTAGTCATATTTTTAAATTATCTATAAAGTTATTTGTTAAGCCATCTGAATATTGATGAAAATCATGTTTTTAGTAGATTATGTTTGTGGTTAAAGTCTTCTTTTACTTTGTCTTTTTTATTTTTAATTTCTGATTGCAAAATTCTTCAAGAACAATACCACCATTATTATCGTAAATTTCATCCTCCCATCCATGTTCCAATACCACCATGAAAGCTTCATATGAATTTGCTTTTGAGATGAATTGAATTTTGACATTTGTCTATGTACATATACATTTTCTTTATCATTTCAGCTTAGTGATACGGAGAGTGAGCTTGCTTTACCTTCGGATGAAAGATCATGGGATGCAATAACTCGGATCACCAAGCAAATGTTTAGCCGTGTAGATTTAAAGTTATAACATTTAAGTTATCACATACGATTTGTATTACTTAAGTTTGACATGAACCTAAATTTGTGTTGCTTCTTACTATGAATTTATTTAATAAAATCTGATTTACATTATGTGTTATTGTGTAAATTATTTACATGTATGATTATATAGGCTTGATGTGATTCAATTTCAATTATTTTTTATTAAAAAATCAATTTGTGACGGTTATAAGGTTGCCCAAATTAAATAGTAATAATAGTAATATCATATTGTGACAGTTTGAAACCAACACCAATGTAATATTTTGGAATATTAAAATCAAATTGTGGAAGTTCTAAACTGTCATATATTGATGTTGAAAATCGTCACAAATTAAAACTTTATTTTGCGGCGGTCGTCGTGGAGGTTATAAAAAACTGACACAAATATACTCATGGCGAACGTAATTGTAGCGTTTTTCAAAATTGCCGCAATTCAATTTGTGGTGGTCAAAAACCGCCACAAATCAAAAAAATACCCTCCACAAATTGCACCTTTTCTTGTAGTGTCTATACGATAGAAAGCTCTACAAAAGAAATGTTCTTTCATGTTTTGCACAGTAGGTTGTGCACATGTCCAAAGTTAAAAATCATATTCATGTCCCACGTATCTATCGTGCTTTTATACCCATATCCATTTTCTAGCTTCTAAGTGCTTTCTAGATATGATGTTGATTTTGTTAATGATCGAGGAGAAGGTAATGTAAGAGTTTAAAAACTAAAAATATCCTAGGGAATGCACACCTATTCCTTGGATAAGAGGAAAATGCCTAAGGTAGATGTCTTGTTTTGACTCCAATGTTATGCTATCTACACTTTCACGTACTCGTGCCCATGATCCGCTTCTACAAGCATCCACTTATAGCGATATCATAACAATGATGTCGATAGCCAGTGATGAAAGTAAGTCAAGATGGGTGTCCTACCCACGATTCTATGCAACTCATGCTTATGTTCCTCTAGCTAATGTTTTAAGATAATGATGACAATAATCAATTATGAGGGTATATATGAGTAAATAAGAAGTTGGGCTAATGCAGAGTTTTCTCTCCAATGAAATTTTTGAAACTATCTCGTAAGTCGGCACAAAGGATGCTAGTTCCCTTCACTGTGTACCTATGCCTTGTTCATGTACAAAGTGACCTTCTACTCATGTCTTAGGTGCCTCGACCAATGAAGTATTCATGCCTATAATTCTTTCCTTCATGAGTTTTAATTTATGAAGATGGTGTCGACTTACAGTGATAAGAGTAAGCTATGTTTAACCTTGTCTCATTCTTTCAGTATATCTAAGCTCTAAAGGTAATGCTTTATTTACGCCTTACGTCTCTGAGTACCCAAGAGTGAGGCTTACAATTGTACTCTATGCAAGTCACACTTATGTCTTATTCTTACTTCAATACTCATGAACTCATGTCCAAACGCTAGGGTATGTATCTTCGATGTACCCATGTAAATGTCATGCTATTCGCATATCTATATGTTATGCCATATTAATCACGTTTTCATGTCTGCATATTCCATGTTACGTCATTCATGTTCAATATACCCATGTCATGCCTACACTCCAAAATGAAGTGTCTCATATGATTCATACCTATGATTCCTTTCCTTTCAATCCTTTATGACCCGCTCACGATAATGGAGTTGATGAATGAAAAGCAAGATAATCTAAGGTATTCGCATCTAAGTTTCAGAGCAAACAAGATAAGGTTCGAAATAATGTACGTTCCAACCTAAAAAGGAATTCTTTTCATGTACTAGTACTTATTTCAGAAGTATTCTACTCATATTTGATATATTCAAGTCATGTCTATGCTTGAGCTTCATGTTATATGTTAGGATCCTATTCCTGTTCCATGACTCATGTCTGTCTCATTCACACCGAGTTGCGATTTCATTCAAGGCCTAATTCATACACTGATCTCATATGTCTACCGTGGTGACATACGTACATCTATGATCAAGTCTCTAAGTGCTCAGATCCCATCTCCGCCCAGCATTCAGATCTTCTATTATAATATTCATATTTTCTACATATAGATCTTATGTTATGATATCAATATTTTGATCTCATGCCAGTACAACACTCGTGTACCCACGTCGGTTAGTATTCATGTTCCATGTTTATGCTTCTCACGTCTAAGCAATCGTGTTATGTTCACGCTTATGTTTCAGTACTCATGTCATTCATGTCTTCTAAATCTTTCTTGAATGTCATGTATAATATTCATGTATTCACTTATTTCAATATCTATGTGTTCATGTCAGACCGGGATTCATGATATTTAGTATTACGTATTCATGTCAGTTCGATATTCATGTTAGCCACGTTTATATTCCAGTTATCCTGTTATGTCATGACACGCGTATTATGATGCCCAGTGAGGCTTGTGTTGTGTTTTGGTTAGCTGACAAGTGTTTGAGAAATGTTTGGATAGTCTTATCCATAAAGGAAACTCTGTCAAAATTTCTGTATAATTGCAGAGTTAGTCCCACTTCTACCACAATCATCATTCGAGGACAAATGATCCATGTCTCATGTTTCACGTTTATGTATTCATTATTCACGTCTCATGTCCCCATGTTCATGTTTTCATGTAATCATGTCATTTCAGTTCCCATGATCTATGTCGCATTTCTTCATGTTCATGTACTCATGCCATGTCCAATCTCATTTTTAACTATGACTCATCATTCGAGGACAAATGATCCCAAGGGGGAGATATTGTAACACATCGTACCTTCAAATTAAGCTTTGTTCATGATTTATGAGTTTAGAAAACCAAGACGAAGAGTATGAAGTTAAAATCCATTTTCAGTTCAGTGATTCCTATTTTATGCCAAAAGTTATACGGACCGTAGAATTAGGATGTACAAATCACCGTCGAAATTGATGAAGTATGGTAGGTTAGACAGACCGTATAAAATTATACGAACCGTACATTTTGGCCATAGAGTCCCCCTCAGCTTTTGATGATCACTGGAAATTGGCACCTCAATGACGGTCGTTTTGTACGGACCTACAATACGATGGTAAAACCCTTGACAGATGAGCAGTATATATTCGCAAGTTTCAGTCTTTTATTTCATTCTTCCAAACCCTAGCACGAAGTTTCTCTCCTCCCAACATTCTCCTACATCATGGTAAGCCTATTTCATGCAATTCCAAGTGATTCTAACATCATTCTCATGAAATCTAAGCGAAATCATTGATTCTTAACCTAGGATTAAAGTTAGGCTTTGGGAGTTCTTCATCAAGTTCAAATTTTTAATACAAGACTAGGAGCAATTAAGGTATGTAGAGTTTCTATCTATGTGTGTAAACATTATTGTTCTTCCCCACTCTATGTTCATCTTCCATAAACCTAGGGTTTCCACTCTAATTCATGCGATTTTTGGTACCGGCATGCAAAGGTTCGAATCCTTTTACTCCAGATTATGAACACCCGATCGGATCTGTCATGTTTGTATTAATAACTCGTTATTGTATTCTTGATATTCCATTTTGGTTATTGAAAATCCGTCTGTAATCCATGAACATCCATGTTTTGCACTCCATGGGTTCTTAAATGCAAGATATGAACTATTATGCTTATTTTAATGAAAATCTACTTGCTTTCCACGTTTTCATACAAGTTATACTATATACTTATATTCATGAATCATGTTTACAAGTCATGTTTAAAAACAAGTCTTACTCCCATATTACTCAATTCTATGAATTCTACATGTTTTCATGCAAAGTATATTATGTATATACTATATCTTATACTTATCAACCGTATTTACAAGTCATGATTATACAAATCATGGGCTCAAATGCCACATATATCCATGTTCATATTTTTGGGAGTAGCATAGGCTTACTGAGAAGGCTCAGACAATCCGAAACTACGTATGTCAACGTAGGATAAGGGTCGATCCGCCCAAATTAAGATGACACCTTCAGAAAATTGAATTAGATGCTTTCATGTCATGTCTATGTATCATACCCTGACAAGGTGTGGGGTTGCTCTACTGGTCGGGCTAGGTACCAGACTTCACGTACCCATATGGTGATTTCATATTGTTAGTTATACTCCCACAAGATACAACTATGCATATGTACTTAAAATATTTTTACTCATGTTATAAATTTGTTTATGTCAGATGACGTTCATGTTCATGTTCAAGTTAAAGTTTCAATTCCTATTATTTCATGTGTTTGCTTATTCTTTCAGTTGCTTTACATGCAGTAAAATTCAAATGTACTTGTGTCCTTTTTTGCTCGAGCCTGCATTTCACGGTGCAGGTACTGAGTTTCAGAACGACGGATCTGCTCATTAGGAATTCATCAGTATCAGCTATTGATGAGCCCCATTTCATCGAGGGTGTCAGTTTGATTATTTTCATATTATGCATTACAGTAGAGGTATGTTAGGGTCTTGTCCTGGTAAAACAGTTTTGCAGCCAGACTCATGTCCCAGAGATTTTATAGACTAGTTTTAGCATGCCATGTCAGATATTCAGATTTACTATATATTTTTTTCCAGATATTTTCGCTATTATATTTCAGACTATTTTTTCAGTATCCAACTTTACATGTTTTAAATCATTGTTATTGCATGCTTTTGATGCCCATGTTGATTTAGCAGCTCATGTGGTTCGCTCGGTCACATGAAGTCAGACACCGAGTGTCGTGTTTCGCCTAGGCCATGATTCGGGGCGTTACATTATTCCTTGTGGGATTTGATCCGAAATCATAGTTAGGTAAATTATATTGCATACGACCGTGTACACTTTCTCACTTGAGGAGTGGATTTTGACGTTATTAATTTTGGTTCCATTGTCGGGAAACAATTTGGCGTGTGTGAGTTAGTTTGGGAGTTAAGCTTACTTGCTTTGGTCCAAACTTGTGAATATTTGTGTAGTTATTATCTTTGTGTTTGTTTATTTTCTTAAATTTTGTAAATGGCACCATAGAATAAAAATTGATCGGATGGTAGTTGTTCATACTTAGATGACCCTCGTCCTTATTGTAGGACTCATGAAAAAATTGTTTAAGTTTTTTCGAGGACATTGTGCGCACAATTTCAAACCTATAAATGGAGTATTTGTGATAGGTGCGATGGCCAAAATAGTCATTGGGCTAATTGTACTTATTTTTCCTTCCCTTCCCCGAACCCCCACTACGATGATTCTACTTTTGATTTTCATGATGATAGGGATATGAAAGTGGAAGAAGTTTCAAATGCTCAAAATGAGAAGATAATGCTCATGTTGAAAATCATTCTTGACAATACGGAAAATAAAAACTTAGCATTCGAGGACTTGAGGTAACCATATAGGAGTTGTTTGGTAGGATGCATCATAAAAAGAATGCATATGTTAGCTTTGGTATTATTAATTCCTTGTTTGATACACTTTTTCAACTTATGTATAACTAATACTTGATTCGTTATATACTCTATTTGGTTCACCTATGTATAGCTAGCTAATACATATCAAATCATGATATTATCAATATCAAAATTATTAATACATGCATAAGTTTAGTTAAAGATAAAATTACCCTTCTAATTTCTGCGCCTAAAAGGGAGAACTACCGTAGTTGCAAAGCAGTGGCTATATTTTCCATTTGAAATTCTTGTTCTTCTATCTTCTTCTTCTTTTTTCCTGATTTTTCTCCAGTATTATTTTCGGATTTAGATTTTTCAAGTTCTGTAAGTTTAAAATGTTTTTTCCGTTTAATTAAAATTTCCCCTTCTTTCAGCTACAAGGGCAGAGATTTGAGGATTGATTTCTTGTGGCTTTGTTCTGGGAGCATATATTTATTTCAATTCGAGGGGTTTTTTTGCCCATATTTTGTTTCAAATAATTTTAGCTTTTTAAATATAAGACCATTAATCGTGGGAGAATTTTGTTATAATCCGATTTTTTTACACATTTAAATTAGTTATGTTAATTAAGGACGGAAATACATCCGCGGCATATGCTCTTCTAAAAAGATAAAGTGTGGCCCGATTATTGATTAGATTTTACATATCCACAAATTTAAAAAGCTAAAGAACTTGAGAGTATTTTAGTGAACAAGCAATTATATCAAAGATTATGCAATGCATGTCATTTCTATACACCAAATCAAACGGCGAATAAGAAATAGTCGCAGCATAATTAATGTTAGCATAACTAATACCAGCATTACTAATACATTATATTCAATACTATTTTTATACACTCTACCAAACGGCCCTTAATGACTTGAGTCAAGCAATTAATTGCAATGACAAAGCTATTCACACCTTGGAGGATCAAATGAAATCATTGATTGAGGCTCATAATATTCACCAACTTGAGAGTGTTGAAAGTAGTCAATACATGGATTTCACCATGGGTGGATTACAAGTTTTGAATGACTCTCACGATGGAGAAAAACTTGACAAAGTGGACATTGTGAGTCAAGATTGGCTAATGAATCAAGCTTAACAACTTGGAATCTATGGAGATTACCGTGAAGACATTTATGAATGATAGAATAATTTCTAAAAGTTTCATGTTGATCAAAATCAAGAAGTGGAGCTACTTGAAATTGCTATCCGGAAATCGGAGGCCGAATTGAATGTAAAAATTGACGCAAGTGGTGTTCAACATCAAATGGTCATGAATAATAGTTTTGAGTTGATTTTTAATAAAGAAGAGGGCAAGAGTGATTTTCAAAAGCTAATGGTGAATTACCAACCAACCAATCAATCCAAAAATAATGCAAGATTGAAGAAATGATATTAGAGTTGAATGAAAAAGTTGATGAAATGATTTTTGAAGGCTCTAGTTCATTTATGGATGAGGATATCAAAGATGAGACAAATTTGGAATTTAGGCATACTGTACCACATACCATCCATTTTTCAATAGTGTGCATAGTTGGTGATATTGAAATTGAGCTAATTGAGCTTATGGAGAAATTTGGTATTGAAGAACAATGTATCTTTATTTTGAAGTGTGCGATGGTAGGAAGACAAAACGACATGCCTCACTTAAAGACCAAAAAATGCAAAATGCGACACTCGAGAGTTGATCTCTTTGTTTTTCTACCACCTCCCCACGAGCATCCCCAAAATCTTGATTCAAAGTTGGAATGCAAATTCATATCCTTCAAGGGGAGGAAAAAGTGATAAAGTTAACACATGTCGTGCCACAATCTTAAATACGATGCTTTTTAATGGCAACCCATATTTTTTTAATTTTTAATTTAATTTTGTAATTTTAATTTTTAGATAGTTTTTTTTTACGAAAAAGAGTCGGATATACCCCTCTACTTTATTCTATTGTTCAACTTTATCCCATTATACTTTTTGGCCATTTGAACCCCTATAGTCAACAAAAGTTCTAAATATACTCTTACGTTAACGGAATTGACACGTGTAATCATCGGTGCAAAAAACCAAACCCACCACTTAAAATACCTAATAACCGACCCAAAACCCAATCCAATTACAAATTAAAACAAAAACCCCAACAACTTTATTACATGTAGCCGGAATTCTTTCTCCGGCGCTCTAAAAAAGAAGGATAATAGTTTGGAACAGTCGATTGAGGCCTGAGGAAGTAATTTCTACGACTAAAAATACATGTAGTGAGATTGGAGGAACAAACTGAAACAGGGGTGTTTCGGAGCGGTGGTTCAATGGTGGCCAACCGTGGTTTCAGTTGGGTTACGGAACAAGGGATGGTGGTGCGAACAGGGTGGTTTGGAGATGAGAACAGTTGTGGAATGGTGGGTCAATGGTGGTTTCATGTTGTGGAACGACTAGTGGTGCGATAAAGTCGTGCAAACGCCCAAAAAATCAAGCTCATCAAGATTGAAATAAAAGGGCGATGATGATAAATTTTACCACAATCAGAAAATGAAGGAAACACAAAACCCATCTACCGCAATTTTCAGATCTCCATTACAATTTGTCTTCTAATTTTCCAAAAATTTACACTCTAATTCCTCAAAATCTTCAATTTAATGACTTTAGAATCAGTTGTTGCTGAGGAATCTTCCTTCATAGAATTGTTTTATGAAATCCACAAACAGAGATCTTTCTTTGTTCTTATCCTTCATTTTAGCCTTCACGAACAATTCAATTTCATCAAACCCAGTTCAAAATTCAACCAACTCAGATCAGAAAACACGAGAATCAAAGCCCTATATGAATTTTCTGATCGAATTGTCCTCGTAAACCCGTTAACCCAAGGATGGTTGTGGTAGAAAGTCGTTCATCTTCGAGCTTTGATTCTGTTCTAGGTGAATTAATGAGTAAACAAGGCCAGCCACCAGCTTCCAAAGCATCAATTGATGCACTTCCACGCGGAGATTTGTGAAGAAGAAGAAAAAGGGGTGTGAGATTTTTTTGGTGGAGTTTTTATTTTAATTTGTAATTGGGGTCGTGTGGGGTATTTTAAGTGGTGGGTTTGATTTTTTGCACATGTGATGCCATGTATCAATTCCGCTAGGGTAAGGGTATATTTAGAATTTTGGCGGAATTTAGGGGCTCAAATGGCTAAAGGGGAGTGCCCTATCTACTGAGAGAATGCAGGCAAACTCGGAAAAGAAGGAGCGACTCCCGTCCCTAAACAAAGCACCAGTCAACTTTTGCCTTCCTTCTCCTGAAGAAAGCTAAAAAGCGCTGTTTGATGAGCTTGCGTAGTATTAGGTAGTTTTCAAGCGCTTAGCTTCTGCTAGTGGTGGGGCGGCAAGGCTATGTTGTTCATAATAATGAAATGATGCCTCCACCGAATGAAGACAATACCCACCATAGGGAAAATGAGTAATTAGAGCACTGCAGTTCCCGTGCTGAAGTTGCATGAGTTTGGTTCCACCACCATTAGAGATTGGACATATATATAATCTTTCGATCACCTAGCAGGCCTTTTATTTGGTAGGTAACATCGCCAAAGCGTATCATCACGACTTTCTTATGTTATGGGGTCTCGAAGACTGAATTTAGCTGCCAACCCTAGTCAGCAAGCTGAAAAATAGTTTTTACGGAAGCTCTTTCTTACCAGTCAATCAAGTAGTACAAGAACTGTGGGAATGGAAATTGAACTCTATGAGATCGAATCTCAAGGAAGAAGCGGGAAGAAAAGGTTGGTTGCACACCTGTCGACGAAGACGAAGGAAGAAATGGAGCGCATGGATACAAGCTGCGAAAGTTCATCCATAAACAGTAACCCAAGCGTAAAGGCGACCTTTGGAGATGGTCACGTCAGCGACGGCAAGTGGATCATCTTCTCCTTCCCGTTGCGCTAAATAACTTGGCCCAGGATTTATGCCCGAAATTTAAAGAGCCATCAATCACTATGATCTCTTTCTTAGAAAAGAAATTGCATAAATTCTGCCTTTTTTTCTCCCATGCTTTCCGTTGGTCAACAACCAACTAAAGTGCTCAATCTTTATTGCGGATCCGGGAATAGAAATAGGAGTTTGCTGTTGTGACAATATTTCATTTGCTCCTGCTTTCTTGACCACTGACAGGAATACCAAATCCGCTCCTTTTTTCTCCGACCTGGAGTGGATTCTAGGGGAAGGGCAGAGCCTCACATTGCAGTAAGAAGGTGTGATGCAGTCAAACTTTACCCTATTTCAATGTTGCCGCTAAGCAACATTTTTTGATGATGGTGAAGAGTATTCTCCCACAATGTAGGGAAAGAAAAGAGAAGGAAAGGGAAGGTTCTGCTGAGACTCAAGTCCCCCTGCCGGGAACAATAAAAACCACCATCTCGGAGATCCATAAGGGGTCAGAGAGCAGGGAACTCCTTGCCTTAATTGGGCTTTCTGGCAGTGGGAAAACAACCTTGAACAAGATATTGGGAAGAAGATTGCGATGTGCCTTAGTTTCGTTTCTCTTTATGCATCTTTCTTTTTTAGGAGATGTATTCCACATTGATTGCCTCAACCTATCGATTGAGTGAGTTGGAGAAGAAAGGCTTAGAAGGCTACGACTCTATAAGTTTGCCTTTCTATTTGTACCAGTTGAGTACGTCTGCCCAAGATCCAGACAAAAAGCTTTGCTAATATCGTCTAGCATATTATTTTCCAAGTAACTCTCTAGCTCACCGATAGGTATTACACGCTCCAAATCCCTAGGTGAGAAGCCATCGGCATTCCTGAAGGTTGATATAGCAGAAATTCCTTTGTCTCCCGGGATCTACCATAGGTTGGGTTTGATAGCCGCTTGAACTTTCTCCCTCAAGGATATGAAAACGGGGATGTGATTCGCCGAGCTTCAAAAGGATAGTCGGATATCCATGTACACAAGAGAATCGCTTGGGAAAAAAGGGCATCGTTCTCAAGCGAGATGGGGGACTTTCGGCTATGCCTTCCCTGTGAACTAACTCAAATAGTACACTACAATGACTTTCACTATAGGAATATTACTTTAGAATATGCTTAGCCCTCGAAACCTGAGAAATTAGCCTGTTTAAGGAGATATTACCACCATACCTTCTTTTCTTTCTCCTCTTCCGAGCCACAATAGAGATTTAAAAAAATAAAGAGCAAAGAAAAGGTGAAAAAGACCAAACAAAAGACTATTTTTTTGACTGGGGAGAGAACTAAATCGAGTCCATAGAAAGTGAATTATAGACCCACTTATAGCCAATGGCTTCTTTCCCTAGAGGAAGAGAGACTCAATCCCAAGTAGCAAACCATTCTAGTGCTACGATCTCTTTCTGCCAGATGTCCGCTCACAAAAGTCATTTATCGAGGAAGATGAATTGAATGTGCAACTTTTTCTTCTATAGCAGTCTATTTTGTAGTCCTATCTTCTAGAATAGAAGGATCACTTCTGATTTTGTTTCACTCATGGGCAGCTGTGAAAAAGAAAGAGGAGACACCCTGTCAAGGCGGAAGCTGCGGGTTCGAGCCCCGTCAGTCCCAACGGATCCAATAAATATATCAATAAATCTTTGTCTTATTATTTATGTGTATTTTTGCTTCTCTTATTCTTTAAATAATTAAATAAAGTCAATTATTCTTTAAACAATTAAATAAAGATTCGTTCCCATGGTTCGATCCTTCCTAGTAAAATGCGGCGTGTTCGAATTCTGATCGCTTTTACGCGAGAAAGGGGGACCACCCTCTAAGCCTAAGTATTCCCGCCCCCTTTTCGATGTCTGCCTGAGGACCTATGTTAATGTTTTGGAAAGGGGATGTTCGCCTTTTGTAACATCTAGACAACCAACAAGACAAAGAGCAACAATTTCAAATTAGTTTATATCAATTTAGAATATTAGGGCCATTTTTCTTTTATATTAAGATCAATTGTAGACTTTAGGAAAACGGTTTTTGGGTAGTTGCTCAGAGAGAATGGTCTGTGCGCCCGTATTCCCAGTGCGCGGAGGAGCAATGCCCTTCGCACCTAAGTGCCACAGGCTGAATATGCAAGAGTTAGGATAGATCTTTACTACTTTTGAGAGTAAATGAAAAAGCAAGATTTCTCGAACTATGAGGGGCTGTTGAGCTTGCTAGAGCGGTCTCTTTTGAAATTCTCTTTTTTTCCTTTGCGAGGGGATCAATGCCGGACCTTGAACTCTAACTTATTTCCTATTTAGTAGAAAATGCCCTTCCGCATAATCTTTCGTGTGCCACATGAGTAAATTCCTTTACCGAGCTACGAATCCAGGAGGTGGGACCTGTTGGCATAATGCACGCTGGAACGTGGGAATTTGAGGTCTCATGAACTACTACTAAAAACCTACTTTCTTTTTATTTTGTTTGTGGACAAACGATATCCGGTCATGCCTAACCATGGGTATGGGATACGAACGAGTCTGAAAGAGTCTTCTTCAATGCTTTTATCAGATTCATATTTGTTAATTCATTTCTGGTTTACACGACTTCAGGTAGATAAAGCAGCTATAAAAGCTATATTTGTCAATCGAGTAGTTGATTTTGGATTACCGGGTATTCATTCAAAAAGAATGCATTTACCCTTTCTCCCCCTTCCTTCGGCATCCCTGACTCGGGCATGTGGAGAGAGAATGAATATGCCAATTACTACTCTACGTATCTGATGTGTGCTTCGGAGTATTGAAGTGCTGATCGGTTTGAAGGCAAAATCCGATAAGGTTAGGGTACCTTTGATGGGAATTTCTTTACCATCGGCATCCTAGCAATCTAAAAAATAGAACATGGTTGACCTTGCTATTGGGACTTAGCCAATACAGGCTACACCTACTAGACCCATACTCATTACGAATGTGTTCACCAGACATCTGACTTAGCAACCTTCTGCTTAGACCAGCAACGATAAGGAAGGAGATATATGGATAATGTGATATGATCTTTTGGGAAGCTTTTGGACCTAGCGAAAAGGGCTCTAACCCTTCACGCAAGCAAGTGCGAGAGAAGCGGAGCACGAAGCTACCGCTTCCCCCTACCGACTAAAATAAAAAGTATAATGGGGAACAAAGTTCAATAATAAAATAAAATAGAGGGGTAACTGACCTTTTTTTTTATCATTCCACCAAATTTCACAATTTTTGGACATGTATTGGGTAGGTTGAGGGTGTTGGGTGGACTAAACTGCAGGCAAAAACATTACAGAAATGAGAAAGCTAAGCTGAAATATTGACTAACATAGAGCTCTTGATAATTCACAAATTGCACACATAAAAATGTAAATATAATTCCAGGCAGCTGTCCATGCGTATGTAACTGTGAACAAACAAAAGATAAGGGAACCCGCTACCCCTTTTATTTTGTTCCCCTTGTCTTAAACACATAAGTTCCTTACTTGATTCCCCCGCACTGCTGCACACACTTCGCTCCACATCAGTGCTCGGCCACCCTTCACGTCGGCAGCTTCCAGGCAACTCCCTCGCCCCCTTTTTCTTTTTATGTCTCTGCTCATCTACTTCTCCACCCGCGACCTATTCCCCCATTCCCCTAGGGCAGAGTTCGTGTCTTAGTATAGGGCAGAATTGTGTTCGATTTGAGTTCGAAATCTGATATACCTCATGTATTGGTATCTCCCGCTGATTGTGTAAGTTGAACTATAATTCCCTCCATTTGTGGGAGGTAATTCAATTTCCCAAAGGTTGCAAAGAACTGAGTCTCAATTATGCACGCGACTTTCGACAAATTGTGTGAGAGAGCAATTAGTTCGCTGGTGAAGTCTGAGTAACCGAGCGGCATGAGGCGATGCATAGAAGTAAGTGTGGGGTGGTTTAGGCGAGATCAGGAGCACTGAATTTTGTTGGTTACAATGGTGCAGGAAACAGAAATAAGTAACTGCTAAGAATTACAACACAATAAAATTACAACAAACTGAAATTTCAATGAACTAGAACAAGAAACTGGAACAGTTTTGATATGTTGAGTCGAGTGATGACACTCTATCTTTAAGATAAGATTGCCCCGTATATATCCTTTCTACGATCTGGACAATAGTCTCCCAAGATAAAACAACAACTCAACAAATGAGCAAAGGAAACTCAAGTGTTACTTTGAAGAATTTTGAGTAATGAAATGATGCTAGAAAGTTGTAGGAAGAATCTGATTTCGTTTGTATGTTGTCTTCTCTCAACAATTGGCAAAGGCTCCATTATATTGTTGTAGGAGAGGACTTACCAACTGCCCACATAATTGCTGTTACTGCCAAGTAATGGCAATTATGGAGGTAGTAATTCAGCCAAAATAAATGGTGAATTGATGTGCAACGGATTAGCCTTTAGGGAGAGTTATTCAGCCAAAATAAATGACTGAATTGAGTGCATATTAAGGTTGGTTAAAGT
Source organism: Anisodus acutangulus (assembly GCA_029783415.1). Classification (NCBI taxonomy): domain Eukaryota; kingdom Viridiplantae; phylum Streptophyta; class Magnoliopsida; order Solanales; family Solanaceae; genus Anisodus; species Anisodus acutangulus. The sequence goes on along the minus strand of CM056506.1, from coordinate 31,844,317 downwards.
TCCAAAAACCAACAGCCAGCAAAAGCATAAGTTCTCTGCCCAATTTAACTTACTAGAAACTTCAGGGACCAAACTGTAAATATGAAGCAATTTGGTTCCAAAAAGATAATACCAGAAGCAGCCCACAGCCCGTGACCCAAGCCCGGGCGGGATGGCCGGGCGGCGGCGGCGCGCGTGTGGGTTTAGCCTCGAACCAAAGCACATCAAGGTCCTCCCTCCTTCAAACACATGGGATACCCCTTGGGGTCCCAAACCCCAAGCCAACTTTGAGATTATAAACTAAACAAATCTTTCTTCCCCCACCGATGAGGGAGGATTGGTCTTTACCACTTTTTTCCATGCTTCAAACACCTCACTTTGTGGACCAATACCTCTTTCATTTCTCAACGAAATTTGACGATCCTTGGCCCTACGGTCATCCACTTACTTAGTAGATTATGTACGTGTGAAGAACCAAAGTTTCCAACATGCGGAACACTAGTGTTTAAGTCATTAAAGATGGTTGGACGCAACTCCCACCAAAGGCAAATTTCCAACATTTTGTGTCATTTGTGAGAGTTGAGCACTCGTGTATAGTGCATCCTGCTACAACTGCGGGCATATACTGAATTGAATTGCCTTGCTGCATTGAGTAACTAGATGAATAGTCGTTTGTGCCTACGGAATGGTTCTAAATTTCTCATGTTGAGGATTACCATGTGTGCATCTGTACGCACCTATACAATAGCTATGAACAAGCTAAATAATGTCTGTAGCCTAAGTCACTAAAGGTTATGTTGGATACTAGTGAAGTTCTACAAGCTAAAAGTAAGAACATGACTGAGATATCTTTATTGGTGCAATGCATATGATCTGCTAATGTCCAATTACCTTGGCTTGACTGATTTGTGTCCAAAGAACTTCTCTATGATTATGTATACACCTGCTATAAGTGTTATTGGACCACGAGGACTTCTTTATTTTTCAGGAGCGGGATATCCGTTCATATTTATTTTCAGCTAACCTGAATTTATTTTCAGCTAACCTGAAAATAGAGGAGTTTTACTTGTGATGTTGTTGGCACACTGGTCAAATGTTACACTTGCTACGATGGAGATCCAGACGCTTGAGGGGAGTCCCTTTTTACCGTATTTGTTTCTATTTACATGCATCGGGGACAATGCACAATTTTAGCGTGGGGTGTGAGATTTATGCTTTTGTTATTATTTTTTTTGTTTTTGGTTTCTCGCATCTTTTCATTTTCTTATGCTTTTGCATTTTTGTTTGATATAGCTAAAAAATATAGATAGATAGCATTAAATAGTAGTAAGATTCTTGGGTTTCTTCAAGCCACGGTTCTTTCCCTGAGAACGTCTATTATTTTGAACCGGGTATTTTTAGGATTAGCTTAGTGACTAGTAATGAGTAGTTGGTTTTGGTTGTGACGTTTTTTCCCCTTGGCCAATTTTTGTCTTGCTTGGTACCAACACATTTAAACCTTGGCATATGGATTCTTGATTTTTAAAAAAGAAAAATGATTGAAGTAAGGATTCTTGTTGTGACTTTTAGACTCAATGTTTGGCTCTTTTGTTCACTAAATAGTCTCTCTAGACTAGAAGTAACTTTTTGAGTTCATTTGTTTCAATTGGGTTTGGAATACGTATTCTACGTTGATTTTCATTTGCCATGTGTAGTGAGATTTATTTGTGAGTTCTTTTGTATATATTGTGGTCTAGAACTTGCCCGGAATGTGTTTCAAGGAGAAATTCTAGGTTACACTTTGTTTGAAAAATGATGTTAGGCCTTCCTTGGATCATTTTGTGCCTTAAATTGTCTATCCTTTGCATGTTTTTCCTAATCAACCCCCTTTGAGACTTGAACCTTACAAGTTTTACCCTCTTGTTCTTAATTATCCTATCTTTTGACATCCTACCTCTCTAAGTATTTTAAAATAGCAAAATAGGCTAAAAGCCTAAGTTTGGGGGTGATGGTTAGTAAAGTTGTGAGGTGTGAGTTGCTTGAAAGGTGAAAAGGTGGAGAAAAAAGAGTAGAAAAAGTGATACCGTCCTTGTTAGTGTTAACAAAAGAGAAGGAAGAATTAAAAGTTGTGACTAAACGGAAGACTAGGTGGTGGAATGAAAAATGAAGAAAAGGGTGGAAAAGTTTGAAAGGACGTGCTTTGATTGTTGCAAATTGTAGTGCTTAGGGAGGTTTTGAGTCACTATTTTCATAATTATGCCTTACCTTAACCAAAAGCCTACATTCCAACCTTTAAGTCCTAATTGATTTTGAATCAAGTAAGTCTACATTAGTGGAGAACTACATAAAGTGCAAGCCCACTACTTGTCTGCATTTGAACATCTTTTGAGAGCGAGAGAGAGTAAATTCTTCCCATTTGTGTTTTGGATTGCATTTTCTAAGTGTGAGTTCTCTCTTTTAAGTGTGAGGGCACATGAGAAATTTGAGTTGTGAATTTGTTCTATTTTTCAATTGAGAGGAATGAATAAAATAAGTTATTTTGTGATAATGAGGCAAATTTTGAAGCTTTAATGTCATAACTTGATTGTTACTTTGACTAACTTAGTGTTTGAGCACTTGAATGAAAATGAAGTTTTTGAGAAGTTGGTGATTCATATGTTGTGGATTAATTGTTAATACCAATCAAAGTCATGTGTTTGTGCTTATAGTAGACTTTTTGACTCCGTACGACGGTGCACTTTTTAATTGAGTCCTTAGAAAGAAGTTTTATGTTTTGATTTGCTTGAACCCTTTAGGAATAGACACATTTTAATATAAACCTTTTAGGACAGGTACCTTATTAATCACAACCAATCATTTTAATAAGGAAAAGAGTAAAAAATATCCCTCTACTTTGTTATAATAGCTAAAAATATCATCGTTACAAATTTGGATAAAAAATACCCCCTTCTGTCATTAAGGTTTTTAAATATACTCATGTCTTGATGGAAATCCTCGAATCCCCCAAAATAAATCGATTTCATTTTTTAAACCTGCTCCATCATTTAAATTCAACCCAACTAAATAAAAAACCTACGATCCCCTTATTTCCCCCAACTAAAGGGATGAAATTGGCATGAATTTGAGTTGTTAGAAGCTGGAGAGTATGTCTGCCTGCATCTCTTGAACCTTCTGTATGCTCCGACTCTCTTCTGCTTCTGCTTCTCATTTTTCTATTTTTTCCTCCATTCCCTACTTGCACGTTTGTGATTCAGATTGTCATCAACTTTACTTCAATTAACCAGACGTGGAAGTTCTATGAGCCTTCTGGAATGCCCACAAATGTTTTAATTTCTCAATTGTGCGTGGATAATATGAGAAACAACATTATCTGTTTTAAGGCCAAAGACCCATTAAACTTGGGTGATTTGCACAAGTAGAGGTTTTTTATTTGGTTGGGTCAGGTTTAAATGATGGATCGGGTTATTTTGGGGGGTTTCCGTCAAGATAGGGGTATATTTGAAAACTGTATTTTTCACCCAAATTCGTAACGGAGGATATTTTTAGCTATTATAACAAAGTAGAAGGGTATTTTTTATCCTTTTCCCTTTCAATAATTAAAAATGACAAAATATACTCACCAAAACCTCTTCATTAAGGTTATTTTTGTAATAGCTAGCTAGTCTTCTTATCCTAAGTAGTATAAATAGTATACTTGTCATTTCATAGAGTAGACTTTTGATGATTGATGAACTGAAAGTAAATGTCTTGTTAGCTACTTTGTAGTGTTAGCTTAGTGATAGCTAGAGTAGTGATAGATTATAGAGAGATAGCACAATTAGGGTGGATTCCTTGGTTGTCTATTGAACTAGTTCATGATTCTCACATGAGATCACTCAGTTGTGGTATCATCTTTATAGTATAGGTACTTTTATTGAATAATCTTTAGGAGGTCTTTGGTTCAATATATCTTTGGTTGCCTACTGATTTCAATTTTTGTCTCTTGCTTCTATCTTGATTGATGTTTGATTTGGTTTATTTCATTGAAATAAGGTCTAAACTTTCATATAGTTTAGGTTGCTTTGGATGCCTAGATTGTGTCAATCTTCTATCCTTTAATTTCCGCATTCGAATCCTAGAGTTTCTTCTTCTTCTCTAACCATGACCCATTTCCCTAAGGCAGAATGCAGGATTCTGTTTGATTTGAGTTCGAAACTTGATATACCTCATGTTTTGGTATCTCCTGTTGGTTTAGTCAGTTGAACTATAATTCCTAACATTTTGGGAGGGTTGAACACTCATTAATCCTCATAAAACTAAGCTAACTCTAGGATGCCAACAACCTGTTCGACACATTGTATGAGAGATGAATTGATTCGCTGGTGAAGTCGAGCGACATTAGGATATGTGTAGAAGTAAGTGGGGGGTGGTTTAGGCGTGATTAGGAGAAATGAATATTGTGAGAATTACCTACTCGCTACAACATGCGGACATATAGTTAATGTTGTCGAGTGTGTATGTTTCAACTGCTTTTCCTTTGCTCAAAGTGTTTGAAAATGAGTTTACTTGCTAAATTGAACCATGAATATTATGTCTTGACTAGCTTCATTGGTTGCTTCTCTATCGACACCATATTTTGATGAAATGAATTGTGTTTGTTTCCTTGTGGAATGGTGATGTTAGGACTTTTTTTTATGTAAATTGTGATGAGATCTTTTATGGTGAATGATTAGTTGGGTGCTTCGTTGTTATCAGTACATTCGACATGATTAGGGTGAGAACATTTGAAGATGAAAAGCTCAAGGTTTCAGGCACCTTCCTGTTTGGCATCCGTTACTTTTTTTCTCTTCATTTTCTTTTGCGGAAGGGGTGGGAGAGAGAGATAGGATATATGTAGCAACTCAATTGTACAGTTATAAATTAGGAAAAATAGTCAAATAGAGGGGGGTTAGGCACCTATTGTTTAGCAGATCTTGATCCACACAAATTTTAGGTATGTTGGATCATGACTTGTTTAACTCAACCTGTTTTGACCCCAAAAATGTGTTTTTTATTCATAAGTACTATGACCCGCCACTAATGTACGAGGTTTATAGGAATACTTCTAGAGGGATTAACTTTACAAACATTCAAATATGACCAAACTTGCTCATTTTATATGCCTTTTAAATTACTCAAAGAGAGGAAACCCATCTTGGCTTATTAATGACCTCGTACATTTGATCTTCCATTCATTTCCTTTGAACCCTTCTTTGGTTTAGAAACAAGTTATGCCGGGATTAGTAATCTAGGAGAGTAGTAATGTTGGGATTGTATTTCTCTAAAACAAAAAAATGATGAAAAATTTCTCAAAAATATGTAGGGATTGTAATGTAAGCATTAGTAATGTATTTTTGGTGTAGGTTCTCTTCCTTTGGTTTACTACTTGTATACGGTCTTTCCCCCCTTTTTTGTTAATAAAATAATTTACGTGATCAAAGAAAAAAAGTAATGTAGGGATTATTAATGCAAGGATTATTTCATGTTTAGTTTGATATTTTACATATTAGTATACAATGTACAAATTAAATTATTTACATTTTATGAACGCTTGACACTCCATTCTCGAAGTAATCTGGAAGCCTTCCCTTGAGAACACAAATATCTTAAAGACAATAGACCCATCAATTCGGGATCGGAAACATTCTCCCTTTTGATGTGATTTGGCCATCTGGGTATTTCCATTCAGCCGGGAGGTTACTGTTCACGATTGGCCACATTTATTTTGAAGGTGACTCCCGCCCGCTACTCCTTGGCAGCATCCTCCACACCGGCCGCCACTACTTCGTCGACAACTTTTTTTCAGGCAGTCTCCGGCGGTCCTTCCCCTTTTTCCCTTTTTTTCTTCTCCTGCTCTATTTTTGCAGGTACCACCAGATTTGCCACGATGTACATCCGGGTTCTATCTCTCCGTTATTCTGCCTAGCATCCGGGTACAAAAGTTTTTCGGCAGCGAACAATGGTTTCCGGTAAGGAACAATGATTTTAGGCAATGAACATTGTTTTCGGCGTGTGAACCGGTTCTATCAGCCTGAAGTTGGTTCCTCCAGTTGCCCGTACTCAATATTTGTTCTTATTGCGTGTTGCGTTGACTTTACATTATTGCCTTTATTCTTCTTGCCCTCTGTTTAATCATTTTGGTCTATAGTAGCCTGACTTACCTCTAGATTCTTGCTAACTTGTGCTTTCGTATTGGTTCCCGTGTGTCTTAGCGTTAACCTTTGACTAGTATTTTTTTGCTCTAGTGGCTTTGGTGAATGATGGTAGACTAGGGTCATATTCTCGATCGGGGACGGGGGCGAGGGTTAGGTGGGGTAAGAGAGATGCTAGGTTGAGAATAGGGTCTTAGAACATTGGGACTTTAACAGGAAAGTCCATAGAGCTAGTTAAGATTCTTAAGAAGAGGAGGATTAATTTAGCATGTGTCCAGGAGACTAAGTGGGTAGGACCTAAGGCTAAGGATGTAGACGGGTATAAGTTATAGTTCTCGGGTAGGTTGAAGTATAGGAATGGGGTAGGCATTTTGGTAGACAGCGAGCTAAGGGATCAGGTGGTAGAAGTTAGGAGGGTCAATGACAGGATGATAGTGATTAAGTTGGTAGTTGGAGGGTTCACTATGAACATTATTAGTACGTACGCACCGCATGCGGGCTTGGACGAGGAGGAGAAGAGACGCTTTTGGGAGGATTTGGATGAAGTGGTGGGAGGTATACCACCCACTGAGAAGCTATTTGTAGGAGGGGATTTCAAGGGACATATCGGGTTACTTTCGAGGGGTAATGACGACGTGCATGGAGACTTTGGCTTCGGAGGCAGGAACGGTTAAGGCGTCTCACTTTTAGAGTTTGCTAGAGCATTTGGAATGGTGATAGCCAATTCAAGGTTCCTGAAGGAGGAGCACTTGGTGACTTTCCGTAGTTCGGTGGCTAAGACTCAGATAGACTTTTTGCTCCTTAGGAAGGTTGACAACGGTCTTTGTAAAGACTGCAAGGTTATTTCGAGAGAGTATCTTACAATCCGACATAAGATTTTGGTGATGGATTTGGAGATCAAGATGGAGAAGAAGAGAAGGGTTGTGGATGACAGGTTAAGAATCAAATGGGGGAGTTTGACCATGGCTAGTGCAAAGGAGACGAGAGAGAGGTTGATGGCCAAAAGGGCTTGGGGGAGTATTAGGGATGCGACCGGTATGTGGGACAGGACGGCCAGTTGCATTCGGGAGGTAGCTAGAGAAGTGCTAGGGATCTCACGGGGTTTACGTGGTGGCATCGAGGGGACTGGTGGTGGAATGGTAAAGTTAATGAGAAGGTTGAAGTAAAGAAAACTGCGTATGCAAAATTGGTATGAAGCAAGAATGATGTAGAGGAGTGGACGAATAGGGAATTTTATAAGATGTCGAGGAAGGAGACAAAACTAGTGGTTACAGCAGTGAAAACGATGGCTTTTGAACGTCTGTATGTGGAATTAGAGTAAAAAGGCGGGGATAAAAAGTTGTACAGACTAGCCAAGGCGAGGGAGAGGAGGGCTCGTGACTTGGATCATGTGATGTGCATCAAGGACGAGTACGACAAAGGACTGGGTGACAGTCTTACTTCCCTAAACTTTTGAACGAAAAAAGAGATAGAGACATTGTGTTGGGAGATTTGGAGCAATATGGTAGGTACCAGGATTTGGGTATTGTAGAAACATTAAGGTTGAGGAGGTTATGGGTGTTGTTCGCAGGATGCGCAAGGGACGAACAACCGGGCCTGATGAGATCTCAGTTGAATTTTGGAATAGCACAGGCAGGGCAGGGCAGGTTTAAGAGGGTGAGAATGCCTGAAGAATGGAGGTGGAGTACAATGACCTTTGTACAAGAACAAAGGTGATATCCAAAGTTGCAAAAACTATAGGGGTATCAAGCTGCTAAGCCACACTATGAAAGTAAAGTTTGGAAAAGGCCGTGGAGATGAGGGTGAGAAGAGGCGTGTCTATTTCCGAGAACCAGTTTGGATTCATGCTGGGGTGTTCGACTACAGAAGTCATTCATCTTATTAGAAGGTTGGTGGAGCATATTGGGAGAGGAAGAGAGACTTACATATGGTTTTCATCGATCTCGAAAAGGCATACGACAAAGTCTCTAGGGAGGTTCTATGAAGATGTTTAGAGGTTAGAGGTGTACCTGTGGCGTACACTAGGACGATAAAAGATATGTATGATGGAGCCAAGACCAGCATACGGACAGTAGGAGGAGACTCGGAGCACTTTCCACTAATGATGGGGCTGGACCAGGGATCAACTCTTAGCCAATTCTTATTTGCCTTGGTGATGGATGGACTGACACGACAAATCCAAGGGGAGGTGCCATGGTGTATGTTATTCGCAGACGACATAGTCTTTATTGATGAGACTCGCAACGGTGTGAACGCTAAGCTGGAGGTTTGGAGACAGACTCTGGAGTCTAAAGGGTTCAGGCTGAGTAGTACCAAGACAGAATACTTGGAGTGCAAGTTTAGTAACGGGAGAGACCTTGAGACAGACGTGGAGGTAAGGCTTGGTACTTATGTCATTCCAAATAAAGGAAGCTTCAAGTACCTTGGGTCTATTATCCAAGGGAATGGAGAGATTGATGACGATGTCACACATCGTATTGGGGAAGGGTGGATGAAATGGAGGCTAGCATCTCTCGGAAACAGCCGCTCTACCTACGAAGGTAAAGGTAAGGTCTGCGCACACTCTACCCTCTCCAGACCCCACGTTGTGGGATTTCACTGGGTATGTTGTTACTTTTTAAATAAAATAAAAATTCTTACTATTGTGAGTGTTACTATTGTGCTAGAAATGCCATTCTAGCATTTCTAGTCCATGCATTACTGATATCCACGCCCGTCTTATTTGAAACTGAGGCATTGTTGTATTACTGATATCCGCATTCTTATTTCACATTTTATACGGCATAGAATAATACATATATTCCCGCATAACTTATGTGGATATTATTTATGAGGAAAACAAAAAGGAGCAACCAAATATTGTATTAATTAATGATGTTTTCTAAATAGAGATTAATTATCCTCAAATCCAAACCAAATATTTATAAGCTTATGCTGATCTTTTTTTGTGGGGTATTAGCTCTTCTAAAACCCAAACCAAACGACCACTTAGATTCCGAACAGACATAGGATATCCTTTGTTATATTTTTTGTACTTATGCTTTGTCTTGAGCCGAGGGTCTCTCGAAAACAGCCGCTCTACCTACGAAGGTAAGGTCTGCGTACCCCTCCCCAGACCCACGTTGTGGGATTTCACTGGGTATGTTGTTGTTGTTGTTATTCTAGAATTTAATCATGTAGTGAAACACTCTGGATATCTCCACGGTTTGTTGGGCTATGTTACTTTGCAGTGTTCTGGATTTTAGTTGCTTGTCTGCTAATTGCCAGTTTTAAAGGGTTTCTTTGTTGAATAGCCAGGATAAGATGACTAGTCTAGTAATTAGAATGTGTTAGCAATTCCTCTGTTTCACCAGTTCCTTTATATGATGAGTAGCAGGACTATTTCACGGCATCTCTCCTCTCGTGCATAGCGCTACAGTGGTAGAACGGAATTAGGAAGAAAAGATGCTCTCTGGTTCTGCATTAACTTATATTTCTCTTTGTACATTCACCTTTTCTAGTAGGGCTGAGCACCAGGGGTGTGTCAGTGTATGAGAAGCAACAGACAACTTCTAACTATCAAGTTATACAAGTGTCATCTCATCCAGAGACTGAAAGATTTTAGATTAAAAAGATGTGGGGTGTTCATCAGTGCAGTGTGCACCAGAAAATCAGTGTGCAAACGAGCTTTGGATCTCTATCAAAATGCATATTATATCACCAGCTCTTCCTATTTTTATCCACAAAAAGAAACAAGTGTAAACCCAGTAGACATGCCATTATGATATTTACTTTTTTCTAAGAGCTTGTTTAATGTTCTCAAAGATACTCTTCTTTCAATTTCTAAGGCCCTTTTTATTTATTAATTTGTTTGAGTGGCATAAAGCACATAGCATTGTGTCAGTTAATGTCGCTATTTACTTACTCTTAGCCTATGTGTTTTTCAGTGTTCAACATGGGAACTCAGCTTCAACCAAGAGTAATAGGCATTCCCAGAAGTCAAGGTAAGTAAAAGTTTGAATTATATGGCCATTCTTTGGACTTATAGTACCCCCGCCTTAAAAGGAAATAGAAAAAGAAAACAAGAAAAAAGAGAGCGACTCTTTTTAAGAAATACTCCGTAGTTTCAGAAGATAATAAGTTGGGAGTTGTGAGAACTTGGATTCTCTTAAGAAAGCAGGTGATGTGAAGACCAATGAGCAATCATCACAACTATTACTTATTATATTTCTCCTTTTAATTGTTTTCACACAAGCAAAAGAGAGAAGCCAACACAGACTGGGATAGGAAGCTTGCACCTAACATCTATTCTCAAGTTAAGCTTTGATTTTTGATTTCTTGCTTTCCACTATTTCAATTTTCTTGACTTTTTTTAATCTTACAGAGAAAAGTTTTCATTTTTGACCTTCTCTTATTCTATTTATTATTACCAATATGTGGAAAAAAGCAAATTTGCAATTGATAGGTGTTTTAAAAGTAACTTATTATGATTTTCCTTAAAGATTCTCAGAGAACTGGTTCAGAGTTCTCTGGTTGAAGTACAATATATTACAAATGATACATCATTCTTTTGCCGAATCATCTTTTTTCAGGTCTATTGGATGTAGAAGTATATATTCTACAAATAGAACATGTCTGAGGACTTCCACCAGGAGCAGATTTATGTGCACCTTAAATCAGTCAGCAGGGGTCTCGGCTCAAGCAGAGTAAACGGAAAGTAGGACTTTAATCAAAATGTGTGGAATTACATCTGCTAGAGATGCTGCTCTTGCAGCTGAAGCTGGAGCCGATTTTATTGGTACGATCATATGGCCTAACTCAAAACGTTCCGTTTCACTTTCTACTGCAAATGAAATCTTGAAGGTTGCACGGGAATATGGAGCTGCGCCAGTTGGGGTGTTCGTAGATGATAATGCCGACACAATATTAAGGGCCTCCGATGCAGCAGACCTTGAATTGGTGCAGGTCAGGAACCGTCTTCTTTCACCATTTTAAATTTCTTGTTTTCAGTACTCAAATCCACAACATGTTCAAATTGAGCAGCTTCATGGAAATGGTTCTCCAGATGCTTTTCCAGTTTTAGTCAGGGAGAAACGTATAGTATATGTACTTCATGCAAATGCAGAGGGAGGCCTTTTGAACTCAATTTCTGATGAGGAGTCTTCTCTGGTTGATTGGATTCTAGTGGATAGTGCCAAAGGTGGCAGGTTCAGTTTCTCCTTGTATACCTATCATTGGCACGGCTGTGTATGTAATCATACACTGTCTCTTTTGGACTAAGCTTAATCCCACACCATATGGAGCTAATTAACAACGATGTAATTCCATTTGGTTAGTATTATTAGACTCCTTTTTGAATTCATTCATACCAAAGCAAACTTGTTTTTTGTAACTTTAGCATGATCAAGCAACTGAGTCTAATGTGATAGGAATCAAACCACTAACAGTGACATTGTAATGAGAACAGGAATAGCATTAGTAGCAATGAGGACACGGACCTTTTTAGAGAAGATGAATTCTTAGCTAAGGTTGAGTAAGTGTTGGACTGTAAATTATGAAATCGAATTTGTTATCAACCTATCTATATGCTGTCTACTGATGATCGATTATTTTTTTGGTACAAAACTGATGATTGATTCTACTGAAATGAAATTGGGTCTAAGCAGCTGAATTATACTTCCTTTTTTCTCATCACCAATTTTCACTTGGGAAAAAGATTTCCCAAAAGCAAAAAAGAATCTTTTAGAATTTTGGAAGTTCGTCTGTTCAAATGCAGTGGTGGTTATTTCAATTTTTATTTAAGACACGGTCCATTTGAAATTTTCCATGTCAAGATCCCCTGGCCCTTCCCTTTCATCCGACAAGCTTATGTGTTCTCTTTGAACCCACTACTGTAGTTCAACTATGTATTAACATACTTTTGCAGTGGCAAAGGGTTCAACTGGGCCCAGTTTAAGCTACCATCAATTAGAAGCAGACATGGGTGGCTGTTGGCTGGAGGAATTAACCTGGGGAATGTAAGTGAAGCACTTTCTGCTCTTAAACCCAATGGAGTGGATGTCAGTAGTGGCATATCTGGACAGGACGGCATCCAAAAGGATGGGTCACGGATACTATCATTCATGAATGCAGTGAAATCTTTACGCCTTTAGTTAATATTGAATAGAGGCAAACTCCCTAGTGCAGATTGTTAATGAACTGCAATGTTGATGCTGATCCTCTTGTAATTTCTCTGCTGATTATTGTAGGCCAAGACTAATATCTCATGATACATCACATTTGTATTTTTAGAAAAACATCCATTTCTTTGTAAGAGTGGAACTTCCCTCATATAGTTCAATTGGTTGGCTATAAACGTGACTTGTTTGATAGAGAGTGAATTGACTACTCCCTAACCCGTTCTCCCCCCATTTCCAGTTCCAACTTGCTTGACTTAATCAAGTTAGTCACATCCTTGTGCAATTCTAGCGTGATAAAATCTGCATAAGTGATCTTAGGGGATCCACGCACAACAGAAAAGACCAAGGAAAAAAAAATTCTTTATTCCATTTAATTATTACAATATACTATACTGTATGAAGAATTCATTAGCTATGTGGTAACATTTCACGCCCACACTCATCTCACTCTCCCTACTACTATTCCGATCGAGTGAATAGTTCCACTGCACTCTTAATCAATTTTCAGATCTATTCAATTATCTTCCTGATTTAGAAGAAATGATGAGAGAAATCCTTGACATCCAAGGTGGACAATGTGGAAACCAGATCGGATCAAAGTTATGTGATGAACATGGAATTGATCCAACTGGACGCTATGTTGGAACCTCGGATCTGCAATTGGAACGTGTTAATGTGTATTGCAATGAAGCTTCATGTGGGAGGTTTGTTCCCCGTGCAGTGCTCATGGCTCTCGAGCCTGGCACAATGGACAGTGTGAGAACTGGTCCTTATGGCCAGATATTTAGGCCTGATAACTTTGTTTTCGGTTAGTCTGGTGCTGGAAACAATTGGGCTAAGGGTCATTACACTGAGGGTGCAGAGCTTATCGATTCTGTTCTTGATGTTGTCAGGAAGGAGGCTGAGAATTGTGACTGTCTTCAAGGTTTCAAAGTGTGCCACTCACTTGGTGGAGGAACAGGTTCTGGAATGGGAACCTTGTTGATCTCCAAAATCAGGGAGGAATACCCTGACCGCATGATGCTCACGTTCTGTGTTACCTTCACCAAAGGTTTCAGATACAGTGGTTGAGCCATATAATGCTACCCTTTCAGTGCATCAGCTGGTTGAAAATGCTCATGAGTGTATGGTGCTTGACAATGAAGCTCTATATGACATCTGTTTCAGGACTCTCAAGCTTATCACACCCAGCTTTGGTAATTTGAACCACCTGATTTCTGCTATAATGAGTGGGGTCACTTGCTGCCTCAGATTCCCGGGTCAATTGAACTCTGATCTTCGGAAGCTTGCTGTTAACCTGAACCCCTTCCCACGTTTACACTTTTTCAAGGTTGGATTTGCTCCTCACTTCTCGTGGTTCACAGCAATACCGTGCACTTACAGTCCCCGAGCTGACCCAGCAAATGCGGGATGCCAAGAACATGATGTGTGCTGCTAATCCACGTCATGGTCGTTACCTTACTGCCTCAGCCATGTTAAGGGACAAAATGAGCACTAAGGAAGTTGAACAGATGATTAATGTTCAGAACAAGAATTCTTCCTACTTTGTTGAATGGATTCCAAACAACGTGAAATCCACTCTGTCACATCCCACCCCTCTCAATGGCATCCACCTTCATTGGAAACTCAACTTCCATTCAAGAAATGTTTAGGAGGGTGAGTGAGCAGTTTACTGCTATGATCAGGCAAAAGGCTTTCTTGCATTGGTACACAGGAGAAGGAATGTACGAAATGGAGTTCACAGAAGCTGAAAGCAACATCAACGATCTTGTGTCTTGAGTGTCAGCAATATATCAGGATGCCACTGCTGATGACGAAGGTGAATATGAGGACGAGGAGTATGATGTGAATGAGGAGAACTGAAGAAATGCATTATATGATATGTTTCTGATCTCCCTGGGTTATGAGCATTTCTTTTTCTTCTATGTGGCATATTTGTGTACACTTTACTATGAAGTCCAGCTAGTTTTGGGCTCGTGTAGTTTATCAGGAGTGAATGCTGGAGAGTGAGGAGCTTGGGTGTCATGTTGTAGTACTGCTACCTGTTTCTGCTTGAATATTTGTTATAAAAAAAACTGTTCTTTTACAGAATTTATATGCCTTCCTCATTCGTCAATGTGAACTTAGATCACTTAGCCGAACCATTAGCCTCAGTTGTGATTGTTAGTATAATGAAGCATTGGTACTCGATTGAAATCTGAAGATTGACTTTACCAAAGCCATTTATGAGACCCATTAAGCTTGCTCAATTATACCTAATTTTATGTTACTTGGCCAGATAAAAACATTAAAATTGCGTATTTATGTCTAAATGCAATTACAAGGTGGGTGGCTAACCAATTACGTCCTTGTTCCTTCCACTAAATAGTAAAGTGCGCTTTGAGGGAAGAGATAATTAGGGCTGGAGCCGCAGTTATATGTCAAAATTTCACGGGGACCCTATTTGGTCAATCTCATTTAATATTTACCTATTTTTTAAAAAAACATTTAATTAATATCCAGTATTAAGTAACTTCAGACAAAAGGTTGATCTGCTTTCGCTTCTTCTTCTCATCATTTTTCTTCCCTTATCTAGCATTTGAGATTACCATATTTTTTCTATCCATTAATCTGGGGTTTGAATTGTTTTTTTTATATGAAACAATAAGTTCATGATGGTTGAAAAACTTGAAAACAACGACAAACCACATTGTTGCAAACTGTATACCCCTAAGTTCGTGACTTAGAGTAATGATTAAATTTGTTCAATGGTTAAGACACGCAAATTAAAATGATCAAACAATGATATTTTTAATGCTAACGTGATAGGTAATAATGATAAAATATAAAAAAACAGTTTAATAAGCAAAGTGAACAAAGTAAGGAAAGAGATTCTTATTTCAATATTCCTGAGGTTGTCAGCATGCAACGTCTCCGGGAAGTAATAACAGTATGGACTAAAGCACTTTGATAGCTCAAGTAACTATGGAGTGAAACAATTATTAGTGATGAAAAATCAGATGGGTATAAGTGAGGGAGATGAGTGCTATTACAACCTAACCTAAGTAATGTTTTCCCACTATTTATGCCTCTCATAATGATCATTATCTGCACATTTTGCCTCTTAAAACAGTAGTTGATGTTCTTTATGAGTCATCCTGATTTCCTCGGAAACGGCTATGAAATGGACTTATCCTGACTAACCTCGATCGTATCCTCGCTAGTGCATCTCCGGAGCTACACGGGCTTATACCCAGGTCCTGGACTCTCGACGGATAAGATTTGCACACCCTAGACCTACTTACGTGTCAAAATGGGGTGCGACTGTTGAGTCACGCCTACTGCGCTACTATTGCAGACGTGTCATCTCTTATTTGTCCACACGTCCGTACCATATTTTACCCCATATACAAAATGAGTTTGTTAGATTTGTTATTCTTTTGGAAAATTGATAATCGGGATTTGTTCCTTATGATATACTCTCTGTCCCAATTTATATGATGTCGTTTTAGTTGGCATGAAGTTTAAAAAATAAAGAAAGACTTTTGAATCTTGTGGTCTAAAACAAGCCAAAGATATTTGTGTGGTTATAGATCATCTCGTTAAATGTAAAAAGTCAAGTTAAATTGTTGCCAAATAAGAAAATGTATCATTCTTTTTGGGACTGACTAAAAAGTAAATTGTGTCATATAAATTGGGACAGAGGGAGTATGAAACTTATGTTTCGAATATGAGCTTATTTGAAGTAAATTTGGGTGTTGAATAGTGTGTTTGATTGTTGAAATTCAAAAAACAAATTGTTAATTTTTTGGCATGTGTTTATTCATCTGAACTTCATGCGAAAATGCCTAAAGTTAAGCCAAATAATTAACCTGAGCTCATGCAAACATGTTCGAAGTTTAGCTTTATTAAAGACTACCACTTGATATGATACAGGATGGCTCGAGGGTTATTATGGGAGCTACAGTTCGTGATGGAGATCGGCCTCAAATCCATGATGGTCCATGAAGCATTTGCACCATATTTGAGGAGCTTCAAGGGGTCTCAAGTGTGTATCTCCACACTACACACTCATTAATGATGAATGGTGAGCCTTTTAAGGCTATTGGAGTCCCATGTGTGAGGATGGTCAAGATATGATAGATAGTATGTAATTCCTTTGAAGACCATCAAGTACTCACAGATCAAACTATGGAAGATTGCATGGATGGTACGAGTCGACTTGTACTATTTGTGCAAAGAGAGGGACTGGTTATTTGCGCAAAGGCGCTACACTTTAAATCAAAGCCATCATCCCTTGAGAAGACTACCAAACAAGGTCCTTACTTCATTAAGGATATTTTTGTAATAACTAGCTAGTCTTCTTAGCCTAAGTAGTATAAATACTACTCTTGTTATTTCATTACATAGTTTTGATGAATATTGAATGAGAGTATTTCTCTAGTATCTAGGTTTTAGATTGTGGACAACACAGACAAGGAGGAAAGACAGTCGATCAGAGAATGTATAAGATGGCGAGAAATGAGGCAAATCTTGCGGTTACGACAATCAAAATGACAGTTTTTGAATGCTTATATGCAGAATTAAAAGATAAAAGCAGAGATAAGAAATTGTACAAGCTAGCCAAGGTGATGGAGATGAGGGCCCGTGATTTGGACCAACTAAAGTGTATCAAGGACGAGGACGGTAAAATTCTGGTAGAAAAGGCACTCATTAGACGGAGATGGCAGTCTTACTTTTATAAACTCCTGAAGGAGGAGGGGGACAAAGTCATTATGCTGGGATAGCTGGAGCACTCTGAAAGGCACCATGTTATTGGGTTTTGTAGGCGTATTAAAGTTGAGGAGGTTAAGTGGGATATTCGTTTGATGCGCAGGGAAGAGCGATAGGGCCTAACGAGATTTCGGTGGAATTTTGGAAATCTGCGGGTAGGGCGGGTATGGAGTGGTTGATTGGGTTGTTTAATGTCATTTTTAAGACGACGAAAATGTCTGAGGAATGGAGGTGGAGTACAATGATCCCTTTATATAAGAACAAATGTGACATCTATAATTTCAACAACTATAGGGGTATTAAGTTGCTAAGTCACAGTATGAAAGTTTGAAAGAAGGTGGTAGAGATGAGGGTAAGGAGGAACGTGTCTGTCTCAGAGAACCAATTTAGATTCATAACTACAGAAGTCATTTATCTGGTAAGGCGACTAGTGGAGCAATATACAGAGAGAAGAAGGACTTACATATAGTGTTCATCGACCTCGAAAAGACATATGATAAAGTCCCGAGAGAGGTTCTATGAAGATGTTTGGAGGCTAGTGGTTGCATATGGCATACACGAGAAAGATCAAGGATATGCATGATGGAGTACAGTCTAGGGTAAGGACAATGAGAGAAAACTCAAAACACTTCTTAGTTATGATAGGGTTGCACCAGGGGTCAGCGCTTAGTCTATTTTTATTTGCCCTAGTGATGGATGTTTTGACGCAAAAAATTCAAGGTGAGGTGTCATGTTGTATGTTATTCGCAGATGACATAGTTTTGATCGATGAGACTCACGGCGGTGTTATTGTTAAGCTAGAGGTTTAGAGATAGTCTCTAGAAGGTTCAAGTTGAGTAGGACTAAGGCTGAATACTTGGAGTGAAAGTTCAATAAAGCAGCGCATGACGATGGCGTGGAAGTGAGGCTTGATACCCAAGTCATTCAAAAGAGAGAAAGTTTCAAGTATCTTGTGTCTATTATTCAAGTTAATAGGGAGATTGATGAAGATGTCACATATCGTATTGGTGTAGGATGGATGAAATAGAGGCTTGAATCCGGAGCCTTGCGTGATAATAGGGTACCACCAAAACATAAAGGCAAGTTCTACAAAGTGGTGGTTAGACCAACTATCTTGCATGGGATGAAGTGTTAGCTAGTTAAGAACTGTCGCGTTCAGAAGATGAAGGTGGCAGAAATGAGGATGTTGTGGTGGATGTGTAAGCATACGATGAGAGATAGAATTAGAAATAAAGATATTCTGAATAAGACGGGTGGCCTCGATGGAGAACAAGATGAGGGAAGCGAGATTGAGATGGTTTGGGCATGTGAAGAGGAGATGCACAGTTACCCCTATGCAGAGGTGTGAGAGGCTAGCTATGGATTGTTTCAAGAGAGGAAGAGATATGCCGAAGAAGTATTGGGGAGAGGTAATTAGACAGGACATGACACAATTACTGCTCACCGATGACATGACTGTAGATAGGGGATCATAGAGGGCACAGATCAGGATAGAAGGGTAGTAGGTAGTTCAACGTTGTCGCACGTCATAGTACTCTTGTAGTCTCTTGTCTTTTAATTTATTTTAGTATTGGTTGTGTCTCGCACTTCATGGTCGTATGATTTGGTGGTAGTTAAGTTATAGTTATTTTATTTTATTTTTCAGATTATTTTGCCATGCTTTCTTCTTATCTTTAATTCTTCCATCAACTCTATCTTACTTTGTATTGTCTAATTTTGCATTTCTCCCAAGTTGAATCGCATCATTTGGTATCAGAGCGTAGGGTGTGTTCGATATGGAAGAAAATATCATTCATGAAAAATATTTTCCTGAAAAATGAGTTCTTGGAAAACAAGTGAATTTCTTAATTATTTTCTCATGTTCATTTGGTTAGTGGAAATTAAGTGAATTTCTTACTTATTTTCTCATATTTGGTTGGTTAGTAGAAAATATTTTTTGAGAAATACTCACCCAAGCCCCATCCAACGCCACCACCCCACCACCCACCCAAGAACCCACCCTCTACCACTCATCCCACCCACCACCCAACCAAATTCCACCACCACCACCCTCGAACGCACTTCATCTTCACCACACCTCCCACAACACCACCACACCCACCCCAGCCTCACACCACACCACCGTTCCACTAACTCCTCACCCACCCACCCCCTCTCAATATTAAATTTCATATATTTTATTTTTATAAATATTTATAAAAAATGGGAAGTTTTTCTTACCCCCACCCTCGCCCCTTGGCCCCCCTCCCCAACCACAACCCACTCATACCAAATTTAACCATAATTTTTTATAAAAAATTCTATAAAAGTAAAATCAAATATATGAACTAGAAAATTTGGGAGGGGTGGGGACTAGTGGGAGGTGTAGAAAAAAATTTAAAAACTCTTTTTTAAAAAATAAATTTTTTTGGAGGGGTGTCGCGGGGGGGGGGGGGGAGGGGGTGGAGTTTTGAAAAACCAAAAATAAAAAATTTTAAAACTTTTTCATTTAAAAATATAAAACAATCGGAGGGTGGTGGAGGTGGGTGGGTTGGGGTGGGGGTTCGCAATGGTGGGAGTGTTTGTGTAGAAAACCAAAAATAAAAATTGTTTTAAGCAAAAGGGTGGTGGTGTGGGAAGGGGAAGGGGTTAGGGGTTCACAACTGGGATGGGGTGGTATAGAAAACCAAAAATATTAAAACTTTAAAAATAATTTTGGGAGGGGGTGGGTGTGGGGTGGAGGAGTGTCGAGAGGGTAGGGGAGTGGTGTATAAAATAAAATAAAAAGTAATTTTTAAATTTTTAGGGGTGTGGTGAGGGTGGGGATGGATGGGGTTAAGGGGTGCATTGGGTGGTGGGAGTGGTTGGGGTTTGATGGTTGGGTGGTTGGGGGTGAGTTGAGTGGTAGTAGGGTAGTTGGTTGAATGCCATTTGTAAGACTTGTTTTTCCTACTTTCATTAGTGAAGTCATTTTCCTCATTTTTGAAGAACTTGTTTTTCTAAAGAAATTATTTTTCAAATTTATTGACCAAACTAAATGAGAGAATTGGAAAATGTTTTCCTCCGTATCGAACACACCTTTAAGCTAAAGGATTTTCTCTACTATTCTTAATTCTAGGTTCTTCTTATTAGAAAATCACAAAAATCTTAAAATTTTGAAATTCACAAAAAATTGATTCGTTGTTGGATTGAGTGTTACTATTGGTACATTTGGACTCTTAGAGGTTGAATCTATGACATACTCAAATTTTAAGTGATTTGGTGGTGTTTTGAGTGAAATCATCATTGGAGGACCTTCAACCTTGAGGAACACCAAATGGGTCTTGGTGAATTAGTGTTCAATTGATTCTGAAACTATTGGGGTTTGGTTTCCTTGTTGAGAGGAAGCTAGAACTGAAATTTGAGCAAATTTGGAGTTGATTAGATACTAGTTGGAATTTTGAAGTGCTTTTCATTATTCATCAAGTTCATCTTGAAAAAGAAGACAAAAAGTGGTGTTTGATCCAAAATTCTCAAGACAAAGTTGGAAAAAATGTTTTACTGACCAAAATTAGCAAAATATTTGAAAAAGTGGCAATCCAAGTACAAGGAATAATCAAAAGAAGGTCACCCAAACGGATCCCAATAAAAATTGGCATCACAAAAATTTTGGCTGCGTTGTGCAATCTGAGATTTGCGGATCTTGAAACGAATAATGTCTATGAATCGCGGATGAATCGCGGATCGTGACAGAAACTTTGGTTTACCAAAAACACGATCTGTTGTTCACAAATCAAATCATGGATCATGTCTTCGAATGGTGGATGAATAGCATATCGCACATAGGTTTACCAGATCGCGCTTTTTCAGGTTTTGAGTTCTAAATCCGTTCCAATTCCATTTCTTTTCACTTCATTGAATCTATAAACTAATTAACAACGAGCAATTGACCTTGATTGATTATTAACTAGTCTTGTATTCGAATTTCTTTTGTGCCAATTCATTTTGTGTTTTTCTCATTCGATTTCGTCGTGAATTACTTGACTCTTGTCCGTTTGCTTTGTTTATCCGTTCTTGGTATCACATAACTTCCACTCCGAACTGATTCTTGGGTATTACTAGGAAACATTTTGAAATTATAGATTCTTGACGAGTTTAAGGATAATCCATTGAGAGAGAAAAATGCAAGAGTGGTGAGAACATTCTAGTGGTGCTAGCCAATCACAAATGAGTGCAAACACGAGTGTGGTGAGAAACTCTTATTACTAACCTTTTTTGCTCATTTTGTAGGTACAAGAAGAGGAGTTATAAGGAAGGAGATATAAGGGAACATGTCATCCATATAGGATTCTTATGGGAATGACATGGAGGTTTATAACTCTAGCAATGGAGGACATGGCTATGATAGTGATGAAGACTATGGAGGCGATGGTGGTAACTATGATCATGAACCATGTGATGGTGAAGAGTATTACTCTGGAGGCGAATATAAGGCAAATGGGTCTCATGAATCTTATGAAGAAGATAAGGGAGTAGAAGAGCCTAATGAAGAGTCCTATGGTGACGACGAGAGTTTTGATGAATCTAATACTACACACAATGGATATGGAAGCGACTTGAGGTATAATTCTTTCTCACACATACCTCACGAATCAATTTCTGAAGAGTCGCATGAAATAGGAAGTTGTGATGAACATGAACCTTGTGGTTATGAGCTTCGTGGTGAATATGTCTGTGAAGATTGTGGTTTTGAGCATGATACTTATGAAGAGTCTTCTAGTGGGTATTCACGTGCATCGCCTTGTTATACTTCCTTTCCTATGTAAGGTGGTATAAGTGTGTGGGTTGGACCGAGTCGGAGTCGTCCTAGAAAAAAAGAGTGTGCATTTCCTACTTCAAGAAATACAATATCTCATGTTTCTTATCCTAATACAAATGTTCCATACTCTCAATATGGATATAATGTTGAAGGTAGGAAGAAAACATCGATAGAAAATGGAAGTAGAGGAAATTCAATGTATCAAGGGAGGATTAATCCAAAGAGGCGAATTATTAAAACCAAGGTAAAAGTTTGTGATTGTGCGAGATTCTCTCTTGTGCTTGATGATGATTGTTACACAAATTTCACCACCCTTCATGCGATTGAATGGTTGAGGATACCTTGTGTGATAAGACGTGATCCTTATTATGATGAGGGAGGGTATTGGGTTGATATGAGAGTGAAGGTATTCATTACACATGGTGAGTATCAAGAGAAGGTTTGGTGTGATTTGCTTCCCATGGATACTTGTCAGATATGTTTAGGATATCATTGGTTCTAAGAACATAGGATTCCATATGAGCAAGAATGGTACAAGTATGTAGTGGATAAGAAAGGGAGATTTCTCTCTCCACCCATACCCCCTAAAGAAGAAGCAAGTGCAAGTGCACCACTTCCTAGAGTGAGTGATCTTGATTTTTCATATTATGATAGGATGGAGGAAGAATTGACATGATGAGAAATGTTCTCCAACAAATGGTTGCTCAACGCTTGGCCAAGGAGCAACCAACACAAGAAGAGAAGACTATCCCAAGTGAAGTCAAATGGCAGATTGAAGTGAAGGGTCATCCTAACCCTTCAAAAGGAATCTTGGGAGCTCATCCCTCCTCTAATGAACATGAAAGATATAAAATTGAGAGGAGTACGGAAGAGCCATGCGACAACTCTAGAGTGGAAAAATGAGAGGTTGTGCGAAGTGACGTGAAGGAGTTGTCACAACTTATTTCTAACCCTTCTAACCTTTCTACTTATTCTAGTTTTCTTGATCCTTTTGTAGGTACTCATTAGGATGATCACTCGAAACAGTCCCAAGTTTCTTTGAGAAGTGAAGTAACCCAACTCTCTTCAAAAGAGAAAAACCAATGCAAGACACTTGGTTGAGGTAACGAGGGCTATGTACATGAGCGAAAAGGTAACAAAGCTAATCCGTATACTATATTGAACTTGAAGGAACATGTTGTGACTAATAACCAATTTGGTAAGGATGAAATTTTGTCTTGTGTGTAGCATAGTGGCTATTTGCTAAAGAATGATTATATCCTTGTCGAGAGTGTTCACACACTAGTTGATTCTTTTGATGACCGAATTAATTCTTCCTGTGAGATCAATTTGTGTCCACCTAGTGTGTACAATTGTGATTTTATACTAGTTGACTTTATTTGAGGTAATCATGTGAGTAAATCTTGTGACCTTGACATGCTACCAACCAGTGTTGATATTTGTGTTGATCGACTTAATTGTAATATTAATCCACTATTTGAGGAATCTTATGATGTGCTTAATGAACATTCGATTAGTGATGATATTGATAAAGTTGATCCTTTGAACGAATATGACACGCCACCCATATTTAACACATATGAAGATGAGTCATCTGATCTTACTTTGTTAATTTGCTATGAGACTCAAGGTTATGATAGTGTGATGTGCCATGTAGAGAGTCATGACATTGATCCTTTTGAGAGTGAACTTACGTGCCTTCACTCACCAACTTTAGTTGATTACTCTTTTCTTAAAGATAATATTTTATTTGATAATGACATAATTGTTGATGATGATGTGCATGGTTACTTGTTTTGTGATGTGGTGGATGTCGCCAAATTTGGGGATTACAAAGTCTATGAAAATCCAATATGGAAGGATGACGCTCTTACCTATGATAAAGATCTTCCTTTAGGGAATGATAATACACTTGTGGGTAAGGAGTGTTTGAAAAGGGAATGTGAAATTTGTTTGAAAAAGGAGGAGCTTCAAGGGGTTTCAAGTGTGTATCTCCACAATACACACTCATTAATGATGAAGGGTGAGCCTTTGAAGGCCATTGGAGACTCATGTGTGAGGATGGTCAAGATATGGGAGATAGCATGGAAGCCTTTGAAGATCATCAAGTACTGATGGATCAAACTATGGGAAATCTCATGAATGGTACGAGTCGACCTGTGCTATTTGTGCAAAGAGAGAGAGAGGGGGAGTGGTTATTCATGCAAAGGGGAAACACTTTAAATCCAAGTCATCATCCCTTGAGAAGACTATCAAACAAGGCTCTTACTTCATTAAGGATATTTTTGAAATAGCTAGCTAGTCTTCTTAGCCTAAGTAGCATAAATACTACTCTTGTTATTTCATTACTTTGTTTTGATGAATATTGAATGAGAGTATTTCTCTAGTATCTAGGTTCTAAATTGTAGAAGTAGTGCTCCTAATGGAGTGTAGATATTAGTGTACGGTTAGGTTTTAATGTTTTCAATTGAACCTCTCTTTGAATCTATTCATGGTAATTCAAGCATGAGTTCAAGTCTCTTCTCCCTTGGTTGTGATCATTCACTTGATTTCAATCCTTTCTTTCTTCTATTCTCATCTCTAATTCTTCTATCAACTTACTTTGTGTTGTTTAATTTCGCGAATCTCCCAAGTCGAATCATATCACAACTCCAATAAAAATGCCTGAAGTTAGGCTTTGCCAAAACCACAACTTCAATCAGAAAATTCGTTGTTTCATGCAGAAGGGTGCTAGTTTTTGTATTTCCATATGAAAAGCCTAATTACATGAACCCAAATGCCAATTTATTGGTTCCATACTTGATAGAACTCTAGTTCATGTCTATGAAGAGAGGAATAAAAGAAGAGAAAAGATGGAACCAATTTTTGGTAGAAATTTTCGCGATCAATGATTGGACCATGCAAACTAGAAATGATTTTTCTTGGCTAAAGAAAGAGATTAAAAATTGAGAAACTGCCAAAAACTCTAGTTCGTGAGTTTTTCAAACAATTAAAATGTGTGAAGTTAAGATTTGGTAAGGTCATAACTTTAGTAAACAATGTCTGGAGTTGATTTTGACAAGCCATTATATACTTGAAGTCTTTCCAAATCCATAACTTCAAATATAAAATGTTTGAAGTTTGACCTTGTTAAACCCGCAATTTCAGTCAAAAACGCCCGAAGTTGGCCTTGACAATGTTTAGCCTTCACAAAGCCATATTTCAAACAAAAATGACCGAAGCCAGACGCAAATTTTCAACTCTCAGTATCGTACGTCGTAAGTTATTCTAGAAGCGGATAACCTTGCAATTTTTTTAACTTCGGGTATAAATTAAACGGCGGCATCAAATACACTTCGCCCATATTATAATTACGGATTTGGTAAAATTCTATAAATTTAGCTCAAAACTTTTATTTATGTTAAAAAAACTCATTTAATATGTATAAGTAATCTATTCAGAACATAGAATCACGAACTAAGCATTGTAATCGCTCCTCTGAGATAACTCCATTCATGTTTGAAACATCTTAATTAATTATCAAATTCTATTTTTTTTCTCTCGATAAAGTTAAATACTGGTAATCTTTCTCGAGACATGATTAGACCAGGTATACATTGAGAACCTCCAATGGCAGAACACGCTACCAACATATTTCAAAATTTAATTGACTAAATTCTTTAAACTTGTGTTATTATTAAGAGTCAACTTTTTTAACGGAGTGGAACTTCCATCAGGTACACGAGTTGTTTGATAGAGAGAGGATATTGACTACCTTGATAACAACCAATTAACAACTCATCAACTCCTCAACTCCTGGGGTTTCAGTATGGCATGGTAAATGTTTAAATTGATTATTACTATTGAAAGTGACATTTCCTTCCCCTCTCCCCCACTGAGCCACCTCTCGTTTTCTTTTCGGTTAATCTGAATCATGTTTTTACCCCTCGGGTTCTTGGGCAAAAATATCTAGTCTTCATAAGTGATGTTAATTAATCCACGCACATCAACAACAAAAAAAAGATGGTGGGACTGAGTATTTTTTTTATCGTCATATCAGAATACAAAATAATATACTTTCTTGGGCAACCCAACAGAAGGATTATAAGGTCCTGAAGACAATAATTTCTTTCTCCACTCAATTATTACAATATGGCAACAATTGAAACTGCTCTTCTATATAATTATATGCCTTTTCCATTCTTAAATGGGAGCTAACTTTACTTTGTTGAAAATTAGCCTCTGTTGTGGTTATACAACCAACTTGAATGGGTCTTCCAATGGCCATAGTGTTAGTGAAAAAGAATCACCTGCCTAACAGGTATTTTGCTATACTATTTCTGAGAGCCAGAAAGGTTGGGATCAGCTTGATAATATACTACATCACCAGTGTCACTGACATAGTGATCCTCCTCCATGCTTTTTATGAGATATCCCAACAAGTAAATTGGCAGAGGCCCCGACTTCTTTGGCTCCCTATAATATTTCCCTAACACTGGTTTAGCAGCTTCTGTCTGCAAAATTCAATAACCAATCCATGTTAAGACAAGATACTGTTTGGAGCACCTTATTTTTTTTTTACATAAAATGTGAATACTTACTGCTTCCACCAAATGATAGTGTGGGATTTGAGGGAAGAGATGGTGTATCACATGTGTCCCTATGTCATGGTGGATGTTGTTGATCCATCCATAATCGCGGTCAAGCGTTGTAAGGCCTCCTCTGAGATAACTCCATTCCTGTTTGATACATCTTAATTATTAACTCCCAACTTTTTGTTTATAACGTAACAACTACTACCCTCAATCTCAAGCAAGGGGTGATCTGCTTCTTTACAGAATCTTTAAAGACATTAAGAATCTTTAGAGACAGAACACATTAAAACATATTTCCATCCTATCAATTGGTATTCTGGCTTAGTATTTTTAATGGAAAAAACTAACTCCAATGAAAATTATACCTCTCCTCTATACCACGGAAGTTTATCATCATGGCCATGGTGATGCAGGTAGGTAACTAAATCCAGCCACATGACAAAGCCCTACATGTTGTGTTGAATTCAAATAATGAGTCCAATAAGAAGAAACAAAAAGTTAGGGAAAAGGAAGGTTCGAAAATGGACTAACCCAATAGGGGATGCCATAGAGCTTAAGCATTTGGATAGGACCCATAACAAAGGACAAACCGACGAGCAATGCAGCCATTGCCATCCAGCACAAAGTTGAAGTGATGACATCTTTCTTCTCATTTGGGAGAAACAAATCACTGTTTGGATCAAAGTGAGAACCTTTCTTTCCAGGGCTTCTACTCCACTGTCATTATGATGAGTTCCAAGTTAAAGACATTGTTGCCAATTCAAACTCTAAAGAAATGAACTACTAAACTCACCAGATAGAAAGGATATGCGAACAACGGGAAGGGTAGAGTGAACCTCAATTTCTTTGTGGCATCATCCAGACTCTTGAAAATCTTCTCAGGTAACTGGGAAAGCAGCAAATAAGTCAGAAGAGAAGAGGCAAAATAGTTTTTGAAATTATTATTGATGAAACTTACAGGATGCCAGGACTCGTCGTTCTCAACATGTCCATGGTTCTGATGATGTGTCCTGTGGCTTATTCTCCTGAAACCATCATCAAATACACCATTCATTAGATTTTCATAATCTTTAAGAAAGCAAAATCCATTACTAGGAAAAGGAAAGGAGAGTTTTGTAGAAACAAACCATCCATGGTAAGGAACAAGAATGGAAGAATGAAGGATATGTCCAGCAACACTATTCAACTTGTGGTTGTTTGAAAAGCTCCCATGCCCACTGCACACAATTCACAAAGAAATGCAAAATTGGGTTAAGTTTGAGAAAACAAATAGTAATTATCAAAAAATTACACATTATCACTTTTTTTGCGAGTTTCACATCTCAAGTATCAATTGTTCTTTTCTTCTACCTAAACTATCGTCATCTATATATTAAAACACAACTCGAAAGCTGACTACGCAAACTATCAGTTCTTTCTCTTAGTGATAGTTCAAGTAAGACAAAGGAAACAAGTGATAGTTAGAATGTAAAACTCGCCAAAATGTGATATTTTGACCATTATCTCAAAGAAAAATGAAAACTTTGAAGAAACTTTGGAAGATATCATACCAATCATGACCAAGGACGAAGAGAGCCCAAAACATAGTACTTTGAGCAAACCAATAGAGAGGCCAAACAGCCCAATTGTTTAAATAAGCAGCCGCAGCCGCCAGCCCGAATGCAATAGCGACATCCCTCACAACATAACTCATGGACTTCCATGGATTTTTGACCCAACAATGCTTAGGAATAGCTGCCCTAATATCAGACAACTTGAATGGTGGTGGTGCCCCTGGGTCAAAAAAATCACCATTGTTTCTTGTCTGATTATCCTCTTCTCCCACGGTTTGGATCCTAAGCGGTGCACTTACCCTCAATGCCCAGTTCCTCGACAAAGAAGGACCACCCAGATCTGTACGTGAAATTCTCAGATTTATACTGGTAGCCGAAGGTACCTTTGTTCTGGGCTTTGGGTATATTCTTGGGAGTGGTCTGAGACCCAATTCGGATAGAACCCAACTTGCCATTTTGGGAGAAAGAAGAGGAGAGAGATGTTGAACTCTGAATCTCTCTTCACTCAATGAGGAGAGAGATGCAGAGATGTGAAGCTAATGCTAATACAAAGAAAATATAAAAGGGAGTTTGGTGTCAAGTCTCACAATTAATTTATTTCTTTTGGTTGGTCTTTAGGCTAAGGGAGGGTGAGGATATATGTGAAGATAACACAACGGGAATTCTCTCCTTCAATTAGAGCTACAAAAATCTCTCAACTTGTGCTTCTTGTTGATTGTCTTATCTCTTCATGTTTGGGGACCTTCTCCTCTTATTAATATATAGTTGGATGTATGGTTGTCCCGTGGGCTGGGTGGCTCGATCCCGACCCGGCCCGTTCCGCCCTGCCCTGCCCTGCCCCCAAAAAAGGGACGAAGTTGAATGTAGCGGAGTTCGATCTCTGAACGGGACTAGGGCTCGTCCCGCCCGTCCCGATCCCCGGCCCATCCCTCCCCCGTCCCGACCCGGTCCCCTCTTTGCAAAAATAACTGTTGCAACAACGGTCAAATTTCAATTTTGGTCGTTGTGCAACGGCTATTACGGTCATTTTTGACCCCCCACCCCATAAACCCCCTATCCCTTAATATTTATTTTTAACCCCTAAGTTAGTATATTTACACTTTAACCCTATTTCTCAACTATAAATACCTTATTTTCCTCTTCATTTTTTCTCACAAATCTTCCTACCATCTCGCTAATCTCTTAATATATTTCTCAACAAGTCTACATTACCTACTAAATATTATATTTTATTTGTTTATTTGTATCAAAGTTCAAAAATTGGGAGTGAAGTTGGCAACTAGCTTGAGGATCATCCATCGAGCAAAGTTTTAATTTTCAATCTCGATTACACGTCGGCGTTTGGTACCTTCGTTCCTTCTTTAAATTATTATTGTTACTTAATTTTAATTATCGTACTTAATTTTATTTACTTTAATTATTTATTTACATAATTATAAATGGAAGGACTTAGACGTTTGATTTCTGGTAGAGGTACTAGGGTAACAGGGGTAAGGGTGCATCTTCTAGTAATCATATTCCTAGTCCCGGTGATTCCACTCATATAGATGAAACATATATTTGTAATGATATTAATATACCATTAGATCATGAGGTATATTCTGCAGCTGAACCAGACTTTAATTTTGAAAATGAATTAGACAATAATGTAGATAACACACCCACTAGTGCACCTCGACCTCAGGCTCAGACTGAGTCTCAGCCTGAAACTGAAACTGGAATGCCTCTTATTTTTCCTAGTATGAGTTGATGCCCCAAACAATGAAAATTAAAATCACATGCATGAGATTTTTTTGATAGGGACAGTGAGAACTAGCTAGATGTAAAATTTGTCAAGAAGTTTATAAATTTTAAATTGGAAAAGGTCATGATAGGACGGGAGGTTTATTGAGACATGTACAAAGCATGCACAAAGCTAGGTATAACGAATATCTGGTTGAAAAATCGGGTGTACCAATACCTTCTGAGTCGGGACAAGGTTCACATAGTGTCCCCGACCAAGTATAGGGTCGAATTAACCCGATGACGGGGGGAATTATAGGTCATAAATTTGATAAACACAAAGATATGGAAAATAGTTAGTTGCGGTGGAGGGTTTGCCTTTTTCATTTCCTCCCTCTCCTGGTTTTATTAATTACATTAAAGAAACGTATAATCAAGCTTTTAACGGTTTTTCTAGATCAACTGTGAGAAAAGACGTTTTTAAATTTGCACATGAATATCAACAGTATTTACGTTATACATTATATCATTTTAATGGAAAAATGGATATCACTTCTGATATAGGCCGTAGTACTAATGGTAATGATTAGTTAACCGTTACATGTCATTGGATAGATGAGACTTGGTCTATGCAAAACATATTTTAGCATATAGATATATTAATGATAGGCACACTGGATTATTTATCACAAGAAATATTCATGAAATTTGTGAATATTATGGAATTACTGATAAAATTATGACTGTTACATTAGATAATGCTAATGTTAATGATTATGTTGTAAACCTTTTAAAAACTCAATTTACTCCATCTTTTCTCGATATTTTTCATATTAGATGTGCATGCCATATTTATAACTTAGTTGTAAAGGATGGCCTAAAACTTTTTAAAAACATTCTTGATAAAGTACAATTTGCTATAAACTTTATTTTATTAAAGGTAATAAAATACAAAGACGCAAAGAGTATAAAAAAATTTGTCATGATTGTGGACTACCTTATAGAAAAATTCAAGAAGAAGTTTCGACTATGTGAAATTCTTTATACGAACAACTACTTGTTGCTCACGAGTATAAAAGACCTATAACTTTATTATTTAACTCTTATAATCAAAGTCCAACGGATATGCTGGTAGATGATGATTGGGGGGAAAATTCGGAACTTATTGCATTTTTAGAGAAATTTTTTCTAGCTACTAAAGAATTTTTTGGAATTTATTATCATACTATTTGAACTATGTTATTTTATATAGTTCTAATATTTTTGTTACTTAATGAATATATGCAAAAATCAACTTACAAGCCAGCTATTAAATAAATATTTATAAAATTCAAAAAATACTTATTTCCTATTCCCACTATTTATTTTATTGATGTTGTATTAAATCCTTCTATTAAAGTAGACGGTTGTAAAACACTTGTTGAAACGATTTATGAAAGCGTAGAAATACTTCCAACAAACTCAACTGAAGAACCAACTAAAGAAGAAGTTATGTCTAGCATACACAATGAATGCAATATATATATATATATATTACCAACAAGAAAGTGCAAATAATCAACTGGGTTCGGTACCATCTTCTTCTACTTCACTGCAACCTAATAAAAGACATGCGGTTTCTGCAGCTAGTGTTCAAGGTCTTAGAAATAGAATGTTTAGTGGTTCAACTTCTTCACAAGTTAGCGAATTTGATGTCTATGTTTTGCAGGGGGTGTTGTACTGTACGAATCAATTGTCAATGAAGATGGACGTGAACACTTGTTGAGATACCGGAGGGAGAATGAGAAGACATTTCCGACACTATCAAAGATGTCACGAGATGTGTTGAACATTCAAGCGTCATCAACAGCGTCTGAAAGCGATTTTTCTGCCGGAAGATTTCAAATAGGAGAGCACAGACACTCATTGACGGGAGATAACTTGGAGATTGCAGTTTTATTCAGAGATAGGATTAGAGCGAAGCGTATAAGGTGCGGTAAACCGAAGATCAACGAAGAGGAGGACTACAACTACAACGAAATCTTGTCCGAGGGAGTAGGAAGCGACGTCGAACAATTTGACTAACAACTTCCAATTCCAACCGGAGATCCTCAAGACATTGTGAAGAAATTAGAAAAAGTATGGTTAACAATGTAATTTTTTTAATGTCAATTTTACTATAATTTGCAACTTTTGAACAACGAAACAAAGTTGCAATTTTGAAATTGTATTACAAAAGAATCATATTTCTATTAATTAATATAAGAGACACAAAAATAGCCTTGGGATATTTTTATTATACTATCTTGTTCAATTATATAAGTGTTTAAATATATATTTTTAAAAAAAATTAAATGTAAAAAAAAACTCAAATCCCGTAACCCGACCCGACATGTCCCGTCCCACCAAATTCCGGCCCCTCTTCCTGCGGGATGTGGGACGGGACGGGACCTCTTCCAGTCCCGCCAAAATTTGTCCCAGCCCGTCCCCACCCGCCCGCTGGCCACCCCTAGTTGGATGATAGCCACTACTTGCAGACCTCTGCCTTTTCCTATTCAGACATCAAAAATCTGAACATAAAAGGAAGAACGTGATTTTTATGCAAGTACATTGAGGTCCATATTTTATTCATTTATTTATTTTACACACCAATAAACGTGTTGCTATTTTGAGTTCTTCATTGACTGTCAACCTAACCTTTGAATTTATTTTAAATTCTTAGTGCTTAAAATAATATGATCAAACTAGTCGGCTAGTTGTTAATTACTGTGATATATAAATAAAAATATACTATTCTCTCCATCTCAATTTATTTGACTATTTTTGCTTCTGAAGACTCTATTTAATTAATCTTTAAAGCTAAACTATTAAATTAACTTACAATTTTAAAATTTAAATTTATATATTCAAAAACTATACAAATTACTACTCCTATAGTTATACTCGACCGATGCGCGGTAGGTCGATATCACGTTAGAAATTAATTATAATAAATTTGTACACATATCTAATTTATATACAAATTTATAATATCACATCAAATTTAACTGCTTTACTATTTAATCTGTCACTCTCGTGGAGATAATCTAATTTCTCTTTATAAATCAATTTCTAATACTCCTCTAGTGAAAATTAAATAGATGAAAAGTTGTTAAAGTTCTTTGACAGTTTTTTAAGTTAGAGAACAAATGAAGTATTGATAGAATATTATTTTTAATTGTTTACCCACTCCAATCTATGTGCAAGTATTCTTGAAAGAAAAATCTAGGGAAAATGGCTAAATAAACTATGGTCGGATTTGCAGCACACTCATAATTTACGGGGTCCTATTACCCCCTTGATATTTTTTAAAGATTTTTTTAGTATTTATCGATTGAGTTGGATAACAATTCAAACACATGCTAAACAAAAGTCATATACGTTAGTGTTCCAAAGAGAGCAAATAAATTCGAATGAAATAACGTAAAACACAAAATAAACTTATTTGCGCAGTGTTCTTGAGATAGTGAAAAAAAAGAATTCTTGTACATTCATAATATATTCGCACTCATTCCTTGCACGATTGATTTGGTAAAACTCCTTCATATATTTCGGTTCTCCATCGTATTTGTTCGTTTTTCAGATTTTCATTTCGCATTTGTGAGATATTTATATACATCAAATCTATCGAAACCTCCCCACTTATGGGATGACACTTGGCATGTTGTTGTTGTTATTGTAGATCTATCAAAACTTCAGATTCTTTAGTAACACCTGTGACAAAGATGAATGTAATGCTAATTGTAAACAACTATAAAATAATAACAATAATAAAGTTACTTAAGCATGAAAATAACTTTGAAATCATGTACGACCATTTTTTTTATATATTAAGATTGTTAAACAGAGCAATATACATGTGATATACACTGAATATACATCAGTGTATATGACATATATATCAGAGGATCAAGTCAAGCAAAGGCTGTTGGGCCTGGTACACTAAAGAAGGGACTAAGTCAAGCCCACCCATCACGTTACAAAGGGCAGAAAATCAGTAGCAAAATCTTGTATATTAAGGAAAGTATATTGTATGTATATTGTAGTATATTTATTACCATAATTAGTGTTATACACTTATCATAATTGTATAGTTAGAATTATGGTAGAATAAGGTTTTAGGAATAGATTAGGAATAAGATTCTCCTATTTTGTAACTTGTATATATATCTATTCAATCAATGAAAATAATCAAGGGGATTATTTCTTTCATGGTATCAAGAGACTAGGTCTATACAAAAGTTTTCTCTCAAACTTTTCCTTGTGGCCGAGAACCCCCCCCTCGGGTTTTCTCTCCAAACATTTTGTCTTCCGCTCTAAAAAACCTCTCTTAAATTTAACCTCCTTCCTTGTTCTTTCAAATATGTCTAAGAACAATTTTCACCCTACCCTCACGGTTTCCAATATCAAGCTCAGTGTCCCTATTGTCCTTGAGATGGAAAACGTTCAATATGCAACGTGGGCGGAGTTGTTTAAAATTCACGCTATCTCTTATCAAGTTCTTCATCACATCATTCCTCCCGCTAGACCCCTTCCCCGGAGGATCCCGAGGTATGGATTACACTTGATGCTACCGTTCTTCGGTGGATATACGCCACTATTTCGGTGGACCTTCTACAGACGATTATGGAGCCCGATACCACGGCTATGGTCGCATGGAATAGATTGCGTGACATATTCCAAGACAACCAACATTCCGTATCATCACACTCGAGCAGAATTCTCTCTCGTTCGAATGGACGATTTCAACGTTTACGCATATTGCAAGAAACTAAAGGAATTGGCGGATCAACTCCGTAATGTTGGCGCACCAAGAACAAATAATCGTCTAGTTCTACGATTGGTTCCGGGCTTTGGAGGCCTATAATGGTGTTGGAACTCTCCTTCGCCAAAGCAATCCTCTTCCCGACTTTCATCAAGCCCGCTCCATGCCGACGTTGGAAGAAGCGGTTTGGCTAAAAAGGCGACACGAGCAAGCCCAGTTGTCATGGTGGCATCCTCTCCTAGTTCTTCGGATTTTGTTAATAATTCGGGCCAAAACCATAATAATGGTGGCGGCAAGAATAATCGCAAAAGTAACAAAAACCGCGGGGGAAAACGAGACGGTTCTGGTGAGCAACAAGCAGGCGGTGGGTCCCATCCAGGGTACAGTGGGCCACCACCACCGTGGCCCAAAGAATGGGGCCATTGGCGCAAGTGGAACCCGCACCCTCCGCCCACGCTTTCACGGCCAGCTGGCTGGCCAACAGCCCGTGCCCAACGCCCAAAGCGTTGGCGACTCCATCGGCGATGGCCCAACAACGATGTATCCAAAGACCTACGCCAAAGAAGATCACGTAACGACGCCCTTGGGCCCCGTCCTCCGCAAGCCCATCATGCAGCAGGCCCCACTCAGACCGATATAGAGGCCGCGATGCACACGTTGGGATTGTCCTAACCGGACTCAAATTGGTACATGGACACCGGGGCCACTACTCACATGACTTCCGAATCAGGTACTCTCTCATCTTATTCCAATTTGAGCACCCCTCGGGGGATAATTGTTGGTAATGACAGTTCTATTCCAATTCTAGGGTATGGTCAGAAAATATTGTCTCCTCCTAATCCACCACTCATCTTGAAAAATACTTTACATGCTCCTAAATTGATTAAAAATTTAGTGTCTGTCTGAAAATTCACAAATGACAATTCTGTTTTTGTTGAATTTGATCCTTTCGGTTTCTCTGTGAAGGATTTCAAGACGGGGAATCATCTCATGAGGTGTGATAGTAGGGGGGATCTGTATCCTATCATGCCCGGTTTCAGTCCATCGAGTCCAGCCTTGCCATCAATTTTTGCAGTCATCTCTCCTTTCATGTGGCATGCTCGTCTGGGTCATCCGGGATCTTCTATTTTATCAGCTTTAGATAAAAATAGCTTAATTTCTTGTAAGGGTACAAGTCGTACTCCAATTTGTCAGTCTTGTTCATTAGAAAAAATTATTAAGTTGCCATTTGTAGACTCCAATTCTCATACTTCTATGCCATTTGACATTATTCATAGCGACTTATGGACATCTCCTGTTCTTAGTTCAATGGGTCATCGATATTATGTTCTCTTTTTTGATGATTATTCTAGATTTTTGTGGACGTTTCCAATTGCGAATAAATCACAAGTGTTTTCCGTCTTCATAAAATTTAGAGCGTTCATTCGTACTCAATTCGAAAGAGAAATAAAAAATATTCAATGTGATAATGGGAAAGAGTATGACAATAGGGAGTTTCGAGAGTTTTGTGCTACTCATGGGATAAATTTTCATTTTTCATGTCCTCATACATCTTCACAAAATGGGAAAGACAAACGCAAAATTCATTCCATAAATAACATTGTCCGAACTCTCCTAATACATGCCTCCATACCTCCATATTTTTGGCATCATGCTCTACAAATGGCCACTTACCTTCTGAACATAATTCCGTCTAAAGGTCTGACATACTCTTCCCCCCTCAAAATCCTATATAATAAGAACCCTTCTTATTCTCACCTTCGGATTTTTGGGTGCTTGTGTTATCCGTTATTCCCATCCACCACAATTAACAAACTTCAGGCTCGGTCTACCCCGTGTGTGTTTTTGGGTTATCTGTCAAATCATCGTGGTTATAAGTGTTTTGATTTATCCTCCAAGAAAATCATAATCAATCGCCATGTCATTTTTGATGAAACTCAATTCCCATTTAT
Source organism: Anisodus acutangulus (assembly GCA_029783415.1). Lineage (NCBI taxonomy): Eukaryota > Viridiplantae > Streptophyta > Magnoliopsida > Solanales > Solanaceae > Anisodus > Anisodus acutangulus. Next base: position 31,807,918 of record CM056506.1, on the reverse strand, counting down.
GAAAGTTCATACTCCCGAACCTAAGTCATATAGTTTTTTGGATGACCAAATATCCCCGTATATTATTCGAAATTTTTCGGACATCTCCGCACTAAAATCCTCCAATGGCCCATCGCTCACCGGACCAACAAAGATCGCCACACTCACGGATCCAGCCATCGGAGCAGTTCCAAAGAATCGACTCGCCAAATTTCTCGAACCGCTCCAGACCGAGTCTAATTTTTACCGCTTTGGGCCAAGAGCCCACCGCCGCCGCCACCCGTCCCGAGCCCAGAAAATTCCCAAAATTTCATCAATTCTTCCTCGAGTCATAGACCGGTCACTCGTAGTCAGCGGGGTATTTTTACACCTAAAAGACATTTTAATTTACATTCTGATGTCTCTAAATCCCCCTTGCCCCGCAATCATGTGTCCGCATTAAATGACCCTAATTGGAAGATTGCTATGACTGATGAATATAATGCTCTTATTGATAATAAGACGTGGGAGTTGGTGCCCCGTCCATATGGTATTAATATTATCAGGTCTATGTGGATTTTTGCTCATAAGGAGAATTCAGATGGGTCCTTTGCTCGACATAAGGCGCGACTTGTTGGTGATGGTAAGACTCAGCAGGTTGGTATTGATTGTGGTTTGACGTTTAGTGCGGTGGTCAAACCGGCTACCATTCGCATTGTGCTTAGCCTGGCTCTTTCAAAAACTTGGCCAATCCATCAGTTGGATGTCAAGAATGCTTTTCTACATGGTGATCTCAAAGAAACAGTCTATATGCACCAGCCGTTGGGTTTCAGGGATCCCAACCGCCCTCATCATGTCTGTTTGTTGAAGAAATCACTATATGGGCTTAAGCAGTCTCCACGGGCCTGGTATACACGATTTGCTGATTTTGTTTCGACTATTGGGTTCACTCATAGCAGGTCAGATAATTCTTTGTTCATCTACCGCCGTGGTTCGTCATTGGCCTATATTCTGTTGTATGTGGATGATATCATCTTGACTGCCTCATCCGATGCTTTGCGCCAGTCTATCATGGCCATGCTCAGTTCTGAATTTGCTGTGAAGGACTTAGGGCCGTTGAGTTATTTTTGGGGATTGCCGTCAAGCGTCATTCAGGTGGCTTGTTTCTGTCTCAACGGAAGTATGCTGCTGAGATCATCGAGAGGGCTGGGATGTCATCCTGTAAGTCCACTTCCACACCGGTTGATGCAAATCCAAAGCTGAGTGCCGCAGCAGGTGCACCATACGAGGACCCGACCCAGATCGCAGCCTTGTAGGGCCCTCCAAAGATCTTACATTTACCGCACCAGGATATTACATATGCGGTTCGGCAGTGTGTTTATTCATGCATGACCCTGCACTGAGCACATGAATGTGATCAAATGCATCATTCGGTATATTCGTGGGACACCGGATTATGGTTTGCACTTGTATCCTCATCTACATCCACACTTGTCTCCTACACGGATGTCGATTGGGGTGGTTGTCCCGACACCGCACGGTCGACTGCCATCTGTATGTTCCTTGGAAACAACTTGGTCTCCTGGTCGGCAAAGTGTCAGGCAACTCTATCACGCTCAAGTGCCGAGGCAGAATATCGAGGGGTAGTGAATGTGGTCTCCGAATCATGTTGGCTACGTAATTTACTTTTGGAGCTTCATTGTCCCATTCAGAAGGCAACCTTGGTATATTGTGATAACATTAGTGCCATCTACCTTTCCGGTAACCCCGTTCAACACCAACGCACCAAGCATATCGAAATGGACATTCACTTTGTCCGTGAAAAGGTTGCAAAGGGTCAAGTTCGCGTATGCCATGTCGCGTCTCGTTATCAAATTACAGACATCTTTACAAAGGGTCTACCGGTGGTTCTCTTTGAAGATTTTAGAGACAGTCTCAGCGTTCGAAAACACTTTGCTATGATCAAGTGCGTTAAATAGAGCAATATACATGTGATATACACGAATATACATCGTGTATATCACATATATATCAAAGGACTCAAGTCAAGCAATGGGTCATTGGGCCTGGTACAGCAAGAAGGACGGAAGTCAAGCCCACCCATCACGTTACAAAGGGTAGAAAATCAGTAGCAAAATCTTGAATATTAAGGAAAGTATATTGTATGTATATTGTAGTATATTTATTACCATAATTAGTGTTATACACTTACCATAATTGTATAGTTAGAATTATGATAGAATAAGGTTTTAGGAATAGATTAGGAATATGATTCTCCTATTTTGTAATTTGTATATATATCTATTCAATCAATGAAAATAATCAAGGGAAATTATGATACAAAGGATTATTTCTTTCAAAGATATAAGCATATGAATCCTAATAGAACTGTTTTAGGATAGAGTCAAATATTTGATACAATAATTTAGTTTCGTCAAATTGCTGAAAGTGATTTAAATTAAAATTCCACAGAAATAAAATTTTGATTTTGAATTTCAGAATTTTTTTAAAAAAAATAATCTGATAAAGAAAATAATATATCAGATAAAATATATCTTTTCGTTTGAATACTTCTAGATAATTACATATTGCTAAAAATAAAGTTCACCACATTTTTATCTCTCAGTTTTAATTTAAATTTAACGTGGTACATAGCTCTTTTTTTAACAGATATGTTTGACTTTGATATGAATTGTGATATTGTTAAGGATAAAGTTTAAAGCTTGCTAAATGCGGATAAATATTTCTTATTTTAAATTCAAAAGTTTAAACTTTATTTCTCATAATTTATCTAAATAGGCTTCTAAGATCCCGTTCATCATTATCCTAAATTAAGAATTATGGTTAGCTATTTAGATAATTATATAATGATTATAAACATTTCTAATTATTTTATCTTCATATTGTGTTATTCTTTGGCCAATGGTCTATCGGAAACAACCTCTCTACCTCCTAAGGTACGGTCTACGTACATCTTACCCTCCCCAAATCTCACTTCTGGGATCACACTGAATATGTTGTTGTTGTTGTTTATCTTCATATTATCTACATATCAATTTGAATTTTGAATAGTTTGAATGAATACATCTATAGAAATTTGAATAGAATGCAAACTTTAGGATTAATATCTCTGAAAGATATTGTATATCTTCAATTCAAATACAAATTCAAAATTTTATATCTCAAATCAAATAAATACTAAATATTAATTAAACCAAATGTTTTATCTTTCAATTAAAATTAGATTAAAGATTCCCCGATCATGGAAAAAGAAAAAAATGAATAAACATCTGCTTTTTAAATTTGACTGGAGTTAAAAAATGCTCTATGGTTGAAACTGTAGGTGTTACAAAGGATTGCAGGAACGGAAATTACAAGTAACTGCTAATGTAATAATTGAAAATTACAATTCAACTAGAAAACTGAAAATTACAATGATGAACAAGAAAAACTGAAAAACAGTTTTTGCTGAGTCGAGTGTGACATTCTGTCCTTAAGACAATATTGCCCCGTATGTATCCTTTATACGTCCTGGACAATTTGTCTCCCAAGATAAAACAACAATTGAACACTTGAGCAAAGGAAACTCAAGAGCTACCTTGAAGAATATTGAGCAAGAAATGATGCAAGGAAGGTGTAGGAAGAAACTGTTTTGCTTGTGTATTTTCGTGTATATTGCAAGTATATTTTTCTGTGCCTCAACAATGGTGTAAGGGGTGTTTATATAGGTGAGGGAGGGTTGTTTAACTGCCCCCATAACAGCCATTATTGGCCAAATAATGGCCATTATGGAGGTAGTAAAGCCACCAAAATAAATGGTGAAAGACCAACGGATTTGGCCATTATAGGAGGAGTAATTCAGCCAAAATAAATGGCTGAATTGAGTGCTTGGGCGTTTCTGCTTTGACCGTCGAAATTCTGACTTTATGAAAACTTCAGGGACCAAACTGTACATCTGAAAGAATTCTGGTCCAAACTGTACATCTGAAACTTCTGGGATCAAACTGTACTTCTGGAAAACTTCTCTGGCCCAAAAAGATAATAACAGAAGGCCCACAGCCCGTGACCCGTGACCCGTGACCCGTGGCCCGTGGCCCGTGGCCCGTGACCCGTGACCCGTGAACCCGGAACCCGAAACTCGAAACTCGGAACCGAACGGGCGGCGGCGGCGCGCGTGTGGTCTTTCCTTGAACCGAAGCACATCTAGGTCCTCCCTCCTTTAAACACATGGGATACCCCTTGGGGTCCCAAACCCCAAACCAATTTCGAGTCTTATATACACAACAATTCTTTCTTCATCTACCGATGAGGGAGAATTGAACACAACACCACACTTTCCATGCTTCAAACACCTCACTTCGTGGACCAATATCTCTTTCATTTCTCAATGAAATTTGACGATTCTTGGTCCTACGGTTATCTACGTACTTAGTAGATCATGCATGTGTGAAGAACCGAATTCTCCAACATACGTAACACTAGTGTTTAAGCCGTTAAAGTTGGTAGGTCGCAACTCCCGCCAAAGGCAAATTTCCAACAATCCCCTCTTGAAAGAGATTTTGGCGCACTCACATGGTGCCTTTTTCATTTCCAACAATATTTCAGCGGACCGATGTTGCATAAGGAGAGGTAGCTTCAGATTTGAACCTTCCATAGTTGAATACCATCGGATTTACTTACTGCGCGGTGAACGTGATGTCTTGAACCGTCAGTGTTTAGTGTAAGCCAAGTCAATGGTACCAACACAACAAATTCCCTTACTCTCTTCTTCGTAATATTTTGTCCGTTTTGGCCATGGACAACGTCTTGGATTCTTAAGTGCGTTCATTTTGAGGCGGCCCGTCCTCACACTTAAATAGGTGGTCTCCTACAAGGTATCCTGTTATACCCCACTTCACAAGTGTTAGGAACCATTAAAAATTTCCCAAAACCTAACCTCAACTGTTGAGGAGCATTACAGGTTTTGAAAACTTAACCTTTACCCATACTGCAGATAGCACTTAAAGTCTATCGCGAGAACGGCTTTGGAGTTGGTGTTTCTGTTCAGAAATCACTATCCGAAGTGCTCATACTTCCACCGAAGCGATCAACTGAACCTTTACAACTTAGTTTTCCCATTGTACCAAATTACTGGGATCTCCAGTTAGTAAGGTTGGGTTACCGCTGTATTGGTCCTTATATTTTGGGTTTTAAGCCCATTCCCCTAGACAGGCAGGCCATCTGATCTTTGGGTAAGCCCTTTGTCAATGAGTCTGCTATATTATCCTTTGACTTAATGTAATCAATGGATATTATACCCGTGGTGATCAGTTGCCTAACGGTCTTATGCCTCCGTCGAATATGACGAGACTTGCCGTTGTACATAGCATTCCGTGCCCTTTCTAGAGCCGACTGACTGTCGCAGTGGATCATTACCGAAGGTACGAGTTTGTTCCAACACGGAACATCCTCTAAGAAGTCATGAAGCCACTCAACTTCTTCTCCTGCTTTGTCTAAAGCGATAAACTCCGATTCCATTGTGGATCGGGCGATGCAAGTTTGCTTAGAGGATTTCCAAGACACAGCACCACCACCAATTGTAAATACATACCCACTGGTGGACTTGGTGTTCTCTATATCAGATATCCAGTTTGCATCACTGTACCCCTCTAGTACAGCTGGATATCTCGAATAGTGTAACCCGTAAGCAACTTATTGACTGCGTAAGCAATATCAGGTCGGGTGCAGTTTGTTATATACATCAAACTACCGATCACCTGTGCATATCGCTCCTGGTATACAGGTGCACCAAGATTTTTATCAAGCTTTTGATTTGTATCCATTTGTGACTTTATCGGTGAACTATCTAACATCTCAAACTTTCTCAAAACATCCTCGATGTAGTGAGACTGAGATAAGACCAGTCCCACAGCCCACGATCCGTGAACCCGTGAACCCGTGAACCCGTGAACCCGTGAACCCGAGAACCCGTGAACCCGAGAACCCGAGAACCCGAGAACCCGGAACCCGGAACCCGAAACCCGAAACTCGGAACTCGGAACTCGGAATCGGAACCGGACCGGACGGGCGGGCGGCGGCGGCGCGCGTGTGGTCTTTCCTTGAACCGAAGCACATCTAGGTCCTCCCTCCTTTAAACACATGGGATACCCCTTGGGGTCCCAAACCCCAAACCAATTTCGAGTCTTATATACACAACAATTCTTTCTTCCTCTACCGATGAGGGAGAATTGAACACAACACCACACTTTCTATGCTTCAAACACCTCACTTCGTGGACCAATATCTCATTCATTTCTCAATGAAATTTGACGATTCTTGGCCCTACGGTTATCTACGTACTTAGTAGATCATGCATGTGTGAAGAACCGAATTCTCCAACATACGTAACACTAGTGTTTAAGCCGTTAAAGTTGGTCGGTCGCAACTCCCGCCAAAGGCAAATTTCCAAAAGAAACTTGAGTCTTATCATCCTATCCCAATTTAAAATTTTGTTATTTCATTCAAATTCAAAAAAATCGGTAATAAATTTGGAATGTATCAAACATATATCACCGAATTATCTCAAATTCAATTTAAACTCATATATCTATATTTTGTGATTAAATTCTAAATGAGTATTTTGCAGATTATGTTGGAGTATTATCATCATCATCATCATTATTATTATTATTATTATTATTATTATTATTATTATTATTATTATTATTATTATTGTGGTATATCAATGGCCGTGCATTTTCATTAATATACAACGTATATCACACTTTTTGTTAATCTTTTTTCTTGTTAAGTTATTTATAATTTTTTTTAATTTGAATTGAGTTTGATTTTAGATCTAATTATTCTTAGTGCTTATCTTTCAATTCAAATTTAAAAACTTTAGGTTTTTATTTTAAAAAATTTATCTTTTAAATTTGCTTTGTCCTAATTCTCATTAACTTTGTCTTAATATTGCCAAGTGGCTTGTTATTAGCTTACCACTTGGCTTAACCACATTGCTTGCACTTCTCCTATTTTATACATATAGATATAATAAAAATATGTATGCAATTATCAATATAATAAAAAAGTACATTTTAAAAAATAGTAAAACTTTACATAATTTAAATCTCAAAAAATAAAAATTATCATATAAATTGAGAGACAAACATACCAAGTAACATAGTATATGGGATATGCTCCTAAGTTTAGCTGGAGTCAGGTACCTATGAGAATGACCATAGGGAATTTTCTCGAAACCCTAATCTTTTATTTTGGTTCATATTTTATCATAACCCTAACAAGCAGTGGGCACCAAAATTCTTTGTACAATTAAAAAATAGAAGAAATATGAGAAAAGAGCGGTGAGTGTCACCTGTCAAAACCGTGTGGAGGTGAAAAGAGTGGGCATATCAGACTTTGCTCTCTTGTAGTAGTCTGTTGACAGTGGATTTTAGCTTCATTCAGATCATCCAAAAGGGGCCGCCTCTTAATGGCCGCAAATAACAACAATATTAACATATCCAGTGAAATTTCATAATATGCGGTCTGGGGAGGGTAGAGTGTACACAGACCTTACCTCTACCTTGATAGGTAGAGCGACTGTTTCCGAGAAACCCTCGACTCAAGACAAAGCACAAACCCAAGAAAAGTAAGACACACAAAGTGCGTAAGTCATGACAGCGCATTCTGAAAAAGAAAGAAGAAAAAAGAAGCAATAGCTAATGTAAGTAAATAAGACAAACAAAATACACATAGCAGCATAAATCAAACGACAAGGGACTATAAGGCAATATGATAGGCTAAGCGAGCCTACAATAATAATACTATAACTACCAGTTTGTAAGCGTAGATAGGACTACGCTGGACTACCTACTATCCTTCTACCCTAATATGTGTCATCCATAAACCCTATCTAAGGTCATGTCCTCAGTGAGTTGCACCTGTGCCATATCCCGTCTAATCACCTCTCCCCAATACTTCCTCGGCCTACCTCTATCCCTCATGTACCTGTCCATAGCCAACCTTTCACACCTCCGCACTGGGGCATTTATGTCTCTCATCTGCACGTGTCTGAACCATTTCTACCTAGGTTCTCGCATTTTATCCTCCACCGAGGCCACTCCCACTCTATCCCTGATATCATCATTTCTAATTCTATCCCTCTTTGTATGCCCGCACATCCATCTTAACATCTTCATCTCCGCAACTTTCATCTTTTGGGTGTGCGTAGTCTTGACCGGCCAACACTCTGCCCCATACAACATGGTCGGTTTAACCACCATCCTATAGAACTTGTTTTTATGTTTTGGTGGAACCTTTTTATCGCACAATACTCCAGATGCGAGCCTCCATTTCATCCACCCTGACCCAATACAATATGTGACATCATCATCAATCTCTCCATTCTCTTGGATAATAGACCCGAGGTACTTGAAGCTCCCTTTATATGGAATGACCTGGGTACCAAGCCTCACCTCCATGCCTGTCTCAAGGTTGCTCCCATCACTGAACTTGCACTCTAAGTATTCTGTGTTGGTCCTACTCAACCTGAACCCTTTAGACTCCAGAGTTTGTCTCCAAACCTCCAGCTTAGCGTTCACTCCCCTGTAGGTCTCATCAATCAGGACTATGTCATCTGCGAATAACATACACCATGGCACCTCCCATTGGATTTGCCGCGTCAGTCCATCCATCACCAAGAAAAATAAGAATGGGCTAAGAGCTGATCCCTGGTGCAACCCCATCATCACTGGGAAGTGCTCCGACTCTCCTCCTACTGTCTGTACCTTGGTCTTGGCTCCATCATACATATCCTTGATTGCCCTAGTGTATGCCACAGGTACACCTCTAACCTCCAAACATCTCCATAGAACCTCCCTAGGGACTTTGTCGTATGCATTCTCGAGTCGATGAAAACCATATGTAAGTCTCTCTTCCTCTTCCTATACTGCTCCACCAACCTCCTAATAAGATGGATAACTTCTGTAGTCGACCGCCCCAGAATGAATCCAAACTGGTTCTCGAAGATAAATACTCCTCTTCTCATCCTCATCTTCACGACTCTTTCCCAAACTTTCATAGTGTGGCTTAACAGCTTGATACCCCTATAGTTGTTGCAACTCTGGATATCACATTTGTTCTTGTACAAAGGAATCATTGTACTCCACCTCCATTCTTCGGGCATCCTCGCCGTCTCAAAAATGATGTTAACAACTCCGTCAGCCATTTCAAACCTGCCCTGTCTGAGTTTTTCCAAAATTCAACTAGATCTCATCTGGCCCGGTCGCTCGTCCCTTGCGCATCCTGTGCACAACACCCTGAACCTTTCTCAACCTTAATGTTTTCAAAATACCCAAAATCCTGGTGCCTACCAGAGTGCTCCAGATCTCCCAACACAACGTCTCTATCTTTTTTTTTCGTTTAAGAGTTTATGGAAGTAAGACTGCCACCTCCGCCTAGTATTCGCGTCCTCCACCAGCACTTTGTCGTCCTCATCCTTGATGCACCTCATGTGATCCAAGTCCCGAACCCTCCCCTCACTCGCCTTGGCTAGTCTGTACAACTTCTTATCCTCGCATTTTTCCTCTAATTCCACATATAGACGTTCAAAAGCCGCTGTTTTCACCGATGTAACCGCTAGTTTTGCCTCTTTCCGCGTCATCTTAAATATTTCCCTATTCGTCCACTTCTCCACCTCATCATTGCTTTCTACCAATTTTGTATACGCCATTGCTTTCGCTTCCACCTTCTCTTGAACTTTACCATTCCACCACCAGTCCCCTCGACGCCTACCAAGGCTAATCCGCGAGACCCCTAGCACTTCTCTAGCAACCTCCCAACTGCAACTGGCCTTCTTGTCCCACATTCCAGTCGCATCCCCACTACTCTCCCAAGCCCCCTTGGCCATCAACCTCTCCCCCATCTCATTTGCACTAGCCATGGTCAAACTCCCCCATTTGATTCTTAACCTGTCATCCACAACCCTCTTCTTCTTCTCCATCTTGATCTCCAAATCCATCACCAAAAGCTTATGTCGGGCTGTAAGATCCTCCTTCGGAATATCATTGCAGTCTTTACAAAGACCTTTGTCAACATTCCTAAGGAGCAAAAAGTCTATCTGAGTCTTAGCCACCAAACTACGGAGAGTCACTGAATTCTCCTCCTTCTTCAGGAACCTTGAATTGGCTATCACCATCCCAAAAACTCTAGCAAACTCCAAAAGTGAGACGCGTCCCCTGTTCCTGTCCCCGAGGCCAAAACCTCCATGTACGTCATCATAACCCCCCGAAAGTATCCCGATATGTCCATTGAAATCCGCTCCTACAAATAACTTCTCAGTGGTTGGTATACGTCCTACCACTTCATCCAAATCTTCCCAAAAATGCCTCTTCTCTTCCTCTTTCAAGCCCGCCTGCGGCGCATACGCACTATTAATGTTCATAGTTCACCCTCCAACTACCAACTTAATCGATATCATCCTGTCATTGACCCTCCTAACCTCTACAACCTGATCCCTTAACTTGCTGTCTACCAAAATGCCTACTCCATTCCTATACTTCGACCTACCCGAGAACCATATCTTATAACCGTCTACATCCTTAGCCTTAGGTCCTACCCATTTGGTCTCCTGGACACAGACTATATTAATCTTCCACTTCTTAAGAATCTTAACTAGCTCTATGGCCTTCCCCATTAGAGTTCCAATATTCCAAGACCCTATTCTCAGCCTAGCATTACCCTTACCCCACTTACCTCCCTAACTCTCATCTCCGTCCCCGACCAAGAACATGACCCTAGTCTACCATCATTCATCAAAGTCACTAAAGCAAAAAGTACTAGTCAAAGGCTAACGTTAACACACACGGAAACTAATACAAAAGCACAAATTAGCAAGAACTACCAAAAGGGAAAGGAAACAATGCCAATAAAACTAAATAAAACCAAAGAAGGATCTGAATAGTATAATACAGTAAACAAACCGAATACCAAATTAGGAATACTCAAATGTTTACCCTAAAACAGGGAGGGATCAAAGTGGAGCACAAATTAATAGAAATATAGAGGTAAGTAAAATCACTACGCGAAGAATGCTATAAGTAAAGACAAGAAGTGGAAAAATTTAACAACAAGGTTAAGGACAAGGAATGGATATGGGCAACCGAAGGTACCAACTCCAGTTGAATCAAACTTGTTTGCTGGCGAAAATTACTGTTCACAGTCACTGTTCACCATCGACGGAAGTACTGTTCACCGGAATTTTCATCCAAAAAAATCACGTACCTGCGTAGATCTAGGAGAAAAAAATATAAGAACAAGAACAATAACAAGAAGAAGAACAAAAAGAACAAAAAAAATAAATGGAATTTTTCTGTCGATGCCAGTGGATGGTCGGAGCGGTGCTGTTGGGGTCTTACCGTAGCCGCTGGTGAATGGTCGGAGTGACACTGATGGGGTCTTACCGTCGAGAATGGGGGTGGATGGGGTGTGGGTTGGTGATGTTACCGTTAGAGAGAGGAGGATGGGAGAGAGAGTTAGAAAGTTAGAGTTAGAGAACGCATTGCTTAGCTCTAATTATTGGCCGCAAATCAAATGGTAAAAATCAGCCAAATTATGACACAATTCACGCCCATTAGGTTTATATACAGATTATACCTATAGATCTCTTTATAACAACATTCTTATATAATAATATTTTATTATAAAGTTAATTTTTTTTTAAAATAATTTTTATGTTATATTTTACTCTCTATAATATTCTCTCTGTTTCAATTTATATGATATATTTTATTTTTTAGTCAGTTCTAAAAAGAATGACACATTTCCTTATTTAGCAATAATTTAATTTTAAATTTATTTTTTACGCTTAAGGAGTGATCTATAACCATATAAATATCTTTGACTTGTTTTAGACTACAAGATTTAAAAAAATTTCTTTACTCCTTAAATTTTGTTCTCAGTCAAACTGCATCATATAAATTGAGACGGAGGGAGTAACATTTTACCTATAATAGAAACAATTATATTTATAACAGCACACTCTTTGTAAAATTACTCATCCATAATAATTATATTCTTTTTTAATATAATAATAAAACTATCTTTATAAAAATAGAATCTTTAAGATTATCTATAATAGATTTAGAAATTTTAATCAAATATTTTGATACTTTAATAAATTATTTATGACAAAAAAGATTCAATCATTACTTGGCTGGGGCAAAAGATTCATCTGTTAAACTTATATTCGTTTCAAGGAAAAGCAATAAGATATCTTTTTACTGGAAGCTCGAACGATAATTTTCATCAATTCAAACACTATATTGTCACTAATAGACTGGCATCTGCGAAACAAACTAATCCTTATAACTTTAAATTTCTTTCATCAATTTGGAAAGAATTTAATTTTCAAGTAAATTTAAAATGTCTGTCTTAGAGCTTAAATCTTTATACATTTAGTTATGAATTTATTGAATTTGTATTAACTTTCTTTAATTTTTAGTTAGTAAAGTATGCATTTTTATAACATTAAAAATAAGAAAATTAGATTTTATGCATATCTTTTTTTTTATCTATAACAGTCAAATAAAATTTAAATGTCAAATGTTGTTATAAATATATAACAATCATTCGCTATAGCAACCAAATAATCTCGGAATAAACGAGGATGTTATAGACAGGTTTGATTGTACAAAAATAATACTGTAAAAATTATTATCCAGTAAATAATTATACAAGAATATTATATAATTTTACTACTTACTATAAAAAAAAATTCTTATTAAAATACTTTATTTAGGTATTACTAAAACACGTATCTTACTTAGCTTTCTTCTAATATAAATCAATATACAAATTCTTGCGTTAATTTAAATACAAGTATTAAACCAAAAAGTGCCAACTAAAAACTTGTTTGGATGGTTATTTTATTTTTACATTTTGTTTCATAATGTATCATGTTGTATTATATATTTATATTATATTATATTATATTATTTTGATAAATACAACATAAATTATATCATTTTTTGTAGTTTCATAATGCCACACACTTCCAAGCTGAAGACTAAGTTTGAAATGTGATAAAGAAATTAAAAGTAGGGAATGAAATACAATTATTATTAAAAAAGTAGGATAAAAGATAATATAAAATTATTATTAATAAAATAATAAGGACAAGATGAGAAAAAAAAGCTAACGACACGCCTCACACTAAATCGATCGTTATATAAAATAACACTGTTATCGTTATATAACAGTAAATTTAACAATATGATACAATAAAATTTAAGAAACACTTAAAATAAATACTATTATATTTAGAGTACAAATACGATACAATATAATGCAACAATCAAAACAAATATTTATTTCTTGTACAACTGTCGATAACCGAACTGACTTGTAGCTGAATCTACTAGTTCTAGCCTTCGGCTGAAAAAGCTTCATGCCTATTACAGTAGACTATCCGAGTCACAATTCCGAGGAACGATTAAGACCCACACACATTTGGACGCCTCGAAGCCAAGTCAAAGAGCATCATAGACCCCAAGAAACGGTAACAACCAGCAACAGCTAGAAGGAAGTGCCATTAATCGTGCAAGAGGGAATTAGGGAGAAAACATCGGCACCACCTCCTCATATTTGGCTAGTGGATTTAGTGGGTAATTTAGTGGCTAACATAGGGGGATCACGTTTTATTTGTTGTAGTATAAATATAGGATCATTTGTACAGAAAATCACATATCCAATCAATCAAAAAACTGGTTTTTTCATATCTTCATTCTATCTTTATCGCCTTTATTGTACTCTAGTTGTATTTGTGTTTTTTACCACTTAGTTTACTCAATCACCATCCTAACGCTTTCTGGATTAGTTAGGGAACCCATTGCTGGAAGTTAGAGTTCCGCTTTCAGCCCAAATCGCTTAGTTAAGGAATCAATTTGTCATTCGATTTTGTCATCCGATAAAATGACAAACATTTCGGACGGAAACAAATTTGGCACGCCCAGTGGGACCATAGGTGACCTCATAGAGAAGTTCGATTCTCCAGGTCAGTATCACGCTTGGCGTATGCGCCTAAGGTCTGGTAAGAAGATGAACCCAGAGTCTAGTCCAAATACTAGATAGAATCATCCCAGAAGGAACACAGAGCCACCACTTTCCTCGGGTATTCCTACATCGGTTGATACCCCTCCACTTTCTCCATCTACCAAAGCTGTGAGTGAACTTAGCCAACCTGAAGGTCCAAATGTCATGACTACGTCATTAATCAGATATCAGATTGACTTAGGCATCCACGACATTATGTACTAGGTTTCCAAAATATTGGCTGACATCGTTAAGCCAATGGTGCATAATGAGGTTCAGAAGGCGAGGGAACTAGAAGCCAACTGACTGCATCTAGGAGAATGTTCGGCTAGTTCTGCCATCCCTATGATGAGTGGCACTGTGCAACATGAAACTGTGACTCCAGGTGTTGTTCCTCAGCCGAATGTGTATTAGTCAGTACCTACTCAGGTACATCCGATAACACTCCTGGGAGCACAAGGCCAGTCATTTGGTAACTAGTCTACTATATGGTTGCTTCCAAATGTTGGGGGGCAAATTGTGACACTCGATTAAGCGAGTCTGCAGTATGGGCAGATCCATATGGCTCGGAGACCAGTTCAGGCATCCAGACACCTTGGGTTGCCGCCCGTTATGCCGTACGCTCCTTCAAACGGCCCTACGGTGCATGCGACTAATGTTGGCCAGCCGAATTGGCAGCCCTTGGCCCTTGGATAAGACCCTGCTCGGCTATCTGGTGACATTATCTACAGTGGGACACCATTCCAGCAGTCACAGCCTGTACCCATTCCATACCATCTAGGAAGCACAAACTTTCCAAAAATGACTGATGTCCGGGGAGAGCAGACATGGAACATTATTCCACTTTATCTTCATGCTCCGTTGGTTGTTCCAAGAGCTCAGGTTGCAGGCTTTGGTGGCTATGCCAAACAACAACAATGGGGATATACCCTACCTATTAGTAATGGCTAGCAGAACAGCTACAACTTTCAAAACCCTGCTCAACAAGGTACAGAATTGAGGCCTCCAGTTTAGAAAGCCTACCAGCCGGTTCCAATTTAGAATCGGCAGGGGACTTCACAACTGATGAACCCTGAAACTATCGCGAATACTATGAAGAGGTACTTTGGCATCCAACTGAAACCCTTGGACATGGCTGTTTACTGAAAACCCTACCCCGATTGGGTAGATCGGTTAGCACCATTGCCACGAGGCTTCAAAACACATGATTTTGCCACCTTCTCGGGTAATGACGGTAAATCTACCATTGAGCACATCGGCTGATTTACTGCCCAATGTGGCGAGGTTGGCCAGAACGAGTATCACAAGCTACAGTTGTTCCCCATTTCTCTACCTGGAACATCATTTTCCTGGTACTTATCCTTGACCCTCGACTCTGTACAGAGCTGGGTTGACATGGAGTGATGTTCCATGATATATTTTATTTGCCCCAACCTCAAGTCACTGTAACCGATTTGATGAATCTCAAGCAACAGGTCGATGAGTCGGCTATCGATTATATCGAGAGATTCAAAATGAAGGTTAGAAAATGCACTGTACACTTCCCTGAGTCGGAATGCGCCCACGTGATAATCAACAACATGGATCCTCAACTAAAAGAGAAATTAGTGGGACAATCCTGCTTTGACTTACGCCAGTCAGCCGAGAAGGTTAGCCAAATAGAGCAATATATACAGGAGAAGGAGAAGAGAAGAGCTAACCGAAATTGAGGCTCCCATTTAGTATCCATTATTGAGGCAGATGAGTTTGACTCAGAGTCAGTCGATTACACGGCAGACGCAATGGTAGCCGAGATTGTCAGGGGTAAGGTTTATTCTTACCCAACTTTAAAAGCTATGAAAGGCAAGGAGACGAGTTCAACTGATGACAATGTCGGTTACTCATTTGACATTACAAAGGCAGATCAGATCTTTGATCATCTGCTTAAAGATAAACAGATTCGGCTGCTTGATGGCCACATGATTCCGCCTGCCGAAGATCTCAAGGATAAGAAGTACTGTAAATGGCACAAATCATATAGCCACACTACTTCTAATTGTGTAGTCTTCAGAAAGGTAATTCAAAAGGGCATTAATGAGGGGAGATTCAAGCTAGCCGATAAGAGCATAGCTGATATGTCTATTGATACCGACCCCTTTTCTGCAGTACCGATATCTATGGTGTTCTTTGCTAATCCAGATCAATCAAAAGATGTTAAGAGGAAACAACCGATGAAAAATATAAGGGTCCCAAAGAAGTCCGCTGGTAAGGAAGAGGCCACAATGACCTCCGTGTTTGATCGGCTAGGCCGCGTGTATGAGGACACGAATAAGTAGCCAGTTGGAAGTAGTTTTCATGGCCTCCCTTATATACCAGAGCACATTTCTCGGGAACCTCACAAATAGTCCCCGAAACTCTAAAGAGGCCCAGTAGACCTTAATCGTAGGCTTGGGGAGCAAGCATGGCTACCAGTCGATGAGAAGCCGAGAGTGCCCCAGATAAATGAGGAACCACTCCCCATAGCTAAACAGAGGGTGACTGAGTTCAACGTAAGAGAAGGCATTTCTTCTTTGAGTATCACAGTGAGGGATGAAGGTCAGTTGAAACCCCGAAGAATGATTAAACCAACCTACAATATAGAGGAAGGAAAGTGATTCATCAATCAGGCATTTGGAAAGAAACATGCACCACCGAATGTCGTAACCAAGACTTAGAAAGAAGGATGCAACGCGCCAGAGCCTTGCTCAAGATGAAGCAAACGTTGCACATGATATTGATATCCATCGCTAAGGCGGCTGATAAGCAGGAAATTCCTGAGTCTGCCATGGCTGAGGCTATAGAGCGAGCATTCGGCCCAACCTTTTCAGAGATGGTGCTGCATAAAGGATAAGCTTTAGACCAACCATAGCTGAATATACAGCCTGATGACGACCTGACAGATGAACCTCGATGGGAGACTATAGTCCTGAATGAATCCCTAGCCGAGACGGTTCCCCAAATCGCGCAGAGGATCCAGACATTAGAACCTCAGCCATTTCCTATATGTCTCCAGGAGATGGAGGATATTAGCTTCTTGTCAACCAAATTAGACGAAGTGGGAGTCTCCATCCTAGATTTATTTAAGCATGATTCAGCCGATGAGATTTGGGCAGCAATTGAAATGGTTAGCTTGATTCTATGTGAGTTATGCTGGCCGCTCTACACCGGATATCCTCGAAGATGATGTATGTGTGGAAGACACTGAATGGGAGACTATATCCGATACCACAGCTAGGGACGCTTTGAGCACTGTATTTGGTGCACCTACGGAAGAGATAGTTAAACACCTTAAACCCCTAAATGTTAAGGCTTACATTAAAGACAAAGCCATCAGCCGAGTGTTCGTTGACAATGGGATGTGCTGAATGTGATACCGCTGCTTACTTTGAAAAGCATCAACAAAACCAGAGACGATCTCATTCCAACTAACATGAAAATGGCTAGATTTATGGGAGAGGCCTCTGAAGCTTTGTGGATCTTAGTAGCAGAAATCATCGTAGGTCCTAAAATGGTCAGGTCTTCCTTCTTTGTAATAGATGGAAAGCCGGCATACGCCATTCTATTAGGCAGAGACTAGATTCACACCAGCCGATGTTTTCCTTCCACCATGCATCAAAAGCTCATTTTCTAGGAAGGAGACAAGATAGAAATCGTCCCAGCCGATGATAACCCATTCCAAACAGGGTTTAAGAACTTGGAGGTTGTATTATATTCACACTATGTGGCTCCCATAGCTGTCGTGTAGCAGTACGAAGAAGGATCTTGAGAATACTACAATCTAACTTCACATGGTTTTGAAATAAAATAATTAGCCGAACCACAACTTACCTTGGAAGAGTTAGATGATTGAGGAGACCCAAAACATACGTGATCTGTGGCATTGACTGACTGCTCTAAGTTCTGAAGCAGGGATAGCCGAGGCATCACAGGTAGAGGACTACAACAGAGAGCCAACACTGGCAGCCGATGACATTGAGTTGCTGATGAAACTTGAATCACCCATAAGAAGGGTTATACATAGTTTTGAGTCTTAGGATCTCTTGGAAGTATCAACTTGGGTACTGAAGAAGTCCCTCGACTAACATATATTAGTGGCTCGATGAAGGAGGAAGATAAACATAGCATGCCAGCTTTTCTATTGCAGTATAAAGACTGCTTCGCGTGGGATTATCATGAGATGCCTGGGCTGGCCCATACTTTGGTAGAGCATAGATTTCCAATTAAATAGGGCTTCACACCTCATAAATAACTGCCCAGAAGATATCATCCTCAGCTGATGCCTCAAATCAGAGCTGAGATTGAACGGCTGCTGAAGGCGGGGTTCATCAGAACGGCTAGGTTTGTGGAATGGTTGGCAAACATTCTGCCAGTCAAGAAGAAGAATAGAAAGGTTCAGATATGTATTGATTACAGGAGCCTAAATCTAGCCACTCTCAAAGATGAATACGTCATGCCTGTAGCCGATATGCTAGTCGATTCGACAACCGCTAATGGTGTGATGACATTCATGGATGGATACTCTGACTATAATTAGATAGCAGTAGTCGAGGAGGACATTCACAAGAATACTTTTGGGTGTCCAGGAGCCTTGGGCATTTACAAATGGGTAGTTATGCCATTTGGTCTGAAGAATGATGGTGCTACTTATCAGAGGGCAATGAATACCATCTTCCATGATCTGATCGGCAAGACTGTGGAGGTCTACATTGATGACGTGGTGGTAAAGTCTAAGGATTTTAAGGATCACTTAGTCAATCTTGAACAAGCACTAAAAATAATGAAGATTCATAATCTTAAAATGAATCCAGTCAAGTGCATGTTAGGAGTATCGGCTGACAACTTCCTTGGTTTCTTGGTACATAAGAAAGGTATTAAGATAGATCATAACAAAGTCCGGGCAGTAATGGAATCTGCACCACCCAGAACAAAGAAGGAGTTACAAAGCCTGTTAGGGAAGATCAACTTCCTAAGGAGGTTCATATCTAATTCAGCTGGCAAAATGAAGGCTTTTTCACCTTTGCTTAGGCTTAAAGGGTCGGAAGAGCTAATATGGGGCCCAGAACAGCAAGAGGCAATTGACCAAATTAAAAATGCCCTAGCAACTCCTCCTATGCTAGGAAAATCGTTGAAATTGTACATATCGGCTGCATATTTGTCTATCGACTGCCTGCTAGCACAGGATGTCGATGATGGAACTGAAAGGGCAGTTTACTACCTTAGCCGAATGCTCAATGAAGCTGAAACTAGATATACCCCTATAGAGAAGCTTTGTTTGTCCTTATTCTATGCTTGTACAAAACTTGAACATTATCTAATGCTACATGTGGTTCACATTTTGTGTAAGATTGACATTGTTCGGTACTTATTGAATAGACCTGTTTTGCAAGGACGACTAATGAAATGGGCAATCAAGATCACTACATTTTCTCTCAAGTATAGGCCACTCAAGGCTGTCAAAGGTCAGGGGGTAGCCGATTTCTTGGCAGACCACCCTTGTGTAAATGTGGAGGACCCATGCGCCCCCTCTACTTCATGTATGGACGTCATCCCATGGACGCTAACTTTTGATGGGTCAAGAACCCAGAATGGAGTCGGAGCCGGAATAACGATAACCGAACCTATAGATGAAATATGGAGGTTCTCTTATCGGTTAGATTCTGACTTTACAAATAACCAAGCTGAATACGATGCTCGCATCATAGGACTCAAACTCCTAGTCTCTATGGAAGCAAAATGCATCAAGATTCGTGGAGACTCTTAGTTGGTTATCAAGCAGCTAGTTGGGGAATATGACTGCAAAGATCTAAATTTGTTGGCCCGTTACGAAACAGCTAGCATGTTACTTAGTACGTTCACATCATCTACGTTAAGTTATGTTCCCAGGGGCATGAATGTTGAGGCTAACGACTTAGCACAAGAAACTTCTGGCTTTAGGAAGTCTCTACTCACTCTAGAGTATGATAAGCTGCCAGCCGAAGTGTTAGCCATGGACCAGATCGACTCGTGGAAGCATATGTTAATCGACTACTTAAAAGATCCTTCCACTTGCAAGGACCTTAAGGTTAAGTGGAGAGCCAAAGTATGTTCTCATTGATGATGATCTTTACAAAAGGAGCGTAAATGGAGTGCTACTCAAGTGCATTGATAAGGTAGAGGCCTTAAGAGTCATGGGAGAAGTTCATGAAGGAATCTGTGGATCACACAGAGCCGAGCCAACGATGAAGTGGTTGATTTATTGTCATGACTATTATTGGCTTACCATCACGGTCGATTGCTTTCATGCAAACGGTTGTGAAGAGTGTTAGAGACATGGACCAATCCAATGGGTACAATCGAGTTATTGCACCCGATCGTGGAGCCCTGGCCTTTCAGAGGATGGGTTATAGACCTCATCAACAAAATTCACCCACAATCGGCTAAATGACATAATTTTATTGTGGCTACCGATTACTTCACTAAATGGGTAGAGGCACAACCAATGAAGAGGGTTCATCAGACAGATGTCATTCAGTTTATCCAATACCAGATCATATATAGATATGGTATTCATGAGACGATTACAACCTATCAAGGGACGATGTTCACTAGTTCTAAGGTGGCAGCCTTTGTTGAGAAATTTAGGATCAAGATGATCACATCCTCGCCTTCTTATGCACATGAGACCAGACAAGCCGATGCAGCTAACAAGATTATTGTGGACATAATCACTAAAAATGTGGAGGATAGACCGGCAGTATGGCATCTCACTTT
This sequence comes from Anisodus acutangulus, assembly GCA_029783415.1. Taxonomy (NCBI): domain Eukaryota; kingdom Viridiplantae; phylum Streptophyta; class Magnoliopsida; order Solanales; family Solanaceae; genus Anisodus; species Anisodus acutangulus. Next base: position 31,787,122 of record CM056506.1, on the reverse strand, counting down.
TGATGAAGCTATTTGGGCAATCAAAAACTCTAAGTCTACAGCTACTGGGACAACACCTTATCGGCTCACCTATGGCCAAAATGCAGTGTTGGCCTTGGAGATTAATTTTATGTCATTACGGGTGGCCAAACAGAATTCTTTAAGCTTAGAAGAATATCAGCAGACCATGCTAATGGAGTTAGATAAGTTAGATTAAGATCGGCTGATGGCCCTAGAAAGAATTGAAACCGGTAAACAGAAAATGGCCAAAGTATATAACAGACATGTTAAGCCTAAAAGGTTCACCGAATGAGACTTGGTTTGGAATATCGTGTTGCCGCTTGGAATGAAAGGTCGTGAATTTGACAAATACTCACCAAATTGGGAATCACCCTTTGTAGTAAGCCAATGGATTGCTGGCAACATATATCGACTAGTAAACATGCATGATGAAGAGCTTGACAGAAACGTAAACGACAAATACTTAAAGAAGTACTACCCTTCAATTTGGGGTATGCATAAGTAAACAACAGTGACAGATCGGCTGCCTGGCCATACAGAGGAACATAATTCCCTTCGATTTGGGGAATACATGAATGAATGATAGCTATAGACCGGCGGCCTGGTCATAGTCACATAAAAAGGCATAAAAGTACTTCCCTTCGATTTGGGGAAGGCAAGAGTAAACAACAGCCACAGAACGGCTGCTTGGTCACAAAAAATAGACCCTTCAATTTGGGGTCAATAAAACTAGGAAGGCAAATTAGTTGACATATCACCAGCTAGAGGTTGCGCTACATCATCAGTCACAAGGGTCTCCCTGGATAGCCACAATCTCTCTCTCATCCTTAGCCGCACAAACAGCTACTACCTCATCCGCTCCTACTTCTTCTGGAAACCCTCTTTCCACATTCAACAAAGACTCAGCAACCACCACTGATGGGATCTCGGTAAAAGCTTGAGTGTCGGCCGTTAGAGTGTCCTCTGGATGCTATTTGGCTTCTGACAATACCTCATGAGTAATAGAAGCAGCAATGGCTTCAGATTACAAGTCCATGAGGATGTCGGCTGACAACTAAGCAACGAAATCAACTGGCAAAAGAGTAGTCATAACCGAAGAATGAGTTCCCTCGGATACTACTTTGAAAAAACTAGCAAAGAGTGTTAGCGTTGCTTGAGCAAGTCTTTTTTCCACACAGTCCACTCATTCTGCAGTTGGGCCAGCCGTTCACTACCCGCTTTCTGATCCAATTCCCAAACCAGCTGTTGATTACCAAGTTCCCGAATCTTGTTATCCAAATGAATACCCTACCGAAACAAAGAAGAGTGGGAGGTATCTTGGGCCTTAATAGTAGACTCCAAGGCACCTATAGCCGGAGTAATAGCCTTTATCTCCGCCTGGATCCTCTCCAGATCGGCTCACAGTTTTGACAACTGCTCCTGCAAGTTATTCTTTCGGTTGACATTCTGTTGCCTTTTTGTATTCACCTCATTGAAAGAAGTTTGAATGTGGATCTTCTATTGCTGAAGAGACCCCAAGTGTTGCAGAGCAGCGACCGCCTCATCATGACTATCTTTGGCCATTTTGTGTAAAGCAAATAGGTTATTTAGAGCCAAGGCCATGTCATTATAGGCGGTTGCCAAAACTGGGAAACCCTTTATTTCTTTTGACAATCAGAACAGAGAAGCCCTTAAAGCATGTAACTCTTCTTTGCTGGTGGGAATCCCCCTGGCAAGAGACTCCGCAACTCGCTTCCGATGAATGCCAACAGGCGAAGATGGTGTAGGTGCAATATCGACTAAGCTAAAATATTATAGAAGCACGTCTTCAGAGATAATCTCGGCTGGAGCTTCTGAGTCATCAATTGGGTTAGTTTCAGTTGGGGGATTATCTCCAACCATCTCCTATACAGAAAAGGGCAGGTTCAGAATTGAGGCGAACGTTTGGAATAATGAAGGGCCAAACATAAGAGAAATGATATACCTGTACGATTGCATCAACATAAAAATCTTCGGCTGCTTCGACAAGAAATTTTTTGGCCTTGAGGACAACCGATAACGGATCTTGCAGATGCGTGGAAGCATGAGCCAAAGAGGACGATCCAATATGAAGAGGGGCATCAAACACTGTCTGCGAGCGTCTGCGTCTTATGAGTTGTGGTCCCTGAAAGGGCAAATAGAAAGTATGAATATTGAAAGATAACCGATGTGAAGGTATTTAAGCTAGACAAATGATATACCTCAATTTTCTACTCTTCCTCGGTAGAAACAACAACTCTAGTTCTATGGGGTTCTTTCTCACTACAATCTCGGATGACAACCCCTCCGCTTCGTTTGGGTTTCTTGGGAACATATTTCCTGGGTGATGGGGATTCATTGTTGGAAGTGGTCTCCAAATCGACAAACGCTGGGGGGATTGAGTTGCTGAAAGACGCGTAAAAGACGTTAGTAAAAAAATCACAAGAATAATCTGGCCAACACATATGTAGAAGACAATTTATCTTTTCTCTTCGTCTGCCGCAATCTGATGGAAGATCTTGAGGCAGCAGGTCTAGCCAATCTAAGGAGAGAACTTTCATAGGGGCCTCTTTCATCCGCGGTTTAGGGGTTTCTTGGGTCTTTTTTTTCTTTGACATGACCAATCGATCAAAATAGACATCTAGAGGAGACTGGAAGAATTTCTCTTTGGCCGTGTTCCACCAGTCATCAAAAGCAACAGTGGTATTTGCTCTCGGGGGAAACGGTTGCCAGTCAAATAGGGTGAGCCTATCAAGATTGCGATCAACTATTTTCCTTGCATGTTTTGCATCAAGAATACAATGTTGGGTTGAACAAATAATACTGCGGTGAAGACATGGTATGTGCTGAGTTAGACCGAATTCCTGTGCCACAAAGTTTGGCCGATAGTCTGTGGTCAACTTATTGTTCCTAGAGGTGGGCTTCCAGCCACCCAATAGATCTCTTGCCATCAGAATGCGCCCCCATATGAGGGTCATAGTTCTCCGCTAAGAAAATGTAAGGTTATCATCGGGTACTTAACGGACCCAATTGGGGGTGGCCCATCTCTTGAAGACCGGTTGCCAATCTGCGTAATGGTCTCGAGATAGACCATGCAGGGTGGAGACTGCAGTGAAGGCATCCTAGGGAAAGAGGGGTGTTTTTCGAAGAGTATCGGCTAGCACCGATGGGTTTAATGGAAAATGTCGGTCATCAAAATCATTAGGAATAAACTTCAGGAAATACAGGGTGATCCACAGCTGAAGGAACCACAGGGAACTGACTAAGGTATCCAGATTTCTGTAGTCCCTTAACCTTGCATGGGCATCGCCAAGAGCCATATAAAGATAAGTCAGGAAAAGAGATGCCCAGCTGACATCTTCCCCCGAAATGCCTAACGTCGCATAAATTTCCACTTCATTCATGATTGCATAAGACCATGTGCAGACAAAATATCGGCTGAACCAAAAAAATAGGAAAGCATGATGCTCGGCATCATCGACTGGGAAAGGCTATACTCGACTGTTGTTGGCCATGAAGTGGCCATAGCCAGAAGAAGTCTTTGAGACCTTGATGCCCAAGTCGGCAACATCTATGTCGCCTAGTATAGGTACTTCGGCTCCCAGTATCGGAAGGCCAAGTATCGCCGTCACGTCGAGCAGTGTGGAGGTCATCATCTCCCAAGGGAAAACAAAGGCGTTGGCAGTAGTCGACCAATAACCAAGGAAGGAGTATATGAGACCAATGCTATAGGGGAGGTCAAACTCCGATAGCGCAATGGCATCATAGAGACCCATGCGTCTTCATTCGGCCTCTCTGTCCGACTTCACTCGTGTCTAGCAACCAAAATAGTTGGTAATCTTGGTCGGCCAGGTACGCAGGCTAGCCGGACAACAGTCACCGGTGAACCAATCACAGGTAATAGGAAGGTCATAGTTTACTATACTCTTTTAATTTCTGTACTGGTGGTCTAAATAAAATTCCTTTGCGATCACCAGATAGTGTGAGATATTGGTCAACTTTTTTGGGTGAAATACACTATGCTGAATGTGGTCGGACAATGCAACAATATAACGGTTTGGAATTGACTCTGACACATGATATTTCGTGTTATAAAATAATATTTCTTACACCACACAGTATTAGAGGCATACCTCTGAACATTTAGACCTAGTCCTTGAGTAAAGTGGTCGGTTTAAACTATTTCAGAGTCCCGAACTTAAATAAAGGAAAAAAAGTCTACATAAACCGAAATAAGGCGGACAAAAAAACTTTATCGAGTCACCTACAATGCATGAAATATAGGCGTTATACGGTATTTAACTAATGGCCTCGTCAAACGGGCCTTTTGGTTTAACAGATAGATTGGAAGATAAGTGCTATTGATAAACATTAAAGTTGACAATACTTATATTTTTAATTTTATTAGTAATTATATATTATATTACTATATAAGAAGAGGGAATAACCAAAGGCCTCTCCGTCAACATGCCTGTGTCACCGTAAGGTTATTTCTGGTATTATGTAATGCTCATGCTTAATTACTGTTGTACCTGAACGTTTCATGTACATGCCTTTCCCATCTTGAACAAACATATTGGGGCAGTTAATTGCCTCCCCTGTTTCCAAGAAGTACAACCCAACCTCTTTTGAAATTGTGGGCCCAACCAAATGCATTGCACACGTATCAATTGCTGCCTTTGTTTTGCTAATTGAAACTAGAGGTGGCCAGTGGGCCGGGCTTGGGTCTGGCGGGGTCGGGGTCGGGGCGGGACGGGCGAAGGGGTCGGGGTCGGGTCTGGCGGGGTCCGGTCTGGCGGGACTTGCTCCAGTCCCGTCCCGATCCGATCCCGTCGGTATCGGGTCGGGGCGGGGTCCGGCGGTTTTTTTTTGTTTTTTTTTATTTTTTAAATAACATATGTATAAAAAAAACTCAATAAACAAGACAAGATAGTGTAATAAAAATATCCCAAGGCTGTTTTTGTGCCTCTTATATTATTTAATAGACATGATTTTTTTGTAATACAAATACAATTGTCTAAAATCTAAATTGTAACTTTGTGGTGTTGTCCAAAAGTTGCAAATTACATAATAAAATTGCAATTAAAAAAATTACATTCTCAAAAAAACCTGTTATAATTGCTTGATGATTTCCTGTGGTTCTTCAGTTGGAATTGGTATTTGTTGGTCAAATTGATCCACGTCGCTTCCACTACCTCCGGTTAAGATTTCGTTGTAGTTTTCATCCTCTTCTTCGTTGATCTCCGGTTGACCGCACCTTCTCCGCTCCGCTCGTATCCAATCTCTGAATAATACTGCAATTTCAAAGCTGTCTCCGGCTAATGAGTGTTTGTGGTCTCCTATTTGATATCTGCCGACAGAAAAAGCGCTTTCAGACGCAGTTGATGACTCTTGAGTGTTCAAAACATCTCGGGCCATCAATGAAGGTGTCGGAAAGGTCTTCTCATTCCCCCTCCAGTATTTCAGCAAGTCTTCATGTCCATCTTCATTGATAACTTCTTGATACGGTACAGAACCCTGCAAAACAAAAATATCCAACTCGCTAATTTGGTTAGTAGTAGAGGTATTTATCAAGACATTCTATTTCTGAGGCTTTCAATACTAGCCGCAGAAATAGCATGTCTTTTGTGAGGTTGTGTTGAAGATGAAGAAGATGGTATGGAAGCCGGTAAGTTACTAGCATTTTCTTGTTGATAAAATCTATATATTTTTTTGCATTGGTGTTCTACGCTAGACAACACTTCTTCTTTAGTTTGTTCAATAGGTGGTGGGTGATTTAGATTTTTTGGGACTTGGAGGTGGTAGTACTTCTATACAATCGTAAATAGTTTCAATTAGTGATTTAGTACCGTCTATTTTAATAGTAGGATTTAATACAGAACCAATAATATAAATAATGGGAATAGGAATAAAATATTTTTTTATTTTGACAAACATTTTTTTAATAGCTGCCTTATAAGCTGAGTTTTTCATATATTCACTAAGTAATAAAAATATTAGAGTTATATAAAACAACATAGTTGAAATAGTAGGATAATATATACCGGAAAATTCTTTTGTTGCTTGAAAAAATTTCTCTAAAAATACAATAAGTTCAGAAATTTTTACCCAATCACCATCTAAAATCATATCAGCTGGATTTTTATTATGAGAGTTAAAAAATAAAGTTATAGGTATTCTATAGTCATAAGCAACAAGTAGTTGCTCGTATAAAGAATTCCACCTAGTGGATACTTCTTGTGGAATTTTTCTATAAGATAGTCCACAATCGTGACAAGTTTTTTATATTCTTTTCTACATTGTACTTATTACTTTTAAAAATAAAGTTTATAGCAAATTGTATTTTACTAAGAATGTCTTCAAAAAGTGATAGACCATCCTTTACAATTAAGTTATATATATGACACGCGCATTTTATATGAAAATGATCTGAAAAAGATGGAGTTAAACTATTTTTTAAAATTGTAATTGCGTAATTGTTAGAAGAAGCGTTATCTAATGTAATAGTCATAATTTTATCGGTTATTCCGTAATAATGACACACTTGATAAATATTATCTGCAATAAAAGTACCAGTGTGCCTATCATCTATATATCTATACGCTAAAATACGTTTTTGCATACACCATTTATAATCTATCCAATGACAAGTTACAGTTAAATAATCATGGCCGTTAGTACTACGACCTATATCAGACGTGATAGATACTTTGCCATTAAAATGATATAATGAATAACGTAAAAATTATTGATATTCATGCGCGAATTTAAATACATCTCTCTTAACAGTTGATCTAGAAAAATCGTTAAAAGCAGGATTATATATATCTCTAATGTAATGAATAAAATCGGGAGATGAAGGAAATGAAAAAGGCAAACCCTCCACAACAACTAATTTTGATATTGCTTCCCTATCTCTATGTTTATTGTATTTAGGGCCTACAATTCCCCCCGTCATAGGGTTAATTTGACCCTGTACTTGGTCCGGGACAGTATCAGTATGTGAACCTTATCCCGATGGAGCGGGCGTTTGCGCACCCGATTTTGAAGCCTGGTATTGGGCATACCTAGCTGGATGAGCACTTACTACGTGTCTAATTAAACCCCCCATCCCACCGTGACCTTTTCCTGTTTTAAATTTTAAAACATTTTTACAAATTTTACATATAGCTACTTGATTCTCTACGTCCCTATAAAAAAATGTCCATGCATCTGATTTTAATGGTCGTTTTGCTGGACCTCGTCTCATACTAGGGGGAATATGAAGTATTTCAGTTGAAGGTGCACTAGTGGGTGTGTTGTCATCAACATTAGTGGGTGTATCATCTAGATCATCGTCTAAATTAAAGTCTTCTTGATTTCCAGAAAACAGCTCCTCGTCTAAATCTAATGGTATTGTAGGAAAATGTTGAGTATCAACAAAATCATCCTGTGTAGGAATAAGATGACTAGAAGAAGTACCCTTGCCCTGGTTGCCCCTCCTAGAAAGAAGCACCCTTACCCTTAAACATACCTCTTAATCCTTTCATTTTAATTATGATAATAAATAATTAAAGATAATAAAATTAAGTGCGCTAAATAAAATAAACATACAATAATAATTTAATGAAGGAATGAATGTACCAAACGCCGACGTAACATCGACGTGTAATCGAGAGGTTGAAAATTGAAACTTTGCTCGATGGAAGATCCTCAATCTAGTTGCCAACTTCACTCCCAATTCCCAAATGAATAAATAAAATTGAATATTTAGTAAACAATGTAGACTTATAGAGAGATATATTGAGAGATTAGAGAGATTGTAGGAAGATTTGTGAGAAAGATGAAGAAAAAATGAGTTATTTATAGTTGGAAAATTGGGTTAAAGTGTAAATATAATAACTTATGGGTTAAAAATAAATATTAAGGGGTAGGGGGGTTGGGGGAGGGGGGAGGCCTAAAATGGCCATTGCCCAACGACCAAAACCTAAAATGGCCGTTGGTGCAACGGTTATATTTGCAAAGGGGGAGAACTCGGGCGGAGTCGGGGTCGGGGTCGGGGCGGGCGGGCTTGGGGCGCGCTCGGGTCTGGCGGGACGAGACATTATCCCATCCCGAGTTCGAGTCCCGCCACCATTCTTTTTTACGCGGGGTCGGGGCGGGACTGGGACGGGGTCGGGCCGTCCCGGGCCACTGACCAGCCTTAATTGAAACCACTGACAAGTGGTGTTGATATGTTAACACTGTCTAATGTAGTGTGTATTTATAGAGTAGATCTCAGTTATTTATCCAGTCATCAAGTATTCAAAAATCAATTATTACAACTGAATTGAGTACATGTTTTAAAGTCTTACTCTGTTTTTATACACGTTAAAGTACTTTTAAAAAAAACTTCATTTGTGATTATAATTTCTATTTTTTTATGCTTACAAATTGATTGAAAATAATATTCATGTTTTTCATAATATATTTAAATATTGATGAGTGAATTAAAGTGAAAATCTAGAACTCCATTCACAAATGAATTTTGTAATTTATAAATGATAAATTATTATTTTAAATAATAACTCATGCCTATCAGCATAACTTGATCATAATAGAGTTACTACAATGAAGAAACTTCCGGAATTAAGATAAATTATTATGCTAAAATAATATGGTTATGAAAACAAGTAAGACATCTTTTGATAATAGCTAGGAGCCAAAATAAAATTATAATAAAATATCAAGAAGAATTATTAGACCAGAAACGGAGGTCAGAAAACTTGATGGAAAATGATAATGAGTTAGCAGAAATTAATACATACTTGGATAATATTATAGCAACATATAGATAATTAATAGATATAAACACAGAAATAAATATACAAAATTATAGATTAGAAGGTCTACAACAACAGTTATGGATGTTTACAGAACAATATGGATGAAAATAAATTAATAGAACTTCAAATAATAGCTGAAAAACCGTTTACATATAATAGAGATATAAACCAACATATAGTAAGTTGTAGTAGAATATAGATCTTATAAAGGATAGAGATCAACGTCTACAAGAATATTTTCAACAAGTAAGTGAACAAGAAAATACTATTACAACTTTAAGAAACATGATAGCCCCAGAAGAAGAAAGATTAAGACAAAAAGAGGAAGAAAATATGAAACTAAGAAAAGAAAAATTACGAGAAATAATCAGAAAAGATAATGAATTAAAAGACTTACAAGATGTTATAGAAGAATAGTATAAGTACATCAACATGTTAGAATATGGATAAAGGAAAAGAGATAGTAGAAGACTCTAAAGAAACATACTACCAGATGAATACGTATGAAGGAGGAATAACACAAAAATTAAGCTTTAAACCAGAAATATATCAAAAATACAAGATGAAAAAGAAGAACTATATATTAAGAAAATATTTAAAATAAAATGGTTTGAAAGAAATAAGATATATAACACAAAAGCATGAAAATATAATAGACACAACTAGTATAAATGGTAGAACAAAGATAAACTTGATAACAGATGATGTAATAAAAAGAGAATTGACAAAACTATCTACTAAATAAGCTAAAAAATATAAAAATATATACTTTGGAGGAGTATAATTTACTATTAAAGCATAATTTCAGAAAAACATAGATACACCTATACAAATATACATATGAGATGATAGAATATTAGGAAATCTACAAGATGCTTTAATATCAGTAATAAAAGGAAATTTAATATACCAAAAGCTAAAATTTAAACTACAAACCAGACTTTAGTATATCATTAAAAGATGAACATAAAGACTTAGCTTTAACACTATATTACAAACTAGATGGAATAAATATGCCACCAGGAAGTAAAGTTATAATTATAGAAAAAATGATATATGCCCTAACTGAAAATCATCATGTGAAAAAAAAACATGACATGAATATTTTAGTACAAAAAATGTACCAAGAAATATTAGAACAAATAGAACATAAAGAAAATTCTAAGATAACCATACCAGAAGAAATATTTATGGATTTTAGTACTAGAACCCTAACACCATAAAAAAGATTAATACAAAAAATAGAAGGATCTAGACTAAGTATCACAAAAGAACCAATGATATCGAGACATGATAGCTTAAAAATCATACAACCCCAGAATATTAGATCTAATATATATACCCAGTAATAAATTAAGGATTAAAGTAATAATATTCAATGGTATGATAACAATAGATTGTATAGATGTGATAAATACACGAGCTATTAAAAGTTTTATACATATAAGTAAAATCAACGAAAACGATTGTAATTTAATAGAACCACAAATATATAATTATCTTGAAAATAAGAGAGATAATAATTACCAAAAGTATTAATTTAAAATTCAAAATACAAGATCTAGAATATAAAATAAATATATGTGTAATAGAATATGATAGTTTTAATGAATTATAGGAAGTGACTTTTTAACAATTATAGATTACAAAATTAACAACGAAGGAATTGAAGTAAATGACCAAGGAGAAATAAGATTTATAAATAAGATATGAATATACAAAAAAAACTAATAAAGAAAAAACAAAAATTAAAAGCAATAAAAACAACTTTATCAAAAGAGATATTTTCTCAATTTAAATACCTAGAATACAAGGCAAAAGAAATAAAATTAGAAAATGATATAGAACAATTGGAACAACAATGTGATAAATTTGATAAAATATGAATATGGAAAACGGATGGAAGAAAAGAATAAATAATCCTGACTAACCCTAACGAAAATATTAATGTGTTATGGAAAGAAATAATAGTAAAAGAACAAATGAAAAATACACTAGTAATAATTGATGAAATAAATGAAAACCAAACACAAATGCAACAAGTGATAAGAGAAGAGTTGACAAAACTATGAAATACATCTGAGATACCAACATTTAAAATAATATTAGAAAAACTTAACATATTAATAGCAGATATGAATAAAGGTAAAGAAGTAATAGAAGGAAATGAAACTAGTACAAGTCAAATAGGAAAAGTAGTTAGTACCACAACTAAACAACCCGAAATTGCACCAATAGATGCTTGGAGAAGAAGTAAAGAACCTATAATGGTAGATATAAGAGAAATAAAACCAAAGTTATCAGAATCGGTAGGAAAAACATTAGATAGTCTAGCAATATTAAATAAAAAGGGACAACTTTAATGGAAAATCAAGAACATAGTGTAATAATATTTCTAAAAAATCATGGAAAAGATATAATAGAAAAAGAAAGATACAAATATGAACCTATAAAGAAAGACCTTAAAACTGCACCAAATAACAATAATAGCAATTCAAAAAGTGAAAACATCTACTTAAATGATACAGAAAAAACCATCGAATATTTATACATGAGATTATATAAACAGGACCAACAAATATGTGAACTAAGGACATAAAATGTTAAATTAAAATCACATAACAATGAAGAATGGTTAAGTAAATATAAGAAATATAAACATAAGTTTAAAGACACAAAGAAAATACTAAAGGAAACAAAAGTAGAGTTAAAACAAACAAAAGAAGAACTAAATGAAGTGAAACAAGAATAAGAAGAATTAATAGAAGAATTACATATAATTAGAGAACAAATGACAAGGTTAAAAGGAAAAAAGAAAGTAAGAAGAATTAAAAGAACAAGTGATGAAAATACAAATAGTAATGAAAAAACTGATAGTGACACAGACAAATATAGCAATATTGAATTAACTAACCAAGAAATACAAGTAGTAGAATTCATAGAAGAAGTAGAAGAAGAAAACTCAGAAATAACAAAAGAAAATAATGAGATAATAAAAGCTTTACAAAAAATGAAAAATGTAAATGCAGTTATAGAAGAAGAACCTGAAAGAGATGTAAAAGATGAATTTAACAGACCTATAGAAACAGACGATATAATAAATGAAGATGCTAATGATTATTCTGAAGAAGAATTAGTAGACCCTAATTTAGAAATAATAACAAGAAAACGAACAAGATTATCAGAACACACACCAGTAGGACAACAAGCTGAATTTAAAGAATTTGTAGGATCAATGTCACAAGGTGTAAACTTTAATGGATATTTCCTAGATTTAGACAATGTTTATGATGAACAAGAAATAAAAAGAAAAATAAATGATTGAAATATTGAAATGTATATAGCATTAATGAACTCTACACATACTGACAACCTAGATTACATTTATGACTTGATATCTAAAACATTAATTGAAAAGGTAGCATATTGGATGGAATCTATAGCATACCAATTAAGAGGAGAATTATTTAGTCATGTAAGAGATTGAAAATCTATGCTAATGATATTTGATATTGTACTAAAAAGAGAATTTTTAGGAGAAAAATGGTTAGTAGCAAGAGAAAACGTATTTGCAGAAAGAAAAACTGAAATAATAATGAATCTAAATAACATGAAATGTTGTAAGATTAATAAATTACCAGAATATCAAATAAGGTTTAGTAAGTTCTTTTATGAAGCAAGATTCTTACCACAAGAAAGTTTAATATATCAACAACTTTATTATGATCACTTGCCAACACCATATAATACCGATATATCAAAAGAATATATCCAACTAGAACCAAAAGAAACACATTAGGAGAGAAAATAAGAGTACTAAGAGAATACTTAATGCGAAAATGTGAAGAATATAGAATGCATCAAAAAATTTAAAAACATAAAAAATTAGGATTAAGAGAAATATGTAGATTTACGGAAAGAAGACTAATATTTGGATGTGATGATAAAACTAAAGAAAAGAAATACAAGAAAAGTCATAAAAATAAAAGATATCAGATAAGGATACATAAAAAATATAATAGTTACAATAAACAACATCAAAAACCTTATTACAAACCTTATAGAAAAAAGAGGTTTAAAAAAAATATAGAAATACCTCTGAGACCAGAAAAAAATTGAAATATAAGAGAAAATTTAGGAAAAGAAACTATATAAAACCCTTAGAAGAAGAAAAACTTAAAGAATGTAAATGCTGGAATTGAAATGAAAAAGAATATTATGCTAATAAATGTCCAAAGCTAAAGAAAAAGAGTGTAAAGTATATAAATACAACACAATTTATAATGAGTCTACAACAGATAAAAGAAGATAATGAAAAATGGTATGAATATGAAGACTTTTATGTCAGTTAAACGGATGAAGAAAGTGAAACAAAATTAGAAAATGTTATCTTTATTAAGCAATACTCAGATAGTGAAGATAGTTCCGAATAAAATGGAATTACAAGAAGAGAAAAGAAAATTATTAGAGGAAAGAAATTACTGTATACAATGTGAAAGACATGTTCGCCATAAATTTGCTATAACTACAACTACTAGTGAAACAGGAAATAAATACTATCATGATAGATACAAAAGGCTTACTAAGAACCTTAATAGAATAAGACAAAGATTGAGTGAAATAAGATGGTAATAAATATTAGAAGAAGTGAGAGAAATAGAATAAGATGAAGATATTCAACGAGGATTAAGCGAAATAGATATAGAATAAATAGAAATACCTAATTAAATGGTAGCAATTTATATAGAAGCTCATATAGAATATATACTAATAAGATGATAAAATAAAAAATCTTCATAGACAGTGGAGCAGACTTATGTCTGACAAAGAAAAAAGTATTAGAATCACACAGATGAAAAAGATCTAAAACACATAGAACAAGAGTATCAGGCTTTAACGAACAAGCAAAAGAGTTGAATATAATAGCAGAAAATATGAGAATAGTATTAGAAGAAACAATATTTAGACTACCAGTAATATGCCAACTAAATCATATGAAACAAGTATTGTTAGGAAATAATTTCCTAGACTACTTTAAAACACAAGTTATAAATAATAATATTTTTAGCTTACAAACGCTTTGTAATAGGTGGATAATACTAAAGAGAGTGTTATCAATACACACATTAAGAATATGTAACATAAGATCAAATAGGAATAATAACCTACAATTATTGAAAGGAAAAATATCTCAATATATTAAAATAAATTTTGGAGAAAATCCAATGCAACTATGGGAGAAAGAAAAGATATATGCTGAAATTAAGTTAATAAATACCAATGATATAGTTAGATCTAAACCTATTAGATATAACCCAACATATTAACAAGAATTTGAAACCCAGATAAAAGAATTATTAGAATTAAAAATGATACAAGAAATTAAAAGTCCGCATAGTAGTCCAGCCTTTTTAGTAAGAAAATATAGTGAACAAAAAAGTGGAAAAGCCAGAATGGTAATTGATTATAGGGAATTAATTAAAAATGACGATATTTGATGGATATTTCTTACCATATAAAAGAAACCTTATTAATATATTAGGAAATAAAAAAATGGTTTAGTAAATTTGATTGTAAAAGTGAATTTTGGCAAATAAAACTAACAAATGAATTAAAATCTTTAACAACCTTTAGTGCCCCTCAGGGACACTACGAATGGAATATATTACCACTTGGATTAAAAAATGCACCACAAATGTTTCAAAGAAGAATGGACCAAGTGTTCAAAAAATTAACGAAATTTTGTATAGTATATGTCGATGACATATTAATATATAGTGATAATCTAGAAGACCATATAAAATATCTAGAAGAATTTATAAAAACTGTAAGACAACATGGAATATTATTATCTGAAAAGAAATCTAAATTTTTTAAGAATAATATTGAATATTTAGGATACATTATAGATAATGAAGGATTACAATTACAAGAACACATTGTAACAAAAATAGAGAATTTTAAAGATAAATTAGAAAGTAAAAAAGAAGTACAACAATTCCTAGGAGTAGTAAATTATGCTTCAGACCATATAAAAGATTTACCACTCTTAAGAAAACCATTGCAAGAATTAACTAGAAAAAAATAACCTTTGAATGGAAGGAAGAACATACTAAAGCTATAAATGAGATCAAGAAAAAAATAAAAACTATGCCAAAACATAGAATACCAACGGAACTAGATCAACTAGAACTTTTTACTGATGCTAGTGACGTAGGATGGGGAGCAATCCTCATAGCTTATGATAAAGATGATATAGATAAAGAAAAACTATTGATTTGTGGATATGGAGGTGGAGCATGAAAGCCAAACGAGAAAAAATATCATATTAATGAAAAAGAACTATTAGCAGTAAAATTTGGGATAAAGAGATTTAATTATCACTTATTACCAGTAAAATTGTTGTTAGGACTGATAACACACACGTAAAAGCCTTTATTACAAACAAAATAGACCCTTTACCAAAACTAAACAAAAGAAGAAAGTGACAATCATTCTTTTGTTGTTATGATTTTATTGTAAAAAATATATCTAGAACTATGAACATTCTAGCTGATTTTCTTAGCAGGTACAACGATGACAACCAGCAGTGAAAAATTTGAAAAATACATTACCAATGTTACAAAAATCATCAAACAAAACCATGAAACCATTACAACCAAAATGTAAGAAAACGCACAGATAGTAGACCAACTGACAAAAGCCTTTCGAGACTTTAAAAACCTACAAGACCTAAAAACCCCTCTATCTACTACAAAAAAATCAAAAACTTTTATATCCAAGCTTGCAACCATGCCATCCACTATACCATCTCCCATAACAGCCTCATTTTCTCAGATGCCAACATCAGTATCAATGTGTGATAAATTAAAATTTGCACCTGAATATATTACAGCTTACGAACAAATAAACAAATTTTATGACTATAAATCTAACCCACATATTTTACGAAGTGCAAAACTTAGCAAATCTCCGAGATTTTTGTGTGATGAAAAATCTAACCCTGATATAATTTCAAAATTATTTACTTATGATTTTATAGATAAAATAATAGTAGATGAAACTTTTTACAATATATCTAAACTACCTCTTGTTATAATAGATTCTGTTAAAGCAATGATGGAATCATTCAGAAAATGTATCTATGATATACAACTATTTGATGCCTGAACCGATTTAACTGGAAAACCTATTGTAATAAGCCAATTATTTAAAACTGGAAAAAATAACAACATCAGTGGAGATGATGAAGATCTAAAAATGAAGATACCATGTAAACTAGAATAATTTCAAGAATGACTAAGTGTCAAAAGAGCCATTGGACTGATGACCCTGAAATAAAAAATAGAAGACATGTTAAAAGCTAAAAAAGTCTGCATCATTGGAGAAGCCAAAGGCGGAGAAGTTGAAAAAATCATTACCCTATTCTACAACAATGACATACTATCTCAAGACACTATGCAACTTACAAACATGTATGACCGGATTATAAACATGAAACACAAACACACCATTGCAACTATGGAGCAATACAAGCTTTTAACAAGACAAAGAAAAAGACCTGTTATCAACATAAAAAATGATGTAATTATTACTCATACTACTATGAAAAAAGAAGGATCCTCTAATCCTTTCGCATGAAACGGCCCAATGTAGTTTAAACTGCAGAAAGCCACAATATAACAATTTGATACAATTCAATGTAGCCTAACTACAACAAGCCCATATATTATCATCATACTACTAAAAAAAATACCGTTCCTATTCTAGGAGTATCTATTGAAAAAAAATAAAACGATACCGTTCCTATTCTATAGGAGTATCGAATGCTTCAAATGAAAGTTTGAAGAAGAAATTTTTTTTTGTCTTATTATGCAAATAATTTTTTCTTCTTCAAACTTTCATATTTGTATCTTTCTTTTTCTATTATATCTTTTCCATGATTTTTTAAAAATGTTATTACACTATGTTCTTGATTTTCCATTAAAATTGTCCCTTTTTATTTAATATTGCTAGATCATTTAATGTTTTGCCTACTGATTCTTATAACTTTGGTTTTATTTCGCTTATATCTACCATTATAGGTTCTTTACTTCTTTTCCAAGCATCGTATAATTTGTGATTGTTTAGTTGTGGTACTAACTACTTTTCCTAATTGACTTGTACTAGTTTCATTTCCTTCTATTACTTCTTTACCTTTATTCATAACTGCTACTAATATGTTAAGTTTTTTTAATATTATTTTAAATGTTGGTATCTCAGATGTATTTCATAGTTTTGTTAACTCTTCTCTTATCACTTGTTGCATTTGTGTTTGGTTTTTATTTATTTCATCAATTATTACTAGTGTATTTTTTATTTGTTCTTTTACTATTATTTCTTTCCATAACACATTAATTTTTTTGTTAGGGTTAGTCAGGATTATTTATTCTTTTCTTCCATCCGTTTTCCATATTCATATTTTATCAAATTTATCACATTGTTGTTCCAATTGTTCTATATCATTTTCTAATTTTATTTCTTTTGCCTTGTATTCTAGGTATTTAAGTTGAGAAAATATCTTTTGATAAAGCTGTTTTTATTGCTTTTAATTTTTATTTTTTCTTTATTATTTTTCTTTGTATATTCATATCTTATTTATAAATCTTATTTTTCCTTGGTCATTTACTTCAATTCCTTCGTTGTTAATTTTGTAATCTATCATTGTTAAAAAGTCACTTCCTAATAATAATTCATTTAAACTATCATATTCTATTACTCTTATATTTATTTTATATTCTAGATCTTGTATTTTGAATTTTAAATTAATACTTTTGGTAATTATTATTTCTCTTATTTTCAAGATAATTATATATTTGTGGTTCTATTAAATTACAATCGTTTTCGTTGATTTTACTTGTATGTATAAAACTTTTAATAGCTCCTGTATTTATCTCATCTATACAATCTGTTGTTATCATACCATTGAATATTATTACTTTAATCCTTAATCTATTACTGGATATATTTATTAGATCTAATATTCTGGGTTGTATGATTTTTAAGCTATTATGTCTCGATATCATTGGTTCTTTTGTGATACTTAGTCTAGATCCTTCTATTTTTTGTATTAATCTTTTTGATGGTGTTAGGGTTCTAGTACTAAAATCCATAAATATTTCTTCTGGTATGGTTATCTTAGAATTTTCTTTATGTTCTATTTGTTCTAATATTTCTTGGTACATTCTTTGTACTAAAATATTCATTTCATGTTTTTTTTTTCACATGGTGATTTTCGGTTAGGGCATATATGATTTTTTTCTATACTTATAACTTTACTT
This sequence comes from Anisodus acutangulus, assembly GCA_029783415.1. Classification (NCBI taxonomy): domain Eukaryota; kingdom Viridiplantae; phylum Streptophyta; class Magnoliopsida; order Solanales; family Solanaceae; genus Anisodus; species Anisodus acutangulus. The sequence continues at coordinate 31,769,001 of CM056506.1, read as the reverse complement.
CCTGGTGGCATATTTATTCCATCTAGTTTGTAATATAGTGTTAAAGCTAAGTCTTTATGTTCATCTTTTAATGATATACTAAAGTCTGGTTGTAGTGTAAATTTTAGCTTTTGGTATATTAAATTTCCTTTTATTACTGATATTAAAACATCTTGTAGATTTCCTAATATTCTATCATCTAATATGTATATTTGTATAGGTGTATCTATGTTTTTCTGAAATTATACTTTTATAGTAAATTCTACTCCTCCAAAGTATATATTTCTATATTTTTTTAGCTTCTTTAGTAGATAATTTTGTCAATTCTCTTTTTATTACATCATCTGTTATCAAGTTTATCTTTGTTCTACCATTTACACTAGTTGTGTCTATTATATTTTCATGCTTTTGTGTTATATATCTTATTTCTTTCAAACCATTTTATTTTAAATATTTTCTTAATATATAGTTCTTCTTTTTCATCTTGTATTTTTTGATATATTTCTGGTTTAAAGCTTAATTTTTGTGTTATTCCTCCTTCATACGTATTCATCTTGTAGTATGTTTCTTTAGAGTCTTCTACTATCTCTTTTCCTTTATCCATATTCTAACATGTTGATGTACTTATACTATTCTTCTATAACATCTTGTAAGTCTTTTAATTCATTATCTTTTCTGATTATTTCTCGTAATTTTTCTTTTCTTAGTTTCATATTTTCTTCCTCTTTTTGTCTTAATCTTTCTTCTTCTGGGGCTATCATGTTTCTTAAAGTTGTAATAGTATTTTCTTGTTCACTTACTTGTTGAAAATATTCTTGTAGACGTTGATCTCTATCCTTTATAAGATCTATATTCTACTACAACTTACTATATATTGGTTTATATCTCTATTATATGTAAACGGTTTTTCAGCTATTATTTGAAGTTCTATTAATTTATTTTCATCCATATTGTTCTGTAAACATCCATAACTGTTGTTGTAGACCTTCTAATCTATAATTTTGTATATTTATTTCTGTGTTTATATCTATTAATTCTCTATATGTTGCTATAATATTATCCAAGTATGTATTAATTTCTGCTAACTCATTATCATTTTCCATCAAGTTTTCTGACCTCCGTTTCTGGTCTAATAATTCTTAATATTTCATTATAATTTTATTTTGGCTCCTAGCTATTATCAAAAGATGTCTTACTTGTTTGCATAACCATATTATTTTATTTAGCATAATAATTTGTCTTAATTCTGGACGTTTATTCGTTGTAGTAACTCTATTCATTTTACAAGCTCTGATACCAATTTATGGGCGGATTTTTTCATCATCTATCAACCCTGAAGAGGGTAGGAATATAGATGGTATACTAACATATTTTTATCTAAGATTATCAAATAACACACTACTTGAGAAATGATATATAAAGTGCATAATTTACAATAATATTCACATAGTTGATGCTTAATTTTAATGGACTTGAAAAATGATTTGAAACAACAACAATAACATACTCATGTAATCCCACAATGTGGGGTCTGGGGAGGGTAGAATGTACGTAGACATTACCTTGACTTTTATAGGGTAGAGAAGTTGTTTTCTATAAACTCTCGGCTAAAAAAGAAAGTAGCAAATGCAGGATTGCAAGGACAATAAGACAACAAAATATCCAGATATAAAGCAAATGAGGCAACACATGATAATACACACATAAAGATTAAGAAACTATGATATACCTATACAATACCTCTAAGAAAAAGGGGACGAGGAGAAGAAGAGGTTATCCCCCTACGACTCCCTCACAACGCAACAACACTCAACTATACACTAACCTTCCACTCTAATTCTCGACCTCCAAATCTTCCTATCTAGGGTCATGTCCTCAGTCAGCTGAAGTAGAGTCATGTCATATCTAATCACTTCCCCCAGTTTTTCTTCGGCTTATCTCTACCTCTCCTAACTCCTGCTACTGTCAATCTCTCATACCTCCTGACTAGCGCATCCTTACACCTCCTATTCACGTATGAACCATCTCAGCTTCGCTTTTCTCATTTTATCCTCCATGGAGGTCATTCCGACCTTGTCCCGTATAACTTTATTCCTAATCATATCTCTCCCAGTATAATCACACATCTATCTGAGCATCCTCATCTCCGCTACCTTTATCTTCTGCACATGTGCACTCTTGACTGCCTAGCATTCTGCCCCATACAATAAAGCTGGTCTAACCACCACTTTGTAGAACTTACCTTTCAACCTTGACAACACCATCTTATCGCAAAGCACCCTAGAGGCGAGCCTCCATTTCATCCATCCTACTCCAGTACGGTGTGCGACATCATCATCAATCTCCCCATTACCTTATATTATGGATCCCAGATACTTGAAGTTTTCTCTTTTAGGTATAGCTTGTGCCTCGATCTTAACTTCCACGTCCACCTCCTGCGTCATGTCACTGAACTTGCACTCCATGTATTTCGTCTTCATCATGCTTAACCTAAAACCTTTAGACTCTAAGGTCGTTCTCCAAACATCCAGTCTATCATTAACTCCACTACGCGTCTCATCAATCAAGACTATGTTATCCGCGAATAACATACACCACGTCACCTCATCTTGAATATGTTGTGTCAATTCATCCATCACTAATGAAAATAGAAATGGGCTAACGGATGATCCCTGGTGCAACCACATCATGACCGGAAAGTGTTCAGAATCACATCCAACTATCCTAACCCTAATCTTGGCACCATCGTACATGTCCTTAATTGCACTGATATAGGCCACTGGCACACCTCTCAACTTCAAACATCTCCAAAGAACCTCTCGAGGGATTTTATCATACGCCTTCTTAAGATCAATGAACACCATGTGTTGGTTTCTCTTTTTTATCCATATACTGCTCTAATAATCTCCTAACAAGATGAATAACTTCTGTCATCAATCGCTCATGCATGAACCAAACTAGTTCTTTGATATACACACATCCCTCCTCATATCGACCACCCTCTCTTAGAAGTTTATAGTGTGGCTTAGCAGCTTGATACCACTATAGTTATTGTAATTCTGGATGTCACCTTTGTTAGTTTACAATAGGATCATCATACTCCACCTTCATTCTTCTGACATCGTAGCTTTCCTAAATATAACATTAAACAACCCAGTCAACCACTCTATACCCGCCTCCCCTACATTTTTCCAAAAGTCCACATGAATCTCGTCTGACCTGGTTGCTCTACCCCTCTTCATCTTCTGAGTAGCCCTCCTAACCTCTACAACCTTTATGAACCTACAATACCTAAAATTGTGATGACTCTGTGAATGTTCTAACTCCCCCAACACAATATCCTTGTCCTCTTCTTCATTCAAGAGCTTATAGAAGTATGTCTACCACCTCAGTCTAATATGTGTCTCTTCTGTCAACACTAAGCCATTCTCATCCTTTATACACTTCACTTGGTCTAGGTCCCGAGACTTTCTCTCTCTCATCTTGGAAAGCCTATACAACTTCCTATCCCCGCCTTTTCCCTCAAGCTCTTTATATAAGTGCTCAAAAGCTGATGTTTTGGCTGCCATGACCGCTAGCTTTGCTTCCTTCTTCGCTGTCTTATACCGCTCCTTATTCCTCCTCTTGTCCTCTTCATCGGCGCTCTCCACTAGCGCCATATAAGCAGCCTTCTTAGCTTCTACTTTTCCTTGAACCTCTCCATTCCACCACCAGTCCCCTCTACATCCACCTGAGTTGCCCTTAGAGACCCCTGACACCTTTTTCGCTGCTCCCCTGATGCATCCGGATGTCCTATCCCACACACTATATGCATCTCCACTACTCTCCCAAGCCCTCATCGCCGCCAACTTCTCCCTCATCTCCTGAGCTTTATCCTCGGTAAGGTATCCCTACCTAATCCTTGATTGTGAGAGGCCCTTCTCTTTGTCTCTCTCTTGATCTCTAGGTCCATAACCATGAGTTTATATTAGGTCGTAACATTCTTGCTTGGAATAACCTTGTAGTCCCTACATATACCTCTATCTTCCTTCCCAGGAGCAAGTAATCTATCTGAGTCTTAGCCACCGCAGTATGGTAGGTCACCAAGTGCTCCTCATTTTTTTGGAAGCTCGAGTTAGTTATGACCAACTCAAAAGCTCTCGTGAAGTCACTTCTCCTGCATTTCTACCCCCAAAATCGTACCCTCCATGTACGTCCTCATATCCTCCTGAAAAAGTTCCTATGTGACCATTAAAATCCTCTCCTAACACTAGTTTCTCCATCTGCGGGATACCTTTCACAACCTCATCCAACTCTTCCCAAAAGTGCCTTTTGTCCTCCTCAGCCAAACCCGCTTGCGGCGCATATGCACTAATTATGTTAAATGTTAGCCCTCCAAAAACTAGCTTATTAGCCATCATCTTATCATTCACCTTCCTAACCTCTACTACTTGATCCCTGAGTTTCTCGTCTACTAAAATTCCTACTTCAATGCACCTTGAAACCAGAATCGTCAAACTGCCTTGCTTTTACTTCTTTGACTAAGTATTATTCCGCGATATTCTAGACCACGGTGCTTCCGTTTCCCGTGTTAAGCAATCACACATTCAAGCTAGATAACCGACATAATGCTTTGGTCATCTCTAACTTGTCGGCATCAACGTGGTTCAAACATCCCATGGAATTACGACTTAAGGCATCAACTACAACATTCGCCTTGTTGGGATGATATAAGATATCAACATCATAATATTTTAATTGCTCGAGCCACCTCCTCTGTCTTAGATTCAATTTCTTTTGCCATAATATATATTGTAAACTCTTATGATTAGTAAATAGGTCATGAGTTAGGTAATTTTGCTCATGCTTTCTCAATTGTCTTGAGGCATACACAATAACCTTGCCATTATGTATGAGAACACAACCTTGGCAAACTCTGAAGGCATAACTGTAGACAACACTATCCCTCTCTACCTTCTGGAAGTGCCAAAACAGGTGCGGATGTCAACCTTTTCTTTAACTCTTGGAAACTTCGTTCATACGCATCTGACCAATGGAACATGGCTGTCTTGTATGTAAGCTTCATCAGAGGTGTAGATATAGAAGAAAAGCCCTCCACAAACCTCCGGTAACAACCTGCCAAACCCAAGAAGCTACATACCAGAATGGGAGTCGTTACCCTCGACCAATTCTTACCGTTTCAATCTTCTAATTATCCACTTTAATACTTTCCAAAGAGACTATATGGCCTAGAAAAACAATTGAGTTCAAACATAACTCACATTTAGAGAATTTAGCATACAACTTACGATCTTGGAGCGTCTTCAATACCGCTCACAAATGATTCACATGATCCGCCTTCGTATGTGAATAGATCAGAATATCATTAATAAACACAATCACAAAAACATCCAAGAATGACTTAAAGACCTGATTCAGTAAATCCATAAAGGCCGTTGGTGCGTTAGTAAGGCCAAAATACATCACGAGGAACTCAAAGTGACCATATCGGGTTTAGAAGGCTGTCTTGGGTATATCTTTCTCTTTCCCCCTCAACTGGTGATACTCAAATCTTAAATCAATCTTCGATAAATACTTGGCACCCTACAACTGATCGAATAGATTGTCGATCCTTGGAAGTGGATATTTATTCTTAATAGTGACTTTATTTAATTGCTGATAGTCAATGCACATCCTTAGAGAACCATCTTTCTTGCGAACAAACAATATAGGTGCACCCCACGGTGAGGTACTAGGAATGATAAAGCCCTTTTCCAATAGATCCTGCAATTGCTCCTTCAACTCCCTTAGCTCTGCAGTAGCCATTCTATAAGGAGAGATAGAAATAGGTTGAGTATCCTTCTATAGAAATATCAATCTCCCTATCGGGACGAAGATATGGAAGTTCGTCCAGAAATATATTTGGAAACTAATTCATAACAAGGAATAGATTGAAAGGTCGGAGGCCCTGCATCTGCATCCCTAACTCACACTAGATGGTTAATATAACCCTTAGAAATCATCTTCCGTGTCTTATGGTAGGAAATAAATCTACCTTTAGGCGTAGCTGGATTACCCTTGCATTCTAGGACTGGTTCACCTGGGAATCAAAACTTAACGATCTTTGTTCGACAATCAACATTGGCATAAAATGAAGCCAACCAATCAATACCTATAATAATATCAAAATCTACCATCTACAGTTCTGCTAGATCAGCCAAAGTATGACAATTACAAATTGTCACCGTGCAATCCCGATAAACTCGTCTATCCATAACCATATCACCAACCAGCATAGCTACATCATAAGGCTTAGATAATAATTATGGATCTGTTTCAAACTTATTAGCAATGAATGGGATAACATAGGATAATATGGAACGAGGATCTATCAATGCATAAACATCATAAGTGTAAACAGATAGTATACTTGTGACAACATTTGGAGATGACTTTAAGTCCTGTCGACATGATAGAGAAGATATGCGGTTATGACCACCGACTAAACTGGACGCTCCCCCTCTGCCTCTTTCTCTACATGTTGAGGTCTGAGGCCCTCCACTTGGCAGATATACACTCGACGAGGAGGTTGGTGTTGACCATGTTAGCTGAGCTATACCAACTCTATCTCTGCTTAGACACTATCACATATAGTGATAAGGATTTCCACACCAATAATATACATCAAAACCTTGACGACACTACTCTGAATGTTCCCTACCATACTGGCCACACGTCAGCAATTGAGGCCTCACCTGACCCAAACTCTTCTGTCTCTAGAAACTAGAATCCCTTAAACTCTGACCTGGTCCAGACTAGGCATACCTATCATATTTGGGCTCCTAAAATTGAGATAGAGTACTGTTAGTAAACTGAGGTGGATGCCTAGGGAATCGCTTCCTGAAACTACTAGATGCCTCTCCAAAATACCCGACAAATCTAGCCTTCTTACTCAACTCCCTCTTTGCATCTCTGTCAACTCAAAACTAGCATTTACGATCATTGACATTCTGAGCATATGCCTGTATCCTAGGGATTTCCATATCCCTATTCAGGGAAGCTATCATACATTTCATAATCAAGTGTGGATCAAGACCTGCTATAAATCAGTAAACTCGAGCCCTTATTATGTCCACGATATTCAGTACATACCTAGCCAACGAATCAAACTAAATGTTGTAGCCCCACACACTCATACCTCTCTTCTTAAGGTTTATAAACCGCTCTACCATAGCCTAACAGACCTCCAAGGGGAAATAATGATCAAGGAAGGCATCTGAGAATTCCTCTCATACCACAGAAGGTGCATTTGAACCCTTAGCCCACCCCAAGCCTCGTACCATAAGATAACCACATCTCATAATATGAAGGATGCCAACTCTATGGCCTCAGTATTTGAAGCATGCATGACTCTTAATACCCTCTGCATCTGATCAATGAAATCTCGAGGATCTGCATCTGGGTTAGTACCGATAAACACTGGCGGGCTCACTCTAATAAACATCCAAACTCTAGAACTCCTCGCACTATATGAACATCCAGCACATGTAGACACTCTTATTTGCTGCTGTTGGGAAGTACTATCTGTTCCAATAACTACACAACACTCTCTACACCCTTCTTAGTAGTCTCGGGTGGAGGAACTAGAGAAACTGAATTTTGAGAAGCTAGTGGCATTGTATCGTGAGGAGCTGAAAGTACTGTATCCCTATGATCTCCTCCACTGGTGGGTAGAACAAGCGATACATGAGAATGCGACTCACCTTGTGCCTTAGCCCTAGCCAATGGGGCAATTACTAGTACCTTTGCCCCTATCTATATAGGCTTGACGGATCGTGGTAGTCTTTCTAGTAACCGGCATGACTGAGAAGGGACAAAGCATAAATTAGACTTGAATCCTTATAACTCATCTCTATAGCACGATCTATGAGATGAAAGAATATCAACCATCCCTAAATGCCCGACAACCTCTCCCTTATATGTGTGGTTCACAACACACCCATAAATGAGACTTCACTAGACACGGCTGATAGACTCCGTAGGACTGACCTGCTTTAATACCAAGTTTATCACACCTCAAACTTGGGGGTGTGGATGGCACCCGGTGCCATACTAGCCTGAGCATACCACTCTAAAACATAATACCATGACTCACAAAAATCTCGACCGACAAGGCCATAACTATAATAAAAGGTATATGGATTTAACCGGCATACTAATAGGGCCAGCAAGGTCGGAACTTGGGAATACATAACGTGATATATACATCTCAATATGAAGGGTAAAAAAACCCAATAACATCTATATACATAAATATACAAGATCGGCAAGGTCATCATGCAGATCTAAAGTACAACTGTCATATGGCTAGGACAGGGCCCGACCTACCCATCAACTTTATATGTATACTAAAACTCAGCTCATGACCTTTGACTTGGTAGCTTCGAAAGAAGGGAAGCTTACCATTCAATCTCTAAACTTGTAACCTCCTACAGTGGAGGCCTATCTGTGCCTCTACCTGATCCTGCAGCATGAAATCCAGCGCCCCCGGCAAAAAGGGCATCAGTACGAATAAAATGTGCCGGTATGTAAAGCATGAATAAATACATGAAAGAATAAACTGTTAAGTAGGGCATGATAAGCAACCTGATAACTTGTTTACTTTTCATACTGGACTATGAAACTTTGAACCTACTCTGAGACTCTTATCATATACTGTACTATATAATCTTCCCTACAGTTATAGCTTGGGGTGTTTGTATATATATTACTGCCCTCCGATTATAGCTCGGGTTATTTGTGCGCATATATAACTGCCCAACCGATATTAGTTATGTGGTGTTCATAATATACTATAGTAGTAGTAGATTTTTGGCCTTCTATAACTCATAAAACTATTTTCTTTACTTTGGGACGACACTTGGTCGTCACGAAAACTAATTCTATTAGTACGCTCCATTTGGGAGGGATATGAAACTCAAGTATAGAGCAGACAACCCAATATAACTAGGGTATGATAAAAAATTAAGAAAGTACATCCGACGAGGGACAAACAACATATGATTAGTATAGTTCTTTTGAGTTTTTATTTAGAAATCAATACACTTGGAATTCATGCTTATGAAGAAAGGGAATAGCCTTACATACCTTATGACAATATTTTTTGAGCTCCCAGATGCTCTACGAACGATAGTCTACATTATACATATGGTTTGGATAAAAATCGAATCATTAATTACAAGAAATCTTCACTTTGACAATTTGTCAAACGCCTAAGTGAATAAAATTTGCACACTCTTCCACAATGGAGATTTACATATAGCAACACAACAAGCTTCTATAATCCTTTTCATTCAACTTACAACTTAAATCATCAGGATTCAATACTTGTATTACCACATAATCTCAACAACCAGCCCCAACAAGATAAAACAACATAAATCTATGTTATTCAATACACTTGCTTCAAAATCCTAATAACCATACTTCTATAACTTGTATAAACTCTGACAAATGGAGAAGAAGAAGAATCTTACCTCCAAACACAATAAACACTTTAAATACAAGGTTACTTCGCCTCCAAGGATTCCTTCAACTCAGCACAATGAGAAGAAAAGCAAGCTAATGATGATTATGGGATTCCTTATGTTAAAAATAAGTTGTTTGCCTTTGATTTTAGCCTAGAACCATGAGAGAACCTTTAGATAGAACCTAGTAATTATTAGGTATAAATTTGGGTGAAAATGAAGTGTTGGTCGAGCTTGAAGTAATTTATAGCTTAAGGATAAGCTTGCATCAACCTCAGCTTGCAGCGAGGTCTGCATCTCGTAAACACTGCTTGTGTCTCGCAGGTGGTGTCGCAGACCTTGCCCAAAATGCCCCAACTCACTATCTCATCCCGCGATGCTCCTGCATCTCGCATGCATGGTCTACATCTTGCAAGCCATGTTCTGCGACTCGTAGAGTGCCTCAGACAATGACATCCTGCCGAACTACCATCCACACTTACTTCTGTTGCTCCGATTAGTCTTATACTTTCGCGATACTTACTGAACACTTCCCTAAACCTCTATTAGTCTCTTGGAGGGTCTTACTCTCTCGGAGCTTATGTCGGATAACATTATGATATGATAGAGTACAAAACACGGGGTGTAACAACATACCTCTAAGACGAATTTTCCACGACAATGAAGGAAACATCCTCCTCCACAATTCAAGATACAACAAGAAACAATACAACTATTAACATGAGGGACATAATAATTAGCCGCCAAACAACAACCGACTCTATACAAGAATTTACAGCGAATATCTTTGCCTAACTCCTATGTATTCCTCATATCACCGTTAATAATACATGAATACTAATACATCAATATCTCCAGCCTTCTTACACAATAAAACCATCCACAACACGTCACACAACAATTAAAACAACACTAGCATCAATAAGAGAAACATACCAACTAACTAGTGAGCAACAAGCTCGTTCTACAACAAATCGGGCAACATCTCCCCTATTTATTTCACCCCCCTCAAGGTAAAAAAATCTATAATAACATACCACTATTAATCTACATATACAACACCTCAACAACGCAAGAACAACCTAACAATACAATACAACAACATAACGAGTGGAAAGCTCGTTATATGATTATCTAAACGATGTTTCGCCATGCCTTTCTCATTTTTAAACTCATAAGAACAACAACCATACATATCTATTACTATATTCACATTTTAACCCCTCAACATAGCAATATCAGCCCCCATCCATATCACAACAACATCAAAATAGCCCATACATACAACTCTACCATCGTATACATTTTCCGATAGTAATTCCGTATTTCTCTCATCCAATAACTTAGCTATGACTTGGATAAACTTAAATACATCTAAGAGAGGAGAATTGTTACCTCAATCCAGCAAGACAACATCTTAAAATAGTTCAACATACCACAACATCACAACTATATCTTCTAGATTTTCAACATACAATTTGCATCTTCCAATCATCTCATATTCTCTATCACTCCCTCTTTATTCACTACACCCTTAGCTCAATATCAACAACATAATTAACCTACTCTTCTTAATTTCCAGCCTTATAACAATCATAAAAATACCATCAAACATCCCAACACACCCCAACAACATCACAACAACTTTCAAGTGCTATCTTGCAACTTTCTCAATCAAATAACGTAGCTAAGACTTGATTATACTCAACTCCATATAGGAGAAGGAAGAACTTACCTCACACAACAAGAATAACTCTTATCCAAAGCCTCATCTATCTTGAAAGGATCATCAACACATCAACAACACCATAGAAGTACTTTTTATTAGATTTGCAAGACCTTTTATGAAGGATCTGGTGGTTTACCTTGAATTTAACTTTGGAAACTTAGGAGAGAGTTGAGAGAGAGAGCTTGGGGGGGTGTATTGGAGCTGGTTTAGTGGAAAAAATGGCCAAGAAAATAAGTTGCACCGCTTGTTAAATAGGTGGATAAACATCCAACGCCTAAGTGGGTCCCAATAGAGAGCTGCTTGCAAGTGTTTTATAAAATGTACATATTTTTTTGTATAGAGCTCCGATTGATGAATGATTTATTACTTTAGAAAGTAGACTCATTGAACCTGAATTTAGATAGGTTATGCACCCATAACTACTTATAAACTATAAGGTATACCCACAGAAATGGCCAAAATCTTATCCAGAATTCTACCTACCTTTTCCCAAGTTTTGACAAACTTATTTCCTTAGACTCATTTAACTCTGAACTCTTACTAAACATACTTAACATTCATTTAAACCTCTCATAACTTTGTAGAGGGATCTTAACCTCTCCAGGCTTATGTTAGTTAACTGGCAACGCAATCGACATCAAAAGTACAAGGTGTAACATCATCCCCCTTAGGAAAATTTGTCCTTGAATGTTGGGCTTATCCACATATCATGCTATTCTAAGGATTCATCAAACCATTAGCTAAATAGATATTCTATCTCTTTAGAAGTTATTCTTATGTTGAGGCGTATCACTCCAAACTTGTGGAGTTTATGATGATTATCAGATTCATTACGTAGCCTACATGGCTTTCTATTTAGGGTATCATTACACCTGGGTACCTCATTCTACATTATAACTTATAATTATGATGTATATCTCTCAAGTTACATCGTTACGATCCATATCGGGCGAAATATTCCAACCTCATTTCATACTTTGAAACTTTTATCTATTTACTTATTGATTCATCCTAACAACGATACAATATCTCCACAATATTATCCCATAACATATCAACATGATTCATGTTATGGGAGGCATCCTAAAACTTGAATTCTTTTATCGTCGAACTGTTATTTCAATCATAAAATTATATCTTTAAATGCTATTATTTTTTCGCTTATCATCTTACTTACTTGTTCTGTAATCAAGGGCGACATTCCACCTATTTTAAGTTCTTCTAGTATTAAATTGCTGTAATTTCATTCAGGCTATATCAGTCTCTCTATAACTTATGGGAACCGTCAACTCACTTGTATTGATGGGCTTAATCTGATGGTCTTACCTATCCTCGTTACTTCCTTACTTACTTTCTCTTACCTTTACTTCTATACATCTGAAACCTTGTTGCACTACCATACTTTGTCTCACGACCTACACCTATTATGTTCATACTATTCGTAACCTTTCACTTATCTTGCTAGTACAATAGACTTTCTTATATTGTTCCAAAACCTCAAGCGAGACATCACACCGCCTCTAACTTCTTCTTACTCTCGTAGCTAGACCTCCTGGTACCTGAAAACCATAAGCTGGAAGAGATGACACTAATGGTACCATTATCATTTTTGGATATTAAATCATGGCGCTTTTGGCCCTACATGCAGTCTAAATTATTCACAATCTTCTGTACTTAGTTATCTCATATCTTCTTCACTTTTATCTCATTTACATCTGAACCTCATACCTTATCTTCTGATACTATCATAACTTCGCTTTTTCAACTGTCTTATTCTTTTAACTGGTCATAGTTTTTCTAATCATCGACATCTCTATATAACATAAAACACGAGTTAAACTCAACTTCTTATGACTTAGCTCTATAGCACGACCTGTAATCAGAAAGAAGGGTAACCAATCCTAAATGCCTGTAGTTTCCTATTTATAAATGTGGTGCACAACACATTCATAAATAAGACTTTACTAGACACGACTTTGTAGACTCACTGGGACACACACTTGCTCTGATACCAAGTTGTCACACCCCAACCTTGGTGAGGTAGACGAGCACCAAGTGCATTACTTACCAAAGTGACTCACTCTGTAAACTAATTAACTTACCTTATTAAACTATCTACAAACAAAAAATCCCACACATCTACATATATATATGAGCCTACGAGGCCTCAACTTGTACAACTCTTTACTCACATAATGCTACTGACCATATGTGTACATACGTCCACAAAAGCCTCTAAGACTTTCTAACAAAATAACTTGGTCGGGATAGGGCCCCGGCCTACTCATATAGACTGTACAACTATATCACAAGTATGTCTAGAATTGGTTACTCCAAAAGGAAGTAGAGCTTACCAAATTTCAATTGGATGACTGAAGCAACTACTGGAAGACCTGCCAATCCTAAAACATGGACCTGTATCATGAGATTCAGTGCCCCCGATAAGAGGGGCGTCAGTATGAAACAAGGTACCAAGTATGTAAGGCAAATAAACATAATAACAAGTACTGAAATTTCAAGTTGAAATAAGTAAAAAAGTAACAACAAGTGTAGTGACATGTGCCACTTATCTGTAAGCTGTATTATGCTAAGGTTACTACTAACTCTGCAATGTGTGGTACTACAACAATTCAAGTTGCGCCTACTTATACAACTATTCTGTGTTTCACAAATATGCCTCGCTAGAGCGTCAAATAGACCTTGGTAGGTCAACATGTAGGACTTAGTGGCCGCCAAATAAGCCTTGAAGTCTAGCAAATAAGCTCAAAGGCTGCAAAAAAGTCGCAAGGGCCAGCGAGCCATACCGCTCAACTCAACTAAGATCTCTGTACGTAATCAATTAGACTAATGTTCCCCTTCCAAGGAAACAACATACAATACATACAATTATCTACAAGTAATGTAACTAAAGACTCGTTCACCTTCTAAGTTCGAACCAAATGCACAAGTATTGGACTAGAGATGTAATAACTGTTAATGTATCCAAAGCAGACAACTACACAACTAACAAGTATGTGACCCGACTCTTACTACAATTGACTTTTGGGACTCTTATCTTAGGAAGAAAACTAATGATTTCAAATACTCTATAAAATCATATTAAGTACTATCGAATCTAATGAGGACCTTGTAGTTTGGAATGAAATCAACTAGGCAAGCTCGAGACCAACAAGTATATAGATTGAATTCCTTGTTAAGACTCTTCTCTTACAACTTTTGGCTCTTATTATACGCTATTAACTATTACACAAAACTACGATTTTGAGCCAAAGAACTCTCAACTCAACTAGGGACATGTTTATGAGACAAAGAACTCTCAACTCAACTATACACGTCCCAATATGGGATAATAAGAATATCAAATACAAGAATAGAGTACCTACAATAATTGTTCTCCTTAAACTTTCTCTTCTCTAGTACACTTTCTAATGAGTTATGCCCAATGAAGGAAAGGATAACCATTACATACCTTTAAGATGAATTTTCCACGGCAATGGTGGAACCAGCCTCCTCCAAAATTCAAGATACAACAAGAAACAATACAACTTAATACATAATGGACATAATAATTAGCCGACAAATGGCAACTGGCTCTATACAAGATCTACAACGAATATCTTTGCCTAACTCCTCTCTATTCCTCATATCACCATTAATAATACATGAATACTAATGAATCAACATCTCCAGCATTCTTACATAAACAGACCAACCCCGACATATCACACAACAATAAAAAAATCACTAGCATCAGCAAGAGACATACCAACTAACTAGCGAGCAACAAGCTCGTTCTATAATACATCGGGCAACATCTCTCCTATTTATTTCACATCTTTCAAGGTCATAACATCAATAATAACACACCACTATTAATCCACATATCCATTACCTCAACAACACAAGAACAACCCAACAATACAATACAACAACACAATGAGCAAAAGCTCGGTATATGATTATCTAAACAATGTTTCGCCACACCTTTCTCTTTTTTAAACTCATAATAACAACAACCATACATATACGTTCTTATATTCACATTTCCAAACCCTCAACATAGTAAGAATAGACCCCCTCCATATCATAACAACATCAAAACAACCCACACACATAACTTTATGATCGTATACATTTCCCAATATTAATTTCATATTTCTCTTATCCAACAACTTAGCTATGACTTGGATAAACTTAAATACATCTAGGAGAGGAGAATTCTTACCTCAATCCATCAAGAGAACATCTTAAAACAGTTCAACATACTACTACATCACAACTATATCTTCTAGCTTTTCAACTTACTATTTGCATCTTCCAACCATCTCATATTCTCTATCACTTCATGTTTCTTTACTAAACCCTTAGCACAATAATAACAACATACTTAACATACTCTTCTCAATTTCCAGTCTTATAAGCATCATGAAAACACCTCAAACTGCCCAACTCACCCAGAAATATTACATCTTTCAAGCGCTATCTTGCATCTTTCTCAATCAAATGACTTAGGTTAGACTTGATTATACTGAACTCCATATAGGAGTTGGAAGAATGTACCTCATACAACAAGATTAACTCTTAGACAAAGCCTCCTCTATCAACAATAATATAAAAGTACTTTCCACTAGATTTGCAAGACGTTTTATGAAGGACTTGGGTGGTTTACCTTCGATTTAACTTTGGTACCATGGGAGAGAGTAGAGAGAGAGCTTGGGGGTGTCTTGGAGCTGGTTTGGTAGAAATATTACCAAGAAATTAAGTCACACCTCTCTTTAAATCGGTGGATAAACATCCACCGCCTAAGTGGGTCCTAAAGGGAGTTGCTTGCAGTGTTTTCTTAAAACATATATAACTTTTTATATAGAGCTCCAATTGACAAACAATTTATTTCTCTGGAAAGTAGACTCCGTGAATAGAATTTGGATATATTATGCATCCCATAACTCCTTATATACTAGAATATATACCTCCAAAACGTTGGATCAATATCCTATCCAGAATTATTCCTACCCTTTTCCAAGTTTCGACGAACTTATTTCTTAGACGTATTTAACTCCGAACTCTTACTAAAAATACTTAACATTCATTTAAACATCCTATAACCTTGTATAGGTATTGTAACCTCTCCAGGATTATGTTAGTTAACTCACGACGCAATTGATATCACAAGTATGGGGTCTAACACGTTTTCCAAGAAATAAGGGAATAAGTTAATGGCTCATCATTCATCATGTATATTGATTGTTATGGAGAACATGAATCATGAGTAATATCAAGTATATGCATATTTCAAGTGTCGGAATGAGCAAGGAACTAAGAGAAGGACTATTCGACCCATGCATTAGTGATGACCACAGTGGTATAAGAATCTAGGTACAATAGCTTTATCTATAGGGTATTTTTCTTAAGACTTTATGGACTATAAGAGCCTCGATTATTTGACGCAGATGACAACAGAATTACCATTTAAAAAAACAATAGTATAATCTTTGGTAGTAAAGGCAAAACAGCGGTAGTACGAGAATCTTAATTTATTATAGCTTAAGGAGAGAGTCTATCAGAATAAGTTTGACAGTCTTCAGGAAACAAAAGATGAGATCTTAAGGTATTAAGACCCATTATGTGTCTCAGATGTAGCGGAACAATGGCACCAGATTATGGTAGGGATTCACGTTACTCTATTCATCTAGGATCAACTAAGATATAACATGATATTAAATAGATCTATTGATAGAATAATACGAATTGTAACATTACCGAGTTCGTTTCTAAATGCCTTAATTGTCAGCAAGTAAAGATAGAGTCCCAGAATCCTAGAGGGCTAGTAAAAGGTACAAAGATCAGGACTTTGAGATGGAATATGACTCCATATAGGTGATACTCGAGTTGAGGAGTTAGTAGCCAGAGTTGTTGTTAATAGTTTATATCCCCGTGTGGCATATATATATATATTTTGTGTTTTCTAGTTGCGTGACATATTGGATATAGTCTAATATACAGAGGAGACTTTGTCAAATTTTTGTAAAGTCCTTAAAAGTTAGTTTCTCTCCTGTGTGCCTGTACATTCGAGGACGAATATTTCTAAGGAGAAGGATGTTACACCCCGTATTTTTGTGCTAGTATGTATTTGGGGTAAAGTAACATAGACTCAGGGAGGTTAAGATTCCTTATATTGATAATTATGGTTTAAAATAAGTATTGAAATAGTGTCACAAGGATTAGAGGTCAACAAATTAAATAGAATAAGTTTGTCGATGTAATACCCCGTACTTTCGGGCTATTGTTTGAACTGCTCGATATAGGTAAGTAAACCCGATCCCTGGAGAATTTGGTCATATTTAAGTGTGCATATTAAAAACGCGATGTATAAAAGGATGAAGTCCCAAAATAATTTAAGACTTAAAAGTGTGACAATGGCTAATGCTATATCACATGATCATAATAATGAGTGGATGAAGTGTCTTAAAGTGTTTAACATTTTAGTGAATTAAAATCAAAAAATTAATTATGTGAGTAATTTATTAAATATTGAATCTGAGTGGGTGACTAATAAGTTAATTAGTGGTTTGTGGATAAATGTTAAGGTGGATAACATCACCATGTGGCAGCAACTAGTCATGACTAAGTCACATTAGCATGTTAGGTGTCATCTTTATATGTTGAGGGATTTAATTGAATTGATCTCCAAATGGAACCCATGGTCCACTAACTTTAGTTGATTAATTAGATATCTCATCTAAGTGAGATATATCTTTAAGAAGAATACGGAGGCAGCAATAGACATATATAGAAACCATGCATATCCTTTATAAGGAGAAAAATAAATACTTTTCTTTTGAATATATATATATATCATGAATTTGATGATGTAACCAATTACCGAATTAACTATGGTTTTTGCATACCGCTTCGATCTTGTTATTCCATTTTTATTGCGTCATTGAATTCAGACTTTCTTCGAAGTGAAGTAAGGTAAAAAAAGAGTAGTTCTTGGCATATAAGATAATAATTCTCCTCTCCTAAATATATTTAAGTTCGTCCAGCTCATAGCTAAATAGTGGGATGAGAAATATATAATTAATAGTCGAAAATCACATTTTGATGTTGTTGTTGTCGTATGGACTTTTTGGTAATTTTCTAAGTTGTGTGGTGGATGGAATTTGGTGGATTTAGTATGGTTCTAGTTATTTTAAACTTAATAGAAGTGATAGAAATAGAGGAGATATTTTCCAAATTCATATAGTCGAGCTTGTCGCTCTTGTGTCAATTTCTAGCTTCTATGGCTTAATTATAGTGTAATTATCATTGTGTAGATTGAGGTGACATATGGATGAACACATTGGATTGTTAAGGAGAACTACAAAGGTATATCAACCCAGCCCTTCAATCATTTTGCCACGAGCCCCCCTCTCTCTGAAGAGTGACGATTTCTGACATCGAATTCCCGCATCACATATAGGCTCTCTATGAGAAGCCCCGCGAGCGCTAAAGGCTATCTCTTTCCTTCTCTTAGGCTATCCCTTTCCTTCTCTTGGAATGAATCTAATGAAAATGAAATATAAACAAATGTCCCGTCATAACGACTCCATTCATGTTAAGCTAGAAATGTTCATTGATTCCACTAAATGTTATTGTATCTTGGTTATCCCTTGTCGAGAGTAATTTTTACGTCATAACATTATCTCTTATATTATATTATGTTGGCCGACCATTTCAAAGAGAAAGAGTTGTTCCAAGGAAAAAAAGTAAGTTGTATGAACTTTTGAGTCTAGAGTACTATGTATGTATATTTATGATATTGACACCACCGATCTATAATCGGTGTGGGATGGCCCTTATGTAGTGTATCCACACTTATGACATGATGACCACCATTGGTTGAGCGATGTTATGTATGCACACCATCAACTGTAATAGATTGGGCGATGTTATGTATACACACCATCGAGTTGTAATCGGTTAGGCGATGTTATACTTTTATAAATACAATCGAGATATTATCGATTGGCGATAGATATATACATAGTATATATATGCATGTTAGGGTTGCTGAGGCCATTTATTACTCTATATGGTTCGCCTTGAGAGACATTCATGTTACATGCTAATTCTTATACTCTGCTCACTATTATTTCCTTTCAGTTATTGTTCATGTCTTACATACCAGTACATTTCATTCGTACTGATGTCTTTTTTGGTGGTGCTGCATTTCATGCTCGCAGGTTCAGGTAGACAGGTTGAAGACCCTCTTCAGTAGGCTACTCAACTCAACAGTGGTATTGGTGCACTTTATTTGTTCTGGAGTTACTATTTTTTTGTTGATATGATTTTGTGTACATTTATGGGTATGACGGGGCCCTGTCCTAACTTTATGATGTTATGGCACTTTTAGAGGCTTGTAGCCCTTTTATATATGCATATCCCGTTGGGATTACCAGTTGTATAGAGTTTTTTGATTTCATTCAGATTATCCTATGACGTCCTTGACAGTTCAGACCTTCTGAATTTTTAGGTTATGGTTTAGATGTGGTACACTCAGGACAATAGGGTACCGGGTGCCATCCATATCCCCCAAGGTTGGGGTGTGACAATACAAATATTTATTTATTTATATATATATATATATATATATAAGTACAATGGTGTTATATACACATATATATTATACTTATGCATATCATGGCCCTCAGAGGTAATTCAGATGCTCATGTTGATCTTCTTGTCGTTGAGTTACATTGATGTCTTTACTCATGTTTTTATCTGCCTTACATACTCAGTACATTTTTTAGTATTGAAGTTCATTTGCCCGGGGATGCTGCAATTCATGCATGCAGGTCCCGATAGATGAGTTGACGATCCTCCTTAGTAGGTTACCAGCTCTACGGAAGGTGTTGGTGCACTCCACTTATTCTAGACTTGTCGTTCAGAGTCAATATGTTTATGTACATGTTATGGGTATGGTGGGGCCCTATCCCAAACTTATAATGCTTATGCTACTCTTAGAAATTTGTAGACATGTGTCTTGTATATAGATGTCATGGATGTCCTTGTCGGCGTATGTTTTCATGTACAGACTTCCATGGCAGCCTTATTGGCACTTCCTATGCTTATATGCTTATTAGGTTGGTATCATTAAGCTATTTATAGCTTTTGACTTCTTTTAGTCTGTCATGCGACCTTGACGGCCCATTTGTTTATTAAGAAATATGGTTGTCATGTATGTGGTTCTCAGTAATTAAGACCTAGGTGCCGGTCGTGCCCCTCTGGGTTGGGGTGTGACAAACTTGGTATCAGAGTAGGTCTGTCCTAGGGAGTCTACAAGTCATGTCCAATAGAGTCTTGTTAATGAGTGTGTTGTGTATCACACTTATAGACATGGGGCTATGGGGAATTTAGAATAGTTACCTTTCCTTCTTGATCGATAATCATGTTATATAGCTAAGTTGTAAGATCTTTCCATAACCCTTATCATGGTTATGATTACAATGATTCCTTCTTCTAGTAGGGTTATGGCTAGCTGAGAGATTGAGGATTGGTCGAGAGGGGATGCGATTAGTATGCCCTCCATTTAAACAACCCGTCCAAGGATCTGAGTAAGTCACCTTTTTAGTTATTTCTGACTCTAGTAATACCAGAAGGCTGAGGGAATCTCCTGTATCATCAGTTATACCACTGGCTCCGTCTGATGAGGATATTGGGGGAGCATTGCTGATATTGACTCAGTTGGTTTCCTCCAAGGCACAACGCCACCCTAGAGCATCTGATAGTGATAGACCCCTTGAAGGGTAAGGGAAATCTCAGCCTAGGGAGTTCATTGGTCAGGGATCATTGATGGTTAGTGGGTTTGACCCAGTTGAGGGTAATGAGAGGGCCAAGATAATTAGTGACTACAAAGGACGACAGAGTAGTGATGCACTACAGTTGGATAGTTAGCGGACTAGACCTTCATGACAGAGTATGTATGATAAGAGTTCTCGGGTAAGATTGAGACAAGGTTCACAGACCTTGGCATCTCAGGGTCAGAGTCGTGCAGACCGAGTGGAGTCGCTCGCCTATTTTGTATTGAGCGCATGATAGACCATGTCATAAAGGAATTGGGGGTTGTTATTGGTGTGGTAACTAAGGTCACAAGATTCAAAAATGCCCTAGGTTGGGCCATAAAGGTAATGGTAAGAGTGGAGATGGAGCCTTGTGCTCCGATGATGTTTGAGGTGAGCTGTTGGATGCAAGTATGTTATTAATTTCTTTGTTGACATATCTACCTCTTGTAGACTTAGTATTGACCTATTTTGTGTCACATTAACCCTTCATCTTCGGAATGAGCTTTACGGTATCACTTGCGTGATAAGATGATCTGACAGGAATAAGTTATGAATGTAAAGGTAAGGACTAGAAGGGACTTTTAGTCAAACGATAGTTAGAACCATGTATATACGACAATAGATTGAAAGGATTTAGATCCCGCACCTAATGTAGTGATAAAGTATGTCATATGTTTATTCCTTCCGACTAAATATGTTAGATAGATCCCGAGCCTATAGTATCATGTTACCCCGAAAGTTGTGTGGAAGTCCAAGCTTGTGGAAGAATTGTAAGATGAAGATAAGTTGTAAAGGGAGATGTAGAAAGCCTAGTCAAAATATTTAGTATCCAATAAAAATTCACCCATTTCATGATGACCGTCGCCGATTAGAATGAGGGGATACGCGATGTACGCATGGTCCAAATTTTATCACCTTGCCTAAGGATGGATTGAGGATGACCCAGGATATCATTAATGAGAATAGGTTACCACGATCGAATTGTGTGAGGATTAACCTATGATATATTTAAGGAGATTACTAAAAGTGATGTACCCAAAATGGTGAACCCAGGTCATTTATAAGGATTGGAGTTCTCATGGTAGTAGGTGATGACATAAACCCCTCATTCGTTCATAAATGATCCATACTATTTATCTTTGAGAGTTACATGTATTGATGTTAGTAGGACAAATCATGTTGTAGGCATTGGGTTGGTGAGTTCTTCGGACTCGATATGATACATGATATAATTCTAAATAACCTCTAGATAAGAATAGTTTGTTGGGGATAAGTGAAGATGCTGACCTTGGGACAATTGAAGAATGGTTGTAAGAAAAGTGAAAACTGTTTGTGAGCGTGTATGGAATGGTATGATGAAGTATCGAGGAAAAAATATCTTCCACCTAATGATGGACAAATAGAAGAGTTACGACAAAGAAATATTAAAGTGAATAAGATAGTAGTTATGTCAGTCTCACAAAGGTGTGATTACTCCAGAACAACGTAAGAACAAGTGGTAGAGAAGGGACATTAGGGACTTTTTGGACAGAGGTGACAGACCTTTGATACTTAGTAAGATAGTATGAGAAGCCCTTTGAGACAAGAGATACCCCTTCAAGGTAACTCAAAACAGAAATGTAAAGGGTAGACGATTGAGTAATTGGTTGATAGGAGACTTAATTATGAATAAGGCAAGGAGACTCGGATGAGTTATCAGATCATGTAAAATTATGAATTGGATCTGAATATGCGAAGCATCGATTCCGTAACATGCACAACCATGACTCTTAGAAAGTAGGTAAGTAGAAAAAATGATAATTAAAGCTCGATATAAGCATATAAAGAAGTGAAATGGATCCAAGGAACCTAAGGATACAAACAAAATTATTAAAAAGTTATGTTTTGAGGTAATTATGGGAGAATGAAGATGAGGTGACGGGTTGATAAGGATGATTACGAGCGTTTTGAATTGGCTAAAGGATTCTACGAGATAAATAAAGTAAATGGCTTACAACTTAACTAGAACAAGAAAATCTTTTCCCCAAGGTGTCGTTGGCGGAATGTCTTAGCCATGAGTCAAGTAAAGAGGTTTTAGTCTAAGTACAAAGATCAGATTTGAATATAGTAGAAAACCTCCTGTAATGTCAATATCCTTCGAAATCTCATACAAACTCAACGAGGGAATAAGTTAAAGACTCATTATTTACAGGATATTTACACGAAGGATTGGAATCGGGGGCAATGTTTGAGATTATATATATAACAGAATGAATAAGGATACGACAAACTAGTATGTGCATGTTGCAATTATCAAAAAGAAGAAAAGAAAGGAAATTGTTTATGATAATAGTAATGAGAAAGTACAAAAGGGTATTTTTGAACAACAAATTAGAGTTAACCGAAATGCGCACCTTTGGATAAATGGAGCTAAGTTGACAATAGAGGCGATGACTTAAGTATAAGTATCTCAATATAAATAATCATATACCATTTGGATAAGGTTAACATTGTAGTCAATACAACCAGCCATGTATCCAAAAGTGACCTGACTGATTTGGAGGTTAAAAAAAAGTGTTAACCTGAGGAAAGGAATCAGTTACCTAAGTGGGAGTTTGATTGATGGAATAATGATAGCATTATGATTCATATTACCATATAATCATTCCTTATATGGGAAAATAAGGAACGTCAGGATGAAGGTCCCATTATTAGAAGAGTCAAAGAGGGTATTCATCAAAAGAAAACCACAATATTTAAATTTAAGGGAAATGAGGTCCTCGGGTACCAGGTCCATAAGTGTGTTTCCAAACCAGCGGAGCTATAGGACAAGATTATGATTGATGTCCATTATTCACAATAACCTATCCATCTAGGATCTACTAAGACATATCATGATGATAAAGGGATGTATTGATGGAATGACATAAAAAGGAACCTTACAGAGGTTATCGTTAGTGTAAAATTGTCAGTAGCTAAAGAATGAACACCCGAAGCCTAGTGATTGACTCAGAATATTGAGATCCAGATGTGCAAATAAGAGGCTATATATCCCCACAATCCGAGTTAGGCATGATTGTTGTTAAGAAAGAAGGGCATTTCCAGCATTTCTGCGTTTATTTACAAAAATGGATAGGTCCATGAGAAGACCCAGTGTCCATCCTTTCACGAACATGGATGGGCTCATGTGAAGGCTTAGTATTAATCCTCTTTTGAAGGAATTCGTAACCACTGGAATCGTAGAAGTCGGTTCCTGCAAAAGTTTCAAGACAAATGCATACTAATGCTGGAGACTTCCCAGATGGGTTGAATATTTAATATAGTTAACAAGATTGACCACACTAGATGACAACCGTATTATTCTTACATTTGCTACACATTTGTCAGTAAAGAAATCAACAAAATTTTTCCTTTCATGATAAATTTTTGCCATTGAAAGCAGGGTTAAGTTGAATTAAATGAATGTTACTCACAACATACGAAAAACTTGTGCCATAATAAATGGGATACGTCATCTTCTAAAGAACCATAACAATAAGAGCCCTCTTATTCAAAACCTTAAGAAGTAAAAGGTTGAAATTTGATTGCTAGAGTGTTCAGATAAAAGTTAACTGGGAAACGAATTCAGCTCAAATCTATTAATTAAAAGGCTATGAAGGCCCAAGAAAAAGTAAATACCTTTGCAAACAAAGAGTGAATTAACAAAGAATATCCACTCAAGTGTATTACAAACATCAAATTTAAAGTATGTATTAGAAGGTGATAATTGAAAAAGTTAGTTTATTAAAATTGGCTTATGTTTTCCCTTCAAGCAGAGTTAGAACGACATATAAGTCATTTTTATTCGAAGGCAAATGGCCGTTAAGCCTTAAATTATAGTCAAGGTTGAGAAATTGTTTTTCCCAGGAAGGAAATATGCTTTCAGTATAGAGATCAATATCAATAAGGCAAAAAGATTTGAACGAAAGAACAAAAAATAGAAAAGTATGGAAAAGCAAGTTCATACTTCCTTGTAAAACATCTAGGCCCAAAAGTGACCCGGAAAAGAAACTACAAACCTGTGAAAGGGATCGACACACACGTCCAATGGTCCGCAGGGGGCATTAATTTTTAAAATAAAATTACAAAGCATACGAAAGGGACCAACATGCACGATCCCATGGTCCACAAAGGCTTAAACACAAAAATCTTAATGAAACAACAGTTTGGGTTGAAAGAGAGCTAAGCAAAGAGGGCTATCATCAGAGTCCTCATCTCCTGGGTCATTCCCTTCGTCACCTTAAAGATCTTCCATGGATAACTCAACTGCTTCACGATCAATCTCTGCTTCAAGATCTTCCATGGCTAACTCAACTTCTTCAAGATCAATCTCTGCTTTAAAAAGTGTAGTAGGGATATCCATCTCACAGGTGCTGGCTTCTTTGAGGGCATCCCTACACGTATTCAGGATAGCCAGGTCACAACGGAGCTTCCACTTTTGGCACTTAGCCCGGAGATCTTTCTAGAGATTCTCAGCGTTGACGATGTGGTCCTGCGCAGTAGCCAAGTCTGCCTCTAACTTAGTATTTTTACTCTACAGATTTACGTAAGTGGAGGTAAATACATGTAAAGAATTGATGTATTTAAGGCGAGGATTATATGGTTAGGTTGGTCGAAGATGGTTTGGGGCTGGACAGACACAAGTATAGGAGTCAAATGGAGGTTGGTGGAATATGACGGTTTCCAGACAATTTAGGTTTGTGTGAGATGTATGGGTGCCCTTAGGTGGTTTGGGGCGAAGGCATTTGGAGAGCATGAACTAGAAACGTTGTAGGTTATGTTAGTGGTTGGATGGTGGTAAGGTGGTGGAAACTGGTCAGGATAGTAAGGTATGAAGGTTGAACCTGATGAAGACGGTAAAGTAGTTGTTTGGGTGTTCGGGTAATTTTGGGTGGAGTTGGTTAACGACCTTATTGGTGTAGGTTGGGAAAGTGTTGAAGTGTAATAGGGTGAAAGGGATTAGGCAGTTTTGACAATGATTGGGCACGAAATTGATAGACAAGTTCGGGTGCGGGTAAGGTTATGTAGGCCGAGATGACCTTCTAATGTGTTTGTGACAAAGTAACCGGATAGAACCTTCACTTGGGTATAGTTAGATCACAAAAGTTATAACTAGACTTACACCTAGGATTTGGACCACAAAAGGACCAAGGGTTGGACCACAAAAGGAATGAGGGCTGGACCACAAAAGGACCAAGATTTGGACCACAAAAGGACAACTAAGATAACAACACAAAAGTTGAATAACTTAGAAAAGTTTGAGAAAACTCAAATATATTTCATAAAATTTCAATGTCTCCTTTCATCAACTACATCCCCTATTTATACTAGTTCTACACCTTCTAGAAGAGGTTACAAGATAGACAAAAAAATGCATTTAGCCCGAATGTGAAAGGGGAAGGGGTTCGGCCGATTTGGGAGAAGGGAAAAGACTCAACTCTTCATGTTCTCTAGGCCACCCTTTTGTGTCCTCCATGTAGATAAGTGCATGAACTAGCTAGTTCATGAATTACCTCCCTGGGGAACGTTGAAAGCTTCTCCTTCTAGATGGTTCTCGGCTTGGTCATCTTATCTTATTACATGGCATAGTAATTAAGCTATAAGGTGATCTAGTAATTAAGATAGGAACCAAAACAAGCTAAAAGGTGATCTCGGCCAAGACCTACATAAAAGCTGAAAAAATGTTTCCTTCTTGGATCTTCAAGTCTTGTCTTCAACTCCACTCCACATTAAGCATGTCACCATAGGATGGTTGGCAATCTTTGGCACTCCTAGCAAATCACCTCGCGGCTCATGTTGAAAGCTTAAGTTTATGGCCTTCTTTTCATCAAGAGTTCTCCTGGTCCCTCAAAGAATCTGTAGCATCATCTAGGCCCAATCGTAAGTGAGGCTTGAAGGGAATTTAAATCCCGAAGTCCATCCTGTAGTATTTCCACCTCAGCTTAGCGACGCTTGTTAGCTAAGGACATTATTTCTTTACCATGAGAGGGGATTAATGTTTTTTCCAGTTCCATAGCAGAAAGAGCAGCGACATGACCCTGAAGAAAAAGGCATGTTAGAGAATCCTTGCAGTTTCAAAATTTGTTATATAAAAATTGAACTAGAAGTCGGGGGTACCTTAAGGAACAAATAAGTCAAGTGAGTGAATGAATCTTCTAGGCTCATTTGAAAATTTAGGACAAGATAAAGAGCATCTATGTAGCAACATCTATACTGGTAGAGGAGATGGAACTACCCTTAGAAGGTTGAAATTCTGAAGTAGTAGGCCTTTCCACAGAGACTTCGTTCAAGGGAGTTCTAACACTCCCAGGACCCCCACAGTATTCATTCTCCTGATCATCATCAACTTGGAAAACACTGTTCTTTACTTCCTTCCAGGCTTCGATCAACCTGCGCTGGGACCTCACTCTCGAACCAATCCTGATATAGTAAAGGATAGGAAACCAAAGAAACTAACTAGGAGTTAAAAAATACAAGGAAATTAAAGGATAGATAGGTAGACACAAAATTAAATACTAATTGGCAACCAAGGTTATACAATACCCGTGACCTCCAATTGAGTAATCACAAGAACCAAACCTCTTAGAGTGACCTCAAGGAAAAAAAAGTCCCCAAGAAACCAACTCTCTCAAAAAAGCATTCAACACAAAAGCTTCCACAAGCTCACAAACTCTCAGAAGAGTATCAATTATCATCATCAAAATAGTCTACCCTCAAAATGAAATAAAATACTACTACTTATACTAGGATAGGAAGGAAGACTACTAACTATTATAATTATACCCTTAATGAAGTAAGGACCTTGTTTGGTTGTCTTCCTTTGTAAATGAAAGCTTGAATTTTTAAGAATTAGCCACATTTTCATGCATAGCCTTCCTTCTCCACAATTCGGTCATCTTGATGCTCTTTCTTCTCCCTTGAGATCTTCCATACTTGGGATCCTCGGATGGAGCCAATTTATTCTCTCTAGTTTCCATATTCATGCATGACCCTTTTGCGACTTGGAGTTCATGGATTCAGATTGCATCAAATCCCTTCGGGGGCAGTAGATACGTATTTTTGAGGCTTTTGCTTATGACTGCTGAAGGCTGCTCGAACAATGTTTGTCAAAGCTGCAGCATGCGATGATATTTTTTGGGAAGAAGATTTCCTCATGGGAAGTCCTAAATGAAGTAATAAAGGAGTTACGCATAAATCTAACTTTGGACGAATGATTCTTTGGTTCTTTGCGATGGCTTTTTCCTTTCCACCACTTGGAGTCATGCTCTTCTAAGACTGATTCGTGTTGGGAGAAGCGCGTAAGAGGTCAACTACCCATTCAAAGATTCCAACTATCAACTCTGGTTCGACGGGGAAACCTACATGATTAAAAAAATGACAGGACTAGGTGTCCTGAAAAAAAGGCAACTAATTTGGTCAGGAGAACTTACACATAGTATTCCACATTTCAGGGAAATGTTTAGTTGAAGGTTGGTGCAATTGATTAGTTCCGATCATCATGAACATATTCAACCATCCACGATCATGATTGTCTTCAGAGTTACTCAATATATGGCTCCCTTGAGAGTACATGTGGATGATTCCTCCCCAGAATAATCGAGGGGAATATAGGTGAATAAAATGGTCAAGGAAACGAGACTCTAGATCTATCGGCCAATAGTTGAATGCAGTATGTTATCCTCCAAATTTGAGGACCCACTTAGCCTAGGCATACCCAGTAGTGATGGTAGAGGTCTTCAATGATCTACGAGACTGAGAGCTGGAAGCCGATAGTGAAGGGGTAGGCATAAAACATAGGGAAACCCTCAACATAGTGATTCATCCTGTCATCAAGTTCAACTATCCTAATTCAACTTAAGGATCAAAGTCACAGTCTTCATCAACTTGGAGAAAAATATTGATAGTAAACAACTAACCAATCTCATCGACGGATTCGTGGTGATCATCAATGTGAAAATCTCCTGATACTTAAAACCAGAAGGAAGAACATAGCAATGAGGGAACTCAGGTCGATCTCTTGACTAGTAGGAGAAATAAGGGCTTTTCCTAATCGACGGTGAGGAGTGAAGTTATCATCATTGGCCTTGTCTCTAGAAGAAGGGTTAGTGAGATAAGATATGGAAGAAGAAATAGTTTCTTGTAGAATGGAAAGAGTGGGAGATGGAGATTAAAAGGAAACTTTTGAGAATCTTGTGCAAAAGGAAAGGAAAATATGTGTGAATTTTTGGTGAAGATCTTGGCATCATGTATAAGGAAAACATAGAGACGATGAACAAGATAAGAAGAGACGTGGCTCATCATAATTGCAAAACTTTATGTAAATCAGAGTGATTGGATGGTTGCTGCCATTTCAGAAGTGTTTAATATGGTTGCAATGATTGACATTCCAAATTAATTCACCGGGATGTTTCATTTTCCCACCATTGAGATTCATCGATTCTGAGTAGGGTTGAAGATGAAGTTTAAATCCACTTCCCTAACGCATGTGGGAATTCGACCGAAAAGTGCAGGGACTAACTGTATAGGGTAAAATTTGCATTATATAGATGGATGAATTCTATTATGACATGTGGCAAAGCTATCCTATCAATTCAGGATCTACTATAATGTATCATAATGGTAAAGGGATGTGTTGATGGAACGAAATGAAAAAAGGAACCTTACAAAGATTGTCTACAATGTACTAATTGTTAGCAGGTCAAGGATGAGCACCAGAAGCCTGATGGATTGAATCAAAACATTGAGAACCCGATGTGAAAATGGGAGATGGTTAATATGGATTTCATTACGGAACTACACATACGACCGAGGACTACGAGAGATTTTACGTTAAGAAGACCGTTTGTCTTCATGGTGACCCTAGTTCTATGACATTTGGCAAATATGCTCAGTTTACGGCTAATTTTCGGAGATCATTTCGAAAGGATTTAGGGCACTCAGGTTAGTGCCACCCTCAGACAGATAGGTAGGTCAGGCGTATGATTCAGATGCTTGAGGATGAGTCAGATCCAATTCAGCCACAAATGCCCCCGGAGGCTCTTGCGTTGTACCAGATGCATTGTAAGGTCGCTAGTACCGGGAATCAGGATATGAAAAGGCATATTTGACTACCAACGGTCAACCGTTATAAAACTGGCCTTACACCTCCCACAAAGCATTAATTGCACTAATGATCATTGTCCGTTATTACCATATCATTAATATGTAATATTAATAGCAGCGTAACTCATGAAATGTGTACTCTCAGTCTATGTATAAAATGGGCTCACCATTTCATTGTAAGACATTGATAAAAGGAAATATAATACACATTTGACACTTCAACTATTTTCTAGTTCTTGTCTCAATTTAGCATTTCAATATCGCAATTAGCGTCTTGCCCATAGACTCTAGCTCAAAGCTTCTCCCAGGCTTAGGTTATTGTAACTCTTTACTTTCAATTAGATTCTGTTCATATTAGTTTCAATTACTAATTATATTTCTATCTTGATCACTTGATATTCACGTGTCCTTGACCACGTATACAAATTCAACTACACCAATTTACGGGTAAACACGACTACACCTAAAAGTTATAATCAAGCATCCCACATTAAAAATTATTTTCTGAGTTCATCTTTGTCGATCTATTTTGGGTCGAAGTGTACAAATATTCAATTTGGAGACCATCATTTTATTCATACCCGTAATGTGTAAAATTTTGTAAATTTATCTACTTTAGAATAACTTTAGACATGCGTGTTTAAAGTTACATATGACTACAATTCATACATTTTTTTCTGAACTTTCAGTATATATGGCAAAAGTGTAGCCATTTTTGCCTGAACTTTAGTAATATGTGATTGAATTCAATCATTTGTAACTTTAGACGTAGCATGTTTGAAATTGTTTACAAGTGTATACGTGCAAACATTTTCAAAAGTAGATACAAGTTCATGGTATCCAAATAGGGTTTCTCTTGACATTTTTACTCTATTCTACATATTGTAATTCTTTTAGGGTTTAAAGTAGCTTTCTCCTTTATTAGGCCTTATGCTACACGAATATATATTAATCAAAGCCTTAAAGCGGGAAACATATACCGAGTGAAAAATAAAAAACAAAAATAGTCATTCTTAATTTTCTGCAATTTGGCCTGAAACTCCTTCAGATATGTAATGTATGGTTGGACAATCTTTGCCAACTAACGTCCTGTACAACTTAGGAAATGATTTAATAGAATGCTCTAAAATTTAGACTACAATTTCAAATTCTTCAAACCACATGAAATGACTGGCCAGTCGAATTGATAGTGGATTGTTGACAATGTTTTTAGTGCGTAGGGTCAATAACCAACAGTGTACAGAAATAGTTTTCTGTGTCCAGAATTCTTGCGATAATATCCTCATTTCTCTTTAACATTTCAAATAATGTCATAGATACGTCATTTAATTTTAACCCATCAAAACTACTCCCTCCGTTCACTTTTACTTATTAAATTTGGACTTTGCACATTCTTTAAGAAAGAATAATTGATAGGGTATTTTACCAAAATATCCATTTTATTACAACGTAGTAATTACGCAATATAGTAATTAAAACGTCCTGTCTATTTGTCATAACGTAATTAGAGTATAATTACACTCATATTATTTGGTTACACAAGCGTAATTACACAATTTGATTAAATATTAAAAATACAAATTAAAGTTAAATATCATATTGTAAACAACAAATTTTGAGTCGAGAAAAATAATAATTCAAGACAGTTGAGTAACCAAATATAGTATTTAATTTTAAGTATGTTGAGTGTTACAATCTCTATATAATCCTCTGATTCTCCAACAATAATATAAACTATGTTGAGCTTGAATTTGATTTGGATTCAAGGGCCTGAGTAGCTTGATCTTGAATCTTCGTATTTGAGCTTGAACTTGAATTATTTGCCACGAACAAGTAACTTGATCTTGAACGCTATGATATTTTATTGTCGTTCTTAATATTCAACTTGAACTTGATTTGCTTGAATGCTTGAACTTGTAGCTTGTAGATAAATATGTGGTATTTGATCCACAAGATCTGTTCTTGCTTCTTGTTCTTAATTCGTCCTCCCTTTATGAGTTATGAGGCCCCTATTTATAGTTATAGGGAAGGGTGTAGCTCTGTGATTTGATTGGTCGGTTTGAACTGGCCAATCATATTCGCCTGGTGACACCCTCTAATTTGATTGGCCATGTCATCTACCCATGTGGCATGATTTCATTTACTTATTTACTTAACTTGGATCGCCACATCATTTGACACTTGGCATGAGTCTGGATTTTAAAATGGACTTGGACCTTGGGCTATTAAAGTGGACTCATCATTTGGAGCCCAATTAAATTGTCTAGCCCAATACATTTAAATTATATGATCAATCCAATCACATTAACCATATTAATTGGACTATTTTCTTGAATTTAATATAGTCCAATTAATTTATAAATTTACATATAATAAAATTTAAATGATTACAATGCCCCTACTTCAAGGCTTGTCACGACACGAATAATCATAACTTTGGGACTAGTCTTGAAGTATCCGTATTCTTGGAGTTCTAATTTCCTAGCAATGTATAAAAGAAGTAAAATTACTTTGGCTCCTTGACACGTGAACATCTTGATAATTTCACATAATTTAACTTGAATTTGCAAGTTAATTCTGTGTTGTTTTTGTTTTTAAAAAAAGTAGCACATCCTCGTCACGTATGGAATATGCGATGTATTTATTTGTTTGTGACAGAAGGTGTCCGTGTATATCAAGGACCAGTTTTTGGTATATTATTTGTAGAAATCTTGTAAAAGTATAATTATGGTATTAGTCTTGTATTAGAAAAAGCTATTAGAATAGTAGGAAAAGGTAGATTTATTTTCCATATTTAGATATTGTATATTTGTATATATACCTCTTCATTAATGAAAATAATCAAGGGATTATTCTCTTTCATTGTATCAGTAGTCTAGGGCTAAAATACATTCTCACAAACCAGCTTCCGCTGCCCTTCTCGGTTCTAGGATTCCGTGCCCTTCCCTCATATCTTCCCAAAATTCTCTTCCAACTCCCTAATTCTCCTCTTGTTCTTTCATTATGTCTACCTCAAAGAACACGTTTCATCCCGCCCTTACCGTCTCCAACATCAAGAACCACATCCCTATCATTCTTGAGATGGAAAACGTCTAATACGCGACGTGAGAAGAATTATAGACGACTCTTGATGCCACCGTTCTCCAGTGGATATATTCCACTATCTCTACGGACCTTTTGTAGACGATAATTGAACCCGACGCCACGATGATGGACACTTGGAATAGGGTGCGTGATATATTTCAAGATAACAAAAATTCTCGTGCCGTCACTCTTGAGCAGGAATTCTCCCATGTCAATATGGAGAATTTTCAGAATATTTCAGCTTAATGTAAAAGGCTGAAGGAATTGACGGATCATCTCAAGAACGTTGGTGCGCCCGTCACGAATGATTGTCTTGTTCTTCAGAAGGTTGCAAGCCTATCCGAGGTCTATAATGGTGTTGGGACTCTTCTTCGTCAAAGCATCCATCTTCCTCTATTTTACCAAGTCCGATCTATTCTCACCCTTGAAGAGGTGGGGTTGGGTAAAAAGGCCACAACCGAAGAAAATTTCACTATGATGGCGGCCTCACCACAAAATTCCTACTCTCCATCCATCATCTTCGGCTAATTCCACTCTAAATTGGAACAACGAAGGTGAAAATGGGGTCAAAATCAGAAATTCGGCGGCTGCCTCAGTGGAAATGGTGGTCAGGGTGGCAACCGACAGGGGCAACCGCAGGTCGGGCCAGGGCAGTGGGCCAACAATGCCGCTAGCCAATGGGCCTGGTAGTGACCCAACTAACCTAGTTACCCCTTTCCAGTCCCAACAGTTTACCCATGAATTGGGTCAGCCAGCAGAGGCCCAATTCGCAGCAGTTTCAGTCCAGACAGTCAACTGTTGGGCCTTGGCAGCAGGCTGCCTTCTTGGGCCTCGTCCTCAGCAAGCCTTCATAGCTGCGAGCCCAACAGCAGTTTCGATACCTACGAATATCGAGGCCGTGATGCATACACTTGGATTAAATCCCCCGAACATAAATTGTTACATGGACACCAGAGCCACTTCTCATATGACGTCCGAATAATGTAATCTCTCATCTTATTTCAATTTGAGCAAAAATCGTGGCATACTTGTTGGTAATGAAAATTCAATTATAATTCATGGTTATAGTCACACAAATTTGTCTCCCCCCACATCCACCTCTCATCCTAAAAATTTCCTTCATTCCCCCCACTTAATTAAAAATTTGGTGTCTGTCCAAAAATTCACAACTGATAATTGAGTTTCTGTTAACTTTGACCCTTTTGGATTTTATGTGAAGGATTTCAAGACGGAGATACCTCTAATGAGATGTTATAGTCGGGGAGAGCTTTATCCAATCACCACCACCACCATTTCCACAAGTCAAGCAACACCTTCAACATTTGCCGCCCTTGCACCTTCCTTGTGGCATGCACATTTGGGTTATCCGGGGTCGTCTATTATTTCTTCTCTTCATAATAATAATTTTATTGATTGTAAGAGTACGCGCAGTACTCATATTTGTCCTTCATGTCCATTAGAGAAATATGTTAGATTACCATTTGTAGCCTTTACTTCTAGTACGTCGATGTCTTTTGAGATTATTCATAGTGATTTATGGACATCTCCCATTTTGAGTTCTTTGGGCCATCGGTATTATATTTTATTTTTGGATGATTATTCTAATTTTTTGTGGACTTTTCCATTGTCTTAAAATGTCTCAAGTTTTTTCCACATTCTTAAAATTTAGAGGTTTCATCCGTTCCCAATTTGGATAGGAAATTAAAAACATTCAATGTGATAATGGTAGGGAATATGATTATGGGTCATTTCGGGAGTTTTGTGACACTCATGACATATTTTTTCAGTTTTCTTGTCCTCATACGTCCTCACAATATGGAAGGACGAAAGAAAAATTCGTACCATTAATAACATTGTCCAAACGTTACTAGTACATTCTTCATTACCCCCATATTTTTGGCAGCATGCATTACACATGGGCTACTTACCTCTTAAATATACTCCCTAGCAAAGGTTTATCATATCAATCATCCCTAAAAATTCTTTATCATAA
The DNA here is from genome assembly GCA_029783415.1 of Anisodus acutangulus. Classification (NCBI taxonomy): domain Eukaryota; kingdom Viridiplantae; phylum Streptophyta; class Magnoliopsida; order Solanales; family Solanaceae; genus Anisodus; species Anisodus acutangulus. The sequence goes on along the minus strand of CM056506.1, from coordinate 31,733,766 downwards.
AGACCCCTCGTATTCTCATCTTAGGGTGTTTGAGTGTTTGTGCTATCTGCTTTTTCCATCACCTACAATTAACAAACTTCAAGCCCATTCTACCGCTTGTGTGTTTTTGGGTTATCTGTCTAATCATCGTGGTTACAATTTTTTTTGATTTATCCGCTAATAAAATCATTATTAGTCGCCATGTTATTTTTGATGAAACCCAATTTCCGTTTGCTAAATTGTCTAATTCTGCATCTAGTGCTCATAAGTTTTATGATGATGGGCTCTCTCCATACGTCGTCCATCATTTAGCCCAACAACCCATTGTTCCAGCATCTCGACACAGTGACTATCTGGGCCTAGTTTCTGCTTCCAAGTCTCGGACCAGTCTCGGTCCTGTTTCTGGCCCAGATTCTCGATCCTGTCTCCATCCAGGTTCTGACCCAAATATTTCTCCCCCAACTCCATGACATCAGCCAACCATTATTGGGCCAGCAGGCCCACTGCCTGCTGGCTAGTCCACTTCTGACCCAAATCCCGTAATCCCATCCAATTCTATATCAAGTCAAGGGCCCGTTACTCGTAGCCAACATGGTATTTTAAAACCAAAATGACATTTTAATCTTAATTCCAATTTCACTAAATCACCCCTACCACGTAACCTAGTGTCTTCCATTCATGACCCGAATTAGAAATTAGCCATGGATGACAAATATAATGCTCTTATTGAAATTAATATATGGGAGTTGGTGCCCCGTTCGCCTGGTGTTAATATTATTTAGTCTATGTGGATTTTTACTCATAAAGAAAATTCTGACTATTCTTTTGAGAGGCATAAGGCCTGTCTTGTAGGTGATGGTAAAACACAACAGTATGGTGTGGATTGTGGAGATACATTTAGTCTGGTGGTCAAATCGGAAACCATTCGCACTGTGCTTAGTCTGGCTCTCTCGAAAGCATGGCTCATTCATCAGCTGGATGTGAAAAATGCTTTCTTACATGGTGATCTTAAGGAGACAATATACATGCATTAGCCTTTGGGTTTTAAGGACCCCAATTATCCTCACCATGTATGTTTGCTAAATAAATCCTTATATGGGCTTAAGAAGGCCCCATGGGCTTGGTATAAGCGGTTTGCAGATTATGTGTCTACTATTGGGTTTTCAAACAGTAAGTCTGATCATTATATGTTAATCTATCGGCGTGGTACTTCTCTAGCATACATTCTATTATATGTAGATGATATAATTTTTACTGCTTCATCTGATAATTTGCACAAGTCTATCAAGTCCCTTCTCAGTTTAGCATTTGCTATAAAATACTTGGGGCCCTTGAGTTATTTTTTTGGCATAGTTGTCACCTATCATACAGGTGGTCTATTTTTATCACATAAGAAGTATGCGGCTGAGATTATTGAGAGAGTTGGCATGTCGTCTTGTAAGTCATCTTCTACTCCGGTTGATACCAAACCGAAGCTGAGTGCTACCTCTAGGACACCATATGAGGATCCTACCCATTATCGTAGTCTTACATGGGGCTCTTCAGTATCTTACTTTCATGAGACCAGATATTACTTATGCAGTACAACAAGTGTATTTATTTATGCATGATCCGCATATTGAGCACATGCATATGCTCAAACGCATTATACGATACATACAGGGCACACTTGATTATGAGTTGCATTTATATCCATTCTCATCTCTACTCTCGTGTCGTATACAAATGCTGATTGGGGTGGATGTCCAGATACCAGATGGTCAACATCTGGTTATTGTATGTTTCTTGGTGATAATTTGGTCTCTTATTCTGAAAAATGCCAGGCTACATTATCGTTATCCAGTGCGGAGGCCGAGTATCGAAGAATAGCTAATGTGGTGTTTGAGTCATGTTGGTTGCATAATATTTTATTAATGCTTCACTTTCCTATTCAAAAAGCTACCTTGGTCTACTATGATAATGTTAGTGTCGCCTATCTCTCTGGTAATCCGATGCAACATCAGCGTACTAAACATATCGAGATGGATATTCACTTTGTTTGTGAAAAGGTAGCTCGTGGACAAGTACGTGTCTTGCATGTCCCTTCAAGGTACCAAATTGCTCGTGGACAAGTATGACAACCGCCCAATATGACTGCGAGGGTGTGACAGAACTATTAGAATTATTATAGAAAAAGGTAGATTTATTTTCCATAATTAGATATTGTATATTTGTATGTATACCTCTTCATTAATAAAAATAATGAAGAGATTATTCTCTTTCAGTTTGCACTCCAATATTGATGGAAATTAGCTGCTTCAGGATTTATGAAGCTTAGTTTGACTTCAAATATGACACCATGAATCTGAGTCCTTATAGGACTATTCTTTTTGTTTTGTCCAATCGGGATAGCTGTCGTCTCTTTATCCTAAACAGTGTTTGACATATTAGCTGTGGTATTTATATTGAACTAGGATACTAGTACCCCTCTTTAGCCACTCTATAAATAACAACACATTCTATTGAGGCTATTATTTGATACTCGTATGGCTGCTGTCCTTTTTGCAGCTTTTGTTGTTGCCCGAACTATGTGGTATGGTTCGACGACTACCTCGATTGAATTATTTGGTCCCACTCATTATCAACAGGATCAAGGGTACTTTCAGGAAGAAATATATCGAAGCGTTAGTACTGGGATAGCAGAAAATATATGTTTATCAGAAGCTAAAATTCATGAAAAATTAGCTTTTTATGATTACATCGGCAATAATCCGGTAAAATGAGTATTATTAAGAGCAGGTTCAATGGATAACGGGGATGAAGTAGCGGTTGGATGGTTAGAACACCCTATCTTTAGAGATAAAGAAGGGCGTGCACTTTTTGTACGTCATATGCCTACCTTTTTGAAACATTCCTGGTCATTTTGGTAGATGGTGATGGAATTGTTAGAGCCGATATTCCTTTTAGAAGGGAAGAATTGAAGTATAGTGTTGAACAAGTAGGTCTAACTATTGAGTTCTACGGCGGTGAACTCAACGTCATCCGTTATAGTGATCCTACTGTGAAAAAATATGCTAGACGTGTTCAATTGGGTAAATGTTTTGAATTGGATCGTGCTACTTTGAAATATGATGGTGTTTTTCGTAGCAGTCCAAGGGGTTGGTTTACTTTCGAGCATGCTTCGTTTGCTTTGCTCTTCTTCTTTTTCAGACACTTTTGGCATTGTGCTAGAACCTTGTTCAGAGATGTTTTACTGGTATTGACCCAGATTTATATGCTTAACTCAAATTTGGAGCATTCTAAAAACTTGGAGATCCAACTACAAAAAGATAGGCAGTCTGATACAACATTTCTTTGGTATATTTCTTTCGCCCTTATTTTTTTTATTGACATAGGGTACCAGAGAAATCTTTATTTGAATCAACTTTATTTTTACTCTTATTCGTTCTTTATCACGATGATGATAAAAAAATAAAAGAAAAAGAGAAAAACAAGTATGAAATCTATAATTGTAAACCACGATTGAATACATGAAAGCATTGGTTTATACCTTCCTCTTAGTCTTGACTCTAGGGATAATTGTTTTTGCTATCATTTTTTGAGAACCACCTAAAATTCCAACTAAAAAGGTGAATTGTTTTCATTATGTCAGTTGAAGTACTGAGCCTCCCGATATCGGGAGGCTCAATACTTCAACCCATGTTCCTCGAATGGATCTCTTTGTTGTTGAGAAGGTTGCCCAAAAATGGTATATAAGGCGTACCCAGTAAAACTTACAAGTAAACTAGCTATAAAGATGGCGACTAGGGTTGTTGTTTCCATTCTTATCATATTTATATAATTTCAAAATTGCAATAGATCTATGATAGGATCATTTATTTACAACGGAATGATATACAAAGTCAACAAATCACAATGAATATAATTAGATTTACGTCTAAACAAACTGTTGAAAATAGTTCTAGATGTGGTCCAAGACGAACTGCGGTAGGAGATTTATTAGAAATATTGTATTCGGAATATGGTAAAGTAGCTCCTGGATGGGGAACTACTTCTTTGATGGGTGTCTCAATAGCCTTATTTGCGGTATTTCTATCTATTATTTTGGAGATTTATAATTCTTCCGTTTATTGGATGGAATTTCAATGAATTATATCTTTAAGAACCCCAAAGTCCTTGCTTTTGAGTTCCAAAATGAATCATTTGGAGCTCCGATTTCTAGTTCATTCTATTTTCATTTGGTAGTTCCATCGTGGAATTTCTTTATTTCTGTATTTCTGGAGTATGAGTGTGAGACTAGTTATAATTGATTCTATTGATAGTACAGAGAGAATGGGTCTGTCACTTGATAGGGATGGTTTTACTTCGTTAGATATTTATTTTAATATTTGGAACGCGAAATAAATAAAGAAATATTTGAACTATGATCCATACTTAATATTCAGACCTTGTGGCTAGGCTCCAAAAAAATTTCAAACTAAGAATTGTAATTTCTAAATTGAAAGATTCTTTTCTTTCAACCCCTATTTATATTTTGACCAAAAGCAAAACTTTTTTTGAATTTTTCATCATTCTATTTATGTAGGGAATAAGTGATCATCCGAGGATTCTTAATCAGGGAATCCTTGATTTGATTTAGGTTAAGTTTTTGATTGTATCATCATGATTCTAATATGAATATGAGCTTTTAATCAATTCATAGGGTCTTAAAAAGAGAATTCCTATCAATAATAAAGAGAATAAATAATAAAAGCCATATTCCACAAAATTAAATTCTAGAAAGGAATAGGGAAAAAGAGAATTCAAGAGGCCCATAAGTATCAAAATAAATATAAAGACGAATGCACCAACCTGATATTTTGGTATTATCGCCACAATGAAGAGCTTTCAGATTTTCCAAAGAAGATGAGATCAGAACTTAATAAATTTAAAACTTTCTATTCTATATTTGTTGCAACTTGTATTTAGGTGTTTTTGCTTGAGTTGTACGAGATGAAAGTCTAATATACCATTCTCAGAGGGGGAGTTCCGCCTATCTCAATAAAGTATATGATTGGTTCGAAGAACGTCTCGAGATTCAAGCAATTGCGGATGATATAACTAGTAAATATGTTCCTCCCCACGTCATTATATTTTATTATTTAGGGGGAATTACACTTACTTTTGTTTTAGTACAGGTAGCTAGTGGGTTTTCTATGACTTTTTACTATCGTCCAATCATTACTAATGTTTTTGCTTCTATTCAATACATAATGACTGAAGCCAACTTTGGTTGGTTAATCTGATCAGTTCATCGATGGTCGGCAAGTATGATGGTCCTAATGATGATCCTACATATATTTTGTGTGTATCTCACCGGCAAATTTTAAAAACCTCACGAATTGACTTGGGTTACAGGTGTTGTTCTAGCTGTATTAACCACATCTTTTGGCGTAACTGATTATTCCTTGCATCGGAAACAAATAGGTTATTGGGTAGTGAAAATAGTAACAGGTGTCCCTGACGCTATTCCAACATCTCATGGCAATGTATAGATGAATGTCAATGCAAATTACCCACAGCATCGAGTCTCAAACCCCGAGCCCCGAACTGCAAACTATAAACCCCTGATGATATACAATATATTTCAAGGCCAAAATACCGTGGTAATGTATGTTTGAATGTCAATTATAATTATCCAGAGCATCGGGCCCCGAGCCCCAAACCGTGAACACCGAACCCGTGATGATATACAATAGATTTCAAGGTCAAAAAATCATGGTAATGTATGGATAAATGTCAATAAAAATTACCTAGAGTATCGAGTCTTAAACCCCGCGCCCCGAACTGTGAACACTGAACCCCTAATGATATCTAATAGATATCAAGGTCAAAATCCTGTGGTAATGTATGTTTAAATGTTAATACAAATTACCCAGAGCATCAAGCGCCCAACACCGAGCCCCAAACTGCAATCTTTAAACCCCTGATGATATAAAATATATTTCAAGGCCAAAATACCATAGTAATGTATGTTTGAATGTCAATTATAATTATCTAGAGCATCGGGCCCCGATCCCCAAACCGTGAACACCAAACCCCTGATGATATACCATAGATTTCAAGGTCTAAAGCTCATGGTAATGTATGGATAAATGTCAATAAAAATTACCCAGAACATCGAGTCTTAAACCCTGAGCCCCGAACTGTGAACACTGAACCCCTAATGATATATAATAGATATGAAGGTCAAAATCCTGTGGTAATGTATGTTTAAATGTGAATTCAAATTACCCAGAGCATCAAGCGCCCAACACCAAGCCCCGAATTGCAAACTTTAAACCCCTGATGATATAAAATATATTTCATGGCCAAAATACCGTGGTAATGTATGTTTGAATGTCAATACAAATTACCAAGAGCATTGAGTCCAGAACCCCGAGCTTTATACTGCGAACACTGAACCCTTGATAATATAGAATACATTACAAAGTTAAAATCACGTGGAAATGTATGTCTGAATGTCAATTCAAATTACCCATAGCATCAAGCCCCAAACCCCGAGCCCCGAACGAAAACTCAAAATCCCTAATGATATACAATAGATTTCATGGTCAAAATACAATGATGATGTATTTCTAGATGTCAATTCAAATTATCCAAAGCATCGAGTTTGGAGCCTCGAACTGCGATCTTTGAACCCCTAATGATAAACAATAGATTTCAAGGTCAAAATCCTGTGGTAATGTATGTTTAAACGTTAATTCAAATTACCCAGAGCATCATGCGCCTAACACCGAGCCCTGAACCGCAAACTTTAAACCCCTATCATAAACAATATATTTCAAGGCCAAAATACCGTGGTAATATATGTTTGAATGCCAATTATATTTATCCAGAGCATCGGGCCCCAAGCCCCAAACCGTGAACACCAAACCCCTGATGATATACAATAGATTTGAAGGTCAAAAGTTCATGGTAATGTATGGATAAATGTCAATAAAAATTACCCAGAGCATCGAGTCTTAAACCCCGAGCCCCAACTGTGAACACTGAACCCCTGATGATATTTAATAGATATCAAGGTCAAAATCCTGTGGTAATGTATGTTTAAATGTTAATTCAAATTACCCAGAGCATTAAGCGCCCAACACCGAGCCCCGAATAGCAACCTTTAAACTCCTGATGATATACAATATATTTCAAGGCCAAAATATCGTGGTAATGTATGTTTGAATGTCAATACAAATTATCAAGAGCATCGAGTCCAGAACCCCGAGCCTTAAACTGCAAACACTGAACCCCTGATGATATACAATAGATTTCAAGGTCAAAATCTCGTGGTAATGGATGTCTGAATGTCAATTCAAATTACCCAGATCATCGAGGCCCCAACCTGTGCCCCAAATTGAAAACTCTAAATCCCTAATGATATACAATAAATTTCATGGTCAAAATCCCATGATAATGCATTTCTAGATGTCAATTAAAATTCCCAAAGCATCGAGCCGGAGTGTCGAACTGCGATCTTTGAAGCCCTAATGATAAACAATAGATTTCAAGGTCAAAATCCCATGGTAATGTATGTATGAATCTCAATTATAACTATCTAGAGCTTCGGGCCCCGAGTCCCAAACCGTGATCACCGAACCCTAATGATATACAATACATTTCAAGGTAAAAATACCATGGTAATGTATGTTTTAATGTAAATACAAATTACCCAGAGCATCGAGTACCGAACCTCTAGCCTTAAACTGTGAACAATTAACCCCTGATGATATGCAATAGATTTAAAGGTCAAAATCTCGTGGTAATGTATGTCTGAATATCAATTCAAATTAACCAGAGCATCAAGCCCCCAACCCCGAGCCCCCAACAGCAAACTCTAAATCCCTAATGATAAACAATAGATTTCATGGTCAAAATCCCATGATAATGTATTTCTGGATGTCAATTCAAATTACCCAAAGCATCGAGCCGGAGCCTCAAACTGCGATCTTTGAACCCCTAATGATAAACAATAGATTTCAAGGTCAAAATCCCATGGTAATGTATGAATATCAATTATAATTATCCAGAGCATCAGGCCCCGAGTCCCAAATCGTGAACACCGAACCTTAATGATATACAATAGATTTCAAGGTCAACATCTCATGGTAATGTTTGGATGAATGTCAATGCAAATTACCCACAACATCGAGTCTCAAACCCCGAGCCCCGAACTGCAAACTTTAAACACCTGATGATATACAATATATTTCAAGGCGAAAATATCGTGGTAATGTATGTTTGAATGTCAATTATAATTATCCAGAGCATCGGGCCCCGAACCCCAAATCGTGAACACCGAATCCGTGATGATATACATTAGATTGCAAGGTCAAAAGCTCATGGTAATGTATGGCTAAATGTCAATAAAAATTACCTAGAGCATCGAGTTTTAAACCCCGAGCCCCGAACAGTGAACATTGAACCCCGAATGATATATAATAGATATCAAGGTCAAAATCCTGTGGTAATATTTTTTTAAATGTTAATTCAAATTACCCAGAGCATCAAGCGCCCAACACCGAACCCCGAACTGTAAACTTTAAACCCCTGATGATAAAAAATATATTTCAAGGCCAAAATACAGTGGTAATGTATGTTTGAATCTCAATTATAATTGTCTAGAGCATCGGGCCCCGAGCCCCAAACCGTGAACACCAAACCCCTGATGATATACAATAGATTTCAATGTTAAAAGCTCATGGCAATGTATGGATAAATGTCACTAAAAATTACCCAGAGCATCGAGTCTTAAACCCCGAGCCCCGAACTGTGAACACTGAACCCCTAATGATATATAATAGATATCAAGGTCAAAATCCTGGGGTAATGTATGTTTAATTGTTAATTCAAATTACCCAGAGCATCAACCGCCCAACACCGAGCCCCGAACTGCAAACTTTAAACCCCTGAAGATATACAATATATTTCGAGGCCAAAATACCGTGGTAATATATGTTTGAATGTCAATACAAATTACCAGTAGCATCGAGTCCAGAACCCGGACCATAAACTGCCAACACTGAACCTCTGATGATATACAATAGATTTCAAGGTCAAAATCTTGTGGTAATGTATGTCTGGATGTCAATTCAAATTATCCAGAGCATCGAGCCCCCAACCTGAGCCCCAAACAGCAAACTCTAAATACATAATGATATACAATAGATTTCATGGTCAAAATCCCATGATAATGTATTTCTAGATGTCAATTCAAATTACCCAAAGCATCGAGCCGGAGCCTTGAAATGCGATCTTTGAACCCCTAATGATAAATAATAGATTTCAAGGTCAAAATCCCATGGTAATGTATGTATGAATATCAATTATAATTATCCAGAGCATCGGGCCCATAGTCCCAAACCGTTAACACCGAACCCTAATGATATACAATAGATTTCATGGTCAAAATACTATGGTAATGTATGTTTGAATGTAAATACAAATTACCCTGAGCATCGAGTACCGAACCTCGAGCCTTAAACTGTGAGAAATTAACCCCTGATGATAGATAATAGATTTCAAGGTCAAAATCTCGTGGTAATGTATGTCCGAATATCAATTCAAATAACCCATAGCATCAATCCCCCAACCCCGAGCCCTGAACCGCAAACTCTAAATCCCTAATAATAAACAATAGATGTCATGGTCAAAATCCCATTATAATGTATTTCTAGATGTCAATTCAAATTACCCAAAGCATCGAGCCGGAGACTCGAACTGCGATCTTTGAACCCCTAATGACAAACAATAGATTTCAAGGTTAAAATCCCATGGTAATATATGTATGAATATCAATTATAATTATCCAGAGAAACGAGCCCCGAGTCCCGAATGGTGAACACCGAACCCTAATGATATACAATAGATTTCAAGGTCAACATCTCATGGTAATATATTGATGAATGTCAATGCAAATTACCCAGAGCATCGAACCCCCAACCCCGAGCCCCGAACGGAAACTCTAAATCCCTAATGATATACAATAGATTTCATGGTCAAAATCCCATGATAAAGTATTTCTGGATGTCAATTCAAATTACCCAAAGCATCGAGCCGGAGCCTCGAAATGCGATCTTTGAACCCCTAATGAAAAAAATAGATTTCAAGGTCAAAATTCCATGGTAATTTATGTATGAATATCAATTATAATTATCTAGAGCATCGGGCCCCGAGTCCCAAATTGTGAACACTGAACCCTAATGATATACAATAGATTTCAAGGTCAAAATACCATGGAAATGTATGTTGGATTGTAAATAGAAATTACCCAGAGCATCGAGTACGGAACCTCTAGCCTTAAACCGTGAACAATTAACCCCTAATAATATACAATAGATTTTAAGGTCAAAATCTCATGGTAATGTTTGTCTGAATATCAATTCAAATTACCCAACGCATCGAGCCCCCAACCCTGAGCCCCGAACCGCAAACTATAAATCCGTAATGATAAACAATAGATTTCATGGTCAAAATCCCATGATAATGTATTTCTGGATATCAATTCAAATTACCCAAATCATCGAGCCTGAACCTCGAACTGCGATCTTTGAACCCCTAATGATAAACAATAGATTTCAAGGTCAAAATGACATGGTATTGTATGTATGAATATCGATTATAATTGTCAAGAGAAACGGGCCTCGAGTCCCGAACCGTGAACACCGAACCCTAATGATATACAATAGATTTCAAGGTCAACATCTCTTTGTAATGTATGGATGAACGTCAATGCAAATTACCCAGAGCATCGAGTCTAAAACCTCGAGCCCCGAACTGCAAACTTTAAACCCCCTAATGATATACAATATATTTCAAGGCCAAAATACCATGGTAATGTATGTTTGAATGTCAATTATAATTATTCAGAGCATCGGGCCCCGAGCACCAAACCGTGAACACCGAACCCGTGATGATATATAATAGATTTAAAGGTCAAAAGCTCATGGTAATGTGTGGATAAATGTCAATAAAAATTACCCAGAGCATCGAGTCTTAAACCCCGAGCCCCGAACTGTGAACACTGAATCCCTAATGATATATAATAGATATCAAGGTCAAAATCCTGTGGTAATGTATGTTTAAATGTTAATTCAAATTACATAGAGCATCAAGTGCCTAACACCGAGCCCCGAACTGTAAACTTTAAACCACTGATGAAAAACAATATATTTCTAGGCCAAAATACCGTGGTAATGTATGATTGAATGTCAATATAAATTACCAAGAGCATCGAGTCCAGAACCCCGAGCCTTAAACTACGAACATTGAACCCTGATGATATACAATAGATTTCAAAGTTAAAATCGCGTGGTAATGTATGTCTGAATGTCAATTAAAATTACCCATAGCATCGAGCCCCCTACCCTGAGCCCCGAACGGAAACTCTAAATCCCTAATGATATACAATTGATTTCATTGTCAAAATCCCATGATAATGTATTTCTAAATGTCAATTCAAATTACCCAAAGCATCGAGCCTGAGGCTCGAACTGCGATCGTTGAACCCCTAATGATATATAATATATTTCAAGGTCAAAATCTCATGGTAATGTATGGATGAATATCAATACAAATTACCTAGAGCATCGATTCCCAAATTGCGACCACTGAACTCTTGATGATATACAATTGATTTCAAGGTCAAAATCCTGTGGTAATATATGGATGAATGTCAATACAAAATACCAAGAGCATCGGGTCCCAACCTTGAGCCCCGAACTGCTAACACTGAACCTCTAATGATATATAAAAGAAATTAAAGTCAAAATCCTGTGGTAATGCATCTCTAATGTTAATTCAAATTACCCAGAGCATCAAGCGCCCAACACCGAGCCCCGAACTGCAAACTCTAAACCCTTGATGATATATAATAGATTTCAAGGTCAAAATACTGTGGTAATGTATGTTTGATTGTAAACACAAATTACCCAGAGCATTGAGTCTCGAACCCCGAGACTTAAACTGTGAACACTAAACCCCTGATGATATACAATAGATTTCAAGGTCAAAATCACATCGTAATGTGTGTCTGAATGTCAATTCAAATTACCCAGAGCATCGAGCCCCCAACCCCGAGCCCCGAATCGCAAACTCTAAATCACTAATGATATACACTAAATTTCATGGTTAGAATCCCATGATAATGTATTTCTGGATGTCAATTCAAATTACCCAATGCATCGAGTCGGCACTTCGAACTGCGATCTTTGAACCCTTAATGATAAATAATAGATTTCAATGTCAAAATCCCATGGAAATATATGTATGAATATCAATTATAATTATCCAGGGAATCGGACCACGAGTCCCAAATCGTGAACAACGAACCCCTGTTGATATATAATAGATTTCAAGGTCAAAATCTAATGGTAATGTATGGATGAATGTCAATAAAACTACCCAAAGCATCGAGTCTCGAACCCCAAGCCCCGAACTGTGAAAACTGATCCCCTGGTGATATATAATAGATATCAAGGTCAAAATCTTATGGTAATGTATGTCTAAATGTTAATTCAAATTATCCAGAGCACCAAGCGCCCAACACCGAGCCCCGAACTATAAACTCTAAACCCTGATGATATACAATAGATTTCAAGGTCAAAATACTATTTTAATGTATGTTTGAATGTAAATACAAATTACCAGAGCATCGAGTCATGATCCCCGAGCCTTAAACAACAATAATTGAACCCCTGTTGATATACAATAGATTTCAAGATCAAAATCCCTTGATAATGTGTGTCTGAATGTCAATTAAAATTAGCCAGAGCATCGATACCCCAACCCTGAGCCCCGAATCGCAAACTCTAAATCCCTAATGATATAAACATATTTTATGGTCAGAATCCCATGATAATGTATTTTTTGATGTCAATTCAAATTACCCAAAGCATCGAGTCGGAGCCTCGAAATACGATCTTTCAACCCCTAATGATAAACAATAGATTTCAAGGTCAAAATCCCATGGTAAAGTATGTATGAATATCAATTATAATTATCCAGAGAATCGGGCCCCGAGTCCCAATCGTGAACACCGAACCTTGATGATATACCATAGATTTTAAGGTCAAAATAGCATGGTAATGTATGGATGAATGTCAATCAAAATTACCTAGAGCATCGAGTCTCGAACCCCGAGCCCCGAACTGTGAATACTGAACCCTTGGTGATATATAATATATATCAAGGTCAAAATCCTGTGGTAATGCATGTTTAAATGTTAATTCAAATTACCTAGAGCATCAAGCGCCCAACATCGAGCCCCGAACTGTATACTTTAAACCCCTGATGATATACAATAGATTTTAAGGCCAAAATACCATGGTAATGTATGTTTGAATCTCAATACAAATTATCAAGAGCATCGAGTCCCGAACATCAAGCCTTAAACTGCGAACACTGAACCCCTAATGATATAAAATAGATTTCTAGGACAAAATCTAGTGGAAATGTATGTCTCAATGTCAATTCAAATTACCCAGGGCATCGAGCCCCCAACCCTGAGCCCCCAACAACAAACTCTAAATCCCTAATGATATACAATAAATTTCATGGTCAAAATCCCATGATAATGTATTTCTGGATGTCAATTCAAATTACCCAAAGCATCGAGCTGGAACCTCGAACTGCTATCTTTGAACCCCTAATAATAAACAATAGATTTCAAGGTCAAAATCCCATGGTAATGTATGTATGAATATCAATTATAATTATCTATAGCATCGGGCCTCGAGTCCCAAACTGTGAACACCGAACCCTGAAGATATACAATAGCTTTCAATGTCAAAATCTCATGGTAATGTATGGATGAATGTCAATACAAATTACCTAGAGCATCGAGTCCCGAACCCTAAACCCAATCTGCGAACATTGAACCCTTGATGATATACAATAGATTTAAAGGTCAAAATCATGTGGTAATAAATGTATGAATTTCAATATAAATTACCAAGAGCATCGAGACCTGAACCTCTAGCCCCAAACTGCGAACACTGAACCCCTGATGATATAAAATAGATATCAAGGTAAAAACCTGTGGTAATGTATGTCTAAATGTTAATTCAAATTATCCAGAGCACCAAGCGCCAAACACCGAGCCCCGAACTATAAACTCTAAACCCCTGATGATATATAATAGATTTCAAGGTCAAAATACCATGGTGATGTATGTTTGAATGTAAATACAAATTACCCAGAGCATCGAGTTTCGAACCCCGATCCTTAAACTGCAAACATTGAACCCCTGATGATATACAATAGATTTCAAGGTTAAAATCCCGTGGTAATATATGTCTGAATGTCAATTCAAATTACCCAGAGCATCGAGCCCCCAACTTGAGCCCCAAACAGCAAACTCTAAATCCCTAATGATATACAATATATTTCATGGTCAAAATCCCATTGTAATGTATTACTAGATGTCAATTCAAATTACCCAAAGCATCGAGCCAGAACATCGAATTGCTATCTTTGAACCCTAATGATAAACAATAGATTTCAAGGTCAAAATCCCATGTCAATTCAAATTTCCCTCTCGTTTCAGCTTACTTTTTAATTTTAGATCATTGCATAGTTCTAACCCTATAAGGTTTATTAGACTAACAATGTCTCCATAAGTCAGATGATTATAAGGAATTTTTCTATCAAATTTATTTTTAATGTTTGTCCTTACCTTTTCTGCGAATAAGTGAGGCAAGCCACTTATAAATCTTTCTTTCCAATAATCATGATTACAATCTTCTCTGATCAAAACTTTGTTAAGGAAGACATCTTTATACCACCTAAAGTCATGCAGTTTTTGGCATGTTAGCTTGTTTAGGATCTCTAAACTTTTATCTTGAAAGAGTTTAGGTTCTCCTATGAAGTGTTTAACGATACAATACAACAGGGTGGCAGTTGGATCTTCTCGGTTTTCTTGTCCTATCGTTGTATCATCTTTAACAACTTGTATAATTGCTATTGCATTTATTCTATTTTGTCAATATTCTTCGGTAAGATAATTATCCCACCAATTTCTTAACATTCCGGTAAATCCGGAAACCAGGATTGTTGCACACTGTTTATCAGTACTTCCATTTGTTTTATGAGCAATTATAGCTATGCCCATTTGATGTAATTTAATATAAATTTGACCTTCTGTGAGGCCGTCTATATTCCATTCAGCTATCTCTCTTCCCGAATGAGAGGTATGAGATAAAAATTCATTTTCCTCATATTGAATATCATGGAATGAGGGTCTATGATAATAGTTTTTCTTAGTGTTAGTGTGACGTGATAATCTATTAATTTCCTTGTCATTGCTGGAAAGTGTTTTAATACTATCTTTATCCTTAAGAGTAAGGCTTCGGCTTAATCTCTTATTAATTTCTTCCTTTATTTTATCAGTGATTTTGCGTTTATCTTTAAGGTCTGGGTATTTACTAGCTGTAAACTCCGGTATTTTAAATATTGGGTTGGTTTCATTATTTTTCTGAGTCCTAGAGGGCTCTGGCTTTTCCTTAAGCGTTGACTTTCAACAAGCCTCACTAAGATGATTTGAGACTACATATAATAATTGATTTGTGTAATTGTTTTATTGTATTAATTTATTAATGTCCTCATTTTTTGGATCTCCTGCGGAATCCTTTATATCTCTTTTAAATGGAGCAGCTGTGACAACTTCTCCTTCAGTAGGGATATTTATTTTTTCTAAAGGGGGTATCTCTGATTCTATTACCCTTTTATTGGTATACCATTTATTAACAAGAGTATTAAGTGACTCTTGCTTGTCATCTAGTTTACCAGTGATTTCAAACCACCTAAAAAATTCTATGTTACATTTTAGTATATTCATATCCTTGATCCATTGATCTCTAAAGGATGATCTTTGGTCTAAGCTATAATTGGCAATGTACCACGTTCTTTTAATAGCATTCTCTAGGCGTTTCCAGAGGTTTCCTATTAACTCAAAGTCTATGTCGATTTTTTCTTTCGACCTGGCCATGCCAAGGGATCCCTTTTGTTCTGTTACTATAGGACCATGCATTTCACTATCTGTGGGGCTGCTAGGTCTGTTAATGATTCTAGGTGAGGTAGCTAGGAAAGCATACCCGGAGTATTCCTTCACCAAGACATCTAAGGAAAGAAACTATCAACCCTTTACTTACAACTAAGAATAGTCAGACTTAAGCCCAGGATACCGGCTAAGGTCAGAATAGGGTGTCGAACAATATAAATTATCAACAATTCATATTTGATAGAACAATAGCTCCAACGACAGTATCATGCCCACCATTACTCAACCCCTCGTATTATTTGCCAATTAGATAATGAAAACCCATCCTTAATTTCATAGCATAAATAATGCTAATCATGTTAGATGGATACATTTAGAAATAAAAGGAAATTTTTTAAAACAAAGAACCCAGATTCGAAGATTGCTAAGTTATTATTCAAGATTAGTGCCCTCTGAGTCACTAGATAACTATAGTAGAGAAATTGCTAGAAGAACAATCTTAGATAAAATCATAGTACTATATAGAAGATTGAGCAATATTAATCTTAATATCTCCATCCAATAAAGACAGATAGAGTGGGGCTCTAGTGTACTAAATTATTCGACTGCATAGTTCTAAAATGAATAGAGCAGAAAAATAGAGTGTTTTGAACAGTGAAAACTTGTCTACCTCAAAAATAGCAAAGGTAGAACAAGATCTACAAAATTGGAATATTCCAAAAGAATCTTTCAAAACGTTTTATGAAATCAGAAAGTTTGACTTTATTAAAAGTTATAATATCAAAACTTGTGAGTCTACAATAGCTATTAATAATTAAAAAGAAATTATTATGCTATTAGCAGCTCAAGATATAAACAAATATAAAATGGAATTCAATTTCCTGCACATAGAATTTGTCCAAGTTGCGGTTAAACCTTTGTATTGCTTAGGTTTAGACACACCCATATGTCTTTTGTTAAGAGATGCCCAACTATTAAACTTTGACGACTCCTTACTAGGGGTCTTACAAAGTAACTTAGCACGTGGCCCAGTATACTTCAATTGTTATCCAAAATACTCGGTCGACAGAAATGACCAGAATATTATGGACACATTAACCTTAAATATAAACACAAAGAATATGAATAGTAAGGTTAACACTAAAGAAATATACAGAGTATATTATAGACTAATGAAAACAACTCTAGCCCCAAAGGCTAAATTAATGAGCAACAAAGGAGCTACTATGCTTATGGAAGCAAACCAAAAGCATAGAAATATCTTTGTCCCTCGGATGCTTAAGTGGGATGGAATCTTATCTAAAGATGAATGACACATTGAGGCCATTACGCAACCAAAACTTGAGCTAGAAAGCTCAAATATTGAACAAGTAATTCAATACCCAGATGGATCTATTGATCTAAATATCTTAAGATCCAAATCTAGATCAGAATCTTCCTCGAGAAGATACTCATTTGCAAGATCATCCACTTCTAAACCCCGAGAGGAGGAAGATCCATACGACCAAAACTTCAAAGAATCTATCAGAGAAATAGAACAAAAACTAAAGGATGTTGATTTTACAAAACCAATACCTAAGGTCCAATACCAGCCATTCAAAGCCACCACATCAAAAAATGTGGTAATACAGACCCGGGATAGCTACGCTATGAAGACCCTGAATCATATTCAGAAGCAGTGAAACCAAAGACTCCTCAAAAGCAGAAGGAGACAACCCAATTAAATAAAGAGATCCCAAAATGGGAGTTTGTTAATACACATGTTGTGCCAATAATGGCACTGGACAAATAATGTGAGAACTTCAGGGTAAAATAACTTCTAAAACCCTGCTACACAAATTATCAGTACGTCGGTACTGACAATCCCATTAAAACCAGAAAATATTACGAGTTTATTTTAGCAAATACTGACTCGATCCAAATCGAGCATCATTATTTTGAAAAGAATCCAGAGAGTATTGAATACTCTAAATTTACCATTAACATGATATTAAGTCCTTTTAACTGGTATGCAGATCATCTACATACCCCATTCCATTATCAAGACAGCATAGGCCACATACCTATAATTGGTACAATTATAAAATAGTATGGTTTAACTTTTTACATGTTAGACCTTACACTCACACATGGTTCGTTAAGTATTCGGACAAATTAAAGGAGGCCGTCATCCCGAGATGGTTTTACGAATGGTGGAATTTGTTTGGGGGCACCCAGTAAGTAATGGCTCCCAGCTTCCAGATACACTACAAAACCTTTCAAGAGGAACAACAGATCTCGACTCTGCCCGAACATATTAAATTATACAAGTATTTTATCCATAGAAGGATCTCCTACATTATTAACTGGTCTTTTGACATGCATGAATTTGATAGAATCAGATATTTAAGTAAGAGTATCAGAATTAAAGGATGGACTCCCAAGCCCAAAGAGGAGAAGAGTACATCATCTTCATCAACAAGAAAGGAACGCAAAGTTCCAAAGGCAGAATTAAAGAAAAGGCTCTAAGAATCCCTTTCAAACTTAGATGATCACACAGATCCTCAGGCGATAATCGATCTCATTAACACAACATCGTCATAAGAAAGTGACTTAGATAATGGGGACATGTTACATCCCAGAGGATTGGCACAATCCTATCTTTTGGAATAAAAGAAGGACAGCGACAAAAGAACCTGCCCCAAAAGCAGACAAAATAAAAAGAAGAAGTCATATCAACAGAATCTTGACCTTTTAGAAAAGGAAGGACCCCACTCCAACAAGAAGAGGCACTTGACCTTTCAGAAAAGAAAAGAGCAAGCGACCCCACTCCAATAGGAAGAGCCACTTGGCTTTCAGAAAAGAAAAGAGCAAACGACCTTTCATAAAAGTTTTTAATCCATACCGTCCACGTGTTAGGACGAGATTTATTTACGAGTCCTATATAAAGTCTCTCAAGTTGTATTGTTAAACTATCCGGAAATTTCCCAAAATGAAATTCCTCACCTACTCCATCTCTCCTTATACATCTCCCATGTTTCCTTTTATGCTTTCCTACTGTTGAAATAAAACTTGTAAGTTT
This sequence comes from Anisodus acutangulus, assembly GCA_029783415.1. NCBI lineage: Eukaryota > Viridiplantae > Streptophyta > Magnoliopsida > Solanales > Solanaceae > Anisodus > Anisodus acutangulus. The sequence continues at coordinate 31,714,720 of CM056506.1, read as the reverse complement.
TAAACTTGCTTTTAGTTACTGCTTTATTAATATTATATTTTCATATAATATCTCTTTCCGCCTTTATGGTATCAAAGCCATGTTGTTAAGCATGAACAATTAAATCTCTCTACTGTCCTAGGGCAGTATTGTCCAGAGGTTATGACCTTATGATAATCCATTAAAATTCACCCCCATTGTTACCTAGTTGTTATCCTCAGCTTGAATCTGTATTGTTAGTCTACAGTAATAGGTCGATAGTTTCAATTCATCTGAGTGCGGTCGAGGTTGTAGTAACCGTGAGGTAGCTAGGAAAGCAGACTCGGAGTATTCCTTCGCCAAGACCTCTAACGAAAGAAATTATCATAGACCCTCATTCCCTAATATTCAATATGAGGAAAATGAATTTTTAACATTCGCAAATAATACAAGGGGTTGAGTACTGGTGGGCAGGCTACTGTCCCTTGGAGCTATTGTTCTATCGATTATGAACTGTTGATAATTTATATTGTTCGACACCCTATTCTGACCTTAGCGGGTATCCTGGGCTTAAGTCTAACTATTCTTAGTTGTAAGTAAAGGGTTGATAATTTCTTTCCTTAGAGGTCTTGGCGAAGGAATACTCCGAGTTTGCGTTCCTAGCTACCTCACGGTTACTACAACTTCGATCGCACTCAGATGAATTGAAACTATCGACCTATTACTGTAGACTAACAATATAGATTCAAGCTGAGGATAATGACTAGGTAACATTAGGGGTGAATAGTAAAGGAGTATCAGAAGGTCATAACCTCTAGACAATACTGCCCTAGGACAGTAGAGGAATTTAGTTGTTCTTGCTTAACAACATGGCTCTGATACCATAAAGGTGAAACGAGATATGAAAATATAATATTAATAAAAAAGTAACTAAAATCAAGTTTAAAACTTACAATTTTTACTTCAACAGTAGGAAAGCATAAAAGGAAACATGGGAAATGTACAAAGAGAGATGGAGTAGGTGAGGAATTTCATTTTGGGAAATTTCCGGATGGTTTAACAATACAACTTGAGAGACTTTATATAGGACTCATAAATAAATCTCGTCCTAACACGTGGACGGTATGGATTAAAAACTTTTATGAAAGGTCGCTTGCTCTTTTCTTTTCCAAAAGCCAAATGGCTCTTCCTGTTGGAGTGGGGTCGCTTGCTCTTTTCTTTTCTGAAAGGTAAAGTGCCTCTTCTTGTTGGAGTGGGGTCCTTCATTTTCTGAAAGGTCAAGATTCTGTTGATATGACTTCTTCTTTTTATTTTGTCTGCTTTTGGGGCAGGTTCTTTTGTCGCTGTCCTTCTTTTATTCCAAAAGATAGGATTGTGCCAATCCTCTGGGATGTAACATGTCCCCATTATCTAAGTCACTTTCTTATGACGATGTTGTGTTTATGAGATCGATTATCGCCTGAGGATCTGTGTGATCATCTAAGTTTGATAGGGATTCTTAGAGCCTTTTCTTTAATTCTTCCTTTGGAACTTTGCGTTCCTTTCTTGTTTATGAAGATGATGTACTCTTCTCCTCTTTGGGCTTGGGAGTCCATCCTTTAATTCTGATACTCTTACTTAAATATCTGATTCTATCAAATTCATGCATGTCAAAAGACCAGTTAATAATGTAGGAGATCCTTCTATGGATAAAATACTTGCATAATTTAATATGTTCTGGCAGAGTCGAGATCTGTTGTTCCTCGTGAAAGGTTTTGTAGTGTATCTGGAAGCTGGGAGCCATTACTTGCTAGGTTCCCCCAAACAGATTCCACCATTTGTAAAACCATCTCGGGATGACGGCCTCTTTTAATTTGTCCTAATACTTAACGAACCATGTGTGAGTGTAAGGTCTAACATGTAGAAATTTAAACCATACAATTTTATAATTGTACCAATTATAGGTATGTGGCTTATGCTGTCTTGATAATGGAATGGGGTATGTAGATGATCTGCATACCAGTTAAAAGGACTTAATATCCTGTTAATGGTAAATTTAGAGTATTCAATACTCTCTGGATTCTTTTCAAAATAATGATGCTCGATTTGGATCGAGTCAGTATTTGCTAAAATAAACTTGTAATATTTTCTGGTTTTAATGGGATCGTCAGTATCGATGTACTGATAATTTGTGTAGCAGGGTTTTAGAAGTTCTTCTACCCTGAAGTTCTCACATTGTTTGTCCATTGCTATTATTGGCATAACCTGTGTATTAACAAACTCCCATTTGGGAGCTCTTTATTTAATTGGGATGTCTCCTTCTGCTTTTGAGGAGTCTTTGGTTTCACTGCTTCTGAATATGATTCTGGGGTCTTCATAGCGTAGCTATCCCGGGTCTGTATTGCCGCATTTTTTGGTGTGGTGGCTTTGAATGGATGGATTATTATTTTTTGAGTAATGGGTTGTTTTAATGGAGAGGGAATGGTTCCTCTAGGTAAAAGGGGGAACTCAGCTAAAGCTGAATATCTATTTATGAGTTCTGGTCTGGGAACTGGTTTATTTCGCTCATTGGGGCTTTGGAAATGATTTTTCATCTTTTCCTTTGGTCTGGGAAATGATTTATTTTGCTCGGTCTCATTTCTTCCCTGAAAAAATTCTCTTGTTAAAAAATCTAGTAAAGAGTTTTCTTCACCTTTTATAAAATCGATTTGAAAATCGAAACTTGATAATAATTCTTGCCATATGGCAAAAATCTATTTTAAAATAAGGTTTTTAACATCCTTTTGTAAAACATCTTTGGCTGTTTTACAGTCAACTCTTAATAAAAATTCCTTGTTGATCAGGTCATCCTGAAACTTGGTGATACATAGCACTATAGATAAAATCTCTTTTTTAATTGTACTATAGTTCTTCTGAGCCGTGTTCCAGACATCGGATGTGAATCTTACTAATTGTTCAGTAGACTCAGGGGATATTTTTTGTTTAAGGATTCCACCGTATCCGATGTTAGAGGTGTCTGTTTTAACAATCATAGATGCTTTAGGGTTCGGGATTCCTAAGCAAGGCAGTTTCTGGACAATTTTTTAACTTGTCTAACTGACTTGGTTTGCTCTATTGACCAAGGAACTGGATTTTTCTTGAGTCTTTTGTAAAGGGGTTCACAGACTTGTCTGATATTTGGGATAAAATCTGCTACATAATTTAGGCTACCTAAAAACCTTTGCAGCTGGGTTTTATCAGTAATTTCATCAGGAAATTTGGTTGAGAACTCTACGGCTCTGCAAATTGGTTTGTATGTACCTTGGTAAATGTCGTGCCCTAAAAACCTGATTGATGTCTGAAATATTTTTATATTTTTGGCGCTTACTGCTAAGCCATTTGTTTTGACTTCCTTTAGAAAGGTATGAAGGTGTATAAAATGCTGATCTATACTTTCTGAAAAAATAAGAACATCATCTATATAAACAATAGAGAATAGGCTATATGGGTTGAATATGTTATTCATTATAATCTGAAATTCTAACGGGGCATTCTTGAGTCGAAATGACATAACATTCCACTCGTATTGTCCGAAAGGAACGTTAAAAGTTGTTTTATATTTATCTTTCTCACTTACTTGGATTTGCCAAAATCCCGATTTCATGTCAAACTTACTCTAAATATTAACTTTGTAAGTTCTTTTTAAAAGGTCTCTTTTATTAGGTATCAGGTACCTAATAAATTTTAATACCTGATTAAGGGGCTTATAATTGATTACAAGCCTAGGCACTCCTCTTTCTCTTTCGGCACTATTGTTAATATAAAAGGCCGAACAACTCCATGGAGACTTTGAGGCTCTAATTAAGTAGATCATTTATTTCCTTTTTACAATGTTCCACGAGTTCATGGTTTATTTGGATAGGCCTATCCTTTGTAGGGATTTCTCCTTCGTTGAAGCTTTCTACATAAGGTAGTTCTACTATGTGTTTTTTTCCTTTCCCAGAAGGCATTGGGTAAATCTGAACAGACTTCTTTTTCTGTAAGAGTTTGAAAGTTTTTAACCCTTTTGTCTACCTACGGGGTTTTTAAAGTGGATTCTATCCTTTTAATTTGTATATCTTCTTTGAGGTAATTAATCTGTTTTGATAAAAGATTAATACGAAAAATAGTATTTTTCTTAACAAAATTACTTTCATTTTCTGAAAGAGGTCTTAAATAGGGAAAGAATAATTATTTTCCTAAGGTGATAATATAGATACCGTCTATTCTTGCTGTGTATGGTTTAATCTGGGTTGCAAACGGAGTACCCAGAATTACTTCTTCGTTAATGTCTCTTGTGATGAGAAAATCATTACAAAAATAGACTCCGTTATTACAAACATGGGCCTTAGAAAGTTTATAATTTATTTTTAACTTTTCACTGTTAGCGGTGTATAATTTGGTAGTACTTTTTTCTAAGTACTTTGTTGGGATTAGTCCTTCGGAGATGCAGTTTTGATCTGCACCCATATCAAATAATGCTATTTTGTTTAGTACAAAATTCTTATTTATCACCAGTTTTACCGGGATATGATAACTTTGTGCTTTAACTATTGAAATTGTTTTTATTCTTGATTGTTCAGAAATTGAAGGTTATGCTTCTTATTCAGAACTGATTTTAGTTTCGTCTAAATTTTTAGAGTTAGATACTCCTGGTTCTGAGTAAACGTTGCCCAAAGGGTTTAAGTCTTTCATAAGCTTATTTGCAAATGATTCTAGCTCTATAGAGCTGAGCCTTTCTTTAACATCTTTTATCTCTTGTTTAAGTTGTGCCAACTCTGTCTGTAGATCTTGCAAAGTAGAGTCCTACTTTTGGGCTTTGAATTTGTTGAAGACTCCTTTCATATTGAAAGGGACAATTTCTTTCTTATTATCCTTATGATTGAGGACAAGGTGTTTTAATTTTGATAGATACTTTCTTTTTACTTCTTCGTCTTCGATGTGATCTATCATATCAAAGAAGAATTCTTTTGTACTGTTTGAAATGACATTTACTAATTTACTGTCACAGGTATAGAAGGTTCTCGTGCAGTTACAGGGATTACTGAAGTTGCTACTGTCTTAGCTATAGTTGACATCTAGCAATTCTTCATTACTGTATTCATCAGTATCAGAGGAATCGCTATAGCGTTCTTCTAGGATTGTACAAATTTTTTCATTTACATCAAAATTTAATCCCAAGAGATTTATTTTATCTTTTTTCTTGTTGGGTTGCTTACAGTCATTGGCTCGGTGGCCGATCTTGCTGCAATTCCAACATTTGCTTTTCTTAGTAGAATAAGTTGTATCTTTGGAAGATCTTTTGGGTTTCAATTTCCTCTTGTATGGTTTATACCTTTTTTTATAAGAAGAGCTTGGCTTATTGTGCCTTTTATGTCTTTTCTTTATTTATGTCGATGATGCAGTTATTTTAGTATAACCGAAGTCTTGACAAAAATTTCCTAATTCTCCCTTAGAGAGTTTTTCCTCTCGTTTCAGTTGACTTTTTAATTGTACATCATTGCATAGTTCTAACCCTGTAAGGTTTATTAGACTAAAAATGTCTCCGTAAGTCAGATGATTATAAGGAATTTGTCCATCAAATTTATTTTTAATGTTTGTCCTTACCTTTTCTGCGAATAGGTGAGTCAAGCCACTTATAAAACTTTCTTTCCAATAGTCATGATTACAATCTTCTCTGATCATAACTTTGTTAAGGAAGACATCTTTTTACCACCTCAAGTCATGCATTTTTGGGCATGTTAGGTTGTTTAGGATCTCTAAACTTTTATCTTGAAAGAATTTAGGTTCTTCTATGAAGTGTTAAACGATACAATACAACAGGGTGGCCGTTGCATCTTCTCAGTTTTCTTGTCCTATCGTTGTATCGTCTTTAACAACTTGTATAATTGCTATTGCATTTATTATATTTTGTCTATCTTCTTCGGTAAGATAATTATTCCACAAATTTCTTAACATTCCGGTAAATTCTGAAACCAGGATTGTTGCGCACTGTTTATCAATACTTCCATTTATTTTATGAGCAGTTATAGATATGCCCATTCATGTAATTTACTGTAAATTTGACCTTCTGCGAGGCCGTTTATATTCCATTCAGCTATCTCTCTTCCTTAATGAGAGGTATGAGATAAAAATTCATTTTCCTCATATTGCATATCATGGAATGAGGGTCTATGATAATAGTTTTTCTTAGTGTTAGTGTGACGTGATAATCTATTAATTTCCTTGTCATTGCTGGAAAGTGTTTTAATACTATCTTTATCCTTAAGAGTAAGATTTCATCTTAATCTCTTATTAATTTCTTCCTTTATTTTATCAGTGATTTTGCGTTTATCTTTAAGGTCTGGGTATTTACTAGCTGTAAACTCCGGTATTTTAAATATTGGGTTGGTTTCATTATTTTTCTGAGTCCTAGAGGGCTCTGGCTTTTCCTTAAGCGTTGACTTTCTACAAGCCTCACTAAGATGATTTGAGACTACATATAATAATTGATTTTTGTAATTGTTTTGTTGTATTAATTTATTAATGTCCTCATTTTTTGGATCTCCTGCGGAATCCTTTATATCTCTTTTAAATGGAGCAGCTGTGACAACTTCTCCTTCAGTAGGGTTATTTATTTTTTCTAAAGGAGGTATCTCTGATTCTGTTACCCTTTTATAGGTATACCATTTATTAACAAAAGTATTAAGTGACTCTTGTTGGTCGTCTAGTTTACCAGTGATTTGAAACAACCTAAAGAATTATATGTTACATTTTAGTCTATTCATATCCTTGATCCATTGATATCTAAAGGATGATCTTTGGTCTAAGGTATAATTGGTAACGTACCACTTTCTTTTAATAGCATGCTCTGGGCTTTTCCAGAGTTTTCCTATTAACTCAAAGTCTATGTCGAATTTTTCTTTCGACCTGATCATGCCAAGGGATCCCTTTTGTTTTGTTACTATAGGACCCTGCATTTCACTATCTATGGGGCTGCTAGGTCTGTTAATAATTCTAGCCTGATATTGGACCTTAGGTGTTAGTTTTGTAAAATCAACACCCTTTAGTTTTTGTTCTATTTCTCCGATAGATTCTTCGGAGTTTTGGTCGTATGGATCTTCCTCCTCCCGTGTTTAGAATTGCATGATCTTGCAAACGAGTATCTTCTCGAGGAAGATTCTGATCTAGATTTGGATCTTAAGAATTTTAAATCAATAGATCCGTCTGGGTATTGATTTACTTGTTCAATATTTGAGCTTTCTGGCTCAAGTTTTGGTTGCGTAATGGCCTCAAAGTGCCATTCATCTTTAGATATGGTTTCATCCCACTAAAGCATCAGAGGGACAAAGATATTGCTATGCTCTTGGTTTGCTTCCATAAGCATAGTAGCTCCTTTGTTGCTCATTAATTTAGCCTTTGGGGTTAGAATTGTTTTCATTAGTCTATAATATACTTTGTATATTATAGTTATTTCTTTAGTGTTAACCTTACTATTCATATTCTTCAATTTTATATTTAAGGTTAATGTATCCATAATATTCTGGACATTTATGTCGACCGAGTAATTTGGATAACAATTGAAGTATATTGGGCCACGTGCTAAGTTACTTTGTAAGACCCCTAGTAAGGAGTCGTCAAAGTTTAATAGCCAGGCATCTCTTAACAATAGACATATGGGCGTATCTAAACCTAAGCGATACAAAGGTTTGACCGCAACTTGGACAAGTCCTATGTGCAGGAAATTGAATTCCCTTTTATATCTTGAGCTGCTAATAGCTTAATAATTTCTTTTGAATTATTAACAGCTATTGTAGACGCACAAATTTTGATATTATAACTTTAATAAAGTCAAACTTTCCGATTTCATAAACCGATTTGAAAGATTCTTTTGGAATATTTCAATTCTGTAGATCTTGTTCTACCTTTGCTATTTTTGAGGTAGACAAGTTTTCATTGTTTAAAACACTCTATTTTTCTGCTCTATTCATTTTAGAACTGTGCAGTTGAATAATTTAGTACAGTAGAGCCACACTCTATCTGTCTTTGTTGGATGGAGATATTAATATTAATATTGCTCAATCTTCTATATAGTACTATGATTTTATCTAAGATTGTTCTTCTAGCAATTTCTCTACTATAGTTATCTAGTGACTCAGAGGGCACTAATCTTGAATAATAACTTAACATCCTTCGAATATGGGTTCTTTGTTTTAAAAATTTTCCTTTTATTTCTAAATGTATCCATCTAGCACGATTAGCATTATTTATGCTATGAAATGAAGGATGGGTTTTCATTAACTAATTCACAATACTACGAGGGGTTGAGTACTGGTGGGCAAGCTACTGTCCCTGGAGCTATTGTTCTATCGATCATGAACTGTTGATAATTTATACTATTCGACACCATATTCTAACCTTAGCGGGTATCCTGGGCTTAAGTTTGACTATTCTTAGTTGTAAGTAAAGGGTTGATAATTTCTTTCCTTAGAAGTCTTGGCGAAGGAATACTTCGGGTCTGCTTTCCTAGCTACCTCACGGATACTACAACTTCGACCACACTCAGATGAATTGAAACTATCGACCTATTACTGTAGACTAACAGTACAGATTCAAGCTGAGGATAATAACTAGGTAACACTGGGGATGAATAGTAATGGAGTATCAGAAGGTCATAACCTCTATACAATACTTCCCTAGGATAGAAGAGGGATTTAGTTGTGCATGCTTAACAATAGATTTCAAGGTCGAAGGATCATCGTAATGTATGGATGAATGTCAATAAAAATTACCCAGAGTATCGAGTATCGAGTCTCGAACCTCGAGCCCCAAACTATGAACACTGAACCCCTGATGATATATAATAGATTTCAAGATCATAATCCAGTGCTAATAGACGGATGAATGTCAATACAAATTACCAAGAGCATCGAGTCCCGAACATCGAGCCCCGAACTGCGAACACTGAACCCCTGAAGATATATAATTGATATCAAGGTCAAAATCCTGTTGTAATGTATGTTTAAATGCTAATTCAAATTAACGAGAGCATCAAGCGCCCAACACCGAGCCCCGAACTGTAAACTCTAAACCCCTGATGATATACAATAGATTTCAAGGTCAAAATATCGTGGTAATGTTTGTTTGAATGTCAATACAAATTACCAAAAGCATCTAGTCCCGAACCCCGAGACTTAAACTGCGAACACTGAACCCCTGATGATATACAATAGATTTCAAGGTCAAAATCGCGTGGTAATGTATGTCTAAATATCAATTCAAATTACGCATAGCATCGAGCCCCGAACGACGAGCCCTGAATGAAAACTCTAAATCCCAATTGATATACAATAGATTTCATGGTCAAATCCCATTATAATGTATTTCTGGATGTCAATTCAAAATACCCAAAGCATCGAGCCTGAGCCTCAAACTGCGATCTCTGAACCCATAATGATAAACAATAGATTTCAAGGTCAAAATCCAATGGTAATATATGTATGAATATCAATTATAATTATCAAGAGCATCGGGCGCCGAGTCCCAAACCGTGAACACCAAACCTTGATGATATACAATAGATTTCAAGGTCAAAATCTCATGGTAATGTATGGATGAATGTCAATACAAATTACCAAGAGCATTGAGTCCCGAACCTTAAGCCCCAAACTGCGAACGCTGAACCCCTGATGATATATAATTGATATCAAGGTCAAAATCCTGTTGTAATGTATGTCTAAATGTTAATTCAAATTTCCCAGAGCATCAAGCACCCAACACCGATCCTCGAATTGCAAACTCTAAACCCCTGATGATATGCAATATATTTCAAGGTCAAAATACCATGGTAATGTATGTTTGAATGTAAATACAAATTACCCAAAGCATCGAGTATCGAACCCCGATCCTTAAACTTGGAACACTGAACCCCTGATGATATACAATAGATTTCAAGGTCAAAATCCTGTGGTAATGTATGTTTGTATATCTATTCAAATTACGTAGCGAAGCGAGCTCCCAACTGAAAACTCTAAATCCCTAATTATATAAAATATATTTCATGGTCAAAATACCATGATAATGTATTTTTTGATGTCAATTAAAATACCCAAAGAATCGAGACAACTTCTCAAACTGCGATCTTTAAACACCTAATGATAAACAATAGATTTCAAGGTCAAAATCCCATGGTAATGTATGTATGAATCTCAATTATAACTATCTAGAGCTTCGGGCCCCGAGCCCCTAACCGTGAACACCGAACCCCTGATGATAAACAATAGATTTGAAGGTCAAAAGCTCATGGTAATGTATGGATGAATGCCAATAAAAATTATCCAGAGCATCGAGTCTCAAATCCCGAGCCCCGAACTGCAAACTTTAAAACTCTGATGATATACAATATATTTCAAGGTCAAAATCCCGTGGTAATGTATGTCCGAATATCAATTCAAATTACCCAGAGCATCGATCCCCCAACCACAAACTCTAAATCCCTAATGATATACAATAGATTTCATGGTCAAAATCCCATGAAAATGTATTTCTGGATGTCAGATTTTTAACCCCTAATGATAAACAATAGATTTCAAGGTCAAAATCCCATGGTAATGTATGCATGAATATCAATTATAATTATCCAGAGCATCGGGCGCCGAGTGCCAAACCGTGAACACCGAACCTTGATGATATACAATAGATTTCAAGGTCAAAATCTCATGGTAATGTATGGATGAATGTCAACACAAATTACCCAGAGCATCGAGTCCCAAACCCCGAATCCAAACTACGAACACTCAACCCTTGATGATATACAATAGATTTCAAAGTCAAAATCATGTAGTAATAAATGGAAGAATGTCAATATAAATTACCAAGAGCATCGAGTCCCGAACCTTGAGCCCCGAACTGCGAACACTTAACCCCTGATGATATATAATTGATATCAAGCTCAAAATCCTGTGGTAATGTATGTGTAAATGTTAATTCAAATTACCCAGAGCATCAAACACCCAACACCGAACTGCAAATTCTAAACCCCTAATGATATACAATAGATTTCAAGGTCAAAATACCATGGTAATGTATGTTTGAATGTAAATACAAATTACCAGAGCATTTAGTATCGAACCTTGAGCCTTAAACTGCGAACACTCAACCCCTGATGATATACAATAGATTTTAAGGTCAAAATCCTGTGGTAATGTATGTCTGTATATAAATTCAAATTACTCAGTGCAGCGAGCCCCCAACCACAAACTCTAAATCCCTGATGATATAAAATATATTTCATGGTCAAAATACCATGATAATGTATTTCTGGATATCATTTCAAATTCCCAAAGCATCAAGTCGGAGTCTCGAACTACGATCTTTGAACCCATAATGATAAATAATAGATTTCAAGGTCAAAACCCCATGGTCATGTATGTATGAATCTCAATTATAATTATCTAGAACATCGGGCCTCGAGCCCCAAACCGTGAACACCGAACCCCTGATGATATACAACAGATTTCAAGGTCAAAAGCTCATGGTAATGTATGGATGAATGCCAATAAAAACTATCCAGAGCATCGAGTCTCAAATCCCGAGCCTCGAACTGCAAACTTTAAAACTCTGATGATACACAATAGATTTCAAGGTCAAAATCCTGTGGTAATGTATACCTGAATATCAATTCAAATTACCCTGAGCATCGAGCCCCCAACCACAAACTCTAAATCCCTAATGATATACAATAGATTTCATGGTCAAAATCACATGAAAATGTATTTCTGGATGTCAATTCAAATTCCCAAAGAATCGAGCCGGAGTCTCGAACTACGATCTTTGAACCCCTAATGATAAACAATAGATTTCAAGGTCAAAATCCCATGGTAATGTATGCATGAATATCAATTATAATTATCCAGAGCATCGGGCGCCGAGTGCCAAACCGTGAACACCGAACCTTGATGATATACAATAGATTTCAAGGTCAAAATCTCATGGTAATGTATGGATGAATGTCAATAAAAATTAACCAGAGCATCGAGTTTCAAACCCCGAGCCCCGAACTGTGAACACTGAACCCCTGATGATATATAATAGATTTCAAGGTCAAAATCCCATGGTAATGTATGTATGAATCTCAATTATAATTATCTAGAGCATCGTGCCTCGAGCCCCAAACCGTGAACACCGAACCCCTGATGATATACAATAGATTTCAAGGTCAAAAGCTCATGGTAATGTATGGATGAATGCCAATAAAAATTATCTAGAGCATCGAGTCTCAAATCCCGAGCCTCGAACTGCAAACTTTAAACCTCTAATGATATACAATAGATTTCAAGGTCAAAATCCGGTGGTAATGTATGTCTGAATATCAATTCAAATTACCCAGAGCATCGAGCCCCCAACCACAAACGCTAAATCCCTAATTATATACAACATATTTCATGGTCAAAATCCCATGAAAATGTATTTCTGGATGTCAATTCAAATTACCTAAAGCATCGAGCCGGAGCCTCGAATTGCGATCTTTGAACCCCTAATGATAAACAATAGATTTCAAGGTCAAAATCCCATGGTAATGTATGCATGAATATCAATTATAATTATCCAGAGCATCGGGCGCCGAGTGCCAAATCGTGAACACCGAACCTTGATGATATACAATAGATTTCAAGGTCAAAATCTCATGGTAATGTATGGATGAATGTCAATAAAAATTAACCAGAGCATCGAGTTTCAAACCCCGAGCCCTGAACTGTGAACACTGAACCCCTGATGATATATAATAGATATCAAGGTCAAAATCCTATGGTAATGTATGTTTAAATGTTAATTCAAATTACCCAGAGCATCAAGGGACCCCCACTGAGCCCGGAACTGCAAACTTTAAACCCCTGATGATATATAATAGATTTCAAGGTCAAAATATAGTGGTAATGTTTGTTTGAATGTCAATACAAATTACTGAGAGCATCGAGTCCTGAACCCCGATACTTAAACTGCGAACATTGAACCCCTTATGATATACAATAGATTTCAATATCAGAATCGCGTGATAATGTATGTCTAAATATCAATTCAAATTACCCAGAGCATCGAGCCACCAACCACAAACGCTAAATCCCTAATGATAAACAATAGATTTCAAGGTCAAAATCCCATGGTAATGTATGTATGAATCTCAATTATAACAATCTAGAGCATCGGGCCCCGAGACCCTAACCGTGAACACCGAACCCCTGATGATAAACAATAGATTTGAAGGTCAAAAGCTCATGGTAATGTATGGATGAATGTCAATTATAATTACCCAGAGCATCGAGTTTCAAACCCCGAATCCAAACTACGAAAACTGAACCCCTGATGATATACAATAGATTTCAAGGTCAAAATACCATGGTAATGTATGTTTCAATGTAAATACAAATTACCCAGAGCATCGAGTACCGAACCCTGAACCTTCAACTGTGAACACTGAACCCATGATGATATATAATTGATATCAAGGTCAAAATCCGGTGGTAATGTATGTCTGAATATCAATTCAAATTACCCAGAGCATAGAGCCCCTAACCCCGAGCCCCAAATCGCAAACTCTAAATCCCTAATGATATACAATAGATTTCATGGTGAAAATCCCATGAAAATGTATTTATGTATGTCAATTCAAATTCCCAAAGCATCGAGCCGGAGTCTCGAACTATGATTTTTGATACCCTAATGATAAACAATAGATTTCAAGATCAAAATCCCATGGTAATGTATGTATGAATCTCAGTTGTAATTATCCATAGCATCGGGCCCCGAGCCCCAAACCGTGAACACTGAACCCCTGATCATATACAATAGATTTCAAGGTCAAAAGCTTATGGTAATGTATGGATGAATGTCAATGAAAATTACCCAGAGCATCGAGTCTCAAACCCCTAACCCCGAACTGCAAACTTTAAACCCCTGATGATATACAATAGATTTTAAGGTCAAAATCATGGGGTAATGTATGTCTAAATGTTATTTCAAATTACCCATAGCATCAAGCGCTCAACAGAGCACGAGCGCAAACTCTAAACTCCTAATGATATACAATAGATTTCAAGGTCAAAATATTTTGGTAATGTTTGTTTGAATGTCTATACAAATTACCAAGAGCATCGAGTCCCGACCCTCGAGACATAAACAGTGATTACAGAACACATGATGATATACAATAGATTTTAAGGTCAAAATCGAGTGTTAATGTATGGCTGAATATCAATTCAAATTACCCATAGGAGCGAGCCCTCAACCACGAGCCCCGAATGGAAACTCTAAATCCCAATTTATATACAATAGATTTCATGGTCAAAATCCCATGGTAATGTATGTATAAATATCAATTATAATTATCCATAGTATCGGTCCCCGTGTCCCAAATCGTGAACACGGAATCCAAATGATACACAATATATTTCAAGGTCAAAATCTCATGGTAATGTATGGATGAATGACAATATAAATTAACTTGAGCATCGAGTCCCAAACCCCAAATCCAAACTACGAACTCTGAACCCTTGATGATATACAATAGATTTCAAGGTCAAAATATCATGGTAATGTATGTTTGAATGTAAATACAAATTACCCAGAGCTTCGAGTACCGAACCCTGAGCCTTAAACTGTGAATAATAAACCCATGATGTTATATAATTGATATCAAGCTCAAAATCCAGAGGTAATGTATGTCTGAATATCAATTCAAATTACCCATATCATAGAGCCCCCAACCCGACCCCCAAACCGCAAACTCTAAATCCCTAATGATATATAATAGATTTCACGATGAAATTCCCATGATAATGTATTTCTGGATGTCAATTCAGATTCCCAAAGCATCAAGCCGGAGTCTCGAACTGCGATATTTGAAGCCCTAATGATAAACAATAGATTTCAAGGTCAAAATCCCATGGTAATGTATGCATGAATAGCAATTATAATTATCCATAGCATCAGGCCCCGAGTGCCAAACTGTGAACACCGAACCTTGATGATATACAATAGATTTCAATGTCAAAATCTCATGGTAATATATGGATGAATGTCAATAAAAATTAACCAGAGCATCGAGTTTCAAACCCCGAGCCCCGAACTGTGAACACTGAACCCCTGATGATATATAATAGATTTCAAGTTCAAAATCCCATGGTAATGTATGTATGAATGTTATTTCAAATTACCCATAGCATCAAGTACAACAGAGCACGAACTGCAAACTCTAAACTCCTAATGATATACAATAGATTTCAAGGTCAAAATATTATGGTAATGTTTGTTTGAATGTCAATACAAATTACCAAGAGCATCGAGTCTCAACCCCGAGACATAAACAGTGAACAGAACACATGATGATATACAATAGATTTCAAGGTCAAAATCGAGTGGTAATGTATGGCTGAATATCAATTCAAATTACCCATAGGGCGAGCCCCCAACCACGAGCCCGAATGGAAACTCTAAATCCCAATTTAGATACAATAGATTTCATGGTCAAAATCCCATGGTAATGTATGTATGCATATCAATTATAATTATCCATAGTATCGGTCTGAGTCCCAAATCGTGAACACGAACCCAAATGATATACAATTGATTTCAAGGTCAAAATCTCATGGTAATGTATGGATGAATGTCAATGCAAATTACCTAGAGCATCGAGTCCCAAACCCCGAATCCAAACTACGAACACTCAACTCTTGATGATATACAATAGATTTCAAAGTCAAAATCATGTAGTAATAAATGGAAAAATGTCAATATAAATTACCCGAGCATCAGTACCAAAACTGAGCCTTAAGCTGCAAACATTGAACCCATGATGATATATAATTGATATCAAGCTCAAAATCTCGTAGAAATATATGTCTGAATATCAATTCAAATTACAAAAAGAATCGAGCCCCCAACCCCGATCCCCCAACCATAAACTCTAAATCTGTAATGATATACAATTGATTTCAAGGTTAAAATCCCATGATAATGTACTTCTGGATGCCAATTCATATTCCCAAAGTATTAAGCTAGAGCATCGAACTACGATCTTTGAACCCCTGATGATATATAATAGATTTCAAGGTCAAAATCCCATGGTAATGTATGTATGAATCTCAATTATAATTATATAGAGCATCGTGCCTCGAGCCCAAATCGTGAACACCGAACCCCCGATGATATACAACTGATTTCAAGGTCAAAAGCTCATGGTAATGTATGGATGAATGCCAATAAAAATTATCTAGAGCATCGAGTCTCAAATCCCGAGCCCGAACTCGAACATTGAACTCGATGATATATAATAGATATTAAGGTCAAAATCCTATGGTAATGTATGTCTAAATGTTATTTCAAATTACCCATAGCATCAAGTACAACAGAGCACTTAAGCGCAAACTCTAAACTCCTAATGATATACAATAGATTTCAAGGTCAAAATATTATGGTAATGTTTGTTTGAATGTCAATACAAATTACCAAGAGCATCGAGTCTGACCCCGAGACATAAACAATGAACTTGAACACATGATGATATACAATAGATTTCAAGGTCAAAATCGAGTGGTAATGTATGGCTGAATATCAATTCAAATTACCCATAGGAGCGAGCCCCCAACCACGAGCCCCGAATGGAAACTCTAAATCCCAATTTATATACAATAGATTTCATGGTCAAAATCCCATGGTAATGTATGTATGAATATCAATTATAATTATCCATAGTATCGGTCCCCCAGTCCCAAATCGTGAACACCGAACCCAAATGATATACAATATATTTCAAGGTCAAAATCTCATAGTAATGTATGGATGAATGTCAATAAAAATTACCCAGAGCATCGAGTCCCAAACCCCAAATCCATACTACGAACTCTGAACCCTTGATGATATACAATAGATTTCAAGTTCAAAATCCTGTGGTAATATATGGATGAATGTAAATACAAATTACCCAGAGCATCGAGTACCAAAACCTGAGCCATAAACTGCGAACATTGAACCCATGATGATATATAATTGATATCAAGCTCAAAATCGCGTAGAAATACATGTCTGAATATCAATTCAAATTACTCAGAGCATAGACCCCCAACCCCGAGCCCCAAACCGCAAACTCTAAATCTCTAATGATATAAAATAGATTTCATGGTCAAAATCCCATGATAATGTATTCTGGATGTCAATTCAAATTACCCAATGTATTGAGCCGGAGCATCGAACTACGAACTTTGAACACCTAATGATAAACAATAGATTTTAAGGTCAAAATCTCATGGTAATATATGTTTGAATATCAATTATAATTATCCATAGCATCTGGCCCCGAGCTCCAAACCGTGAACACCGAACCCCTGATGATATACAATAGATTTTAAGGTCAAAAGATCATGGTAATGTATGGATGAATGTCAATAAAAATTACCAGAGCATCGAATCTCAAACCCCGAGCCCCGAACTGCGAACATTGAACTCCTGATGATATATAATAGATATTAAGGTCAAAATCCTATGGTAATGTATGACTAAATGTTATTTCAAATTACACATAGCATCAAACGCTCAACACCGAGCACCGAACTGCAAACTCTAAACTCCTAATGATATACAATAGATTTCAAGGTCAAAATATTATGGTAATGTTTGTTTGAATGTCAATACAAATTACCAAGAGCATCGAGTCCCGACCCCCGAGACATAAACAGCGAACATTGAACACATGATGATATACAATAGATTTCAAGGTCAAAATCGAGTGGTAATGTATGGCTGAATATCAATTCAAATTACCCATAGGAGCGAGCCCCCAACCACGAGCCCCGAATGGAAACTCTAAATCCCAATTTATATACAATAGATTTCATGGTCAAAATCCCATGGTAATGTATGTATGAATATCAATTATAATTATCCATAGTATCGGTCCCCGAGTCCCAAATCGTGAACACCGAACCCAAATGATATACAATATATTTCAAGGTCAAAATCTCATGGTAATGTATGGATGAATGTCAATACAAATTACCCAGAGCATCGAGTCCCAAACCCCAAATCCAAACTACGAACTCTGAACCCTTGATGATATACAATAGATTTCAAGTTCAAAATCATGTGGTAATATATGGATGAATGTAAATACAAATTACCCAGAGCATCGAGTACCAAAACCTGATCCTTAAACTGCGAACATTGAACCCATGATGATATATAATTGATATCAAGCTCAAAACTCATAGAAATATATGTCTGAATATCAATTCAAATTACACTGAGCATAGAGCCCCCAACCCCGAGCCCCAAACCGCAAACTCTAAGTCTCTAATGATATACAATTGATTTCATGGTCAAAATCCCATGATAATGTATTCTGGATGTCGATTCAAATTACCCAAAGTATTGAGCAGGAGCATCGAACTACGATCTTTGAACACCTAATGATAAATAATAGATTTCAAGGTCAAAATACCATGGTAATGTATGTATGAATATCAATTATAATTACCCATAGCATCTGGCCCCGAGCTCCAAACCGTGAACACCCAACCCTTGATGATATATAATAGATTTTAAGGTCAAAAGATCATGGTAATGTAGGGATGAATGTCAATAAAAATTACCTAGAGCATCGAGTCTCAAACCCCGAGCCCTAACTGCGAACACTGAACTCTTGATGATATATAATAGATATTAAGGTCAAAATCCTATGGTAATGTATGTCTAAATGTTATTTCAAATTACCCATAGCATCAAACGCTCAACTGCAAACTCTAAACTCCTAATGATATACAATAGATTTCAAGGTCAAAATATTATGGTAATGTTTGTTTGAATGTCAATACAAATTACCAAGAGCATCGAGTCCCGACCCCCGAGACATAAACAGCGAACACTGAACACATGATGATATACAATAGATTTCAAAGTCAAAATCGAGTGGTAATGTATGGCTGAATATCAATTCAAATTACCCATAGGAGCTAGCCCCGAATGGAAACTCTAAATCCCAATTTATATACAATAGATTTCATGGTCAAAATCCCATGGTAATGTATGTATAAATATCAATTATAATTATCCGTAGTATCGGTCCCCGAGTCCCAAATAGTAAACACCGAACCCAAATGACATACAATATATTTCAAGGTCAAAATCTCGTGGTAATGTATGGATGAATGTCAATACAAATTACCCAGAGGATCGAGTCCCAAACCCCAAATCCAAACTACGAACTATGAACCCTTGATGATATACAAGATATTTTAAGTTCAAAATCATGTGGTAATATATGGATGAATGTAAATACAAATTTCCCAGAGCATCGAGTACCAAAACCTGAGCCTTAAACTGCGAACATTGAACCCATGATGATATATAATTGATATCAAGCTCAAAATCGCGTAGAAATATATGTCGAATATCAATTCAAAATACTCTGAGCATAGAGCCCCCAACCCCGAGCACCAAACCGCAAACTCTAAATCTCTAATTATATACAATACCTTTCATGGTCAAAATCCCATGATAATGTATTCTGGATTTCAATTCAAATTACCCAATGTATAAAGCCGGAGCATCGAACTACGAACTTTGAACACCTAATGATTACCATTAGCTTTCAAGGTAAATATTTTATGGTAATGTATGTATGAATATCAATTATAATTATCCATAACATCTGGCCCCGAGCTCCAAACCTTGAACACCGAACCCTTGATGATATATAATAGGTTTTAAGGTCAACAGATGATGGTAATGTGTGGATGAATGTCAATAAAAATTACCCAGAGCATCGAATCTCAAACCCCGAGCCCCGAACTGCGAACACTGAACTCCTGATGATATATAATAGATATTATGGTCAAAATCCTATGGTAATGTATGTCTAAATGTTATTTCAAATTACATATAGCATCAAACTCTCAACACCGAGCACCGAACTGCAAACTTTAAACTCCTAATGATATACAATAGATTTCAAGGTGAAAATATTATGGAAATGTTTGTTTGAATGTCAAAACAAATTACCAAGACCATCGAGTCCCGACCCCTGATACATAAACAGCGAACACTGAATACATGATGATATACAATAGATTTCAAGGTCAAAATCGAGTGGTAATGTATGGCTGAATATCAATTCAAATTACCTATAGGAGCGAACCCCCAACCACGAGCCCGAATGGAAACTCTAAATCCCAATTTATATACAATAGATTTCATGGTCAAAATCCCATGGTAATGTATCTATGAATATCAATTATAATTATCCATAGTATCGGTCCCCGAGTCCCAAATCGTGAACACCGAACCCAAATGATATACAATATATTTCAAGGTCAAAATCTCATGGTAATGTATGGATGAATGTCAATACAAATTACCCAGAGAATCGAGTCCCAAACCCCAAATCCAAACTACGAACTCTGAACCCTTGATGGTATACAATAGATTTCAAGTTCAAAATCCTGTGGTAATACATGGATGAATGTAAATACAAATTACCCAGAGCATCGAGTACCAAAACCTGAGCCTTAAACTGCGAACACTGAACCCATGATGATATATAATTTATATCAAGCTCAAAATCTCATAGAAATATATGTCTGAATATCAATTCAAATTACTCTGAGCATAGAGCCCCCAACCCCGAGCCCCAAACCGCAAACTCTAAATCTCTAATGATATACAATAGATTTCATGGTCAAAATCCCATGATAATGTAATCTGGATGTCAATTCAAATTACCCAATGTATTGAGCCGGAGCATCGAACTACGATCTTCGAACACCTAATGATAAACAATAGATTTCAAGGTCAAAATCGCATGGTAATGTATGTATGAATATCAATTATAATTATCCATAGAATCTGGCCCCGAGCTCCTAACCGTTAACACCGAACCCCTGATGATATACAATAGATTTTAATGTCAAAAGATCATGGTAGTGTAAGGATGAATGTCAATAAAAATTACCCAGAGCATCGAATCCCGAACTACGAACACTGAACTCCTGATGATATATAATAGATATTAAGGTCAAAATCCTCTGGTAATGTATGTCTAAATGTTATTTAAAATTACCCATAGCATCAAACGCTCAACACCGAGCACCGAACTGCAAACTCTAAACTCCTAATGATATACAATAGATTTCAAGGTCAAAATATTATGGTAATGTTTGTTTGAATGTCAATACAAATTACCAAGAGCATCGAGTTCCGACCCCCGAGACATAAACATTGAACATAGAAGACATGATGATATACAATAGATTTCAAGGTCAAAATCGAGTGGTAATGTATGGCTGAATATCAATTCAAATTACCCATAGGAGCGAGCCCCCAACCACGAGCCCCGAATGGAAACTCTAATTCCCAATTTAGATACAATAGATTTCATGGTCAAAATCCCATGGTAATGTATGTATGCATATCAATAATAATTATCCATACTATCGGTCTCCGAGTCCCAAATCGTGAACACTGAACCCAAATGATATACAATATCTTTCAAGGTCAAAATCTCATGGTAATGTATGGATGAATGTCAATACAAATTACCCATAGCATCGAGTCCCAAACCCCAAATCCAAACTACGAACTCTGAACCCTTGATGATATACAATAGATTTCAAGTTCAAAATCCTGTGGTAATATAAGGATGAATGTAAATACAAATTACCCAGAGCATCGAGTACCAAAACCTAAGCCTTAAACTGCGAACACTGAACATATGATGATATATAATTTATATCAAGCTCAAAATCGCGTAGAAATATATGTCAGAATATCAATTCAAATTACTCTAAGAATAGAGCCCCCAACCCCGAGCCCCAAACCGCAAACTCTAAATCTCTAATGATATACAATAGATTTCATGGTCAAAATCCCATGATAATGTATTCTGGATGTCAATTCAAATTACCCAATGTATTGAGCCGGAGCATCGAATTACGATCTTTGAACACCTAATGATAAACAATAGATTTCAAGGTCAAAATCTCATGGTAATGTATGTATGAATATCAATTATAATTATCCATAGCATCTGCCCCCGAGCTCCAAACCGTGAACACCGAATCCCTGATGATATACAATTGATTTTAAGGTCAAAAGATCATGGTAATGTATGGATGAATGTCAATAAAAATTACGCAGAGCATCGAATCTCAAACCCCGAGCCCCGAACTGCGAACATTGAACTCCTGATGATATATAATAGATATTAACGTCAAAATCCTATGGTAATGTATGTCTAAATGTTATTTCAAATTACCCATAGCATCAAACGCTCAACACCGAGCACCGAACTGCAAACTCTAAACTCCTAATGATATACAATAGATTTCAAGGTCAAAATATTATGGTAATGTTTGTTTGAATGTCAATACAAATTACCAAGAGCATCGAGTCCCGACCCCCGAGACATAAACAGCGAACACTGAACACATGATGATATACAATAGATTTCAAGGTCAAAATCGAGTTCTAATGTATGGCTAAATATCAATTCAAATTACCCATAGGAGCGAGCCCCCAACCATGAGCCCCGAATAGAAACTCTAAATCCCAATTTATATACAATAGATTTCATGGTCAAAATCCCATGGTAATGTATGTATGAATATCAATTATAATTATCCATAGTATCGTACCCCGAGTCCCAAATCGTGAACACCGAACTCAAATGATATACAATATATTTCAAGGTCAAAATCTCATGGTAATGTATGGATGAATGTCAATACAAATTCCCCAGAGCATCGAGTCCCAAACCCCAAATCCATACTACGAACTCTGAACCGCTGATGATATACAATAGATTTCAAGTTCAAAATGTTATGGTAATATATGGATAAATGTAAATACAAATTACCCAGAGCATCGAGTACCAAAAACTGAGCCTTAAACTGTGAATATTGAACCCATGATGATATATAATTGATATCAAACTCAAACTCGCGTAGAAATACATGTCTGAATATCAATTCAAATTACTCAGAGCATAGAGCCCCCAACCCCGAGCCCCAAACCGCAAACTCTAAATCTCTAATGATATACAATAGATTTCATGGTCGAAATCCGATGATAATGTATTCTGGATGTCAATTCAAATTACCCAATGTATTGAGCCGGAGCATCGAATTACGATCTTTGAACACCTAATGATAAACAATAGATTTCAAGGTCAAAATCTCATGGTAATGTATGTATGAATATCAATTATAATTATCCATAGCGTCTGCCCCCGAGCTCCAAACCGTGAACACCGAACCCCTGATGATATACAATAGATTTTAAGGTCAAAAGATCATGGTAATGTATGGATGAATGTCAATAAAAATTACCCAGAGCATCGAATCTCAAACCCCGAGCCCCGAACTGCGAACACTGTGAACCCTTGATGATATACAATAGATTTCAAGTTCAAAATGCTGTGGTAATATATGGATGAATGTAAATACAAATTACCCAGAGCATCGAGTACCAAAACCTGAGCCTTAAACTGCGAACATTGAACCCATGATGATATATAATTGATATCAAACTCAAAATCGCGTAGAAATACATGTCTGAATATCAATTCAAATTACTCAGAGCATAGAGCCCCCAACCCCGAGCCCCAAACCGCAAACTCTAAATCTCTAATGATATACAATAGATTTCATGGTCAAAATCCCATGATAATGTATTCTGGATGTCAATTCAAATTACCCAATGTATTGAGCCGGAGCATCGAATTACGATCTTTGAACACCTAATGATAAACAATAGATTTCAAGGTCAAAATCTCATGGTAATGTATGTATGAATATCAATTATAATTATCCATAGCATCTGCCCCCGAGCTCCAAACCGTGAACACCGAACCCCTGATGATATACAATAGATTTTAAGGTCAAAAGATCATGGTAATGTATGGATGAATGTCAATAAAAATTACCTAGAGCATCGAATCTCAAACCCCGAGCCCCGAACTGCGAACATTGAACTCCTGATGATATATAATAGATATTAAGGTCAAAATCCTATGGTAATGTATGTCTAAATGTTATTTCAAATTACCCATAGCATCAAACGCTCAACACCGAGCACCGAACTGCAAACTCTAAACTCCTAATGATATACAATAGATTTCAAGGTCAAAATATTATGGTAATGTTTGTTTGAATGTCAATACAAATTACCAAGAGCATCGAGTCCCGACCCCCGAGACATAAACAGCGAACACTGAACACATGATGATATACAATAGATTTCAAGGTCAAAATCGAGTGGTAATGTATGGCTGAATATCAATTCAAATTACCCATAGGAGCGAGCCCCCAACCACGAGCCCCGAATGGAAACTCTAAATCCCAATTTATATACAATAGATTTCATGGTCAAAATCCCATGGTAATGTATGTATGAATATCAATTATAATTATCCATAGTATCGGTCCCCGAGTCCCAAATCGTGACCACCGAACCCAAATGATATACAATATATTTCAAGGTCAAAATCTCATGGTAATGTATGGATGAATGTCAATACAAATTACCCAGAGCATCGAGTCCCAAACCCCAAATCCAAACTACGAACTCTGAACCCTTGATGATATACAATAGATTTCAAGTTCAAAATGCTGTGGTAATATATGGATGAATGTAAATACAAATTACCCAGAGCATCGAGTACCAAAACCTGAGCCTTAAACTGTGAACACTGAACCCATGATGATATATAATTGATATCAAGCTCAAAATCTCGTAGAAATATATGTCTGAATATCAATTCAAATTACTCTGAGCATAGAGCCCCCAACCCCGAGCCCCCAACCGCAAACTCTAAATCTCTAATGATATACAATAGATTTCATGGTCAAAATCCCATGATAATGTATTCTGGATGTCAATTCAAATTACCCAATGTATTGAGCCGGAGCATCGAACTACGATCTTTGAACACCTAATGATAAACAATAGATTTCAAGGTCAAAATCGCATGGTAATGTATGTATGAATATCAATTATAATTATCCATAGAATCTGGCCCCGAGCTCCAAACCGTGAACACCGAACCCCTGATAATATACAATAGATTTTAATGTCAAAAGATCATGGTAATGTATGGATGAATGTCAATAAAAATTACCTAGAGCATCGAATCTCAAACCCCGAGCCCCGAACTGCGAACACTGAACTCCTGATGATATATAATAGATATTAAGGTCAAAATCCTCTGGTAATGTATGTCTAAATGTTATTTAAAATTACCCATAGCATCAAACGCTCAACACCGAGCACCGAACTGCAAACTCTAAACTCCTAATGATATACAATAGATTTCAAGGTCAAAATATTATGGTAATGTTTGTTTGAATGCCAATACACATTACCAAGAGCATCGAGTCCCGATCCTCGAGACATAAACATAGAACACTGAACACATAATGATATACAATAGATTTCAAGGTCAAAATCGAGTGGTAATGTATGGCTGAATATCAATTCAAATTACCCATAGGAGCGAGCCCCCAACCACGAGCCCCGAATGGAAACTCTAAATCCCAATTTATATACAATAGATTTCATGGTCAAAATCCCATGGTAATGTATGTATGAATATCAATTATATTTATCCATAGTATCGGTCCCCGAGTCCCAAATCGTGAACACCGAACCCAAATGATATACAATATATTTCAAGGTCAAAATCTCATGGTAATGTATGGATGAATGTCAATACAAATTAACCTGAGCATCGAGTCCCAAACCCCAAATCCAAACTACGAACTCTGAAGCCTTGATGATATACAATAGATTTGAAGTTCAAAATATTGTGGTAATATATGGATGAATGTAAATACAAATTACCCAGAGCATCGAGTACCAAAACCTGAGCCTTAAACTGCGAACATTGAACCCATGATGAGATATTATTGATATCAAGCACAAAATCTCGTAGAAATATATGTGAATATCAATTCAAATTACTCGAGCATCGAGGCCCCAACCCCGACCCCTGAACCGCAAACTCTAAATCTCTAATGATATACAATAGATTTCATGGTCAAAATCCCATGATAATGTATTCTGGATGTCAATTCAAATTACCCAATGTATTGAGCCGGAGCATCGAATTACGATCTTTGAACACCTAATGATAATCAATAGATTTCAAGGTCAAAATCTCATGGTAATGTATGTATGAATAACAATTATAATTATCCATAGCATCTGCCCCCGAGCTCCAAACCGTGAACACCGAACCCCTGATGATATACAATAGATTTTAAGGTCAAAAAATCATGGTAATGTATGGATGAATGTAAATAAAAATTACCCAGAGCATCGAATCTCAAACCCCGAGCCCCGAACTGCGAACACTGTGAACCCTTGATGATATACAATAGATTTCAAGTTCAAAATGCTGTGGTAATATATGTCTAAATGTTATTTCAAATTACCCATAGCATCAAACGCTCAACAGAGCACCGAGCGCAAACTCTAAACTCCTAATGATATACAATAGATTTCAAGGTCAAAATATTATGGTAATGTTTGTTTGAATGTCAATACAAATTACCAAGAGCATCGAGTCCCGACCCGAGACATAAACAATGAACAGAACACATGATGATATACAATAAAGTTCAAGGTCAAAATCGAGTGGTAATGTATGGTTGAATATCAATTCAAAGTACCCATAGTAGCGAGCCTCCAACCACGAGCCGAATGGAAACTCTAAATCCCAATTTATATACAATAGATTTCATGGTCAAAATCCCATGGTAATGTATGTATGAATATCAATTATAATTATCCATAGTATCGGTCCCAGAGTCCCAAATCGTGAACAGAACCCAAATGATATACAATATATTTCAAGGTCAAAATCTCATGGTAATGTATGGATGAATGTCAATACAAATTACCCGAGCATCGAGTCCCAAACCCCAAATCCAAACTACGAACGAACCCTTGATGATATACAATAGATTTCAAGTTCAAAATGTTATGGTAATATATGGATGAATGTAAATACAAATTACCCAGAGCATCAGTACCAAAACCTGAGCCTTAAGCTGTGAACATTGAACCCATGATGATATATAATTGATATCAAGCTCAAAATCTCGTAGAAATATATGTACGAATATCAATTCAAATTACTCGAGCATAGAGCCCCAACCCCGAGCCCCAAACCGCAAACTCTAAATCTGTAATGATATACAATTGATTTCAAGGTTAAAATCCCATGATAATGTATTACGGATGTCAATTCAAATTACCCAATGTATTGAGCAGAGCATCGAACTACGATTTTTGAGCCCCTAATGATAAACAATAGATTTCAAGATCAAAATCCCATGGTATTGTATGTATGAATCTCAATTGTAATTATCCAGAGCATTGGGCCCCGAGCCCCAAAAATTGAACACTGAACCCTTAATGATACACAATAGATTTCAAGGTCAAAAGCTCATGGTAATGTATGGGTGAATGCCAATAAAGATTACCCTGAACATCGAGTCTCAAACCTCGAGCCCCGAGCTGTGAACGCTGAACCCCTGATGATATATAATTGATATCAAGCTCAAAATCCTGTGGTAATGTATGTCTAAATGTTAATTCAAATTACCCATAGCATCAAACGCCCAACCCCGAGCCCCGAACAGCAAACTCTAAACCCCTGATGATATACAATAGATTTCAAGGTCAAAATATTATGGTAATGTTTGTTTGAATGTCAATACAAATTACCAAGAGCATCGAGTCCCGACCCCCGAGACATACACAGCGAACACTGAACACATGATGATATACAATAGATTTAAGGTCAAAGTCGAGTGGTAATGTATGGCTGAATATCAATTCAAATTACCCATAGGAGCTAGCCCCGAATGGAAATTCTAAATCCAAATTTATATACAATAGATTTCATGGTCAAAATCCCATGGTAATGTATGTATGAATATCAATTATAATTATCCATAGTATCGGTCCCCGAGTCCCAAATCATGAACACCGAACCCAAATGATATACAATATATTTCAAGGTCAAAATCTCATGATAATGTATGGATGAATGTCAATAAAAATTACCCAGAGCATCGAGTCCCAAACCCCAAATCCAAACTACGAACTCTGAACCCTTGATGATATACAATAGATTTCAAGTACAAAATCCTGTGGTAATATATGGATGAATGTAAATACAAATTACCTAAAGCATCGAGTATCGAAACCTAAGCCTTAAACTGCTAACACTGAACCCATGATGATATATAATTGATATCAAGCTCAAAATCTCGTAGAAATGTATGTACGAATATCAATTCAATTTAACCTGAGCATAGAGCCCCCAACCCCCAGCCCCAAATCGCAAACTCTAAATGCCTAATGATATACAATAGATTTCATGGTCAAAATCCCATGATAATGTATTTCTGGATGTCAATTCAAATTTCCCAAAGCATCGAGCCAGAGCATCGAACTACGATCATTGAACCCCTAATGATAAACAATAGATTTCAAGGTCAAAATCCCATGGTAATATATGTATGAATATCAATTATAATTATCCAGAGCATTGGGCCCCGAGTCCCAAACCGTGAACACCGAACCCTGATGATATACAATGGATTTCAAGGTCAAAATCTCATGGTAATGTATGGATGAATGTCAATAAAAATTACCCAGAGCATCGAATCGCAAACCCCGAGCCCCGAACTGCGAACACTGAACTCCTGATGATATATAATAGATATTAAGGTCAAAATCCTATGGTAATGTATGTCTATATGTTATTTAAAATTACCAATAGCATCAAACTCTCAACACCGAGCACCGAACTGCAAACTCTGAACTCCTAATGATAGACAATAGATTTCAAGGTCAAAATATTATGGTAATGTTTGTTTGAATGTCAATACAAATTACCAAGAGCATCGAGTCCCGACCCCCGAGACATAAACAGCGAACACTGAACACATGATGATATACAATAGATTTCAAGGTCAAAATAGAGTGGTAATGTATGGCTGAATATCAATTCAAATTACCCATAGGACCGAGCCCGCAACCACGAGCCCCGAATGGAAACTATAAATCCCAATTTATATACAATAGATTTCATGGTCAAAATCGCATGGTAATGTATGTATGAATATCAATTACAATTATCCATAGTATCGGTCCCCGAGTCCCAAATCCTGAACACCGAACCCAAATGATATACAATATATTTCAAGGTCAAATTCTCATGGTAATGTATGGATGAATGTCAATACAAATTACCCAGAGAATCGAGTCCCAAACCCCAAATCCAAACTACGAACTCTGAACCCTTGATGGTATACAATAGATTTCAAGTTCAAAATCCTGTGGTAATACATGGATGAATGTAAATACAAATTACCCAGAGCATTGAGTACCAAAACCTGAGCCTTAAACTGCGAACATTGAACCCATGATGATATATAATTGATATCAAGCTCAAAATCTCGTAGAAATAAATGTCTGTATATCAATTCAAATTACTCTAAGCATAGAGCCCCCAACCCCGAGCCCCAAACTGCAAACTCTAAATCTCTAATGATATACAATAGATTTCATGGTCAAAATGCCATGATAATGTATTCTGGATGTCAATTCAAATTACCCAAAGTATTGAGCTGGAGCATCGAACTACGATCTTTGAACACCTAATGATAAATAATAGATTTCAAGGTCAAAATCCATGGTAATATATGTATGAATATCAATTATAATTATCCATAGCATCTGGCCCCGAGCTCCAAACAGTGAACACCGAACCCCTGATGATATACAATAGATTTTAAGGTCAAAATATCATGGTAATGTATGGATGAATGTCAATAAAAATTACCCAGAGCATCGAGTCACAAACCCCGAGCCCCGAGCTGCGAAAACTGAACTCCTGATGATATATAAAAGATATTAAGGTCAAAATCCTATGGTAATATATGTCTAAATGTTATTTTAAATTACCCATAGCATCAAAAGTACAACACCGAGCACCGAACTGCAAACTCTAAACTCCTAATGATATACAATAGATTTCAAGGTTAAAATATTATGGTAATGTTTGTTTGAATGTCAATTCAAATTACCAAGAGCATCGAGTCCGTACCCCCGAGACATAAACAGCAAACACTGAACACATGACGACATACAATAGATTTCAAGGTCAAAATCGAGTGGTAATGTATGGCTGAATATCAATTCAAATTACCCATAGGAGCGAGCCCCTAACCATGAGCCCAGAATGGAAACTCTAAATCCCAATTTATAAACAATACATTTCATGGTCAAAATCCCATGGTAATGTATGTATGAATATCAATTATAATTATCCATAGTATCGGTCCCCGAGTCCCAAATCGCGAACACCGAACCCAAATGATATACAATATATTTCAAGGTAAAAATCTCATGGTAATGTATGGATGAATGTCAATACAAATTACCCAGAGCATCGAGTCCCAAACCCCAAATCCAAACTACGAACTCTGAACCCTTGATGATATAAAATAGATTTCAAGTTCAAAATCATATGGTAATATATGGATGAATGTAAATACAAATTATCCAGAGCATCGAGTACCAAAACCTGAGCCTTAAACTGCGAACATTGAACCCATGATGATATATAATTGATATCAAACTCAAAATCGCGTAGAAATACATGTCTGAATATCAATTCAAATTACTCAGAGCATAGAGCCCCCAACCCCGAGCCCCAAACCGCAAACTCTAAATCTCTAATGATATACAATAGATTTCATGGTCAAAATCCCATGATAATGTATTCTGGATGTCAATTCAAATTACCCAATGTATTGAGCCGGAGCATCGAATTACGATCTTTGAACACCTAATGATAAACAATAGATTTCAAGGTCAAAATCTCATGGTAATGTATGTATGAATATCAATTATAATTATCCATAGCATCTGCCCCCGAGCTCCAAACCGTGAACACCGAATCCCTGATGATATACAATTGATTTTAAGGTCAAAAGATCATGGTAATGTATGGATGAATGTCAATAAAAATTACGCAGAGCATCGAATCTCAAACCCCGAGCCCCGAACTGCGAACATTGAACTCCTGATGATATATAATAGATATTAAGGTCAAAATCCTATGGTAATGTATGTCTAAATGTTATTTAAAATTACCCATAGCATCAAACGCTCAACACCGAGCACCGAACTGCAAACTCTAAACTCCTAATGATATACAATAGATTTCAAGGTCAAAATATTATGGTAATGTTTGTTTGAATGTCAATACAAATTACCAAGAGCATCGAGTCCCTACCCCAGAGACATAAACAAAGAACACTGAACACATGATGATATACAATAGATTTCAAGGTCAAAATCGAGTGGTAATGTATGGCTGAATATCAATTCAAATTACCCATAGGAGCGAGCCCCCAACCACGAGCCCCGAATGGAAACTCTAAATCCAAATTTATATACAATAGATTTCATGGTCAAAATCCCATGGTAATGTATGTATGAATATCAATTATAATTATCCATAGTATCGGTCCCCGAGTCCCAAATCGTGAACACCGAACCCAAATGATATACAATATATTTCAAGGTCAAAATCTCATGGTAATGTATGGATGAATGTCAATACAAATTACCCAGAGCATCGAGTCACAAACCCCAAATCCAAACTACGAACTCTGAACCCTTGATGATATACAATAGATTTCAAGTTCAAAATCCTGTGGTAATACATGGATGAATGTAAATACAAATTACCCAGAGCATTGAGTACCAAAACCTGAGCCTTAAACTGCGAACATTGAACCCATGATGATATATAATTGATATCAAGCTCAAAATCTCATAGAAATAAATGTCTGTATATCAATTCAAATTACTCTAAGCATAGAGCCCCCAACCCCGAGCCTCAAACTGCAAACTCTAAATCTCTAATGATATACAATAGATTTCATGGTCAAAATGCCATGATAATGTATTCTGGATGTCAATTCAAATTACCCAAAGTATTAAGCTAGAGCATCGAACTACGATCTTTGAACACCTAATGATAAACAATAGATTTCAAGGTCAAAATCCCATGGTAATGTATGTATGAATATCAATTATAATTATCCATAGCATCTGGCCCCGAGCTCCAAACCGTGAACACCGAACCCCTGATGATATACAATAGATTTTAAGGTCAAAAGATCATGGTAATGTATGGATGAATGTCAATAAAAATTACCAAGAGCATCGAGTCTCAAACCCCGAGCCCCGAACTGCGAACACTGAACTCCTGATGATATATAATAGATATTAAGGTCAAAATCCTATGGTAATGTATGTCTAAATATTATTTCAAATTACCCATAGCATTAAACTCTCAACACCGAGCACCGAACTGCAAACTTTAAACTCCTAATGATATACAATAGATTTCAAGGTCAAAATATTATGGTAATGTTTGTTTGAATGTCAATACAAATTACCAAGTGCATCGAGTCCCAACCCCCGAGACATAAACAATGAACAATCAACACATGATGATATACAATAGATTTCAAGGTCAAAATCGAGTGGTAATGTATGGCTGAATATCAATTCAAATTACCCATAGGAGCAGCACCCAACCAAGAGCCCCGAATGGAAACTCTAAATCCCAATTTATATACAATAGATTTCATGGTCAAAATCCCATGGTAATGTATGTATGAATATCAATTATATTTATCCATAGTATCGGTCCCCGAGTCCCAAATCGTGAACACCGAACCCAAATGATATACAATATATTTAAAGGTCAAAATCTCATGGTAATGTATGGATGAATGTCAATACAAATTACCCAGAGCATCGAGTCCCAAACCCCAAATCCCAACTACGAACTCTGAACCCTTGATGATACACAATAGATTTCAAGTTCAAAATCCCGTGGTAATATAAGGATGAATGTAAATACAAATTACCCAGAGCATCGAGTACCAAAACTTAAGCCTTAAACTATGAACACTGAACATATGATGATATATAATTTATATCAAGCTCAAAATCGCGTAGAAATATATGTCAGAATATCAATTCAAATTACTCTAAGAATAGAGCCCCCAACCCCGAGCCCCAAATCGCAAACTCTAAATCTCTAATGATATACAATATATTTCATGGTCAAAATCCCATGATAATGTATTATGGATGTCAATTCAAATTACCCAAAGTATTGAGTCGGAGCATCAAACTACGATATTTGAACACCTAATGATAACCAATAGATTTCAAGGTCAAAATCCCATGGTAATGTATGTATGAATATCAATTATAATTATCCATAGCATCTGGCCCCGAGCTCCAAACCGTGAACACCGAACCCGTGATGATTTACAATAGATTTTAAGGTCAAAAGATCATGGTAATGTATGGATGAATGTCAATAAAAATTACCCAGAGCATCGAGTCTCAAACCCCGAGCCCCGTACTGCGAACACTGAACTCCTGATGATATATAATAGATATTAAGGTCAAAATCCTATGGTAATGTATGTCTAAATGTTATTTCAAATTACCCATAGCATCAAACGCTCAACACCGAGCACCGAACTGCAAACTCTAAACTCCTAATGATATACAATAGATTTCAAGGTCAAAATATTATGGTAATGTTTGTTTGAATGTCAATACAAATTACCAAGAGCATCGAGCTCCGACCGCTGAGACATAAACAATGAACATTGAACACATGATGATATACAATAGATTTCAAGGTCAAAATCGAGTGGTAATGTATGGCTGAATATCAATTCAAATTACCCATAGGAGCGAGCCCCCAACCACGAGCCCCGAATGGAAACTCTAAATCCCAATTTATATACAATAGATTTCATGGTCAAAATCCCATGGTAATGTATGTATGAATATCAATTATATTTATCCATAGTATCGGTCCCCGAGTCCCAAATCGTGAACACCGAACCCAAATGATATACAATATATTTCAAGGTCAAAATCTCATAGTAATGTATGGATGAATGTCAATACAAATTACCCTGAGCATCGAGTCCCAAACCCCAAATCCAAACTACGAACTCTGAACCCTTGATGATATACAATAGATTTCAAGTTCAAAATCCTGTGGTAATATATGGATGAATGTAAATACAAATTACCCAGAGCATCGAGTACCAAAACCTGAGCCTTAAACTGCGAACACTGAACCCATGATGATATATAATTGATATCAAGCTCAAAATCTCGTAGAAATATATGTCTGAATATCAATTCAAATTACTCAGAGCATAGAGCCCCCAACCCCGAGCCCCAAACCGCAAACTCTAAATCTCTAATGATATACAATAGATTTCATGGTCAAAATCCCATGATAATGTATTCTGGATGTCAATTCAAATTACCCAATGTATTGAGCCGGAGCATCGAACTACGATCTTTGAACACCTAATGATAAACAATAGATTTCAAGGTCAAAATCTCATGGTAATGTATGTATGAATATCAATTATAATTATCCATAGCATCTGGCCCCGAGCTCCAAACCGTGAACACCGAACCCCTGATGATATACAATAGATTTTAAGGTCAAAAGATCATGGTAATGTATGGATGAATGTCAATAAAAATTACCCAGAGCATCGAATCTCAAACCCCGAGCCCCGAACTGCGAACATTGAACTCCTGATGATATATAATAGATATTAAGGTCAAAATCCTATGGTAATGTATGTCTAAATGTTATTTCAAATTACCCATAGCATCAAACGCTCAACACCGAGCACCGAACTGCAAACTCTAAACTCCTAATGATATACAATAGATTTCAAGGTCAAAATATTATGGTAATGTTTGTTTGAATGTCAATACAAATTACCAAGAGCATCGAGTCCCGACCCCTGAGACATAAACAACGAACACTGAACACATGATGATATACAATAGATTTCAAGGTCAAAATCGAGTGGTAATGTATGGCTGAATATCAATTCAAATTACCCATAGGAGCGAGCCCCCAACCACGAGCCCAGAATGGAAACTCTAAATCCCAATTTATATACAATAGATTTCATGGTCAAAATCCCATGGTAATGTATGTATGAATATCAATTATAATTATCCATAGTATCGGTCCCCGAGTCCCAAATCGTGAACACCGAACCCAAATGATATACAATATATTTCAAGGTCAAAATCTCATGGTAATGTATGGATGAATGTCAATACAAATTACCCAGAGCATCGAGTCCCAAACCCCAAATCCAAACTACGAACTCTGAACCCTTGATGATATACAATAGATTTCAAGTTCAAAATCATGTGGTAATATATGGATGAATGTAAATACAAATTACCCAGAGCATCGAGTACCAAAACCTGAGCCTAAAACTGCGAACACTGAACCCATGATGATATATAATTGATATCAAGCTGAAAATCTCGTAGAAATATATGTCTGAATATCAATTCAAATTACTCTAAGCATAGAGCCCCCAACCCCGAGCCCCCAACCGCAAACTCTAAATCTCTAATGATATACAATAGATTTCATGGTCAAAATCCCATGATAATGTATACTGGATGTCAATTCAAATTACCCAAAGTATTGAGCCGGAGCATCGAACTACGATATTTGAACACCTAATGATAATAAAAAGATTTCAAGGTCAAAATTTCATGGTAATGTATGTATGAATATAAATTATAATTATCCATAGCATCTGGCCCCGATCTCCAAACCATGAACACCGAACCGCTGATGATATACAATAGATTTTAAGGTCAAAAAATTATGGTAATGTATGGATGAATGTCAATAAAAATTACCCAGAGCATCGAATCGCAAACCCCGAGCCCCGAACTGCGAACACTGAACTCCTGATGATATATAATAGATATTAAGGTCAAAATCCTATGGTAATGTGTGTCTATATGTTTTTTCAAATTACCAATAGCATCAAACTCTCAACACCGAGCACCGAACTGCAAACTCCGAACTCCTAATGATAGACAATAGATTTCAAGGTCAAAATATTATGGTAATGTTTGTTTGAATGTCAATACAAATTACCAAGAGCATCGAGTCCCGACCCCCGAGACATAAACAGTGAACACTGAACACATGATGATATACAATAGATTTCAAGGTCAAAATCGAGTGGTAATATATGGCTGAATATCAATTCAAATTACCCATAGGAGAGAGCCCCCAACCACGAGCCCCGAATGGAAACTATAAATCCCAATTTATATACAATAGATTTCATGGTCAAAATCCCATGGTAATGTATGTATGAATATCAATTATAATTATCCATAGTATCCATCCCAGAGTCCCAAATCGTGAACACCGAACCCAAATGATATACAATATATTTAAAGGTCAAAATCTAATGGTAATGTATGGATGAATGTCAATACAAATTACCCAGAGCATCGAGTCCCAAACCCCAAATCCCAACTACGAACTCTGAACCCTTGATGATACACAATAGATTTCAAGTTCAAAATCCCGTGGTAATATAAGGATGAATGTAAATACAAATTACCCAGAGCATCGAGTACCAAAACCTAAGCCTTAAACTGCAAACTCTAAACTCCTAATGATATACAATTGATTTCAAGGTCAAAATATTATGGTAATGTTTGTTTGAATATCAATACAAATTACCAAGAGCATCGAGTCCCCAAACCGAGACATAAACTCTAAATTGAACACATAATGATATACAATAGATTTCAAGGTCAAAATCGAGTGTTAATGTATGGCTGAATATCAATTCAAATTACCCATAGGAGCGAGCCCCAACCACGAGCCCCGAATGGAAACTCTAAAACCCAATTTATATACAATAAATTTCATGGTCAAAATCCCATGGTAATGTATGTATGAATATCAATTATAATTATCCATAGTATCGGTCCCCGAGTCCCAAATCGTGAACACCGAACCCAAATAATATACAATATATTTCAAGGTCAAAATCTCATGGTAATGTATGGATGAATGTCAATACAAATTACCCAGAGCATCGAGTCCCAAACCCCAAATCCAAACTACGAACTCTGAACCCTTGATGATATACAATAGATTTCAAGTTCAAAATCCTGTGGTAATATATGGATGAATGTAAATACAAATTACCCAGAGCATCGAGTACCAAAACCTGAGCCTTAAACTGCGAACATTGAACCCATGATGATATATAATTGATATCAAGCTCAAAATCTCGTAGAAATATATGTCTGAATATCAATTCAAATTACTCTGAGCATAGACCCCCAACCCCGAGCCCCAAACCGCAAACTCTAAATCTCTAATGATATACAATAGATTTCATGGTCAAAATCCCATGATAATGTATTCTGGATGTCAATTCAAATTACCCAAAGTATTGAGTCGGAGCATCGAACTACGATATTTGAACACCTAATGATAAACAATAGATTTCAAGGTCAAAATCCCATGGTAATGTATGTATGAATATCAATTATAATTATCCATAGCATCTGGCCCCGAGCTCCAAACCGTGAACACCGAACCCCTGATGATATACAATAGATTTTAAGGTCAAAAGATCATGGTAATGTATGGATGAATGTCAATAAAAATTACCCAGAGCATCGAGTCTCAAACCCCGAGCCCCGAACTGCGAACACTGAACTCCTGATGATATATAATAGATATTAAGGTCAAAATCCTATGGTAATGTATGTCTAAATGTTATTTCAAATTACCCATAGCATCAAACGCTCAACACCAAGCACCGAACTGCAAACTCTAAACTCCTAATGATATACAATATATTTCAAGGTCAAAATATTATGGTAATGTTTGTTTGAATGTCAATACAAATTACCAAGAGCATCGAGTCCCGACCCCCGAGACATAAACAGCGAACACTGAACACATGATGATATACAATAGATTTCAAAGTCAAAATCGAGTGGTAATGTATGGCTGAATATCAATTCAAATTACCCATAGGAGCTAGCCCCGAATGGAAACTCTAAATCCCAATTTATATACAATAGATTTCATGGTCAAAATCCCATGGTAATGTATGTATGAATATCAATTATAATTATCCATAGTATCGGTCCCTGAGTCCCAAATCGTGAACACCGAACTCAAATGATATACAATATATTTCAAGGTCAAAATATCATGATAACGTATGGATGAATGTAAATACAAATTACCCAGAGCATCGAGTCCCAAACCCCAAATCCAAACTACGAACTCTGAACCCTTGATGATATACAATAGATTTCAAGTTCAAAATCCTGTGGTAATATATGGATTAAACTGCAAACATTGAACCCATGATGCTATATAATTGATATCAAGCTCAAAATCTCGTAGAAATATATGTCTGAATATCAATTCAAATTACTCTGAGCATAGAGCCCCCAACCCCGAGCCCCAAACCGCAAACTCTAAATCTCGAATGATATACAATAGATTTCATGGTCAAAATCCCATGATAATGGATTCTGGATGTCAATTCAAATTACCCAATGTATTGAGCCGGAGCATCGAACTACGATCTTTGAACACCTAATGATAAACAATAGATTTCAAGGTCAAAATCATATGGTAATGTATGTATGAATATCAATTATAATTATCCATAGCATCAGGCCCCGAGCTCCAAATCGTGAACACCGAACCCCTGATGATATATAATAGATTTTAAGGTCAAAATATCATGGTAATGTATGGATGAATGTCAATAAAAATTACCCAGAGCATCGAGTCTCAAACCCCGAGCCCCGAACTGCGAAAACTGAACTCCTGATGATATATAATAGATATTAAGGTCAAAATCCTATGGTAATGTATGTCTAAATGTTATTTCAAATTACCCATAGCATCAAACGCTCAACAGAGCACCGAAGCGCAAACTCTAAACTCCTAATGATATACAATAGATTTCAAGGTCAAAATATTATGGTAATGTTTGTTTGAATGTCAATACAAATTACCAAGAGCATCGAGTCCCGACCTCGAGACATAAACTTGAACACTGAACACATGATGATATACAATAGATTTCAAGGTCAAAATCGAGTGGTAATGTATGGTGAATATCAATTCAAATTACCCAAAGGAGCGATCCCCCAACCACGAGCCCGAATGGAAACTCTAAATCCCAATTTATATACAATACATTTCAAGGTCAAAATCTTATGATAATGTATGTATGAATATCAATTATAATTATCCAGATAATCGGGCCCGGAGTCCCAAACCGACACCGAACCCTGATTATATATATTAGATTTCAAGGTCAAAATCTCATTGTAATATATGGATGAATGTCAATACAAATTACCCAGAGCATCGAGTCCAAAACCCCGAATCCAAACTACGAACACTGAACCCTTGATGATAGACAATAGATTTCAAGGTCAAAATCTTGTGGTAATATATGGATGAATGTCAATACAAATTACCAAGAGCATCGAGTACCAAAACCTGAGCCTTAAACTGCGAACATTGAACCCATGATGAT
Organism: Anisodus acutangulus; assembly: GCA_029783415.1. Lineage (NCBI taxonomy): Eukaryota > Viridiplantae > Streptophyta > Magnoliopsida > Solanales > Solanaceae > Anisodus > Anisodus acutangulus. The sequence continues at coordinate 31,675,223 of CM056506.1, read as the reverse complement.
ATATAATTGATATCAAGCTCAAAATCTCATAGAAATAAATGTCTGTATATCAATTCAAATTACTCTAAGCATAGAGCCCCCAACCCCGAGCCCCAAACTGCAAACTCTAAATCTCTAATGATATACAATAGATTTCATGGTCAAAATGCCATGATAATGTATTCTGGATGTCAATTCAAATTACCCAAAGTATTGAGCTGGAGCATCGAACTACGATCTTTGAACACCTAATGATAAATAATAGATTTCAAGGTCAAAATCCCATGGTAATGTATGTATGAATATCAATTATAATTATCCATAGCATCATGTCCCGAGCTCCAAACCGTGAACACCGAACCCCTGATGATTTACAATAGATTTTAAGGTCAAAAGATCATGGTAATGTATGGATGAATGTCAATAAAAATTACCCAGAGCATCGAGTCTCAAACCCCGAGCCCCGTACTGCGAACACTGAACTCCTGATGATATATAATAGATATTAAGGTCAAAATCCTATGGTAATGTATGTCTAAATGTTATTTCAAATTACCCATAGCATCAAACGCTCAACACCGAGCACCGAACTGCAAACTCTAAACTCCTAATGATATACAATAGATTTCAAGGTCAAAATATTATGGTAATGTTTGTTTGAATGTCAATACAAATTACCAAGAGTATCGAGTCCCGACCCTCGAGACATAAACAGCGAACACTGAACACATGATGATATACAATAGATTTCAAGGTCAAAATCGAGTGGTAATGTATGGCTGAATATCAATTCAAATTACCCATAGGAGCGAGCCCCCAACCACGAGCCCCGAATGGAAACTCTAAATCCCAATTTATATACATTAGATTTCATGGTCAAGATCCCATGGTAATGTATGTATGAATATCAATTATATTTATCCATAGTATCGGTCCACGAGTCCCAAATCGTGAACACCGAACCCAAATGATATACAATATATTTCAAGGTCAAAATCTCATGGTAATGTATGGATGAATGTCAATACAAATTACCCAGAGCATCGAGTCCCAAACCCCAAATCCAAACTACGAACTCTGAACCCTTGATGATATACAATAGATTTCAAGTTCAAAATCCTGTGGTAATATATGGATGAATGTAAATACAAATTACCCAGAGCATCGAGTACCAAAACCTGAGCCTTAAACTGCGAACATTGAACCCATGATGATATATAATTGATATCAAGCTCAAAATCTCGTAGAAATATATGTCTGAATATCAATTCAAATTACTCTGAGCATAGAGCCCCCAACCCCGAGCCCCAAACCGCAAACTCTAAATCTCTAATGATATACAATAGATTTCATGGTCAAAATGCCATGATAATGTATTCTGGATGTCAATTCAAATTACCCAAAGTATTGAGCTGGAGCATCGAACTACGATCTTTGAACACCTAATGATAAACAATAGATTTCAAGGTCAAAATCCATAGCATCTGGCCCCGAGCTCCAAACCATGAACAACGATCCCCTGATGATATACAATAGATTTTAAGATCAAAAGATCATGGTAATTTAGGGATGAATGTCAATAAAAATTACCTAGAGCATCGAGTCTCAACCCCGAGCCCCGAACTGTGAACACTGAACTCCTGATGATATATAATAGATATTAAGGTCAAAATCCTATGGTAATGTATGTCTAAATGTTATTTCAAATTACCAATAGCATCAAACGCACAACACCGAGCACCGAACTGCAAACTCTAAACTCCTAATGATATACAATAGATTTCAAGGTCAAAATATTATGGTAATGTTTGTTTGAATGTCAATAGAAATTATCAAAAGCATCGGGTCCCGACCCCCGAGACATAAACAGCGAACACTGAACACATGATGATATACAATAGATTTCAAGGTCAAAATCGAGTGGTAATGTATGGCTGAATATCAATTCAAATTACCCAAAGGAGCGAGTCCCCAACCATGAGCCCCGAATGGAAATTCTAAATCCCAATTTATATACAATAGATTTAATGGTCAAAATCCCATGGTAATGTATGTATGAATATCAATTATAATTATCCATAGTATCAGTCCACGAGTCCCAAATCGTGAACACCGAATCCAAATGATATACAATATATTTCTAGGTCAAAATCTCATGGTATTGTATGGATGAATGCCAATATAAATTTCCCAGAGCATCGAGTCCCAAACCCCAAATCCAAACTACGAACTCTGAACCCTTGATGGTATACAATAGATTTCAAGTTCAAAATCCTGTGGTAATATATGGATGAATGTAAATACAAATTACCCAGAGCATCGAGTACCAAAACCTGAGCCTTAAACTGCGAACATTGAACCCATGATGATATATAATTGATATCAAGCTCAAAATCTCGTAGAAATATATGTCTGTATATCAATTCAAATTACTCTAAGCATAGAGACCCCAACCCCGAGCCCCAAACCGCAAACTCTAAATCTCTAATGATATACAATAGATTTCATGGTCAAAATCCCAAGATAATGTATTCTGGACGTCAATTCAAATTACCCAAAGTATTGAGCCGGAGCATCGAACTACGATCTTTGAACACCTAATGATAAACAATAGATTTCAAGGTCAAAATCCCATGGTAATGTATGTATGAATATCAATTATAATTATCCATAGCATCTGGCCCCGAGCTCCAAACCGTGAACACCGAACCCCTGATGATATACAATAGATTTTAAGGTCAAAAGATCATGGTAATGTATGGATGAATGTCAATAAAAATTACCCAGAGCATCGAGTCTCAAACCACGAGCACCGAACTGCGAACAATGAACTCCTGATGATATATAATAGATATTAAGGTCAAAATCCTATGGTAATGTATGTCTAAATGTCATTTCAAATTACTAATAGCATCAAACACTCAACACCGGGCACCGAACTGCAAACTCTAAACTCCTAATGATATACAATAGATTTCAAGGTCAAAATATTATGGTAATGTTTATTTGAATGTCAATACAAATTACCAAGAGCATCGAGTCCCGACCTCCGAGACATAAACAACGAACACTGAACACATAATGATATATACAATAGATTTCAAGGTCAAAATCGAGTGGTAATGTATGGCTGAATATCAATTCAAATTACCCATAGAAGAGAGCGCCAAACCACGAGCCAAGAATAAAACTCTAAATCCCAATTTATATACAATAGATTTCATGGTCAAAATCCCATGGTAATATATGTATGAATATCAATTATAATTATCCATAGTATCGGTCCCCGAGTCCCAAATCGTGAACACCGAACCCAAATGATATACAATATATTTCAAGGTCAAAATCTCATGGTAATGTATGGATGAATGTCAATACAAATTACCCAGAGCATCGAGTCCCAAACCCCAAATCCAAACTACGAACTCTGAACCCTTGATGATATACAATAGATTTCAAGTTCAAAATCCTGTGGTAATATATGGATGAATGTAAATACAAATTACCCAGAGCATCGAGTACCAAAACCTGAGCCTTAAACTGCGAACATTGAACCCATGATGATATATAATTGATATCAAGCTCAAAATCTCATAGAAATATATGTCTGAATATCAATTCAAATTACTCTGAGCATAGAGCCCCCAACCCCGAGCCCCAAACCGCAAACTCTAAATCTCTAATGATATACAATAGATTTCATGGTCAAAATCCCATGATAATGTATTCTGGATGTCAATTCAAATTACCCAAAGTATTGAGCCGGAGCATCGAACTACGATCTTTGAACACCTAATGATAAACAATAGATTTCAAGGTCAAAATCCCATGGTAATGTATGTATGAATATCAATTATAATTATCCATAGCATCTGGCCCCGAGCTCCAAACCGTGAACAAGAACCACGATGATATACAATAGATTTTAAGGTGAAAAGATCATGGTAATGTATGGATGAATGTCAATAAAAATTCCCCAGAGCATCGAGTCTCAAACCCCGAGCCCGAACTGAACTTGAACTCCTGATGATATATAATAGATATTAAGGTCAAAATCCTATGGTAATGTATGTCTAAATATTATTTCAAATTACCCATAGCATCAAAGTCTAAACATCGAGCACCGAACTGCAAACTCTAAACTCCTAATGATATACAATAGATTTCAAGGTCAAAATATTATGGTAATGTTTGTTTGAATGTCGATACAAATTACCAAGAGCATCGATTCCCGACCCCCGAGACATAAACAGCGAACACTGAACACATGATGATAAACAATAGATTCAAGGTCAAAATCGAGTGGTAATGTATGGTTGATTATCAATTCAAATTACCCATTGGAGCGAGCCCCGAATGGAAACTCTAAATCCCAATTTATATACAATAGATTTCATGGTCAAAATCCCATGGTAATGTATGTATGAATATCAATTATAATTATCCATAGTATCGGTCCCCGAGTCCCAAATCGTGAACACCGAACCCAAATGATATACAATATATTTCAAGGTCAAAATCTCATGATAATGTATGGATGAATGTCAATACAAATTACCCAGAGCATCGAGTCCCAAACCCCAAATCCAAACTACGAACTCTGAACCCTTGATGATATACAATAGATTTCAAGTTCAAAATCCTGTGGTAATATATGGATGAATGTAAATACAAATTACCCAGAGCATCGAGTACCAAAACCTGAGCCTTAAACTGCGAACATTGAACCCATGATGATATATAATTGATATCAAGCTCAAAATCTCGTAGAAATATATGTCTGAATATCAATTCAAATTACTCTGAGCATAGAGCCCCCAACCCCGAGCCCCAAACCGCAAACTCTAAATCTCTAATGATATACAATAGATTTCATGGTCAAAATCCCATGATAATGTATTCTGGATGTCAATTCAAATTACCCAATGTATTGAGCCGGAGCATCGAACTACGATCTTTGAACACCTAATGATAAACAATAGATTTCAAGGTCAAAATCCCATGGTAATGTATGTATGAATATCAATTATAATTATCCATAGCATCTGGCCCCGAGCTCCAAACCGTGAACACCGAACCCCTGATGATATACAATAGATTTTAAGGTCAAAAGATCATGGTAATGTATGGATGAATGTCAATAAAAATTACCTAGAGCATCGAATCTCAAACCCCGATCCCCGAACTGCGAACACTGTACTCCTGATGATATATAATAGATATTAAGGGCAAAATCCTATGGTAATGTATGTCTAAATGTTATTTTAAATTACCCATAGCATCAAACGCTCAACACCGAGCACCGAACTGCAAAATCTAAACTCCTAATGATATACATAGATTTCAAGGTCAAAATATTATGGTAATGTTTGTTTGAATGTTAATACAAATTACCAAGAGCATCGAGTCCCGACCCTCGAGACATAAACAGCGAACACTGAACACATGATGATATACAATAGATTTCAAGGTCAAAATCGAGTGGTAATGTATGGCTGAATATCAATTCAAATTACCCATAGGAGCGAGCCCCCAACCACGAGCCCCGAATGGAAACTCTAAATCCCAATTTATATACAATAGATTTCATGGTCAAAATCCCATGGTAATGTATGTATGGATATCAATTATATTTATCCATAGTATCGGTCCCCGAGTCCCAAATCGTGAACACCTAACCCAAATGATATACAATATATTTCATGGTCAAAATCTCATGGTAATGTATGGATGAATGTCAATACAAATTACCCAGAGCATCGAGTCTCAAACCCCAAATCCAAACTACGAACTCTGAACCCTTGATGATATACAATAGATTTCAAGTTCAAAATCCTGTGGTAATATATGGATGAATGTAAATACAAATTACCCAGAGCATCGAGTACCAAAACCTGAGCCTTAAACTGCGAACATTGACCCCATGATGATATATAATTGATATCAAGCTCAAAATCTCATAGAAATATATGTCTGTATATCAATTGAAATTACTCGAGCATAGAGCCCCCAACCCCGAGCCCCAAACCGCAAACTCTAAATCTCTAATGATAAACAATAGATTTCATGGTCAAATCCCATGATAATGTATTTCTTGATGTCAATTCAAATTACCCAAAGCATAGAGCCGGAGCATCGAACTACGATATTTGAACCCCTAAAGATAAAAATAGATTTCTAGGTCAAAATCCCTTGGTAATGTATGTATTAATATCAATTATAATTATCTAGAGCATCGGGTCCCGAGCTCCATATCGTGAACACCGAACCCCTGATGATATACAATAGATTTCTAGGCAAAACATTTATGGTAATGTATGGATGAATGTCAATAAAAATTACCCAGAGCATCGAATCTCAAACACCGAGCCCCGAACTGCGAACACTGAACTCCTGATGATATATAATAGATATTAAGGTCAAAATCCTAAGGTAATGTATGTCTCAATGTTATTTCAAATTACCCATAGCATCAAACTCTCAACACCGAGCACCAAACTGCAAATTGTAAACTCCTAATGATATAATAGATTTCAAGGTCAAAATATTATGGTAATGTTTGTTTGAATGTCAATACAAATTACCAAGAGCATCGAGTCTCGACCCCCGAGACATAAACAACGAACACTGAACACATGATGATATACAATAGATTTCAAGGTCAAAATAGAGTGGTAATGTATGACTGAATATCAATTCAAATTACCCATAGGACCGAGCCCGCAACCACGAGCCCCGAATGGAAACTATAAATCCCAATTTATATATAATAGATTTCATGGTCAAAATCCCATGGTAATGTATGTATGAATATCAATTATAATTATCCATAGTATCAGTCCCGGAGACCCAAATCGTGAACACCGAATCCAAATGATATACAATATATTTCTAGGTCAAAATCTCATGGTATTGTATGGATGAATGCCAATATAAATTTCCCAGAGCATCGAGTCCCAAACCCCAAATCCAAACTACGAACTCTGAACCCTTGATGGTATACAATAGATTTCAAGTTCAAAATCCTGTGGTAATATATGGATGAATGTAAATACAAATTACCCAGAGCATCGAGTACCAAAACCTGAGCCTTAAACTGCGAACATTGAACCCATGATGATATATAATTGATATCAAGCTCAAAATCTCGTAGAAATATATGTCTGAATATCAATTCAAATTACTCTGAGCATAGAGCCCCCAACCCCGAGCCCCAAACCGCAAACTCTAAATCTCTAATGATATACAATAGATTTCATGGTCAAAATCCCATGATAATGTATTCTGGATGTCAATTCAAATTACCCAAAGTATTGAGCTGGAGCATCGAACTACGATCTTTGAACACCTAATGATAAACAATAGATTTCAAGGTCAAAATCCCATGGTAATGTATGTATGAATATCAATTATAATTATCCATAGCATCTGGCCCCGAGCTCCAAACCGTGAACACCGAACCCCTGATGATATACAATAGATTTTAAGGTCAAAAGATCATGGTAATGTATGGATGAATGTCAATAAAAATTACCAAGAGCATCGAGTCTCAAACCTCGAGCCCCGTACTGCGAACACTGAACTCCTGATGATATATAATAGATATTAAGGTCAAAATCCTATGGTAATGTATGTCTAAATGTTATTTCAAATTACCCATAGCATCAAACGCTCAACACCGAGCACCGAACTGCAAACTCTAAACTCCTAATGATATACAATAGATTTCAAGGTCAAAATATTATGGTAATGTTTGTTTGAATGTCAATACAAATTACCAAGAGCATCGAGTCCCGACCCCCGAGACATAAACAACGAACACTGAACACATGATGATATACAATAGATTTCAAGGTCAAAATCGAGTGGTAATGTATGGCTGAATATCAATTCAAATTACCTATAGGAGCGAACCCCCAACCACGAGCCCGAATGGAAACTCTAAATCCCAATTTATATACAATAGATTTCATGGTCAAAATCCCATGGTAATGTATCTATGAATATCAATTATAATTATCCATAGTATCGGTCCCCGAGTCCCAAATCGTGAACACCGAACCCAAATGATATACAATATATTTCAAGGTCAAAATCTCATGGTAATGTATGGATGAATGTCAATACAAATTACCCAGAGCATCGAGTCCCAAACCCCAAATCCAAACTACGAACTCTGAACCCTTGATGATATACAATAGATTTCAAGTTCAAAATCCTGTGGTAATATATGGATGAATGTAAATACAAATTACCCAGAGCATCGAGTACCAAAACCTGAGCCTTAAACTGCGAACATTGAACCCATGATGATATATAATTGATATCAAGCTCAAAATCTCATAGAAATAAATGTCTGTATATCAATTCAAATTACTCTAAGCATAGAGCCCCCAACCCCGAGCCTCAAACTGCAAACTCTAAATCTCTAATGATATACAATAGATTTCATGGTCAAAATGCCATGATAATGTATTCTGGATGTCAATTCAAATTACCCAAAGTATTGAGCTGGAGCATCGAACTACGATCTTTGAACACCTAATGATAAATAATAGATTTCAAGGTCAAAATCCCAGGGTAATATATGTATGAATATCAATTATAATTATCCATAGCATTTGGCCCCGAGCTCCAAACTGTGAACACAAACCCCTGATGATATACAATAGATTTTAAGGTCAAAAGATCATGATAATGTATAGATGAATGTCAATAAAAATTACCCAGAGCATCGAGTCTCAAACTCCGAGCCCGAGCTGCGAACAGAACTCTGATGATATATAATAGCTATTAAGGTCAAAATTCTATGGTAATGTATGTCTAAATGTTATTTCAAATTACCCATAGCATCAAACTCTCAACACCGAGCACCGAACTGCAAACTCTAAACTCCTAATGATATACAATAGATTTCAAGGTCAAAATATTATGGTAATGTTTGTTTGAATGTCAATACAAATTACCAAGAGCATTGAGTCCCTACCCCCGAGACATAAACAGCGAACACTAAATACATGATGATATATAATAGATTTCAATGTCAAAATTGAGTGGTAATGTATGGTTGAATATCAATTCAAATTACCCATAGGAGCGAGCCCCCAACCACGAGCCCCGAATGGAAACTCTAAATCCCAATTTATATACAATAGATTTCATGGTCAAAATCCCATGGTAATGTATGTATAAATATCAATTATAATTATCCATAGTATCGGTCCCCGTGTCCCAAATCGTGAACACGAAATCCAAATGATACACAATATATTTCAAGGTCAAAATCTCATGGTAATGTATGGATGAATGTCAATACAAATTACCCAGAGCATCGAGTCCCAAACCCCAAATCCAAACTACGAACTCTGAACCCTTGATGATATACAATAGATTTCAAGTTCAAAATCCTGTGGTAATATATGGATGAATGTAAATACAAATTACCCAGAGCATCGAGTACCAAAACCTGAGCCTTAAACTGCGAACATTGAACCCATGATGATATATAATTGATATCAAGCTCAAAATCTCATAGAAATATATGTCTGAATATCAATTCAAATTACTCTGAGCATAGAGCCCCCAACCCCGAGCCCCAAACCGCAAACTCTAAATCTCTAATGATATACAATAGATTTCATGGTCAAAATCCCATGATAATGTATTCTGGATGTCAATTCAAATTACCCAATGTATTGAGCCGGAGCATCGAACTACGATCTTTGAACACCTAATGATAAACAATAGATTTCAAGGTCAAAATCCCATGGTAATGTATGTATGAATATCAATTATAATTATCCATAGCATCTGGCCCCGAGCTCCAAACCGTGAACACCGAACCCCTGATGATATACAATAGATTTTAAGGTCAAAAGATCATGGTAATGTATGGATGAATGTCAATAAAAATTACCTAGAGCATCGAATCTCAAACCCCGATCCCCGAACTGCGAACACTGTACTCCTGATGATATATAATAGATATTAAGGGCAAAATCCTATGGTAATGTATGTCTAAATGTTATTTTAAATTACCCATAGCATCAAACGCTCAACACCGAGCACCGAACTGCAAACTCTAAACTCCTAATGATATACAATAGATTTCAAGGTCAAAATATTAAGGTAATGTTTGTTTGAATGTCAATACAAATTACCAAGAGCATCGAGTCCCGACCCTCGAGACATAAACAACGAACACTGAACACATGATGATATACAATAAATTTCAAGGACAAAATCGATTGGTTATGTATGGCTGAATATCAATTCAAATTACCCATAGGAGCGAGCCCCCAACCACGAGCCCCGAATGGAAACTCTAAATCCCAATTTATATACAATAGATTTCATGGTCAAAATCCCATGGTAATGTATGTATAAATATCAATTATAATTATCCATAGTATCGGTCCCCGTGTCCCAAATCGTGAACACGGAATCAAAATGATACACAATATATTTCAAGGTCAAAATCTCATGGTAATGTATGGATGAATGACAATACAAATTACCCAGAGCATCGAGTCCCAAACCCCAAATCCAAACTACGAACTCTGAACCCTTGATGATATACAATAGATTTCAAGTTCAAAATCCTGTGGTAATATATGGATGAATGTAAATACAAATTACCCAGAGCATCGAGTACCAAACCCTGAGCCTTAAACTGCGAACATTGAACCCATGATGATATATAATTGATATCAAGCTCAAAATCTCATAGAAATATATGTCTGAATATCAATTCAAATTACTCTAAGCATAGAGCCCCCAACCCCGAGCCCCAAACCGCAAACTCTAAATCTCTAATGATATACAATAGATTTCATGGTCAAAATCCCATGATAATGTATTCTGGATGTCAATTCAAATTACCCAATGTATTGAGCCGGAGCATCGAACTACGATCTTTGAACACCTAATGATTAACAATAGATTTCAAGGTCAAAATCCTATGGTAATGTATGTATGAATATCAATTATAATTATCCATAGCATCTGGCCCCGAGCTCCAAACCGTGAACACCGAACCCCTGATGATATACAATAGATTTTAAGGTCAAAAGATCATGGTAATGTATGGATGAATGTCAATAAAAATTACCCAGAGCATCGAGTCTCAAACCCCGAGCCCCGAACTGCGAACACTGAACTCCTGATGATATATAATAGATATTAAGGTCAAAATCCTATGGTAATGTATGTCTAAATGTTATTTCAAATTACCCATAGCATCAAACGCTCAACACCGAGCACCGAACTGCAAACTCTAAACTCCTAATGATATACAATAGATTTCAAGGTCAAAATATTATGGTAATGTTTGTTTGAATGTCAATACAAATTACCAAGAGCATCGAGTCCCGACCCCCGAGACATAAACAGCGAACACTGAACACATGATGATATACAATAGATTTCAAGGTCAAAATCGAGTGGTAATGTATGGCTGAATATCAATTCAAATTACCCATAGGAGCGAGCCCCAACCACGAGCCCCGAATGGAAACTCTAAATCCCAATTTATATACAATAGATTTCATGGTCAAAATCCCATGGTAATGTATGTATGAATATCAATTATAATTATCCATAGTATCGGTCCCCGAGTCCCAAATCGTGAACACCGAACCCAAATGATATACAATATATTTCAAGGTCAAAATCTCATGGTAATGTATGGACGAATGTCAAAATAAATTACCCAGGACATTGAGTCCCATACCCCAAATCCAAACTACGAACTCTGAACCCTTGATGATATACAATAGATTTCAAGTTCAAAATCCTGTGGTAATATATGGATGAATGTAAATACAAATTACCCAGAGCATCGAGTACCAAAACCTGAGCCTTAAACTGCAAACATTGAACCCATGATGCTATATAATTGATATCAAGCTCAAAATCTCGTAGAAATATATGTCTGAATATCAATTCAAATTACTCTGAGCATAGAGCCCCCAACCCCGAGCCCCAAACCGCAAACTCTAAATCTCTAATGATATACAATAGATTTCATGGTCAAAATCCCATGATAATGGATTCTGGATGTCAATTCAAATTACCCAATGTATTGAGCCGGAGCATCGAACTACGATCTTTGAACACCTAATGATAAACAATAGATTTCAAGGTCAAAATCATATGGTAATGTATGTATGAATATCAATTATAATTATCCATAGCATCAGGCCCCGAGCTCCAAATCGTGAACACCGAACCCCTGATGATATATAATAGATTTTAAGGTCAAAATATCATGGTAATGTATGGATGAATGTCAATAAAAATTACCCAGAGCATCGAGTCTCAAACCCCGAGCCCAGAACTGCGAAAACTGAACTCCTGATGATATATAAAAGATATTAAGGTCAAAATCCTATGGTAATGTATGTCTAAATGTTATTTCAAATTACCCATAGCATCAAACGCTCAACACCGAGCACCGAACTGCAAACTCTAAACTCCTAATGATATACAATAGATTTCAAGGTCAAAATATTATGGTAATGTTTGTTTGAATGTCAATACAAATTACCAAGAGCATCGAGTCCCGACCCCCGAGACATAAACAGCGAACACTGAACACATGATGATATACAATAGATTTCAAGGTCAAAATCGAGTGGTAATGTATGGCTGAATATCAATTCAAATTACCCATAGGAGCGAGCCCCCAACCACGAGCCCCGAATGGAAACTCTAAATCCCAATTTATATACAATAGATTTCATGGTCAAAATCCCATGGTAATGTATGTATGAATATCAATTATAATTATCCATAGTATCGGTCCCCGAGTCCCAAATCGTGAACACCGAACCCAAATGATATACAATATATTTCAAGGTCAAAATCTCATGGTAATGTATGGATGAATGTCAATACAAATTACCCAGAGCATCGAGTCCCAAACCCCAAATCCAAACTACGAACTCTGAACCCTTGATGATATACAATAGATTTCAAGTTCAAAATCCTGTGGTAATATATGGATGAATGTAAATACAAATTACCCAGAGCATCGAGTACCAAAACCTGAGCCTTAAACTGCGAACATTGAACCCATGATGATATATAATTGATATCAAGCTCAAAATCTCATAGAAATATATGCCTGAATATCAATTCAAATTACTCTGAGCATAGAGCCCCCAACCCGAGCCCCAAACCGCATACTCTAAATCTCTAATGTTATACAATATATTTCATGGTCAAAATCCCATGATAATGTATTCTGGATGTCAATTCAAATTACCCAATGTATTGAGCCGGAGCATCGAACTACGATCTTTGAACACCTAATGATAAATAATAGATATCAAGGTCAAAATCCCATGTTAATGTATGTATGAATATCAATTATATTTATCCATAGCATCCGGCACCGAGCTCCAAACCGTGAACACCGAACCCCTAATGATATACAATAGATTTCAAGGTCAAAAGATCATGATATTGTAGGATGAATGTCAATAAAAATTACCTAGAGCATCGAGTCTCAAACCCTGAGCCCCGAACTGCGAACACTGAACTCCTGATGATATATAATTGATATTAAGGTCAAAATCCTATGGTAATGTATGTCTAAATGTTATTTCAAATTACCCATAGCATCAAACGCTCAACACCGAGCACCGAAATACAAACTCTAAACTCCTAATGATATACAATAGATTTCAAGGTCAAAATATTATGGTAATGTTTGTTTGAATGTCAATACAAATTACCAAGAGCATCGAGTCCCGACCCTCGAGACATAAACAGCGATTACAGAACACATGATGATATACAATAGATTTCAAGGTCAAAATCGAGTGGTAATGTATGGCTGAATATCAATTCAAATTACCCATAGGAGCGAGCCCCCAACCACGAGCCCCGAATGGAAACTCTAAATCCCAATTTATATACAATAGATTTCATGGTCAAAATCCCATGGTAATGTATGTATGAATATCAATTATAATTATCCATAGTATCGGTCCCCGAGTCCCAAATCGTGAACACCGAACCCAAATGATATACAATATATTTCAAGGTCAAAATCTCATGGTAATGTATGGATGAATGTCAATACAAATTACCCAGAGCATCGAGTCCCAAACCCCAAATCCAAACTCTAAACCCTTGATGATATAAAATAGATTTCAAGTTCAAAATCCTGTGGTAATATATGGATGAATGTAAATACAAATTACCCAGAGCATCGAGTACCAAAACCTGAGCCTTAAACTGCGAACATTGAACCCATGATGATATATAATTGATATCAAGCTCAAAATCTCGTAGAAATATATGTCACAATATCAATTCAAATTACTCGAGCATCGAGCCACCAACCCCGAGCCCCAAATCGCAAACTCTAAATCTCTAATGATATACAATAGATTTCATGGTCAAAATCCCATGATAATGTATTATGGATGTCAATTCAAATTACCCAAAGTATTGAGTCCGAGCATCAAACTACGATATTTGAACACCTAATGATAACCAATAGATTTCAAGGTCAAAATCCCATGGTAATGTATGTATGAATATCAATTATAATTATCCATAGCATCTGGCCCCGAGCTCCAAACCGTGAACACCGAACCCGTGATGATTTACAATAGATTTTAAGGTCAAAAGATCATGGTAATGTATGGATGAATGTTAATAAAAATTACCCAGAGCATCGAGTCTCAAACCCCGAGCCAATCGCGAACACTGAACTCCTGATGATATATAATAGATATTAAGGTCAAAATCCTATGGTAATGTATGTCTAAATGTTATTTCAAATTACCCATAGCATCAAACGCTCAACACCGAGCACCGAACTGCAAACTCTAAACTCCTAATGATATACAATAGATTTCAAGGTCAAAATATTATGGTAATGTTTGTTTGAATGTCAATACAAATTACCAAGAGCATCGAGTCCCGACCCCCGAGACATAAACAGCGAACACATGATGATATACAATAGATTTCAAGGTCAAAATCGAGTGGTAATGTATGGCTGAATATCAATTCAAATTACCCATAGGAGCGAGCCCCCAACCACGAGCCCCGAATGGAAACTCTAAATCCCAATTTATATACAATAGATTTCATGGTCAAAATCCCATGGTAATGTATGTATGAATATCAATTATAATTATCCATAGTATCGGTCCCCGAGTCCCAAATCGTGAACACCGAACCCAAATGATATACAATATATTTCAAGGTCAAAATCTCATGGTAATGTATGGATGAATGTCAATACAAATTACCCAGAGCATCGAGTCCCAAACCCCAAATCCAAACTACGAACTCTGAACCCTTGATGATATACAATAGATTTCAAGTTCAAAATCCTGTGGTAATATATGGATGAATGTAAATACAAATTACCCAGAGCATCGAGTACCAAAACCTGAGCCTTAAACTGCGAACATTGAACCCATGATGATATATAATTGATATCAAGCTCAAAATCTCATAGAAATATATGTCTGAATATCAATTCAAATTACTCTGAGCATAGAGCCCCCAACCCCGAGCCCCAAACCGCAAACTCTAAATCTCTAATGATATACAATAGATTTCATGGTCAAAATCCCATGATAATGTATTCTGGATGTCAATTCAAATTACCCAATGTATTGAGCCGGAGCATCGAACTACGATCTTTGAACACCTAATGATAAACAATAGATTTCAAGGTCAAAATCCCATGGTAATGTATGTATGAATATCAATTATAATTATCCATAGCATCTGGCCCCGAGCTCCAAACCGTGAACACCGAACCCCTGATGATATACAATAGATTTTAAGGTCAAAAGATCATGGTAATGTATGGATGAATGTCAATAAAAATTACCCAGAGCATCGAGTCTCAAACCCCGAGCCCTAACTGCGAACACTGAACTCTTGATGATATATAATAGATATTAAGGTCAAAATCCTATGGTAATGTATGTCTAAATGTTATTTCAAATTACCCATAGCATCAAACGCTCAACACCGAGCACCGAACTGCAAACTCTAAACTCCTAATGATATACAATAGATTTCAAGGTCAAAATATTATGGTAATGTTTGTTTGAATGTCAATACAAATTACCAAGAGCATCGAGTCCCGACCCTCGAGACATAAACAGCGAACACTGAACACATGATGATATACAATAGATTTCAAGGTCAAAATCGAGTGGTAATGTATGGCTGAATATCAATTCAAATTACCCATAGGAGCGAGCCCCCAACCACGAGCCCCGAATGGAAACTCTAAATCCCAATTTATATACAATAGATTTCATGGTCAAAATCCCATGGTAATGTATGTATGAATATCAATTATAATTATCCATAGTATCGGTCCCCGAGTCCCAAATCGTGAACACCGAACCCAAATGATATACAATATATTTCAAGGTCAAAATCTCATGGTAATGTATGGATGAATGTCAATACAAATTACCCAGAGCATCGAGTCCCAAACCCCAAATCCAAACTACGAACTCTGAACCCTTGATGATATACAATAGATTTCAAGTTCAAAATCCTGTGGTAATATATGGATGAATGTAAATACAAATTACCCAGAGCATCGAGTACCAAAACCTGAGCCTTAAACTGCGAACATTGAACCCATGATGATATATAATTGATATCAAGCTCAAAATCTCGTAGAAATATATGTCTTAATATCAATTCAAATTACTCTGAGCATAGAGCCCCCAACCCCGAGCCCCAAACCGCAAACTCTAAATCTCTAATGATATACAATAGATTTCATGGTCAAAATCCCATGATAATGTATTCTGGATGTCAATTCAAATTACCCAATGTATTGAGCCGGAGCATCGAACTACGATCTTTGAACACCTAATGATAAACAATAGATTTCAAGGTCAAAATCCCATGGTAATGTATGTATGAATATCAATTATAATTATCCATAGCATCTGGCCCCGAGCTCCAAACCGTGAACACCGAACCCCTGATGATATACAATAGATTTTAAGGTCAAAAGATCATGGTAATGTATGGATGAATGTCAATAAAAATTACCTAGAGCATCGAATCTCAAACCCCGAGCCCCGAACTGCGAACACTGAACTCCTGATGATATATAATAGATATTAAGGTCAAAATCCTATGGTAATGTATGTCTAAATGTTATTTCAAATTACCCATAGCATCAAACGCTCAACACCGAGCACCGAACTGCAAACTCTAAACTCCTAATGATATACAATAGATTTCAAGGTCAAAATATTATGGTAATGTTTGTTTGAATGTCAATACAAATTACCAAGAGCATCGAGTCCCGACCCTCGAGACATAAACAGCGAACACTGAACACATGATGATATACAATAGATTTCAAGGTCAAAATCGAGTGGTAATGTATGGCTGAATATCAATTCAAATTACCCATAGGAGCGAGCCCCCAACCACGAGCCCCGAATGGAAACTCTAAATCCCAATTTATATACAATAGATTTCATGGTCAAAATCCCATGGTAATGTATGTATGAATATCAATTATAATTATCCATAGTATCGGCTCACGAGTCCCAAATCGTGAACACCGAACCCAAATGATATACAATATATTTCAAGGTCAAAATCTCATGGTAATGTATGGATGAATGTCAATACAAATTACCCAGAGCATCGAGTCCCAAACCCCAAATCCAAACTACGAACTCTGAACCCTTGATGATATACAATAGATTTCAAGTTCAAAATCCTGTGGTAATATATGGATGAATGTAAATACAAATTACCCAGGGCATCGAGTACCAAAACCTGAGCCTTAAACTGCGAACATTAAACCCATGATGATATATAATTGATATCAATCTCAAAATCTCATAGAAATATATGTCTGAATATAAATTCAAATTACTCTGAGCATAGAGCCCACGAGCCCCAAACCGCAAACTCTAAATCTCTAATGATATACTATAGATTTCATGGTCAAAATCCCATGATAATGTATTCTAGATGTCAATTCAAATTACCCAATGTATTGAGCCGGAGCATCGAACTACGATCTTTGAACACCTAATGATAAACAATAGATTTCAAGGTCAAAATCCCATGGTAATGTATGTATGAATATCAATTATAATTATCCATAGCATCTGGCCCCGAGCTCCAAACCGTGAACACCGAACCCCTGATGATATACAATAGATTTTAAGGTCAAAAGATCATGGTAATGTATGGATGAATGTCAATAAAAATTACCAAGAGCATCGAGTCTCAAACCTCGAGCCCCGTACTGCGAACACTGAACTCCTGATGATATATAACAGATATTAAGGTCAAAATACTATGGTAATGTATGTCTAAATGTTATTTCAAATTACCCATAGCATCAAACGCTCAACACCGAGCACCGAACTGCAAACTCTAAACTCCTAATGATATACAATAGATTTCAAGGTCAAAATATTATGGTAATGTTTGTTTGAATGTCAATACAAATTACCAAGAGCATCGAGTCCCGACCCCCGAGACATAAACAGCGAACACTGAACCAATGATGATATACAATAGATTTCAAGGTCAAAATAGAGTGGTAATGTATGGCTGAATATCAATTCAAATTACCCATAGGACCGAGCCCGCAACCACGAGCCCCGAATGGAAACTATAAATCCCAATTTATATACAATAGATTTCATGGTCAAAATCGCATGGTAATGTATGTATGAATATCAATTACAATTATCCATAGTATCGGTCCCCGAGTCCCAAATCCTGAACACCGAACCCAAATGATATACAATATATTTCAAGGTCAAATTCTCATGGTAATGTATGGATGAATGTCAATACAAATTACCCAGAGAATCGAGTCCCAAACCCCAAATCCAAACTACGAACTCTGAACCCTTGATGGTATACAATAGATTTCAAGTTCAAAATCCTGTTGTAATATATGGATGAATGTAAATACAAATTACCCAGAGCATCGAGTACTAAAAACTGAGCTATAAACTGCCAACATTGAACCCATGATGATATATAATTGATATCAAGCTCAAAATCTTGTAGAAATGTATGTCTGAATATCAATTCAAATTACTCTGAGCATAGAGCCCCCAACCCCGAGCCCCAAACCGCAAACTCTAAATCTCTAATGATATACAATAGATTTCATGGTCAAAATCCCATGATAATGTATTCTGGATGTCAATTCAAATTACCCAAAGTATTGAGCCGGAGCATCGAACTACGATCTTTGAACACCTAATGATAAACAATAGATTTCAAGGTCAAAATCCCATGGTAATGTATGTATGAATATCAATTATAATTATCCATAGCATCTGGCCTCGAGCTCCAAACCGTGAACACCGAACCCCTGATGATATACAATAGATTTTAAGGTCAAAAGATCATGGTAATGTATGGATGAATGTCAATAAAAATTACCCAGAGCATCGAATCTCAAACCCCGAGCCCCGAACTGCGAACACTGAACTCCTGATGATATATAATAGATATTAAGGTCAAAATCCTATGGTAATGTATGTCTAAATGTTATTTCAAATTACCCATAGCATCAAACGCTCAACACCGAGCAATCAATCGCAAACTTTAAACTCCTAATGATATACAATAGATTTCAAGGTCAAAATATTATGGAAATGTTTGTTTGAATGTCAAAACAAATTACCAAGACCATCGAGTCCCGACCCCCGATACATAAACAGCGAACACTGAATACATGATGATATACAATAGATTTCAAGGTCAAAATCGAGTGGTAATGTATGGCTGAATATCAATTCAAATTACCTATAGGAGCGAACCCCCAACCACGAGCCCGAATGGAAACTCTAAATCCCAATTTATATACAATAGATTTCATGGTCAAAATCCCATGGTAATGTATGTATGAATATCAATTATAATTATCCATAGTATCGGTCCCCGAGTCCCAAATCGTGAACACCGAACCCAAATGATATACAATATATTTCAAGGTCAAAATCTCATGGTAATGTATGGATGAATGTCAATACAAATTACCCAGAGCATCGAGTCCCAAACCCCAAATCCAAACTATGAACACTGAACCCTTGATGATATACAATAGATTTCATGTTCAAAATCCTTTGGTAATATATGGATGAATGTAAATACAAATTACCCATAGCATCGAGTACCAAATCCTGAGCCTTAAACTGCGAACATTGAACCCATGATGATATATAATTGATATCAAGCTCAAAATCTCGTAGAAATATATGTCTGAATATCAATTCAAATTACTCTGAGCATAGAGCCCCCAACCCCGAGCCCCAAACCGCAAACTCTAAATCTCTAATGATATACAATAGATTTCATGGTCAAAATCCCATGATAATGTATTCTGGATGTCAATTCAAATTACCCAATGTATTGAGCCGGAGCATCGAACTACGATCTTTGAACACCTAATGATAAACAATAGATTTCAAGGTCAAAATCCCATGGTAATGTATGTATGAATATCAATTATAATTATCCATAGCATCTGGCCCCGAGCTCCAAACCGTGAACACCGAACCCCTGATGATATACAATAGATTTTAAGGTCAAAAGATCATGGTAATGTATGGATGAATGTCAATAAAAATTACCCAGAGCATCGAGTCTCAAACCCCGAGCCCCAAACTGCGAACACTGAACTCCTGATGATATATAATAGATATTAAGGTCAAAATCCTATGGTAATGTATGTCTAAATGTTATTTCAAATTACCCATAGCATCAAACGCTCAACACCGAGCACCGAACTGCAAACTCTAAACTCCTAATGATATACAATAGATTTCAAGGTCAAAATATTATGGTAATGTTTGTTTGAATGTCAATACAAATTACCAAGAGCATCGAGTCCCGACCCCCGAGACATAAACAGTGAACACTGAACACATGATGATATACAATAGATTTCAAGGTCAAAATCGAGTGGTAATGTATGGCTGAATATCAATTCAAATTACCCATAGGAGCGAGCCCCCAACCACGAGCCCCGAATGGAAACTCTAAATCCCAATTTATATACAATAGATTTCATGGTCAAAATCCCATGGTAATGTATGTATGAATATCAATTATAATTATCCATAGTATCGGTCCCCGAGTCCCAAATCGTGAACACCGAACCCAAATGATATACAATATATTTCAAGGTCAAAATCTCATGGTAATGTATGGATGAATGTCAATACAAATTACCCAGAGCATCGAGTCCCAAACCCCAAATCCAAACTACGAACTCTGAACCCTTGATGATATACAATAGATTTCAAGTTCAAAATCCTGTGGTAATATATGGATGAAAATAAATACAAATTACCCAGAGCATCGAGTACCAAAAATAGAGCCTTAAACTGCGAACATTGAACCCATGATGATATATAATTGATATCAAGCTCAAAATCGCGTAGAAATATATGTCTGAATATCAATTCAAATTACTCTAAGCATAGAGCCCCCAACCCCGAGCCCCAAACCGCAAACTCTAAATCTCTAATGATATACAATAGATTTCATGGTCAAAATCAGATGATAATGTATTCTGGATGTCAATTCAAATTACCCAATGTATTGAGACGGAGCATCGAACTACGATCTTTAAACACCTAATGATAAACAATAGATTTCAAGGTCAAAATACCATGGTAATGTATGTATGAATATCAATTATAATTATCCATATCATCTGGCCCCGAGCTCCAAACTGTGAACACCGAACCCCTGATGATATACAATAGATTTTAAGGTCAAAAGATCATGGTAATGTATGGATGAATGTCAATAAAAATTACCCAGAGCATCGAGTCTCAAACCCCGAGCCCCGAACTGCGAACACTGAACTCCTGATGATATATAATAGATATTAAGGTCAAAATCCTATGGTAATGTATGTCTAAATGTTATTTTAAATTACCCATAGCATCAAACGCTCAACACCGAGCACCGAACTGCAAACTCTAAACTCCTAATGATATACAATAGATTTCAAGGTCAAAATATTATGGTAATGTTTGTTTGAATGTCAATACAAATTACCAAGAGCATCGAGTCCCGACCCTCGAGACATAAACAGCGAACACTGAACACATGATGATATACAATAGATTTCAAGGTCAAAATCGAGTGGTAATGTATGGCTGAATATCAATTCAAATTACCCATAGGAGCGAGCCCCCAACCACGAGCCCCGAATGGAAACTCTAAATCCCAATTTATATACAATAGATTTCATGGTCAAAATCCCATGGTAATGTATGTATGAATATCAATTATAATTATCCATAGTATCGGTCCCCGAGTCCCAAATCGTGAACACCGAACCCAAATGATATACAATATATTTCAAGGTCAAAATCTCATGGTAATGTATGGATGAATGTCAATACAAATTACCCAGAGCATCGAGTCCCAAACCCCAAATCCAAACTACGAACTCTGAACCCTTGATGATATACAATAGATTTCAAGTTCAAAATCATGTGGTAATATATGGATGAATGTAAATACAAATTATCCAGAGCATCGAGTACCAAATCCTGAGCCTTAAATTGCGAACACTGAACCCATGATGAGATATAATTGATATCAAGCTCAAAATCTCATAGAAATATATGTCTGAATATCAATTCAAATTACTGTGAGCATAGAGCCCCCATCCCCGATCCCCAAACCGCAAACTCTAAATCTCTAATGATATACAATAGATTTCATGGTCAAAATTCCATGATAATGTATTCTGGATTTCAATTCAAATTACCCAATGTATTGAGACGGAGCATCGAACTACGATCTTTGAACACCTAATGATAAACAATAGATTTCAAGGTCAAAATCCCATGGTAATGTATGTATGAATATCAATTATAATTACCCATAGCATCTGGCCCCGAGCTCCAAACCGTGAACACCAAACCCTTGATGATATACAATAGATTTTAAGGTCAAAAGATCATGGTAATGTAGGGATGAATGTCAATAAAAATTATCCAGAGCATCGAGTCTCAAACTACGAGCCCCGAACTGCGAACACTGAACTCCTGATGATATATAATAGATATTAAGGTCAAAATTCTAAGGTAATGTATGTCTAAATGTTATTTAAAATTACCCATAGCATCAAACGCTCAACACCGAGCACCGAACTGCAAACTCTAAACTCCTAATGATATACAATAGATTTCAAGGTCAAAATATTATGGTAATGTTTGTTTGAATGTCAATACAAATTACCAAGAGCATCGAGTCCCGACCCCCGAGACATAAACAGCGAACACTGAACACATGATGATATACAATAGATTTCAAGGTCAAAATCGAGTGGTAATGTATGGCTGAATATCAATTCAAATTACCCATAGGAGCGAGCCCCCAACCACGAGCCCCGAATGGAAACTCTAAATCCCAATTTATATACAATAGATTTCATGGTCAAAATCCCATGGTAATGTATGTATGAATATCAATTATAATTATCCATAGTATCGGTCCCCGAGTCCCAAATCGTGAACACCGAACCCAAATGATATACAATATATTTCAAGGTCAAAATCTCATGGTAATGTATGGATGAATGTCAATACAAATTACCCAGAGCATCGAGTCCCAAACCCCAAATCCAAACATCGAACTCTGAACCCATGATGATATACAATAGATTTCAAGTTCAAAATCCTGTGGTAATATATGGATGAATGTAAATACAAATTACCCAGAGCATCGAGTACCAAAACCTGAGCCTTAACCTGCGAACATTGAACCCATGATGATATATAATTGATATCAAGCTCAAAATCTCGTAGAAATAAATGTTTGAGTATCAATACAAATTACCCAGAGCATAGAGCCCCCAACCCCGAGCCCCAAACCGCAAACTCTAAATCTCTAATGATA
This sequence comes from Anisodus acutangulus, assembly GCA_029783415.1. Lineage (NCBI taxonomy): Eukaryota > Viridiplantae > Streptophyta > Magnoliopsida > Solanales > Solanaceae > Anisodus > Anisodus acutangulus. Next base: position 31,651,319 of record CM056506.1, on the reverse strand, counting down.
TACAATAGATTTCATGGTCAAAATCCCATGATAATGTATTCTGGATGTTAATTCAAATTACTCAATGTATTTAGCCGGAGCATCTAACTACAATCTTTGAACACCTAATGATAAACAATAGATTTCAAGGTCAAAATCCCATGGTAATGCATGTATTAATATCAATTATAATTATCCATAGCATCTGGCCCCGAGCTCCAAACCATGGACACCGAACCCCTGATGATATATAATAGACTTTAAGGTGAAAAGATCATGGTAATGTATGGATGAATGTCAATAAAAATTACCCAGAGCATCGAATCTGAAACCCCTAGCTCCGAATTGCGAACACTGAACACCTGATGATATATAAAAGATATTAAGGTCAAAATCCTATGGTAATGTATGTCTAAATGTTATTTCAAATGACCCATAGCATCAAACTCTTATCACCGAGCACGAAACAAGCACACTCTAAACTCCTAATGATATACAATAGATTTCAAGGTCAAAATATTATGGTAATGTTTGTTTGAATGTCAATACAAATTACCAAGAGCATCGAGTCCCGACCCTCGAGACATAAACAGCGAACACTGAACACATGATGATATACAATAGATTTCAAGGTCAAAATCGAGTGGTAATGTATGGCTGAATATCAATTCAAATTACCCATAGGAGCGAGCCCCCAACCACGAGCCCCGAATGGAAACTCTAAATCCCAATTTATATACAATAGATTTCATGGTCAAAATCCCATGGTAATGTATGTATGAATATCAATTATAATTATCCATAGTATCGGTCCCCGAGTCCCAAATCGTGAACACCGAACCCAAATGATATACAATATATTTCAAGGTCAAAATCTCATGGTAATGTATGGATGAATGTCAATACAAATTACCCAGAGCATCGAGTCCCAAACCCCAAATCCAAATTACCCATGATGATATACAATAGATTTCAAGTTCAAAATCCTGTGGTAATATATGGATGAATGTAAATACAAATTACCCAGAGCATCGAGTACCAAAACCTGAGCCTTAAACTGCGAACATTGAACCCATGATGATATATAATTGATATCAAGCTCAAAATCTCATAGAAATATATGTCTTAATATCAATTCAAATTACTCTGAGCATAGAGCCCCCAACCCCGAGCCCCAAACCGCAAACTCTAAATCTCTAATGATATACAATAGATTTCATGGTCAAAATCCCATGATAATGTATTCTGGATGTCAATTCAAATTACCCAATGTATTGAGCCGGAGCATCGAACTACGATCTTTGAACACCTAATGATAAATAATAGATTTCAAGGTCAAAATCCCATGGTAATGTATGTATGAATATCAATTATAATTATCCATAGCATCTGGCCCCGAGCTCCAAACCGTGAACACCGAACCCCTGATGATATACAATAGATTTTAAGGTCAAAAGATCATGGTAATGTAGGGATGAATGTCAATAAAAATTACCTAGACCATCGAGTCTCAAACCCCGAGCCCCGAACTGCGAACACTGAACTCCTGATGATATATAATAGATATTAAGGTCAAAATCCTATGGTAATGTATGTCTAAATGTTATTTCAAATTACCCATAGCATCAAACGCTCAACACCGAGCACCGAACTGCAAACTCTAAACTCCTAATGATATACAATAGATTTCAAGGTCAAAATATTATGGTAATGTTTGTTTGAATGTCAATACAAATTACCAAGAGCATCGAGTCCCGACCCTCGAGACATAAACAGCGAACACTGAACACATGATGATATACAATAGATTTCAAGGTCAAAATCGAGTGGTAATGTATGGCTGAATATCAATTCAAATTACCCATAGGAGCGAGCCCCCAACCACGAGCCCCGAATGGAAACTCTAAATCCCAATTTATATACAATAGATTTCATGGTCAAAATCCCATGGTAATGTATGTATGAATATCAATTATAATTATCCATAGTATCGGTCCCCGAGTCCCAAATCGTGAACACCGAACCCAAATGATATACAATATATTTCAAGGTCAAAATCTCATGGTAATGTATGGATGAATGTCAATACAAATTACCCAGAGCATCGAGTCCCAAACCCCAAATCCAAACTACGATCAACCCTTGATGATATACAATAGATTTCAAGTTCAAAATCCTGTGGTAATATATGGATGAATGTAAATACAAATTACCAGAGCATTTAGTATCAAACCTTGAGCCTTAAACTGCGAACACTCAACCTCTGATGATATACAATAGATTTTAAGGTCAAAATCCTGTGGTAATGTATGTTTGAGTATCAATACAAATTTCCCAGAGCATCGAGCCCCCAATCCCGAGCCCCGAACCGCAAACTCTAAATCCCTAATGATATACAATAAATTTCATGGTCAAAATCCCATGATAATACATTTTTAGATGTCAATTAAACTTCCCAAAGCATCGAGCCTGAGTGCCGAACTGCGATCTTTGAAGCCCTAATGATAAATAATAGATTTCAAGGTCAAAATCCCATGGTAATGTATGCATGAATATCAATTTTAATTATCCAGAGCATCCGCCCCGAGCTCCAAACCGTGAACACCGAACCTTGATGATATACAATAGAGTTCAAGGTCAAAATCTCGTGGTAATGTATGGATGAATGTCAATAAAAATTAACCAGAGCATCGAGTTTCAAACACCGAGCCCCGAATCATGAACACTGAACTCCTGATGATATATAATAGATATTAAGGTCAAAATCCTATGGTAATGTATGTCTAAATGTTATTTCAAATTACCCATAGCATCAAACTCTCAACACCGAGCACCGAACTGCAAACTCTAAACTCCTAATGATATACAATAGATTTCAAGGTCAAAATATTATGGTAATGTTTGTTTGAATGTCAATACAAATTACCAAGAGCATCGAGTCCCGATCCTCGAGACATAAACATCGAACACATGATGATATACAATAGATTTCAAGGTCAAAATCGAGTGGTAATGTATGGCTGAATATCAATTCAAATTACCCATAGGAGCGAGCCCCCAACCACGAGCCCCGAATGGAAACTCTAAATCCCAATTTATATACAATAGATTTCATGGTCAAAATCCCATGGTAATGTATGTATGAATATCAATTATAATTATCCATAGTATCGGTCCCCGAGTCCCAAATCGTGAACACCGAACCCAAATGATATACAATATATTTCAAGGTCAAAATCTCATGGTAATGTATGGATGAATGTCAATACAAATTACCCAGAGCATCGAGTCCCAAACCCCAAATCCAAACTCTAAACCCTTGATGATATAAAATAGATTTCAAGTTCAAAATCCTGTGGTAATATATGGATGAATGTAAATACAAATTACCCAGAGCATCGAGTACCAAAACCTGAGCCTTAAACTGCGAACATTAAACCCATGATGATATATAATTGATATCAAGCTCAAAATGTTGTAGAAATATATGTCTGAATATCAATTCAAATCCCTCTGAGCATAGAGCCCCCAACCCCGAGCCCCAAACCGCAAATTCTAAATCTCTAATGATATACAATAGATTTCATGGTCAAAATCCCATGATAATGTATTCTGGATGTCAATTCAAATTACCCAATGTATTGAGCCGGAGCATCGAACTACGATCTTTGAACACCTAATGATAAACAATAGATTTCAAGGTCAAAATCCCATGGTAATGTATGTATGAATATCAATTATAATTATCCATAGCATCTGGCCCCGAGCTCCAAACCGTGAACACCGAACCCCTGATGATATACAATAGATTTTAAGGTCAAAAGATCATGGTAATGTATGGATGAATGTCAATAAAAATTACCCAGAGCATCGAGTCTCAAACCCCGAGCCCCGAACTGCGAACACTGAACTCCTGATGATATATAATAGATATTAAGGTCAAAATCCTATGGTAATGTATGTCTAAATGTTATTTCAAATTACCCATAGCATCAAACGCTCAACACCGAGCACCGAACTGCAAACTCTAAACTCCTAATGATATACAATAGATTTCAAGGTCAAAATATTATGGTAATGTTTGTTTGAATGTCAATACAAATTACCAAGAGCATCGAGTCCCGACCCCGAGACATAAACAGCGAACACTGAACACATGATGATATACAATAGATTTCAAGGTCAAAATCGAGTGGTAATGTATGGCTGAATATCAATTCAAATTACCCATAGGAGCGAGCCCCCAACCACGAGCCCCGAATGGAAACTCTAAATCCCAATTTATATACAATAGATTTCATGGTCAAAATCCCATGGTAATGTATGTATGAATATCAATTATAATTATCCATAGTATCGGTCCCCGAGTCCCAAATCGTGAACACCGAACCCAAATGATATACAATATATTTCAAGGTCAAAATCTCATGGTAATGTATGGATGAATGTCAATACAAATTACCCAGAGCATCGAGTCCCAAACCCCAAATCCAAACTACCCTTGATGATATACAATAGATTTCAAGTTCAAAATCCTGTGGTAATATATGGATGAATGTATATACAAATTACCCAGAGCATCGAGTACCAAAACCTGAGCCTTAAACTGCAAACATTGAACCCATGATGCTATATAATTGATATCAAGCTCAAAATCTCGTAGAAATATATGTCTGAATATCAATTCAAATTACTCTGAGCATAGAGCCCCCAACCCCGAGCCCCAAACCGCAAACTCTAAATCTCTAATGATATACAATAGATTTCATGGTCAAAATCCCATGATAATGGATTCTGGATGTCAATTCAAATTACCCAATGTATTGAGCCGGAGCATCGAACTACGATATTTGAACACCTAATGATAAACAATAGATTTCAAGGTCAAAATCACATGGTAATGTATGTATGAATATCAATTATAATTATCCATAGCATCTGGCCCCGAGCTCCAAACCGTGAACACCGAACCCCTGATGATATACAATAGATTTTAAGGTCAAAAGATCATGGTAATGTATGGATGAATGTCAATAAAAATTACCCAGAGCATCGAGTCTCAAACCCCGAGCCCCGAACTGCGAACACTGAACTCCTGATGATATATAATAGATATTAAGGTCAAAATCCTATGGTAATGTATGTCTAAATGTTATTTCAAATTACCAATAGCATCAAACGCACAACACCGAGCACCGAACTGCAAACTCTAAACTCCTAATGATATACAATAGATTTCAAGGTCAAAATATTATGGTAATGTTTGTTTGAATGTCAATACAAATTACCAAGAGCATCGAGTCCCGACCCCCGAGACATAAACAGCGAACACTGAACACATGATGATATACAATAGATTTCAAGGTCAAAATCGAGTGGTAATGTATGGCTGAATATCAATTCAAATTACCCATAGGAGCGAGCCCCCAACCACGAGCCCCGAATGGAAACTCTAAATCCCAATTTATATACAATAGATTTCATGGTCAAAATCCCATGGTAATGTATGTATGAATATCAATTATAATTATCCATAGTATCGGTCCCCGAGTCCCAAATCGTGAACACCGAACCCAAATGATATACAATATATTTCAAGGTCAAAATCTCATGGTAATGTATGGATGAATGTCAATACAAATTACTCTGAGCATCGAATCCCAAACCCCGAATCCAAACTACGAACTCTCAACCCTTGATGATATACAATAGATTTCAAGTTCAAAATCCTGTGGTAATATATGGATGAATGTAAATACAAATTACCCAGAGCATCGAGTACCAAAACCTGAGCCTTAAACTGCGAACATTGAACCCATGATGATATATAATTGATATCAAGCTCAAAATCTCATAGAAATATATGTCTGAATATCAATTCAAATTACTCTGAGCATAGAGCCCCCATCCCCGAGCCCCAAACCGCAAACTCTAAATCTCTAATGATATACAATAGATTTCATGGTCAAAATGCCATGATAATGTATTACGATGTCAATTCAAATTACCCAATGTATTGAGCCGGAGCATCGAATTACGATCTTTGAACACCTAATGATAAACAATAGATTTCATGGTCAAAATCCCATGGTAATGTATGTATGAATATCAATTATAATTATCCATAGCGTCTGCCCCCGAGCTCCAAACCGTGAACACCGAACCCCGATGATATACAATAGATTTTAAGGTCAAAAGATCATGGTAATGTATGGATGAATGTCAATAAAAATTACCCAGAGCATCGAGTCTCAAATGCCGAGCCCCGAACTGCGAACACTAAACTCCTGATGATTTATAATAGATATTAAGGTCAAAATCCTATGGTAATGTATGTCTAAATGTTATTTTAAATTACCCATAGCATCAAACGCTCAACACCGAGCACCGAACTGCAAACTCTAAACTCCTAATGATATACAATAGATTTCAAGGTCAAAATATTAAGGTAATGTTTGTTTGAATGTCAATACAAATTACCAAGAGCATCGAGTCCCGACCCTCGAGACATAAACAACGAACAACGAACACATGATGATATACAATAAATTTCAAGGACAAAATCGATTGGTTATGTATGGCTGAATATCAATTCAAATTACCCATAGGAGCGAGCCCCCAACCACGAGCCCCGAATGGAAACTCTAAATCCCAATTTATATACAATAGATTTCATGGTCAAAATCCCATGGTAATGTATGTATGAATATCAATTATAATTATCCATAGTATCGGTCCCCGAGTCCCAAATTGTGAACACCGAACCCAAATGATATACAATATATTTCAAGGTCAAAATCTCATGGTATTGTATGGATGAATGTCAATACAAATTACCCAGAGCATCGAGTCCCAAACCCCAAATTGAATCTACGATCTCTGAACCCTTGATGATATACAATAGATTTCAAGTTCAAAATCCTGTGGTAATATATGGATGAAAATAAATACAAATTACCTAGAGCATCGAATACCTAAAATTGAGCCTTAAACTGCGAACATTGAACCCATGATGATATATAATTGATATCAAGCTCAAAATCTCATAGAAATATATGTCTGAATATCAATTCAAATTACTCTGAGCATAGAGCCCCCAACCCCGAGCCCCAAACCGCAAACTCTAAATCTCTAATGATATACAATAGATTTCATGGTCAAAATCCCATGATAATGTATTCTGGATGTCAATTCAAATTACCCAATGTATTGAGCCGGAGCATCGAACTACGATCTTTGAACACCTAATGATAAACAATAGATTTCAAGGTCAAAATCCCATGGTAATGTATGTATGAATATCAATTATAATTATCCATAGCATCTGGCCCCGAGCTCCAAACCGTGAACACCGAACCCCTGATGATATACAATAGATTTTAAGGTCAAAAGATCATGGTAATGTATGGATGAATGTCAATAAAAATTACCTAGAGCATCGAGTCTCAAACCCCGAGCCCCGAACTGCGAACACTGAACTCCTGATGATATATAATAGATATTAAGGTCAAAATCCTATGGTAATGTATGTCTAAATGTTATTTCAAATTACCCATAGCATCAAACGCTCAACACCGAGCACTGAACTGCAAACTCTAAACTCCTAATGATATACAATAGATTTCAAGGTCAAAATATTATGGTAATGTTTGTTTGAATGTCAATACAAATTACCAAGAGCATCGAGTCCCGACCCCCGAGACATAAACAGCGAACACTGAACACATGATGATATACAATAGATTTCAAGGTCAAAATCGAGTGGTAATGTATGGCTGAATATCAATTCAAATTACCCATAGGAGCGAGCCCCCAACCACGAGCCCCGAATGGAAACTCTAAATCCCAATTTATATACAATAGATTTCATGGTCAAAATCCCATGGTAATGTATGTATGAATATCAATTATAATTATCCATAGTATCGGTCCCCGAGTCCCAAATCGTGAACACCGAACCCAAATGATATACAATATATTTCAAGGTCAAAATCTCATGGTAATGTATGGATGAATGTCAATACAAATTACCCAGAGCATCGAGTCCCAAACCCCAAATCCAAACTACGAACTCTGAACCCTTGATGATATACAATAGATTTCAAGTTCAAAATCCTGTGGTAATATATGGATGAATGTAAATACAAATTACCCAGAGCATCGAGTACCAAAACCTGAGCCTTAAACTGCGAACATTGAACCCATGATGATATATAATTGATATCAAGCTCAAAATCTCATAGAAATATATGTCTGAATATCAATTCAAATTACTCTGAGCATAGAGCCCCCAACCCCGAGCCCCAAACCGCAAACTCTAAATCTCTAATGATATACAATAGATTTCATGGTCAAAATCCCATGATAATGTATTCTGGATGTCAATTCAAATTACCCAATGTATTGAGCCGGAGCATCGAACTACGATCTTTGAACACCTAATGATAAACAATAGATTTCAAGGTCAAAATCCCATGGTAATGTATGTATGAATATCAATTATAATTATCCATAGCATCTGGCCCCGAGCTCCAAACTGTGAACACCGAACCCCTAATGATATACAATAGATTTTAAGGTCAAAAGATCATGGTAATGTATGGATGAATGTCAATAAAAATTACCCATAGCATCGAAACTCAAACCCCGAGCCCCGAATTACGAACACTGAACTCCTGATGATATATAATAGATATTAAGGTCAAAATCCTATGGTAATGTATGTCTAAATGTTATTTCAAATTACCCATAGCATCAAACGCTCAACACCGAGCACCGAACTGCAAACTCTAAACTCCTAATGATATACAATAGATTTCAAGGTCAAAATATTATGGTAATGTTTGTTTGAATGTCAATACAAATTACCAAGAGCATCGAGTCCCGACCCCCGAGACAAAAACAGCGAACACTCAACACATGATGATATATAATAGATTTCAAGGTCAAAATTGAGTGGTAATGTATGGCTGAATATCAATTCAAATTACCCATAGGAGCGAGCCCCGAATGGAAACTCTAAATCCCAATTTATATACAATAGATTTCATGGTCAAAATCCCATGGTAATGTATGTATGAATATCAATTATAATTATCCATAGTATCGGTCCCGGAGTCCCAAATCGTGATCACCGAACCCAAATGATATACAATATATTTCAAGGTCAAAATCTCATAGTAATGTATGGATGAATGTCAATACAAATTACCCAGAGCATCGAGTCCCAAACCCCAAATCCAAAATACGAACTATGAACCCTTGATGATATACAATAGATTTCAAGTTCAAAATGCTGTGGTAATATATGGATGAATGTAAATACAAATTACCCAGAGCATCGAGTACCAAAACCTGAGCCTTAAACTGCGAACATTGAACCCATGATGATATATAATTGATATCAAGCTCAAAATCTCATAGAAATATATGTCTGAATATCAATTCAAATTACTCTGAGCATAGAGCCCCCAACCCCGAGCCCCAAACCGCAAACTCTAAATCTCTAATGATATACAATAGATTTCATGGTCAAAATCCCATGATAATGTATTCTGGATGTCAATTCAAATTACCCAATGTATTGAGCCGGAGCATCGAACTACGATCTTTGAACACCTAATGATAAACAATAGATTTCAAGGTCAAAATCTCATGGTAATGTATCTATGAATATCAATTATAATTATCCATAGCATCTGGCCCCGAGCTCCAAACCGTGAACACCGAACCCCTGATGATATACAATAGATTTTAAGGTCAAAAGATCATGGTAATGTATGGATGAATGTCAATAAAAATTACCCAGAGCATCGAGTCTCAAACCCCGAGCCCTAACTGCGAACACTGAACTCTTGATGATATATAATAGATATTAAGGTCAAAATCCTATGGTAATGTATGTCTAAATGTTATTTCAAATTACCCATAGCATCAAACGCTCAACACCGAGCACCGAACTGCAAACTCTAAACTCCTAATGATATACAATAGATTTCAAGGTCAAAATATTATGGTAATGTTTGTTTGAATGTCAATACAAATTACCAAGAGCATCGAGTCCCGACCCTCGAGACATAAACAGCGAACACATGATGATATACAATAGATTTCAAGGTCAAAATCGAGTGGTAATGTATGGCTGAATATCAATTCAAATTACCCATAGGAGCGAGCCCCCAACCACGAGCCCCGAATGGAAACTCTAAATCCCAATTTATATACAATAGATTTCATGGTCAAAATCCCATGGTAATGTATGTATGAATATCAATTATAATTATCCATAGTATCGGTCCCCGAGTCCCAAATCGTGAACACCGAACCCAAATGATATACAATATATTTCAAGGTCAAAATCTCATGGTAATGTATGGATGAATGTCAATACAAATTACCCAGAGCATCGAGTCCCAAACCACAAATCCAAATTACCCATGATGATATATAATAGATTTCAAGATCAAAATCCTGTGGTAATATATGGATGAATGTAAATACAAATTACCCAGAGCATCGAGAACCAAAACCTGAGCCTTAAACTGCGAACATTCAACCCATGATGATATATAATTGATATCAAGCTCAAATCTCATAGAAATATGTCTTAATATCAATTCAAATTACTCAGAGCATAGAGCCCCCAACCCCGAGCCCCAAACCGCAAACTCTAAATCTCTAATGATATACAATAGATTTCATGGTCAAAATCCCATGATAATGTATTCTGGATGTCAATTCAAATTACCCAATGTATTGAGCCGGAGCATCGAACTACGATCTTTGAACACCTAATGATAAACAATAGATTTCAAGGTCAAAATCCCATGGTAATGTATGTATGAATATCAATTATAATTATCCATAGCATCTGGCCCCGAGCTCCAAACCGTGAACACCGAACCCCTGATGATATACAATAGATTTTAAGGTCAAAAGATCATGGTAATGTATGGATGAATGTCAATAAAAATAACCCAGAGCATAGAGTCTCAAACCCCGAGCCCCGAACTGGGAACACTAAACTCCTGATGATATATAATAGATATTAAGGTCAAAATCCTATGGTAATGTATGTCTAAATGTTATTTCAAATTACCCATAGCATCAAACGCTCAACACCGAGCACCGAACTGCAAACTCTAAACTCCTAATGATATACAATAGATTTCAAGGTCAAAATATTATGGTAATGTTTGTTTGAATGTCAACACAAATTACCAAGAGCGTAGAGTCCCGACCTCCGAGACATAAAAAGCGAACATTGAACACATGATGATATACAATAGATTTCAAGGTCAAAATCGAGTGGTAATGTATGGCTGAATATCAATTCAAATTACCCATAGGAGCGAGCCCCCAACCACGAGCCCCGAATGGAAACTCTAAATCCCAATTTATATACAATAGATTTCATGGTCAAAATCCCATGGTAATGTATGTATGAATATCAATTATAATTATCCATAGTATCGGTCCCCGAGTCCCAAATCGTGAACACCGAACCCAAATGATATACAATATATTTCAAGGTCAAAATCTCATGGTAATGTATGGATGAATGTCAATACAAATTACCCAGAGCATTGAGTCCCAAACCACAAAATCCAAATTACCCATGATGATATACAATAGATTTCAAGTTCAAAATCCTGTGGTAATATATGGATGAATGTAAATACAAATTACCCAGAGAATCGAGTACCAAAACCTGAGCCTTAAACTGCGAACACTGAACCCATGATGATATATAATTGACATCAAGCTCAAAATCTCGTAGAAATATATGTCTGTATATCAATTCAAATACCGCAAACTCTAAATCTCTAATGATATACAATAGATTTCATGGTCAAAATCCCATGATAATGGATTCTGGATGTCAATTCAAATTACCCAATGTATTGAGCCGGAGCATCGAACTACGATCTTTGAACACCTAATGATAAACAATAGATTTCAAGGTCAAAATCATATGGTAATGTATGTATGAATATCAATTATAATTATCCATAGCATCTGGCCCCGAGCTCCAAACCGTGAACACCGAACCCCTGATGATATATAATAGATTTTAAGGTCAAAATATCATGGTAATGTATGGATGAATGTCAATAAAAATTACCCAGAGCATCGAGTCTCAAACCCCGAGCCCCGAACTGCGAAAACTGAACTCCTGATGATATATAAAAGATATTAAGGTCAAAATCCTATGGTAATGTATGTCTAAATGTTATTTTAAATTACCCATAGCATCAAAAGTACAACACCGAGCACCGAACTGCAAACTCTAAACTCCTAATGATATACAATAGATTTCAAGGTCAAAATATTATGGTAATGTTTGTTTGAATGTCAATACAAATTACCAAGAGCATCGAGTCCCGACCCCCGAGACATAAACAGCGAACACTGAACACATGATGATATACAATAGATTTCAAGGTCAAAATCGAGTGGTAATGTATGGCTGAATATCAATTCAAATTACCCATAGGAGCGAGCCCCCAACCACGAGCCCCGAATGGAAACTCTAAATCCCAATTTATATACAATAGATTTCATGGTCAAAATCCCATGGTAATGTATGTATGAATATCAATTATAATTATCCATAGTATCGGTCCCCGAGTCCCAAATCGTGAACACCGAACCCAAATGATATACAATATATTTCATGGTCAAAATCTCATGGTAATGTATGGATGAATGTCAATACAAATTACCCAGAGAATTGAGTCCCAAACGCCAAATCCAAACTACCCATGATGATATACAATAGATTTCAAGTTCAAAATCTTGTGGTAATATATGGATGAAAGTAAATACAAATTACCCAGAGAATCGAGTACCAAAACCTGAGCCTTAAACTGCGAACACTGAACCCATGATGATATATAATTGATATCAAGCTCAAAATCTCGTAGAAATATATGTCTGAATATCAATTCAAATTACTCTGAGCATAGAGCCCCCAACCCCGAACCCCAAACCGCAAACTCTAAATCTCTAATGATATACAATAGATTTCATGGTCAAAATCCCATGATAATGTATTCTGGATGTCAATTCAAATTACCCAATGTATTGAGCTGAAGCATCGAACTACGAACTTTGAACACCTAATGATAAATAATAGATTTCAATGTCAAAATCCCGTGGTAATATATATATGAATATCAATTATAATTATCCATAGCATCTGGCCCCTAGCTCCAAACCGTGACCACCGAACCCTGATGATATACAATATATTTTAAGTACAAAAGATCATGGTAATGTATGGATGAATGTCAATAAAAATTACCCAGAGCATCGAGTCTCAAACCCCGAATCCCGAACTGTGAACACTGAACTCCTGATGATATATAATAGATATTAAGGTCAAAATCCTATGGTAATGTATGTCTAAATGTTATTTCAAATTACCCATAGCAGCAAATGATCAACACCGAGCACCGAACTGCAAACTCTAAACTCCTAATGATATACAATAAATTTCAAGGTCAAAATATTATGGTAATGTTTGTTTGAATGTCAATACAAATTACCAAGAGCATCGAGTCCCGACCTTCGAGACATAAACAGCGAACACTGAACACATGATCATATACAATAGATTTCAAAGTCAAAATCGAGTGGTAATGTATGGCTGAATATCAATTCAAATTACCCATAGGAGCGAGCCCCCAACCACGAGCCCCGAATGGAAACTCTAAATCCCAATTTATATACAATAGATTTCATGGTCAAAATCCCATGGTAATGTATGTATGAATATCAATTATAATTATCCATAGTATCGGTCCCCGAGTCCCAAATCGTGAACACCGAACCCAAATGATATACAATATATTTCAAGGTCAAAATCTCATGGTAATGTATGGATGAATGTCAATACAAATTACCCAGAGCATCGAGTCCCAAACCACAAAATCCAAATTACCCATGATGATATACAATAGATTTCAAGTTCAAAATCCTGTGGTAATATATGGATGAATGTAAATACAAATTACCCAGAGCATCGAGTACCAAAACCTGAGCCTTAAACTGCGAACATTGAACCCATGATGATATATAATTGATATCAAGCTCAAAATCTCGTAGAAATATATGTCTGAATATCAATTCAAATTACTCTGAGCATAGAGCCCCCAACCCCGAGCCCCAAACCGCAAACTCTAAATCTCTAATGATATACAATAGATTTCATGGTCAAAATCCCATGATAATGTATTCTGGATGTCAATTCAAATTACCCAATGTATTGAGCCGGAGCATCGAACTACGATCTTTGAACACCTAATGATAAACAATAGATTTCAAGGTCAAAATCCCATGGTAATGTATGTATGAATATCAATTATAATTATCCATAGCATCTGGCCCCGAGCTCCAAACCATGAACACCGAACACCTGATGATATACAATAGATTTTAAGGTCAAAAGATCATGGTAATGTATGGATGAATGTCAATAAAAATTACCAAGAGCATCGAGTCTCAAACCTCGAGCCCCGTACTGCGAACACTGAACTCCTGATGATATATAACAGATATTAAGGTCAAAATACTATGGTAATGTATGTCTAAATGTTATTTCAAATTACCCATAGCATCAAACGCTCAACACCGAGCACCGAACTACAAACTCTAAACTCCTAATGATATACAATTGATTTCAAGGTCAAAATATTATGGTAATGTTTGTTTGAATGTCAATACAAATTACCAAGAGCATCGAGTCCCGACCCCCGAGACATAAACAGCGAACACATGATGATATACAATAGATTTCAAGGTCAAAATCGAGTGGTAATGTATGGCGGAATATCAATTCAAATTACCCATAGGAGCGAGCCCCCAACCACGAGCCCCGAATGAAAACTCTAAATCCCAATTTATATACAATAGATTTCATGGTCAAAATCCCATGGTAATGTATGTATGAATATCAATTATAATTATCCATAGTATCGGTCCCCGAGTCCCAAATCGTGAACACCGAACCCAAATGATATACAATATATTTCAAGGTCAAAATCTCATGGTAATGTATGGATGAATGTCAATACAAATTACCCAGAGCATCGAGTCCCAAACCCCAAATCCAAATTACCCATGATGATATACAATAGATTTCAAGTTCAAAATCCTGTGGTAATATATGGATGAATGTAAATACAAATTACCCAGAGCATCGAGTACCAAAACCTGAGCCTTAAACTGCGAACACTGAACCCATGATGATATATAATTGATATCAAGCTCAAAATCTCATAGAAATATATGTCTGAATATCAATTCAAATTACTCTGAGCATAGAGCCCCCAACCCCGAGCCCCAAACCGCAAACTCTAAATCTCTAATGATATACAATAGATTTCATGGTCAAAATCCCATGATAATGTATTCTAGATGTCAATTCAAATTACCCAATGTATTGAGCCGGAGCATCGAACTACGATCTTTGAACACCTAATGATAAACAATAGATTTCAAGGTCAAAATCCCATGGTAATGTATGTATGAATATCAATTATAATTATCCATAGCATCTGGCCCCGAGCTCCAAACCATGGACACCGAACCCCTGATGATATATAATAGACTTTAAGGTGAAAAGATCATGGTAATGTATGGATGAATGTCAATAAAAATTACCCAGAGCATCGAATCTGAAACCCCTAGCTCCGAATTGCGAACACTGAACACCTGATGATATATAAAAGATATTAAGGTCAAAATCCTATGGTAATGTATGTCTAAATGTTATTTCAAATGACCCATAGCATCAAACTCTTATCACCGAGCACGAAACAAGCACACTCTAAACTCCTAATGATATACAATAGATTTCAATGTCAAAATATTATGGTAATGTTTGTTTGAATGTCAATAAAAATTACCAAGAGCATCGAGTCCCGACCCCCGAGACATAAACAGCGAACACTGAACACATGATAAATAATAGATTTCAAGGTCAAAATTGAGTGCTAATGTATGGCTGAATATCAATTCAAATTACCCATATGAGCGAGCCCCAACCACGAGCCCCGAATGGAAACTCTAAATCCCAATTTATATACAATAGATTTCATGGTCAAAATCCCATGGTAATGTATGTATGAATATCAATTATAATTATCCATAGTATCGGTCCCCGAGTCCCAAATCGTGAACACCGAACCCAAATGATATACAATATATTTCAAGGTCAAAATCTCATGGTAATGTATGGATGAATGTCAATACAAATTACCCAGAGCATCGAGTCCCAAACCCCAAATCCAAACTACGAACTGTGAACCCTTGATGATATACAATAGATTTCAAGTTCAAAATGTTGTGGTAATATATGGATGAATGTAAATACAAATTACCCAGAGCATCGAGTACCAAAACCTGAGCCTTAAACTGCGAACATTGAACCCATGATGATATATAATTGATATCAAGCTCAAAATCTCGTAGAAATATATGTCTGAATATCAATTCAAATTACTCTGAGCATAGAGCCCCCAACCCCGAGCCCCAAACCGCAAACTCTAAATCTCTAATGATATACAATAGATTTCATGGTCAAAATCCCATGATAATGTATTCTGGATGTCAATTCAAATTACCCAATGTATTGAGCCGGAGCATCGAACTACGATCTTTGAACACCTAATGATAAACAATAGATTTCAAGGTCAAAATCCCATGGTAATGTATGTATGAATATAAATTATAATTATCCATAGCATCTGGCCCCGAGCTCCAAACCGTGAACACCGAACCCTGATGATATACAATAGATTTTAAGGTCAAAAGATCATGGTAATGTATGGATGAATGTCAATAAAAATTACCCAGAGCATCGAGTCTCAAACCCCGAGACCCGAACTGCGAACACTGAACTCCTGATGATATATAATAGATATTAAGGTCAAAATCCTATGGTAATGTATGTCTAAATGTTATTTCAAATTACCCATAGCATCAAACTCTCAACTCCGAGCACCGAATTGCAAACTCTAAACATCTAATGATATACAATAGATTTCAAGGTCAAAATATTAAGGTAATGTTTGTTTGAATGTCAATACAAATTACCAAGAGCATCGAGTCCCGACCCCCGAGACATAAACAGTGAACACTGAACACTGAACACATGATGATATACAATAGATTTCAAGGTCAAAATCGAGTGGTAATGTATGGCTGAATATCAATTCAAATTACCCATAGGAGCGAGCCCCCAACCACGAGCCCCGAATGGAAACTCTAAATCCCAATTTATATACAATAGATTTCATGGTCAAAATCCCATGGTAATGTATGTATGAATATCAATTATAATTATCCATAGTATCGGTCCCCGAGTCCCAAATCGTGAACACCGAACCCAAATGATATACAATATATTTCAAGGTCAAAATCTCATGGTAATGTATGGATGAATGTCAATACAAATTACCCAGAGCATCGAGTCCCAAACCCCAAATCCAAACTACGAACTGTGAACCCTTGATGATATACAATATATTTCAAGGTCAAAATCTCATGATAACGTATGGATGAATGTCAATACAAATTACCCAGAGCATCGAGTACCAAAACCTGAGCCTTAAACTGCGAACGTTGAACCCATGATGATATATAATTGATATCAAGCTCAAAATCTCGTAGAAATATATGTCTGAATATCAATTCAAATTACTCTGAGCATAGAGCCCCCAACCCCGAGCCCCAAACCGCAAACTCTAAATCTCTAATGATATACAATAGATTTCATGGTCAAAATCACATGATAATGTATTCTGGATGTCAATTCAAATTACCCAATGTATTGAGCCGGAGCATCGAACTACGATCTTTGAACACCTAATGATAAACAATAGATTTCAAGGTCAAAATCCCATGGTAATGTATGTATGAATATCAATTATAATTATCCATAGCATCTGGCCCCGAGCTCCAAACCGTGAACACCGAACCCCTGATGATATACAATAGATTTTAAGGTCAAAAGATCATGGTAATGTATGGATGAATGTCAATAAAAATTACCCAGAGCATCGAATCTCAAACCCCGAGCCCCGAACTGCGAACACTGAACTCCTGATGATATA
The DNA here is from genome assembly GCA_029783415.1 of Anisodus acutangulus. Classification (NCBI taxonomy): domain Eukaryota; kingdom Viridiplantae; phylum Streptophyta; class Magnoliopsida; order Solanales; family Solanaceae; genus Anisodus; species Anisodus acutangulus. Next base: position 31,633,221 of record CM056506.1, on the reverse strand, counting down.
TAATAGATATTAAGGTCAAAATCCTATGGTAATGTATGTCTAAATGTTATTTCAAATTACCCATAGCATCAAACGCTCATCACCGAACATCGAACTGCAAACTCTAAACTCCTAATGATATACAATAAATTTCAAGGTCAAAATATTATGGTAATGTTTGTTTGAATGTCAATACAAATTACCAAGAGCATCGAGTCCCGATCCTCGAGACATAAACAGCGAACACTGAATACATGATGATATACAATAGATTTCAAGATCAAAATCGAGTGGTAATGTATGGCTGAATATCAATTCAAATTACCCATAGGAGCGAGCCCCCAACCACGAGCCTCGAATGGAAACTCTAAATCCCAATTTATATACAATAGATTTCATGGTCAAAATCCCATGGTAATGTATGTATGAATATCAATTATAATTATCCATAGTATCGGTCCCCGAGTCCCAAATCGTGAACACCGAACCCAAATGATATACAATATATTTCAAGGTCAAAATCTCATGGTAATGTATGGATGAATGTCAATACAAATTACCCAGAGCATCGAGTCCCAAACCCCAAATCCAAACTACGAACTGTGAACCCTTGATGATATACAATAGATTTCAAGTTCAAAATGCTGTGGTAATATATGGATGAATGTAAATACAAATTACCCAGAGCATCGAGTACCAAAACATGAGCCTTAAACTGTGAACACTAAACCCATGATGATATATAATTGATATCAAGCTCAAAATCGCGTAGAAATATATGTCTGAATATCAATTCAAATTACTCTGAGCATAGAGCCCCCAACCCCGAGCCCCAAACCGCAAACTCTAAATCTCTAATGATATACAATAGATTTCATGGTCAAAATCCCATGATAATGTATTCTGGATGTCAATTCAAATTACCCAATGTATTGAGCCGGAGCATCGAACTACGATCTTTGAACACCTAATGATAAACAATAGATTTCAAGGTCAAAATCCCATGGTAATGTATGTATGAATATCAATTATAATTATCCATAGCATCTGGCCCCGAGCTCCAAACCGTGAACACCGAACCCCTGATGATATACAATAGATTTTAAGGTCAAAAGATCATGGTAATGTATGGATGAATGTCAATAAAAATTACCCAGAGCATCGAGTCTCAAACCCCGAGCCCCGAACTGTGAACACTGAACTCCTGATGATATATAATAGATATTAAGGTCAAAATCCTATGGTAATGTATGTCTAAATGTTATTTCAAATTACCCATAGCATCAAACGCTCAACACCGAGCACCGAACTGCAAACTCTAAACTCCTAATGATATACAATAGATTTCAAGGTCAAAATATTATGGTAATGTTTGTTTGAATGTCAATACAAATTACCAAGAGCATCGAGTCCCGACCCCCGAGACATAAACAGCGAACACTGAACACATGATGATATACAATAGATTTCAAGGTCAAAATCGAGTGGTAATGTATGGCTGAATATCAATTCAAATTACCCATAGTAGCGAGCCCCCAACCACGAGCCCTAAATGGAAAATCTAAATCCCAATTTATATACAATAGATTTCATGGTCAAAATCCCATGGTAATGTATGTATGAATATCAATTATAATTATCCATAGTATCGATCCCCGAGTCCCAAATCGTGAACACCGAACCCAAATGATATACAATATATTTCAAGGTCAAAATCTCATGGTAATGTATGGATGAATGTCAATACAAATTACCCAGAGCATCGAGTCCCAAACCCCAAATCCAAACTACGAACTCTGAACCCTTGATGATATACAATAGATTTCAAGTTCAAAATCCTGTGGTAATATATGGATGAATGTAAATACAAATTACCCAGAGCATCGAGTACCAAAACCTGAGCCTTAAACTGCGAACATTGAACCCATGATGATATATAATTGATATCAAGCTCAAAATCTCATAGAAATATATGTCTGAATATCAATTCAAATTACTCTGAGCATAGATTTCACAACCCCAAGCCCCAAACTGCAAACTCTAAATCTCTAATGATATACAATAGATTTCATGGTCAAAATCCCATGATAATGTATTCTGGATGTCAATTCAAATTACCCAATGTATTGAGCCGGAGCATCGAACTACGATCTTTGAACACCTAATGATAAACAATAGATTTCAAGGTCAAAATCCCATGGTAATGTATGTATGAATATCAATTATAATTATCCATAGCATCTGGCCCCGAGCTCCAAACCGTGAACACCGAACCCCTGATGATATACAATAGATTTTAAGGTCAAAAGATCATGGTAATGTATGGATGAATGTCAATAAAAATTACCCAGAGCATCGAGTCTCAAACCCCGAGCTGTGAACACTGAACTCCTGATGATATATAATAGATATTAAGGTCAAAATCCTATGGTAATGTATGTCTAAATGTTATTTCAAATTACCCATAGCATCAAACGCTCAACACCGAGCACCGAACTGCAAACTCTAAACTCCTAATGATATACAATAGATTTCAAGGTCAAAATATTATGGTAATGTTTGTTTGAATGTCAATACAAATTACCAAGAGCATCGAGTCCCGACCCCCGAGACATAAATAGCGAACACTGAACACATGATGATATACAATAGATTTCAAGGTCAAAATCGAGTGGTAATGTATGGCTGAATATCAATTCAAATTACCCATAGGAGCGAGCCCCCAACCACGAGCCCCGAATGGAAACTCTAAATCCTAATTTATATATAATAGATTTCATGGTCAAAATCCCATGGTAATGTATGTATGAATATCAATTATAATTATCCATAGTATCGGTCCTCGAGTCCCAAATCGTGAACACCGAACCCAAATGATATACAATATATTTCAAGGTCAAAATCTCATGGTAATGTATGGATGAATGTCAATACAAATTACCCAGAGCATCGAGTCCCAAACCCCAAATCCAAACTACGAACTCTGAACCCTTGATGATATACAATAGATTTCAAGTTCAAAATCCAGTGGTAATATATAGATGAATGTAAATACAAATTACCCAGAGCATCGAGTACCAAAACCTGAGCCATAAACTGCGAACACTGAACCCATGATGATATATAATTGATATCAAGCTCAAAATCTCATAGAAATATATGTCTGATTATCAATTCAAATTACTCTGAGCATAGAGCCCACAACCCCGAGCCCCAAACCGCAAACTCTAAATCTCTAATGATATACAATTGATTTCATAGTCAAAATCCCATGATAATGTATTCTGGATGTCAATTGAAATTACCCAATGTATTGAGCCGGAGCATCGAACTACGATCCTTGAACACCTAATGATAAACAATAGATTTCAAGGTCAAAATCCCGTGGTAATGTATGTATGAATATCAATTATAATTATCCATAGCATCTGGCCCCGAGCTCCAAACCGTGAACACCGAACACTTGATGATATACAATAGATTTTAAGGTCAAAAGATCATGGTAATGTATGGATGAATGTCAATAAAAATTACCCAGAGCATCGAGTCTCAAACCCCGAGCCCCGAACTGTGAACACTGAACTCCTAATGATATATAATAGATATTAAGGTCAAAATCCTATGGTAATCTATGTCTAAATGTTATTTCAAATTACCCATAGCATCAAACGCTCAACACCGAGCACCGAACTGCAAACTCTAAACTCCTAATGATATACAATAAATTTCAAGTTCAAAATATTATGGTAATGTTTGTTTGAATGTCAATACAAATTACCAAGAGCATCGAGTCCCGACCCTCGAGACATAAACAGCGAACACTGAACACATGATGATATACAATAGATTTCAAGATCAAAATCGAGTGGTAATGTATGGCTGAATATCAATTCAAATTACCCATAGGAGCGAGCCCTCAACCATGAGCCCCGAATGGAAACTCTAAATCCCAATTTATATACAATAGATTTCATGGTCAAAATCCCATGGTAATGTATGTATGAATATCAATTATAATTATCCATAGTATCGGTCCCCGAGTTCTACATCGTGAACACCGAACCCAAATGATGTACAATATATTTCAAGGTCAAAATCTCATGAAGTCCTAAGTTCTTCCGTTCAATCCAAGTCGAGGTAATAGTTTCTTTGGTAGGGCTAACGAGATTTGGTTATGTATGGACGAATGTCAATACAAATTACCCAGAGCATCGAGTCCCAAACCCCAAATCCAAACTACGATCTCTGAACCCTTGATGATATAAAATAGATTTCAAGTTCAAAATCCTCTGGTAATATATGGATGAATGTAGATACAAATTACCCAGAGCATCGAGTACCAAAACCTGAGCCTTAAACTGCGAACACTGAACCCATGATGATATATAATTGATATCAAGCTCAAAATCTCATAGAAATATATGTCTGATTATCAATTCAAATTACTCTGAGCATAGAGCCCACAACCCCGAGCCCCAAACCGCAGACTCTAAATCTCTAATGATATACAATTGATTTCATAGTCAAAATCCCATGATAATGTATTCTGGATGTCAATTCAAATTACCCAATGTATTGAGCCGGAGCATCGAACTATGATCTTTGAATACCTAATGATAAACAATAGATTTCAAGGTCAAAATCCCATGGTAATGTATGTATGAATATCAATTATAATTACCCATAACATCTGGCCCCGAGCTCCAAACCGTGAACACCGAACACCTGATGATATACAATAGATTTTAAGGTCAAAAGATCATGGTAATGTATGGATGAATGTCAATAAAAATTACCCAGAGCATCGAGTCTCAACCCCGAGCCCCGAACTGTGAAAACTGAACTCCTAATGATATATAATAGATATTAAGGTCAAAATCCTATGGTAATGTATGTCTAAATGTTATTTCAAATTACCCATAGCATCAAACGCTCAACACCAAGCACCGAACTGCAAACTCTAAACTCCGAATGATATACAATAAATTTCAAGGTCAAAATATTCTGGTAATGTTTGTTTGAATGTCAATACAAATTACCAAGAGCATCGAGTCCCGACCCTCGAGACATAAACAGCGAACACTGAACACATGATGATATACAATAGATTTCAAGATGAAAATCGAGTGGTAATGTATGGCTGAATATCAATTCAAATTACCCATATGAGCGAGCCCCCAACCACGAGCCCCAAATGGAAACTCTAAATCCCAATTTATATACAATAGATTTCATGGTCAAAATCCCATGGTAATGTATGTATGAATATCAATTATATTTATCCATAGTATCGGTCCCCGAGTCCCAAATCGTGAACACCGAACCCAAATGATATACAATATATTTCAAGGTCAAAATCTCATGGTAATGTATGGATGAATGTCAATACAAATTACCCAGAGCATCGAGTCCCAAACCCCAAATCCAAACTACGAACTCTGAACCCTTGATGATATACAATAGATTTCAAGTTCAAAATCTTGTGGTAATATATGGATGAATGTAAATACAAATTACCCAGAGCATCGAGTACCAAAACCTGAGCCTTAAACTGCGAACACTGAACCCATGATGATATATAATTGATATCAAGCTCAAAATCTCATAGAAATATATGTATGATTATCAATTCAAATTACTCTGAGCATAGAGCCCCAACCCCGAGCCCCAAACCGCAAACTCTAAATCTCTAAAGATATACAATTGATTTCATGGTCAAAATCCCATGATAATGTATTCTGGATGTCAATTCAAATTACCCAATGTATTGAGCCGGAGCATCGAACTACGATCTTTGAACACCTAATGATAAACAATAGATTTCAAGGTCAAATCCCCATGGTAATGTATGTATGAATATCAATTATATTAATCCATAGCATCTGGCCCTGAGCTCCAAACCGTCAACACCGAACACCTGATGATATACAATAGATTTTAAGGTCAAAAGATCATGGTAATGTATGGATGAATGTCAATAAAAATTACCTAGAGCATCGAATCTCAAACCCCGATCCCCGAACAGCGAACACTGAACTCCTGATGATATATAATAGATATTAAGGTCAAAATCCTATGGTAATGTATGGCTAAATGTTATTTCAAATTACCCATAGCATCAAACGCTCAACACCGAGCACCGAACTGCAAACTCTAAACTCCAAATGTTATACAATAGATTTCAAGGTCAAAATATTATGGTAATTTTTTTGAATGTCAATAATATTACCAAGAGCGTCGAGTCCCGACCCTCGCGATATAAACAACGAACACTGAACACATGATCATATACAATAGATTTCAAGGTCAAAATTGAGTGGTAATGTATGGCTGAATATCAATTCAAATTATCCATTGGATCGAGCCCCCAACCACGAGCCCAGAATGGAAACTCTAAATCCCAATTTATATACAATAGATTTCATGGTCAAAATCGCATGGTAATGTATGTGCGAATATCAATTATAATTTTTCATAGTATCGGTCCCCGAGTCCCAAATCGTGAACACTGAACCCAAATGATATACAATATATATCAAGGTCAAAATCTCATGGTAATGTATGGATGAATGTCAATACAAATTACCTAGAGCATCGAGTCCCAAACCCTAAATCCAAACTACGAACACTGAACCCATGATGATATACAATAGATTTCAAGGTCAAAATCCTGTGGTAATATACGGATGAATTTCAATACAAATTACCATGAGCATCGAGTCCTGAACCTTGAGCCTCGAACTGCGAACATTGAACCCCTGATAATATATAATTGATATCAAGCTCAAAATCCAGTGGAAATGTATGTCTAAATGTTAATTCAAATTTCCTAGAGCATCAAGCGCCCAACACCGAACCCCGTACTGCAAACTCTAAATCCCTGATGATATATAATATATTTCAAGGTCAAAATACCTTGGTAATGTATGTTTGAATGTAAATACATATTACCCTGAGCATCGAGTATCGAACCCTGAGCCTTAAGCTGCGAACACTGAACCCCTGATGATATATAATTGATATCAAGCTCAAAATCTCATAGAAATATATGTCTGATTATCAATTCAAATTACTCTGAGCATAGAGCCCACAACCCCGAGCCCCAAACCGCAAACTCTAAATCTCTAATGATATACAATTGATTTCATGGTCAAAATCCCATGATAATGTATTCTGGATGTCAATTCAAATTACCCAATGTATTGAGCCGGAGCATCGAACTACGATCTTTGAACACCTAATGATAAACAATAGATTTCAAGGTCAAAATCCCATGGTAATGTATGTATGAATATCAATTATAATTATCCATAGCATCTGGCCCCGAGCTCCAAACCGTGAACACCGAACACCTGATGATATACAATAGATTTTAAGGTCAAAAGATCATGGCAATGTATGGATGAATGTCAACAAAGATTACCCTGAGCATCGAGTCTCAAACCCCGAGACTCGAACTGTGAACACTGAACCCCTGATGATATATAATAGATATCATGGTCAAAATACTGTGGTAATGTATGTTTAAATGTTAATTCAAATTACGCAGTGTATCAACGGACTCCACCGAGCCCCGAACTGCAAACTTTAAACCCCAGATGATATACAATAGATTTTATGGTCAAAATCCTATGGTACTGTATGTCTGAATAGCAATTCAAATTACCGAGAGCATCGAGCCTCTAACCCTGAGCCCCGAACCATTAACGCTAAATCCCCAATGATATACAATTGATTTCATGGTCAAAATCCCATGATAATGTATTTCTGGATGTTAATTCAAATTCCCAAAGCATCGAGCCGGAGTCTCGAACTGCGATCTTTGAACCCCTAATGATAAACAATAGATTTCAAGATCAAAATCCCATGGTAATGTATGTATGAATCTCAATTATAATTATCCATAGAATCGGGCCCCGAGCTACAAACCGTGAACACCGAACCCCTGATGATATACAATAGATTTCAAGGTCAAAAGATCATGGTAATGTATGGATGAATGTCAATAAAAATTATCCAGAGCATTGAGTCTCAAACCCAGAGCCCCGAACTGCGAACACTGAACTCCTATTGATATATAATAGAAATTAAGGTCAAAATCCTATGGTAATGTATGTATAAATGTTAATTCAAATTACCCATAGCATCAAACGCTCAACACCGAGCCCCGAACTGAAAACTCTAAACCCCTAATGATATATAATAGATTTCAAGGTCAAAATATTATGGTAATGTTTGTTTGAATGTCAATAAAAAATTACCAAGAGCATCGAGTCTCGACCCCCGAGACATAAACAGTGAATACTGAACACATGATGATATACAATAGATTTCAAGGTCAAAATCGAGTGGTAATGTATGGCTCAATATCTATTCAAATTACTCATAGGATCGAGCCCCCAACCACGAGCCCCGAATGAAAAATCTAAATCCCAATTGATATACAATAGATTTCATAGTCAAAATCCCATAGTAATATATGTATGAATATCAATTATAATTATCCATAGCATCGGTCCCCGAGTCCCAAATCGTGAACACCGAACCCTAATGATATACAATATATTACAAGGTCAAAATCTAATGGTAATGTATGGATAAATGTCAATAAAAATTACCTAGAGCATCGAGTCCCAAACCCCGAATCCAAACAACGACCACTGAACCCACGATGATATACAATAGATTTCAAGGTCAAAATCCTGTGGTAATATATGGATGAATTTCAATACAAATTACCAAGAGCATCGAGTCCCGAACCTTGAGCCCCGAACTGCTAACACTGAACCCCTGATAGTATAAAATTGATATCAAGCTCAAAATCCTGTGGTAATGTATGTTTAAATGTTAATTCAAATTTCCAAGAGCATCAAACGCCCTACACCGAGCCCCGAACTGCAAACTCTAAACCCCTGATGATATATAATATATTTCAAGGACAAAATACCATGGTAATCTATGTTTGAATGTAAATACAAATTACCCAGATCATCGAGTACCGAACCCTAAGCCTTAAACTACGAACACTGAACCCCTAATGATATATAATTGATATCAAGCTCAAAATCCTGTGGTAATGTATGTCTGAATATCAATTCAAATTACCCAGAGCATCGAGCCTCCAACCCCGAGCCCCGAACTGCAAACTCTAAATCCCTAATTATATACAATAGATTTCATGGTCAAAATCCCATGATAATGTATTTCTGGATGTCAATTTAAATTGCCAAAGCATCGGGCCGGAGTCTCGAACTGCGATCTTTGAACCCCTAATGATAAACAATTGATTTCAAGATCAAAATCCCATGATAATGAATGTATCAATCTCAATTATAATTATCGAGAGCATCGGGCCCCGAACCCCATATCGTGAACACCGAACCCCTGCTGATATACAATAAATTTTAAGGTCAAAAGCTCATGGTAATGTATGGATGAATGTTAATAAAGATTACCCAGAGCATCGAGTCTCAAACCCCTAACCCCGAACTGTGAACACAGAACCCCTGATGATATATAATAGATATCAAGGTCAAAATCCTATGGTAATGTATGTTTAAATGTAATTATAATTACCAAGAACATCAAGTTCCCACCACCGAGCCCCGAACTGCAAACTTTAAACCCCTGATGATATACAATAGATTTCAAGGTCAAAATCCCCTGGTAATGTATGTCTGAATATCAATTCAAATTACCCGTAGCATCGAGCCCTCAACCCCGAGCCCCGAACCATAAACATTAAATCCCTAATGATATACAATAGATTTCATGGTCAAAATCCCATGATAATGTATTTCTGGATGTCAATTTAAATTGCCAAAGCATCGGACCGGAGTCTCGAACTGCGATCTTTGAACCCCTAATGATAAACAATTGATTTCAAGATCAAAATCCCATGATAATGAATGTATCAATCTCAATTATAATTATCGAGAGCATCGGGCCCCGAACCCCATATCGTGAACACCGAACCCCTGCTGATATACAATAAATTTCAAGGTCAAAATCTCATGGTAATGTATGGATGAATGTCAATAAAGATTACCCAGAGCATCGAGTCTCAAACCCCTAACCCCGAACTTTGAACACAGAACCCCTGATGATATATAACAGATATCTAGGTCAAAATTATGTGGTAATGTATATTTAAATGTTAATTCAAATTACCTAGCGCATCGAGCCCCGAACCATAAACATTAAATCCCTAATGATATACAATAGATTTCATGGTCAAAATCCCATAATAATGTATTTCTAGATGTCAATTCAAATTACCCAAAGCATCGAGTTGGAGCCTCAAACTGCGATCTTTGAACCCCTAATGACAAACAACATATTTCAAGGTCAAAATCTCATCGTAATGTATTTATGAATCTCAATTATAATTATCCAGAGCATCGGGCCCTGAACCCCATACTGTGAACACCGAATCCCTGATGATATATAATAGATATCAAGGTCAAAATCCTGTGGTAATGTTTGTTTAAATGTTAATTCAAATTACCAAGACCATCAAGCGCCCAACACCGAGCCTCGAACTGAAAAACTTTAAACCCCTGATGATATACAATATATTTCAAGGCCCAAATACCGTAGTAATGTATATTGGAATGTCAATACATATTACCAAGAGCATCGAGACCCGAACCCCGAGACTTAAACTGCGAACACTGAACCCCTAATGATATACAATAGATTTCAAGGTCAAAATCGTGTGGTAATATATGTCTTAATGTCACTTCAAATTACCCATAACATCGAGCCCCAATAAATACACCCAAACGGATACTCTAAATCCCAAATGATATACAATAGACTTCATGGTCAAATCCCATGATAATATAATTTTGGATGTCAATTCAAATTACCCAAAGCATTGAGCCAGAGCCTCGTACTGTTATCTTTGAACCCCTAATGATAAACAATAGATTTTAAGCTCAAAATCCCATGGTAATGTATGTATGAATATCAATTGTAAATTTCCAAAGCATCCAGCCCCTAGTCCCAAACTGTGAACACCGAACCCTGATGATATACAATTGATTTCAAGGTTAAAATTGCATGGTAATGTATGGATTAATGTCATTACAAGTTACAAAGAGCATCGAGTCCCAAACCCCGAATCCAAACTGGGAACACTGAACCCTTGGTGATATACAATAGAAATCAAGGTCAAAATCATGTGGTAATAAATGAATGAATGTCAATACAAATTACCAAGAGCATCGAGTCTCGAACCTTGAGCCTAGAACTGCGAACACTGAACTCCTAATGATATATAATTGATATCAAGCACAAAATCCTGTTGTAATGTATGTCTAAATGTTAATTCAAAATTACCTAGAGCATCAAGCGCCCAACACCGAGCCTCGAACTGCAAACTCTAAACCCCTGATGATATATAATATATTTCTAGGCCAAAATACCATGGTAATGTATGTTTGAATGTAAATACAAATTACCCAGATCATCGAGTACCGAACCCTGAGACTTAAACTGCAAACACTGAACACCTGATGATATATAATTGATATCAAGCTTAAAATCCCGTGATAATATATGTCTGAATATCAATTCAAATTACCCAGAGCATCGAGCCTCCAACCCCCAGCCCCGAACCACAAACTCTATATCCCTAATGATATACAATAGATTTCATGGTCAAAATCCTATGAAAATGAATTTCTGGATGTCAATTCAAATTGCCGAAGCATCGATCCGGAGTCTCGAACTGCGATCTTTGAACCCCTAATGATAAACAATAGATTTCAAGATCAAAATCTAATGGTAATGAATGTATCAATCACAATTATAATTATCCATAGTATTGGGCCTCGAGCCCTAAACCGTGAACACCGAACCCCTGCTGATATACAATAGATTTCAAGGTCAAAAGCTCATGGTAATGTATGGATGAATGTCAATAAAGATTACCTAGAGCATCGAGTCTCAAACCCCGAACCCTGAACTTTGAACACTAAACCCCTGATGAGATATAATAGATATCAAGGTCAGAATCCTGTGGTGATGTATGTTTAAATATTAATTCAAATTACCTAGAGCATGGAGCCGTCAACCCCGAGCCCCGAACGATAAACTTCAAATCCCTAATGATATACAATTGATTTCATAGTCAAAATCCCATGATAATGTATGTCTATATGTCACTTTAAATTACCCAAAGCATCGAGCCGGAGCCTCAAAATGCGATCTCTGAGCCCCTAATGATAAACAATAGATTTCAAGGTCAAAATCCCATGGTAATGTATGTTTGAATCTCAATTATAATTATCCAGAGCATCGGTCCCCGAACCGCATACCGTGAACACCGAACTCCTGATGATATACAATAGATTTCAAGGTCAAAAGCTCATTGTAATGTATGGATGAATGTCAATAAAAATTACCCAGATCACTCGAGTCTCGAACCTCGAGTCCCAAACTGTGAAAACTGAACCCCTGATGATATATAATACATATCAAGGTCAAAATATTGTGGTATTGTTTGTTTAAATGTTAATTCAAATTACCAAGAGCATCAAGCGCCCAACACCGAGCCTTGAACTAAAAAACTTTAAACCCCTGATGATATACAATATATTTCAAGGCCCAAATACCGTGGTAATGTATGTTTGAATGTCAGTACATATTATCTAGAGCATCGAGTCCCGAACCCCAAGCCTTAAACTGTGAACACTGAACCCCTGATGATATATAATAGATTTCACGGTCAAAATCGCATGGTAATATATGTCTTAATGTCAATTCAAATTATCCATAGCATGGAGCCCCCAACAAAGAGACCCAAACGGATACTCTAAATCCCAAATGATATACAATAGATTTCATGGTCAAATCCCATGATAATATATTTTTGGATGTCAATTCAAATTACCCAAAGCATTGAGCCAGAGCCTCGAACTGCGATCTTTGAACCCCTAATGATAAACACTAGATATTAAGGTCAAAATCTCATGGTAATGTATGTATGAATATCAATTATAAATTTCCAAAGCATCCAGCCCCTAGTCCCAGACCGTGAACACCGAACCCTGATGATATATAATAGATTTCAAGGTCAAAATCTCATGGTAATGTATGGATGAATGTCATTACAAATTACCCAGAGCATCGAGTCCCAAACCCCGAATCCAAACTGGGAACACTGAACCCTTGATGATATACAATAGAAATCAAGGTCAAAATCATGTGGTAATATATGGATGAATGTTAGTACAAATTACCAAGAGCATCGAGTCCCGAACCTCGAGGCCGAAACTGTGAACACTGAACCCCTGATGATATATAATTGATATCAATATCAAAATCCTGTGGTATTGTATGTCTAAATGTTAATTCAAATTACCCAGAGGATCAAGCGTCCAACACCGAGCCCCGAACTGCAAACTCTAAACCCTTGATGTTATACAATAGATTTCAAGGTCAAAATATCATGGTAATGTATATTTGAATGTAAATACAAATTACCCATAGGATCGAGTACCGAACCCCGAGCCTTAAACTGCGAACACTGAACACCTGATGATGTACAATGGATTTCAAGGTAAAAATCTCACGGTAATGTATGTCTGAATATCAATTCAAATTACCCAGAGAATTGAGCTCCCAACCCAGAGTCCCGAACCGCAAACTCTAAATCCCTAATGATATATAATAGATTTCATGGTCAAAATCCTTTGATAATGTATTTCTGGATGTCCATTAAAATTACCCAAAGCATCGAGCCGGAGCCTCAAACTGCGGTCTTTGAACCCCTAATGATAAATAATAGATTTCAGGGTCAAAATCCCATGGTAATGTATGTATGAATCTCAATTATACTTATCTAGAGCATCGGGCCCCGAACCCCAAACCGTGAACACTGAACCCCTGATGATATATAATAGATATCAAGGTCAAAATTCTATGGTAATGCATGTTTAAATGTTAATTCAAATTACCAAGAGCGTCAAGCACCCAACTCCGAGCCTTGAACTGCAAACTTTAAACCCTTGATGATATACAATATATTTTAAGGCCCAAATAAAGTGGTAATGTATGTTTGAATGTCAATACAAATTACCAAGAGCATCGAGTCCCGAACCCCGAGGCTTAAACTTCAAAGACTGAACCCCTGATGATATACAATAGATTTCAAGATCAAAATTGCATTGTAATGTGTGTCTGAATGCCAATTCAAATTATCCATAGCATCGAGTCCCGAACCCCGAGCCTTATACTATGAACATTAATCCCCTGATCATATACAATAGATTTCAAGGTTAAAATCGTGTGGTAATGTATGTCTGAATGGCAATTCAAATTACCCATAGCATCGAACCCCCAACCAAGAGCCCCGAACGAAAACTCTAAATCCCAAATGATATACAATAGATTTCATGGTCAAATCCCATGATAATGTATTTTTGGATGTCAATTCAGATTACCCAAAGAATCGAGCCACAACCTCGAACTGCGATCTTTGAACCCCTAATGATAAACAATAGATTTTAAGGTCAAAATCCCATGGTAATGTATGTATGAATATCAATTATAATTTTCCAGAGCATCGGGCCCCTAGTCCCAAACCATGAACACTGAACCCTGATGATATATAATAGATTTCAAGGTCAAAATCTCATGGTCATGTATGGATGAAAGTCATTACAAATTCCCAAGAGCATCGAGTCCCAAACCCCGAATCCAAACTGGGAACATTAAATCGTTGATGATATACAATGGATTTCATGGTCAAAATCCTGTGGTAATATATGGATGAATATCAATACAAATTACCAAGAGCATCGAGTATAGAACCTCGAGCCCTGAACTGCGATCACTGAACCCCTGATGATATATAATTTATATCAAGCTCAAAATCATGTGGTAATGTATGTCTAAATGTTAATTCAAATTACCTAGAGAATCAAGCACCCAAACACCGAGCCTCAAACTGCAAACTTTAAACCCATGATGTTATACAATAGATTTCAAGGTCAAAATACCATGGTAATGCATGTTTGAATGTAAATAAAAATTACCCAGAGCATCGAGTGCCGAACCCCGAGCGTTAAACTGCGAACAATGAACACCTGATGATGTACAATGGATTTCAAGGTAAAACTCTTATGGTAATGTATGTCTGAATATCAATTCAAATTACCCAGAGAATCGAGCTCCCAACCCCGAGACCCGAACCGCAAACTCTAAATCCCTAATGACATATAATAGATTTCATGGTCAAAATCCTATGATAATGTATTTCTGGATGTCCATTAAAATTACCCAAAACATCGAGCCAGAGCCTGAAACTGCGATCTTTGAACCCCTAATGATAAACAATAGATTTCAAGGTCAAAATCCCAAAGTAATGTATGTAAGTATATCAATTATAATTATCCAGAGCATCGGGCCCCTAGTCCCAAACCGTGAACACCGAACCCTGATGATATACAATAGATTTCAAGGTCAAAATCTCATGGTAATGTATGCATGAATGTCATTACAATGTACTCAGAGCATCGAGTCCCAAACCCCGAATCCAAACTGGAAACACTCAACCCTTGATGATATACAATAGATTTCATAGTCAAAATCCTATGGTATTAAATGGATGAAAGTCAATAAAAATTACCAGCAACCCTGAGCCCCGAACTGTAAACTTTAAACCCCTGATGATATACAATATATTTCAAGGCCAAAATACCGTGGTAATGTATGTTTGAATGTCAATTATAATTATCTAGAGCATTGGGCCTCGAGCCACAAATCGTGAACACAGAACCCCTAATGATATACAATATATTTGAAGGTCAAAAGATCATGGTAATGTATGGATAAATGTCAATAAAAATTACCCAGAGCATCGAGTCTTAAACCCAAACCCCGAACTATGAACACTGAACCCTTGATGATATATAATAAATATCAAGGTCAAAATCCTGTGTTAATGTATGTTTAAATGTTAATTAAAATTACGCAGAGCATCAGGTGCCCAACACCGCAAACTGCAAACTTTAAACCCTTGATAATATACAATATATTTCAAGGTCAAAATACCGTGGTAATGTATGTTTGAATGTCAATACAAATTACGAAGAGCATCGAGTCCCGAACCCCAAGCCTTAAACTGCGAACACTAAACCCCTATTGATATACAATAGATTTCAAGGTCAAAATCACGTGGTAATGTATGTCTGAATGTCAATTCAAATTACCCATAGCATCGAGAACCCAACCAATAGCCCCCAACGGAAACTCTAAATCCCAAATGATATACAATAGATTTCATGGTCAAATCCCATGATAATGTATTTTTGGATGTTAATTCAAATTACCCAACGCATCAAGCCAGAGCCTCGAACTTCGATCTTTGAACCCCAAATGTCAAAATCCCAAGGTAATATATGTATGAATATCAATTATAATTTTCAAGAACATCGGGTCCCTAGTCCCAAATCGTGAACACCTAACCATGATGATATACAATAGATTTCAAGGTAAAAATCTAATGGTAATGTGTGGATAAATGTCATTACAAATTACCCAGAGCATCGAGTCCCAAACCCCGAATCCAAACTGGGAACACTGAACCCTTGATAATATCCAATAGATTTCAAGGTCAAAATCTTGTGGTAATAAAGTGATGAATGTCAATAGAAATTACCAGCAGCATCGAGTCCCGATCCTCAAGCCCAGAAGTGCTAACACTGAACCCCTGATGATATATAATTGATATCAAGCTCAAAATCCTGTGGTAATGTATGTCAAAATATTAATTCAAATTACCTTGAGCATCAAGCGCCCAACACCGAGCCCTGAACTGCAAACTCTAAACCCCTGATGTTACACAATAGATTTCAAGTTCAAAATACTATGGTAATGTAAATTTGAATGTAAATACAAATTACCCAGAGCATCGAGTGTCGTACCCCGAGCCTTAAACTGCGAACAATGAACCCCTGATAATATACAATAGATTTCAAGGTCAAAATCTCATGGTAATGTATGTCTGAATATAAATTCAAATTACATAGAGCATCGAGCCCCCAACCCTAGACCCAAACCACAAACGCTAAATCCCTAATGACATACAATAGATTTCATGGTCAAAATCCCATTATAGTGTATTTCTGGATGTCAATTCAAATTACCCAAAGCATCGAGACGGAGCCTCGAACTGCGATCTTTGAACCCCTAATGATAAACAATAGATTTCAAGGTCAAAATCCCATGGTAATGTATGGATGAATGTCAATACAAATTACCCAAAACATCGAGTCTCAAACCCGAGCCCCGAACTGTAAACTTTAAACCCCTGATGATATACAATATATTTCAAGGCCAAAATACCGTGGTAATGTATGTTTGAATGTCAATTATAATTATCTAGAGCATTGGGCCCCGAGCCCCAAATCGTGAACACAGAACCCCTAATGATATACAATATATTTGAAGGTCAAAAGATCATGGTAATGTATGGATAAATGTCAATAAAAATTCCCCAGAGCATCTAGTCTTAAACCCAAGCCCCGAACTATGAACACTGAACCCTTGATGATATATAATAAATATCAAGGTCAAAATCCTGTGGTAATGTATGTTTAAATGTTAATTAAAATTACGCAGAGAATCAAGTACCCAACACCGCAAACTGCAAACTAGAAACCCTTGATAATATACAATATATTTTAAGGTCAAAATACCGTGGTAATGTATGTTTGAATGTCAATACAAATTACGAAGAGCATCGAGTCCCGAACCTCAACCCTTAAACTGCGAACACTAAACCCCTATTGATATACAATAGATTTCAAGGTCAAAATCACGTGGTAATGTATGTCTGAATGTCAATTCAAATTACCCATAGCATCGAGAACCCAACCAATAGCCCCCAACGGAAACTCTAAATCCCAAATGATATACAATAGATTTCATGGTCAAATCCCATGATAATGTATTTTTGGATGTTAATTCAAACTACCCAACGCATCAAGCCAGAGCCTCGAACTTCGATCTTTGAACCCCAAAGGTCAAAATCCCAAGGTAATATATGTATGAATATGAATTATAATTTTCAAGAACATCGAGTCCCAATTCCCAAATTGTGAACATCTAACCCTGATGATATACAATAGATTTCAAGGTCAAAATCTAATGGTAATGTCTGGATAAATGTCATTACAAATTACCCAGAGCATCGAGTCCCAAACCCTTAATCCAAACTGGGAACACTGAACCCTTGATGATATACAATAGATTTCAAGGTCAAAATCTTGTGGTAATAAATGGATGAATGTCAATACAAATTACCAGCAGCATCGAGTCTCGAACCTCGAGCCCAGAAGTACAAACACTGAACCCCATATGATATATGATTGATATCAAGCTCAAAATCCTGCGATAATGTATGTCAAAATGTTAATTCAAATTACCTTGAGCATCAAGCGCCCAACACCGAGCCCCGAGCCCCGAACTGCAAACTCTAAACCCCTGATATTATTAAATAGTTTTCAAGGTCAAAATACTATGGTAATGTAAATTTGAATGTAAATACAAATTACCCAGAGCATCGAGTGCCGAACCCCGAGCGTTAAACTGCGAACAATGAACCCCTGATAATGTATAATAGATTTTAAGGTAAAAATCTTGTGGTATTGTATGTCTGAATATCAATTCAAATTACCTACAGCATCGAGCTCCCAACCTCGAGCCTCGAACCGCAAACTCTAAATCCCTAATGATATACAATAGATTTCATGGTCAAAATCCCATGATAATGTATTTCTGGATGTCCATTGAAATTACCCAAAGCATCGAGCCGGAGCCTAGAACTACGATTTTGAACCCCTAATGATAAATAATAGATTTCAAGGTCAAAATCCCATGGTAATGTATGTATGAATATCAATTATAATTATCCAGAGTATCGGGCCCCGAGTCCCAAACCGTGAACACCGAACCCTAATGATATACAATAGATTTCAAGGTTAAAATCTCATAGTAATGTATGGATGAATGTCAATACAAATTACCCAAAGCATCGAGTCTCAAACCCCGAGCCCCATACTGTAAACTTTAAACCCCTGATGATATACAATATATTTCAAGGCCAAAATACCGTGGTAATGTATGTTTGAATGTCAATTATAATTATCTAGAGCATTGGGCCCCGAACCCCAAATCATGAACACAGAAACCCTAATGATATATAATAGATTTGAAGGTAAAAAGATCATGGTGATGTATGGATAAATGTCAATAAAAATAACCCAGAACATCGAGTCTTAAACCCCAAGCCCCGAACTGTGAACACTAAACCCCTGATGATATATAATACATATCAGGGTCAAAATCCTATGGTAATGTATGTTTAAATGTTAATTAAAATTACGCAGGGCATCAAGTGCCCAACACCGAGCCCCAAACTACAAACCTAAAACCCCTGATAATATACAATATATTTCAAGGTCAAAATACCGTGGTAATGTATGTTTGAATGTCAATACAAATTACGAAAAGCATTGAGTCCAGAACACCGAGCCTTAAACTGCGAACACTAATCCCCTATTGATATACAATAGATTTCAAGGTCAAATTCACGTGGTAATGTATGTCTGAATGTCAATTCAAATTACCCATAGCATCGAGCACCCAACAAAGAGCCCCCAATGGAAACTCTAAATCCCAAATGATATACAATTGATTTCATGGTCAAATCCCATGATAATGTATTTTTGGATGTTAATTCAAATTACCCAATGCATCAAGCCAGAGCCTCGAACTTCGATCTTTGAACCCCAAAGGTCAAAATCCCAAGGTAATATATGTATGAATATGAATTATAATTTTCAAGAACATCGAGTCCCAATTCCCAAATTGTGAACATCTAACCCTGATGATATACAATAGATTTCAAGGTCAAAATCTAATGGTAATGTCTGGATAAATGTTATTACAAATTACCCAGAGCATCGAGTCCCAAACCCTTAATCCAAACTGGGAACACTGAACCCTTGATGATATACAATATATTTCAAGGTCAAAATGTTGTGGTAATAAATGGATGAATGTCAATACAAATTACCAGCAGCATCGAGTCTCGAACCTCGAGCCCAGAAGTACGAACACTGAACCCCTGATGAGATATAATTGATATCAAGCTCAAAATCCTGCGGTAATGTATGGTAAAATGTTAATTCAAATTACCTTGAGCATCAAGCGCCCAACACCGAGCCCCGAACTGCAAACTCTAAACCCCTGATGTTATTAAATAGATTTCAAGGTCAAAATACCATGGTAATGTATGTTTGAATGTAAATACAAATTAGCCAGAGCATCGAGTGCCGAACCCCTAGCCTTAAACTACGAACACTGAACCCCTGATGATATACAATAGATTTCAAGGTCAAAATCTAGTGGTAATGTAAGTCTGAATATCAATTCAAATTACCCAGAGCATAGATCCCCCAACCACGAGCCCTGAACCACAAACACTAAATCCCTAATGATATACAATAGATTTAATGGTCAAAATCCCATTCTAATGTACTTCTGGATGTCAATTCAGATTCCCAAAGCATCGAGCGGGAGTCTCAAACTGCGATCTTCGAACCCCTAATGATAAACAATAGATTTCATGGTCAAAATTCCATGATAATGTATGTATGAATATCAATTATAATTATCCAGAGCATCGGGCCCCGAGTCCCAAACCGTGAACACCGAACCCTAATGATATACAATAGATTTCAAGGTTAAAATCTCATAGTAATGCATGGATGAATGTCAATACAAATTACCCAAAGCATCGAGTCTCAAACCCCGAGCCCCGAACTGTAAACTTTAAACCCCTGATGATATACAATATATTTCAAGGCCAAAATACCGTGGTAATGTATGTTTGAATGTCAATTATAATTATCTAGAGCATTGGGCCCAGAACCCCAAATCATGAACACAGAAACCTTAATGATATACAATAGATTTGAAGGTCAAAAGATCATGGTGATGTATGGATAAATGTCAATAAAAATAACCCAGAGCATCGAGTCTTAAACCCCAAGCCCCGAACTGTGAACACTAAACCCCTGATGATATATAATAGATATCAAGGTCAAAATCCTGTGGTAATGTATGTTTAAATGTTAATTAAAATTACGCAGGGCATCAAGTGCCCAATACCGAGCCCCAAACTACAAACTTAAAACCCCTGATAATATACAATATATTTCAAGGTCAAAATACCGTGGTAATGTATGTTTGAATGCCAATACAAATTACGAAGAGCATCGAGTCCAGAACCCCGAGCCTTAAACTACGAGCATTAAACCCCTATTGATATACAATAGATTTGAAGGTCAAAAGATCATGGTGATGTATGGATAAATATCAATAAAAATAACCCAGAGCATCGAGTCTTAAACCCTAAGCCCCGAACTGTGAACACTAAACCCCTGATGATATATAATAGATATCAAGGTCAAAATCTTGTGGTAATGTATGTTTAAATGGTAATTAAAATTATGCAGAGCATCAACTGCCCAACACCGAGCCCCAAACTACAAACTTAAAACCCCTGATAATATACAATATATTTCAAGGTTAAAATACCGTGGTAATGTATGTTTGAATGTCAATACAAATTACGAAGAGCATCGTGTCCAGAACCCCGAGCCTTAAATTGCGACCACTAAACCCCTATTGATATACAATAGATTTCAAGGTCAAAATGACGTGGTAATGTATGTCTGAATGTCAATTCAAATTACCCATAGAATCGAGCACCCAACAAATAGCCCCAATGGAAACTCTAAATCCCAAATGATATACAATATATTTCATGGACAAATCCCATGATAATGTATTTTTGGATGTTAATTCAAATTACCCAACGCATCAAGCCAGAGCCTCGAACTTCGATCTTTGAACCCCAAAGGTCAAAATCCCAAGGTAATATATGTATGAATATCAATTATAATTTTCAAGAACATCGAGTCCCAATTCCCAAATCATGAACACCTAACCCTGATGATATACAATAGATTTCAAGGTCAAAATCTAATGGTAATGTCTGGATAAATGTCATTACAAATTACCCAGAGCATCGAGTCCCAAACCCTGAATCCAAACTGGGAACACTGAACCCTTGATGATATACAATAGATTTCAAGGTCAAAATCTTGTGGTAATAAATGGATGAATGTCAATACAAATTACCAGCAGCATCGAGTCTCGAACCTCGACCCCAGAAGTACGAACACTGAACCCCTGTTGAGATATAATTGATATCAAGCTCAAAATCATGCGGTAATGTATGTCAAAATGTTAATTCAAATTAGCTTGAGCATCAAGCGCCCAACACCGAGCCCCGAACTGAAAACTCTAAACCCCTGATGTTATTAAATAGATTTCAAGGTCAAAATACTATGGTAATGTAAATTTGAATGTAAATACAAATTACCCAGAGCATCGAGTGTCGAACCCCGAGCCTGAAACTGCGAACAATGAACCCTTGATAATATACAATAGATTTCTAGGTCAAAATCTCATGGTAATGTATGTCTGAATATAAATTCAAAATACCTAGAGCATCGAGCCCCCAACCCCGAGACCCAAACCGCAAACGCTAAATCCCTAATGATATACAATAGATTTTATGGTCAAAATCCCATTATAGTGTATTTCTGGATGTCAATTCAAATTACCCAAAGCATCGAGCCGGAGCCTCGAACTGCGATCTTTGAACCCCTAATGATAAACAATAGATTTCAAGGTCAAAATCCCATGGTAATGTATGTATGAATATCAATTATAATTATCCAGAGCATCGGGCCCCGAGTCCCAAACTGTGAGCACCGAACCCTAATGATATACAATAGATTTCAAGGTTAAAATCTCATAGTAATGCATGGATGAATGTCAATACAAATTACCCAAAGCATCGAGTTTCAAACCCCGAACCCCGAACTGTAAACTTTAAACCCCTGATGTTATACAATAAATTTCAAGGCCAAAATACCGTGGTAATGTATGTTTGAATGTCAATTATAATTATCTAGAGCATTGGGCCCCGAACCCCAAATCAAGAACACAGAAACCCTAATGATATACAATAGATTTGAAGGTCAAAAGATCATGGTGATGTATGGATAAATGTCAATAAAAATAACCCAGAGCATCGAGTCTTAAACCCCAAGCCCCGAACTGTGAACACTAAACCCCTGATGATATATAATAGATATCAAGGTCAAAATCCTGTGGTAATGTATGTTTAAATGTTAATTAAAATTACGCAAGGCATCAAGTGCCCAATACCGAGCCCCAAACTACAAACTTAAAACCCCTGATAATATACAATATATTTCAAGGTCAAAATACCGTGGTAATGTATGTTTGAATGTCAATACAAATTACGAAGAGCATCGAGTCCAGAACCCCGAGCCTTAAACTACGAGCATTAAACCCCTATTGATATACAATAGATTTGAAGGTCAAAAGATCATGGTGATGTATGGATAAATGTCAATAAAAATAACCCAGAACATCGAGTCTTAAACCCCAAGCCCCGAACTGTGAACACTAAACCCCTGATGATATATAATAGATATCAAGGTCAAAATCTTGTGGTAATGTATGTTAAATGTTAATTAAAATTACGCAGAGCATTAAGTGCCCAACACCAAGCCCCAAACTACAAACTTAAAACCCCTGATAATATACAATATATTTCAAGGTCAAAATACCGTGGTAATGTATGTTTGAATGTCAATACAAATTACGAAGAGCATCGAGTCCAGAACCCCGAGCCTTAAACTGCGAACACTAAACCCATAATGATATACAATAGATTTCAAGGTCAAAATGACGTGGTAATGTATGTCTGAATGTCAATTCAAATTACCCATAGCATCGAGCACCCAACAAATAGCCCCAATGGAAACTCTAAATCCCAAATGATATACAATAGATTTCATGGACAAATCCCATGATAATGTATTTTTGGATGTTAATTCAAATTACCCAACGCATCAAGCCAGAGCCTCGAACTTCGATCTTCGAACCCCAAAGGTCAAAATCCCAAGGTAATATAGGTATGAATATCAATTATAATTTTCAAGAACATCGAGTCCCAATTCCCAAATCGTGAACACCTAACCCTGATGATATACAATAGATTTCAAGGTCAAAATCTAAAGGTAATGTCTGGATAAATGTCATTACAAATTACCTAGAGCATCGAGTCCCAAACCCTGAATCCAAACTGGGAACAGTGAACCCTTGATGATATACAATAGATTTCAAGGTCAAAATCTAGTGGTAATAAATGGATGAATGTCAATATAAATAACCAGCAGCATCGAGTCTCGAACCTCGACCCCAGAAGTACGAACACTGAACCCCTGATGAGATATAATTGATATCAAGCTCAAAATCATGCGGTAATGTATGTCAAAATGTTAATTCAAATTACCTTGAGCATCAAGCGCCCAACACCGAGCCCCGAACTGCAAACTCTAAACCCCTGATGTTATTAAATAGATTTCAAGGTCAAAATACTATGGTAATGTAAATTTGAATGTAAATACAAATTACCCAGAGCATCGAGTGTCGAACCCCGAGCCTTAAATTGCGAACAATGAACCCCTGATAATATACAATAGATTTCTAGGTCAAAATCTCATGGTAATGTATGTCTGAATATAAATTCAAAATACCTAGAGCATCGAGCCCCCAACCCCGAGACCCAAACCGCAAACGCTAAATCCCTAATGATATACAATAGATTTCATGGTCAAAATCCCATTATAGTGTATTTCTGGATGTCAATTCAAATTACCCAAAGCATCGAGCCGGAGCCTCGAACTGCGATCTTTGAACCCCTAATGATAAACAATAGATTTCAAGGTCAAAATCCCATGGTAATGTATGTATGAATATCAATTATAATTATCCAGAGCATCGGGCCCCGAGTCCCAAACCGTGAGCACCAAACACGGTCCGAAAAAACGCTCTCTAGGAGAGGCGATTTTCGGCGTGTCATCTTCCCAAGTCCCGCGACCAATTTCCGGCCACTCTGGCCGTGACGGCTACTGGGTGGCCTCCCCCCGAGGTCACCCAACCCCCCGCGACCATTCCCCAACCTATTTCATACTCCAATATCGTCACCAACTCACACAAAGTTGGCAGCGGTAATGGCTTGGCCGAGAACTCTTTTGGCCGAAACCCCACTGTTTCAATCCCACAAAAACCAATCACCTATCTACATGGCGAGCCAACAATTCGGTTTACTGATCAAGAAGTTGCATCTATGGTGGAACAACAAGATTTGAAGTATGCCGTGGTTGGTAAGTTTAGTCATGGAATGCCCTCAATTGCTTTCTTGAGGACGGCAATTCCAAAACAATGTTCTTTGAAGGCGGAAGTGAATATTGGGCTTTTGCACAATAGGCATGTGTTGATTCGATGTTCAATCGAAGAAGACTATGTCACGTTGATGTCAAGACCTAATTTTTGGATAAAGGAGAATACCAAATCCTTTTTGATGAGAACTTTCAAATGGGACATATGGTTTACTCCGGAAGAAGAAACAAGTATGGCGGTAATTTGGATTTCATTCCCCAATTTACCTCCCAATTTCTATGTTCCATCGATATTGTTCTCCATAGCTTCGGCGGTGGGGAAGCCAATTGCAATTGATGCGGCTACTTTAAACAAAACAAGGCCTAGTTGTGCTAGGGTTAAAGTGGAAGCCGATTTGCTACAAGAGCACCCACAAAGGTATACCATCCAAATAATGAAGGAGGAGGAGATGGAAACGGTTTCCTACAAGATCCGTTATGATTTCCTACCCAAATATTGTACTACTTGTATGTTGCAAGGACACGATCTTCAAGGATGTTGGAAGGAACACCCGGAATTGCAACCGGAAAAGAGGAATCACGGTGAAGATTCAGTGGTGGCGGCGGCAAAAGGTAAGGCTCATAACCCTACTCTACCCCCTACAAACCCTAGCTGTCAAAACCCTAACCCAAAACCGCTACCTACGGCCCCAAACCACTCCCAGGAATGGACCACCGTAACCCACAAAAGAAAAAAGCAAAACACCCAAAAACAGCCTTTGGTTTTGACGGAAAGCACTGTTCTGACGACTGAAACAGCTCCCCAAGTGGTTTTGGACGTCGGAAATACAGCCTCATCGTCAAAACAGCCTATTCTCACCCAAATTCTCACTTTGAAATTGGCTTTACGCACGAGCAGTGATTCCGGCGTCATTAGCCGTCAGCTCTGACCCAGTCAAATCGGACAATTTCCGTCGAGACACCTACTGAAACCCTACCGAAACCACCTCACACTCCGAAACAGCCCAAACCCTAATACCGCCCCAATAAACCCTAATCCAATACCGGGGTTGGGAAACCCTAGCCCTAACCCACCCAACCCGGAACCAATTCTCAAAACCGCAACTCCGGCGACCCAAACCACCGGAAACCCTGTCGGAAACCACCCCGGAAACCCACCTATTCTATCGGAACCACCAATGAACCCTAATTCCACCGCCCCTAACCATAACCCTAAACCGGGGTTAGGGCACAACGGCCCAATTCTACCCAATTTCGGGTCAAACCCGACTCTGAACCCGACCCTACAAAATCCTACTCCGGAAATCTCGCATCCCGGAAACACCCCGCCACCAGAAATCCCTCCGGAATCCGGCGCAAAATCAGCTTTGCCGCCGTCAAACCCTAACCCTATTCTACCCGGAAACCCTAACCGAGAAACCCCTACCCGGAACCCTACCCGAAACAGCCCTAACCCGGCACCCAATCCAGCAGCCCTCTCGGCCCCACCCAACCCGGAACCCGGCCCCACACCCACACGATCCCCCCACCCGAGCCCAAGTCCACACACACCCGCGGGGCCCACAACACTAAAATACACAAACCCAATTTCAAGCCCAAACCCAATTAATAATTCTCAACCTAATCCAATACCAAATATGCCATCTTTTCTACCACATCGGATTTCGCCTCCTAGCAAATTAGTAGTGCTAAATCAAGCGTGCTTAGATTTACCCACTGCTAGTAGTGAAGAGAGGAAATGGGGTGATGATGAAGAGGTGGAAGTTGCGGACAATGAAGATAGCTCTAGAAGGCTTGACAAAGGAAAGGCTCCTATGGAAAGTCAGAATGCTGATGACATGAATGAATCAATGTAAGATAGCACGGCATTCACACCCTACCCAAGAAGAAGCGTAAGAGCAAGGAATGTGCAAGCAAATTGTAATGACATATGCACGTAAAGGATGATTCAATTTCATACATATTTGGAAGATGCACAAGAAAAGGTACACCGTATTGAAGACTTTATAAGGCCAGAGGTAGATTATAGCTTTGTTCTTATATTAGTCTTTCTCTATGTTAGTATCATCAGTTGTAATATCATCATAGAGTGTATTATAAACTCTATGATGATCATAGAATATCTAGTTTTAGCTAGTTCTTTCTTTTTACATTCTGGCTAGGAGGCTTGCCTCAATAGGAGTAGCCAGGTGGGGGTATAGGAAGTCTCCCCCTGCTTGTACTTCCCCTATGGGGCCCCATGTTTCCTTTTATGTTATTAATAAAACTCCACAAGCCGAGAGGCTGTGGCTTCAAAAAAAAAAAATGATATACAATAGATTTCAAGGTTAAAATCTCATAGTAATGCATGGATGAATGTCAATACAAATTACCCAAAGCATCGAGTCTCAAACCCCGAGCCCCGAACTGTAAACTTTAAACCCCTGATGATATACAATATATTTCAAGGCCAAAATACCGTGGTAATGTATGTTTGAATGTCAATTATAATTATCTAGAGCATTGGGCCCCGAACCCCAAATCATGAACACAGAAACCCCAATGATATACAATAGATTTGAAGGTCAAAAGATCATGGTGATGTATGGATAAATGTCAATAAAAATAACCCAGAGTATCGAGTCTTAAACCCCAAGCCCCGAACTGTGACCACTAAACCCCTGATGATATATAATAGATATCAAGGTCAAAATCCTGTGGTAATGTATGTTTAAATGTTATATAAAATTACGTAGGGCATCAAGTGCCCAACACCGAGCCCCAAACTACAAACTTAAAACCCCTGATAATATACAATATATTTCAAGGTCAAAATACCGTGGTAATGTATGTTTGAATGTCAATACAAATTACGAAGAGCATCGAGTCCAGAACCCCGAGCCTTAAACTGCGAACACTAAACCCCTATTGATATACAATAGATTTCAAGGTCAAAATGACGTGGTAATGTATGTCTGAATGTCAATTCAAATTACCCATAGCATCGAGCACCCAACAAATAGCCCCAATGGAAACTCTAAATCCCAAATGATATACAATAGATTTCATGGACAAATCCCATGATAATGTATTTTTGGATGTTAATTCAAATTACCCAACGCATCAAGCCAAAGCCTCGAACTTCGATCTTCGAACCCCAAAGGTCAAAATCCCAAGGTAATATAGGTATGAATATCAATTATAATTTTCAAGAACATCGAGTCCCAATTCCCAAATCGTGAACACCTAACCCTGATGATATACAATAGATTTCAAGGTCAAAATCTAAAGGTAATGTCTGGATAAATGTCATTACAAATTACCCAGAGCATCGAGTCCCAAACCCTGAATCCAAACTGGGAACACTGAACCCTTGATGATATACAATAGATTTCAAGGTCAAAATCTAGTGGTAATAAATGGATGAATGTCAATATAAATAACCAGCAGCATCGAGTCTCGAACCTCGACCCCCGAAGTACGAACACTGAACCCCTGATGAGATATAATTGATATCAAGCTCAAAATCATGCGGTAATGTATGTCAAAATGTTAATTCAAATTACCTTGAGCATCAAGCGCCCAACACCGAGCCCCGAACTGCAAACTCTAAACCCCTGATGTTATTAAATAGATTTCAAGGTCAAAATACTATGGTAATGTAAATTTGAATGTAAATACAAATTACCCAGAGCATCGAGTGTCGAACCCCGAGCCTTAAATTGCGAACAATGAACCCCTGATAATATACAATAGATTTCTAGGTCAAAATCTCATGGTAATGTATGTCTGAATATAAATTCAAAATACCTAGAGCATCGAGCCCCCAACCCCGAGACCCAAACCGCAAACGCTAAATCCCTAATGATATATAATAGATTTCATGGTCAAAATCCCATTATAGTGTATTTCTGGATGTCAATTCAAATTACCCAAAGCATCGAGCCGGAGCCTCGAACTGCGATCTTTGAACCCCTAATGATAAACAATAGATTTCAAGGTCAAAATCCCATGGTAATGTATGTATGAATATCAATTATAATTATCTAGAGCATCGGGCGCCGAGTGCCAAACCGTGAACACCGAACACTAATGATATACAATAGATTTCAAGGTTAAAATCTCATAGTAATGCATGGATGAATGTCAATACAAATTACCCAAAGCATCGAGTCTCAAACCCCGAGCCCCGAACTGTAAACTTTAAACCCCTGATGATATACAATATATTTCAAGGCCAAAATACCGTGGTAATGTATGTTTGAATGTCAATTATAATTATCTAGAGCATTGGGCCCCGAACCCCAAATCATGAACACAGAAACCCTAATGATATACAATAGATTTGAAGGTCAAAAGATCATGGTGATGTATGGATAAATGTCAATAAAAATAACCCAGAGCATCGAGTCTTAAACCCCAAGCCCCGAACTGTGACCACTAAACCCCTGATGATATATAATAGATATCAAGGTCAAAATCCTGTGGTAATGTATGTTTAAATGTTATATAAAATTACGTAGGGCATCAAGTGCCCAACACCGAGCCCCAAACTACAAACTTAAAACCCCTGATAATATACAATATATTTCAAGGTCAAAATACCGTGGTAATGTATGTTTGAATGTCAATACAAATTACGAAGAGCATCGAGTCCAGAACCCCGAGCCTTAAACTGCGAACACTAAACCCCTATTGATATACAATAGATTTCAAGGTCAAAATGACGTGGTAATGTATGTCTGAATGTCAATTCAAATTACCCATAGCATCGAGCACCCAACAAATAGCCCCAATGGAAACTCTAAATCCCAAATGATATACAATAGATTTCATGGACAAATCCCATGATAATGTATTTTTGGATGTTAATTCAAATTACCCAACGCATCAAGCCAAAGCCTCGAACTTCGATCTTCGAACCCCAAAGGTCAAAATCCCAAGGTAATATAGGTATGAATATCAATTATAATTTTCAAGAACATCGAGTCCCAATTCCCAAATCGTGAACACCTAACCCTGATGATATACAATAGATTTCAAGGTCAAAATCTAAAGGTAATGTCTGGATAAATGTCATTACAAATTACCCAGAGCATCGAGTCCCAAACCCTGAATCCAAACTGGGAACACTGAACCCTTGATGATATACTATTTCAAGGTCAAAATCTTGTGGTAATAAATGGATGAATATCAATAGAAATTACCAGCAGCATCGAGTCTCGAACCTCGACCCCAGAAGTACGAACACTGAACCCATGATGAGATATAATTGATATCAAGCTCAAAATCTTGCGGTAATGTATGTCAAAATGTTAATTCAAATTACCTTGAGCATCAAGCGCCCAACACCGAGCCCCGAACTGCAAACTCTAAACCCCTAATGTTATTAAATATATTTCAAGGTCAAAATACTATGGTAATGTAAATTTGAATGTAAATACAAATTACCCAGAGCATCGAGTGTCGTACCCCGAGCCTTAAACTGCGAACAATGAACTTCTGATAATATACAAAAGATTTCAAGGTCAAAATCTCATGGTAATGTATGTCTGAATATAAATTCAAAATACCTAGAGCATCGAGCCCCCAACCCCGAGACCCAAACCGCAAACGCTAAATCCCTAATGATATACAATAGATTTCATGGTAAAAATCCCATTATAGTGTATTTTTGGATGTCATTTCAAATTACCTAAAGCATCGAGCCGGAGCCTCGAACTGCGATCTTTGAACCCCTAATGATAAACAATAGATTTCAAGGTCAAATCCCATGGTAATGTATGTATGAATATCAATTATAATTATCCAGAGCATCGGGCCCCGAGTCCTAAACCCTGAACACCGAACCCTAATGATATACAATAGATTTCGAGGTTAAAATCTCATGGTAATGTATGGATGAATGTCAATACAAATTACCCAAAGCATCGAGTCTCAAACCCCGAGCCCCGAACTGTAAACTTTAAACCCCTGATGATATAAAATATATTTCAAGGCCAAAATAACGTGGTAATGTATGTTTGAATGTTAATTATAATTATCTAGAGCATTGGGCCCCGAGCCCCAAATTGTGAACACAGAACTCATAATGATATACAATAGATTTGAAGTTCAAAAGATCATGGTAATGTACGGATAAATGTCAATAAAAATTACCCAGAGCATCGAGTCTTAAACCCCAAGCCCCGAACTGTGAACACTGAACCGCTGATGATATATAATAGATATCAAGGTCAAAATCTTGTGGTAATGTATGTTTAAATGTTAATTAAAATTACGCAGAGCATCAAGTGCCCAACACCGAGCCCCAAACTCCACACTTTAAACCCCTGATAATATACAATATATTTCAAGGTCAAAATACCGTGGTAATGTATGTTTGAATGTCAATATAAATTATGAAGAGCATCGAGTCCAGAACCCCGAGCCTTAAACTGTGAACACTAAACCCCTATTGATGTTTAAATGTTAATTCAAATTACCCAAAGCAGCAAGCCATAGCCTCGAACTTCGATCTTTAAACCCCTAAGGTCAAAATCCCATGGTAATATATGTATGAATATCAATTATAATTTTCAAGTGCATCGGGTTCCTAGTCCCAAATCGTGAACACCTAACCCTGATGATATACAATAGATTTCAAGGTCAAAATCTAATGGTAATGTATGGATAAATGTCATTAGAAATTACCCAGAGCATCGAGTCCCAAACCCCGAATCCAAATTGGGAACACAGAACTATTGATGATATACAATAGATTTCAAGGTCAAAATCTTGTGGTAATAAATGGATGAATGTCAATAGAAATTACCAGTAGTATCGAGTCCCGAACCTCGAGCCCCGAAATGCGAACACTGAACCCCTGATGATATATAATTGATATCAAGCTCAAAATCCTGTGGTAATTTATGTCAAAATCTTAATTCAAATTACCTAGAGCATCAAACGCCCAACACCGATCCCCGAACTGCATACTCTAAACCCCTGTTGTTATACAATAGATTTCAAGGTCAAAATACCATGTTAATGTAAATTTGAATGTAAATACAAATTACCCAGAGCATCGAGTGTCGAACCCAGATCCTTAAAATGCGAACAATGAACCCCTGATAATATACAATAGATTTCAAGGTCAAAATCTCATTGTAATGTATGTTTGAGTATAAATTCAAATTACCTAGAGCATCGAACCCCCAACCCCGAGACCCAAACCGCAAATGCTAAATCCCTAATGATATACATTAGATTTCATGGTCAAAATCCCATTATAGTGTATTTCTGGATGTCAATTCAAATTACCCAAAGCATCGACCCGGAGCCTCGAACTACGATCTTTGAACCCCTAATGATAAATAATAGATTTCAAGGTCAAAATCCCATGGTAATGTTTGTATGAATATCAATTATAATTATCCAGAGCATCGGGCCCCGAGTCCCAAACTGTGAACACCGAACCCTAATGATATACAAAAGATTTCAAGGTCAAAATATCATGGTAATGTATGGATGAATGTTAAAATAAATTACCCAGAGCATCGAGTCTCAAACTGAGCCCCAAACTGCAAACTTTAAACCCCTGATGATCTACAATATATTTCAAGGCTAAAATACCGTGGTAATGTATGTTTGAATGTCAATTATAATTATCGAGAGCATCGTGCCCCGAGCCCCAAATCTTGAACACCAAACCCTTGATGATATACAATAGATTTGAAGGTCAAAAGATCATGGTAAGGTATCGATAAATGTCAATAAAAATAACCCAGAGCATCGAGTCTTAAACCCTGAGCCCCGAACTGTGAACACTGAACCCCTGATGATATATAATAGATATCAAGGTCAAAATCCTGTGGTAATATATGTTTAAATGTTAATTCAAATTACGCAGAGCATCAAGCGCCCAACACCGAGCCCTGAACTGCAAACTTTATACCCCTGATGATATACAATATATTTCACAAGCCAAAATACTGTGGTAATGTATGTTTGAATGTCAATACAAATTACCAAGAGCATCGAGTCCCGAACCACGAACCCTGAACTAGGAACAATGAACCCCTGATGATATATAATTGATATCAAGCTCAATATCCTGTGGTAATGTATGTCTAAATGTTAATTCAAATTACCTAGAGCACCAAGCGCCCAACCACCGAGCCCCGAACTGCAAACTCTAAATCCCTAATGATATATAATAGATTTCATTGTCAAAATCCCATGATAATGTATTTGTAGATGTTAATTCAAATTATCCAAAGCATCGAGTCGGAGCCTCGAAAAATGCGATATTTGAACCCCTAATGATAAATAATAGATTTCAATGTCAAAATCCCATGGTAATGTATGTATGAATATCAATTATAATTATCCAGAGCATCGGGCCCCAAGTCCCAAATCGTGAACACCGAACCCTAATGATATACAATAGATTTCAAGTTCAAAATACCCTGGAAATGTATGTATGAATGTAAATACAAATTACCCAGAGCATCAAGTCTCAAACCCCGAGCCCCGAACTGCAAACTTTAAACCCCTAATGATATACAATATATTTCAACGCTAAAATACCGTGGTAATGTATGTTTGAATGTCCATTATAATTATCTAGTGCATCGGGCCCCAAGCCCCAAACCGTGATCACCGAACCCCTGATGAAATACAATAGATTTGAAGGTCAAAAGATCATGGTAAGGTATGGATAAATGTCAATAAAAATAATCCAGTGCATCGAGTCTTAAACCCCGAGCCCCAAACTGTGAACACTGAACCCCAAATGATATATAATAGATATCAAGGTCGAAATCCTGTGGTAATGTATGCTTAAATGTTAATTCAAATTACGCAAAGCATCAAGTGCCCAACACTGAGCCCCGAACTCCAAACTTTAAACCCTGATGATATACAATATATTTCAAGGCCAAAATACAGTGGTAATGTATGTTTGAATGTCAATACAAATTATGAAGAGCATCGAGTCCAGAACCTCGAGCCTTAAACTGCGAGCACCAAACCCTTGTTGATATACAATATATTTCAAAGTTAAAATCGCCTGGTAATGTATGTCTGAATGTCAATTCAAATTACCCATAGCATCGAGCTCCCAACCCCTAGACCCGAACGGAAATTCTAAATCCCTAATGATATAGATTTCATGGTCAAAATCCCATGATAATGTATTTCTAGAAGTTAATTCAAATTACCCAAAGCATCGAGTCGGAGCCTCGAAATGCGATCTTTGAACCCCTAATGATAAACAATAGATTTCAAGGTCAAAATCTCATGGTAATGTATGTGTATGAATATCAATTATAATTATCCAGAGCATCGGGCCCCGAGTTTCAAATCGTGAACACCGAACCCTGATGATATACAATAGATTTCAAGTTCAAAACACCATGGTAATGTATGTTTGAATGTAAATACAAATTACCCAGAGCATCGAGTACCGAACCTCGAGCCTTAAACTATGAACAATTAACCCCTAATGATATACAATAGATTTCAAGGTCAAAATCTCGTGGTAATGTATGTTTGAATATGTATTCAAATTACCCAGAGCATCGAGCCCCCAACCCCGAGCCCCAAACCACAAACTCTAAATCACGAATGATAAATAATAGATTTCATAGTCAAAATCCCATGATAATTGATTTTTGGATGTCAATTCAAATTACCCAAAGCATCGAGCAGGAGCCTCAAACTGCGATCTGTGAACCCCTAATGTTAAACAATAGATTTCAAGGTCAAAATCCCATGGTAATATTTGTATAAATATCAATTATAATTATCCAGAGCATCGGGCATCGAGTCCCAAACCGTGAACACCGAACCCTAATGATATAAAATAGATTTCAAGATCAAAATCTAATGGTAATGTAAGGATGAATGTCAATACAAATTACCCAGAGTATCGAGTCTCAAACCCTGTGCCCCGAACTATGAACGCTGAACCCTGATGATATATAATAGATATCAATGTCAAAATCCTGTGGTAATGTATGTCTAAATGCTAATTCAAATAACCCAGAGCATCAAGCGCCCAACACCGAGCCACGAACTGCAAATTTTAAACCCCTGATGCTATACAATATATTTCCAGGCCAAAATATCATGGTAATGTATGTTTAAATGTCAATTATAATTATATAGAGCATCGGGACCCGAGGCCCAAACCGCGAACACCGTACCCCTGATGATATACAATAGATTTCAAGGTCAAAACTCATGGTAATGTATGGATGAATGTCAAAAGAAATTACCTAGAGCATCGAGTCTCAAACTGAGCCCCAAACTGCAAACTATAAACCCCTGATCAACTACAATATATTTCAAGGCTAAAATACCGTGGTAATGTATGTTTGAATGTCAATTATAATTATCGAGAGCATAGGGCCCCGAGCCCCAAATCTTGAACACCAAACCCCTGATGATATACAATAGATTTGAAGGTCAAAAGATCATGGTAAGGTATGGATAAATGTCAATAAAAATAACCCAGAGCATCGAGTCTTAAACCCTGAGCCCCGAACTGTGAACACTGAACCCCTGATGATATATAATAGATATCAAGGTCAAAATCCTGTGGTAATGTATGTTTAAATGTTAATTCAATTTACGCAGAGCATCAAGCGCCCAACACCTAGCCCTGAACTGCAAACTTTAAACCCCTGATGATATACAATATATTTCACAAGCCAAAATACCGTGGTAATGTATGTTTGAATGTTAATACAAATTACCAAGAGCATCGAGTCCCGAACCACGAACCCCGAACTAGGAACACTGAACCCCTGATGATATATAATTGATATCAAGCTCCATATCCTGTGGTAATGTATGTCTAAATGTTAATTCAAATTACCTAGAGCACCAAGTGCCCAACCACCGAGCCCCGAACTGCAAACTCTAAATCCCTAATGATATATAATAGATTTCATTGTCAAAATCCCATGATAATGTATTTGTAGATGTTAATTCAAATTATCCAAAGCATCGAGTCGGAGCCTCGAAATGCGATATTTGAACCCCTAATGATAAATAATAGATTTCAATGTCAAAATCCCATGGTAATGTATGTATGAATATCAATTATAATTATCCAGAGCATCGGGCCCCGAGTCCCAAACCGTGAACACCGAACCCTAATGATATACAATAGATTTCAAGTTCAAAATACCCTGGAAATGTATGTTTGAATGTAAATACAAATTACCCAGAGCATCGAGTCTCAAACCCCGAGCCCCGAACTGCAAACTTTAAATCCCTAATGATATACAATATATTTCAACGCTAAAATACCGTGGTAATGTATGTTTGAATGTCCATTATAATTATCTAGTGCATCGGGCCCCAAGCCCTAAACCGTGATCACCGAACCCCTGATGAAATACAATAGATTTGAAGGTCAAAAGATCATGGTAAGGTATGGATAAATGTCAATAAAAATAACCCAGTGCATCGAGTCTTAAACCCCGAGCCCCAAACTGTGAACACTGAACCCCAAATGATATATAATAGATATCAAGGTCGAAACCCTGTGGTAATGTATGCTTAAATGTTAATACAAATTACGCAAAGCATCAAGTGCCCAACACCGAGCCCCGAACTCCAAACTTTAAACCCTGATGATATACAATATATTTCAAGGCCAAAATACAGTGGTAATGTATGTTTGAATGTCAATACAAATTATGAAGAGCATCTAGTCCAGAACCTCGAGCCTTAAACTGCGAGCACTAAACCCTTGTTGATATACAATATATTTCAAAGTTAAAATCGCATGGTAATGTATGTCTGAATGTCAATTCAAATTACCCATAGCATCGAGCCCCCAACCCCTAGCCCCGAACGGAAACTCTAAATCCCTAATGATATAGATTTCATGGTCGAAATCCCATGATAATGTATTTCTAGAAGTTAATTCAAATTACCCAAAGCATCGAGTCGGAGCCTCGTAATGCGATCTTTGAACCCCTAATGATAAACAGTAGATTTCAAGGTCAAAATCTCATGGTAATGTATGTGTATGAATATCAATTATAATTATCCAGAGAATCGGGCCCCGAGTCCCAAATCGTGAACACCGAACCCTAATGATATACAATAGATTTCAAGTTCAAAATACCATGGTAATGTATGTTTGAATGTAAATACAAATTACCCAGAGCATCGAGTACCGAACCTCGAGCCTTAAACTACAAACAATTAACCCCTAATGATATACAATAGATTTCAAGGTCAAAATCTCATGGTAATGTATGTTTCAATATCTATTCAAATTACCCAGAGCATCGAGCACCCAACCCCGAGCCCCAAACCACAAACTCTAAATCAAGAATGATAAATAATAGATTTCATAGTCAAAATCCCATGATAATTGATTTTTGGATGTCAATTCAAATTACCCAACGCATCGAGCCGGAGCCTCAAACTGCGATCTGTGAACCCCTAATGATAAACAATAGATTTCAAGGTCAAAATCCCATGGTAATATTTGTATGAATATCAATTATAATTATCCAGAGCATCGGGCCTCGAGTCCCAAACCGTGAACACCGAACCCTAATGATATAAAATAGATTACAAGATCAAAATCTAATGGTAATGTAAGGATGAATGCCAATACAAATTACCCAGAGTATCGAGTCTCAAACCCTGTGCCCCGAACTATGAACGCTGAACCCCTGATGATATATAATAGATATCAATGTCAAAATCCTGTGGTAATGTATGTCTAAATGCTAATTCAAATAACTCAGAGCATCAAGCGCCCAACACCGAGCCACGAACTGCAAACTTTAAACCCCTGATGCTATACAATATATTTCCAGGCCAAAATATCGTGGTAATGTATGTTTAAATGTCAATTATAATTATATAGAGCATCGGGACCCGAGGCCCAAACCGCGAACACCGTACTCCTGATGATATACAATAGATTTCAAGGTCAAAACTCATGGTAATGTATGGATAAATGTCAATAAAAATTACCCAGAGCATCAAGTCTTAAACCACGAGCCCCGAACTATGAACACTGAACCCTTGTTGATATATAACAGATATCAAGGTCAAAATCCTATAGTAATGTATGTTTAAATGTTAATTCAAATTACCTAGAGCATCAAGCACCCAACACCGAGCCCCGATCTGCAAACTTTAAACCCCTGATGATATATAATATATTTATATGCCAAAATACCATGGTATGTATGTTTGAATGTCAATACAAATTACCAAGAGCATCGAGTCCCGAACCACGAACCCCGAACTGTGAACACTAAACCCCTATTGATATACAATAGATTTCAAGGTCAAAATTAGGTAGTAATGTATGTCTGAATGTCAATTCAAATTACCCATAGCATCGAGCACGCAACAAAGAGCCCCCAGTGGAAACTCTAAATCCCAAATGATATACAATAGATTTCATGGTCAAATCCCATGATTATATATTTTTGGATGTTAATTCAAATTACCCAAAGCATCAAGCCAGAGCCTCGAACTGCGATCTTTGAACCCCTAAGGTCAAAATCCAATGGTAATAAATGTATGAATATCAATTATAATTTTAAAGAGCATCGGATCCCTAGTCCCAAATCATGAACACCTAACCCGGATGATATACAATAGATTTTAAGGTCAAAATCTAATAGTAAATGTATGGATAAATGTCATTACAAATTACCCAGAGCATCGAGTCCCAAACCACGAATCCAAACTGGGAACACTGAACCCTTGATGATGTGCAATAGATTTCAAGGTCAAAATCTTGTAGTAATAAATGGATGAATGTCAATACAAATTACCAACAACATCGAGTCCCGAACCTCGAGCTTCGAAGTGCGAACACTGAACCCCTGATGATATATAATTGATATCAAGCTCAAAATCATGTGGTAAGGTATGTCAAAATGTTAATTCAAATTACCTAGAGCATTAAGAGACCAACACCGAGCCCCGAATTGCAAACTCTAAACCCCTGATGTTATACAATAGATTTCAAGGTCAAAATACCATGGTAATGTAAATTTGAATGTAAATAAAAGTTACCCAGAGCATCGAGTGTCGAACCCCGAGCCTTAAACTGCGAACAATGAACCCATGATGATATACAATAGATTTCAAGGTAAAAATATTGTGGTAATGTATGTCTGAATATCAATTCAAATTACCTACAGCATTGAGCCCCCAAGCCGAGACCCTAACCCCAAACGCTAAATCCCTAATGATATACAATAGATTTCATGGTCAAAATCTCATTATAGTGTATTTCTAGATGTCAATTCAAATTACCCAAAGCATCGAACCGGAGCCTCGAACTGTGATCTTTGAACCCCTAATGATAAACAATAGATTTCAAGGTCAAAATCACATGGTAATGTATGTATGAATATCAATTAGAATTATCCAGAGCATCGGGCCCCGAGTCCCAAATCGTGAACACCGAACCCTAATGATATACAATAGATTTCAAGGTTAAAATCTCATGGTAATATATGGATGAATGTCAATACAAATTACCCAAACCATAGAGTCTCAAACCCCGAGCCCCGAACTGTAAATTTTAAACCCCTGATGATATACAATATATTTCAAGGCCAAAATACCGTGGTAATGTATGTTTGAATGTCAATTATAATTATTTAGAGCATTGGGCCCCGAGCCCCAAATTGTGAACCCAGAACCCTCAATGATATACAATAGATTTGAAGGTCAAAAGATCATGGTAATATATGTATAAATGTCAATAAAAATAACCCAGAGCATCGAGTCTTAAACCCCAAGCCCTGAACTGTGAACACTGAACCCCTGACGATTTATAATAGATATCAAGGTCAAAATCCTGTGGTAATGTATGTTTAAATGTTAATTAAAATTACGCAGAGCATCAAGTGCCCAACACCGAGCCCCAAACTGCAAACTTTAAACCCCTGATAATATACAATATATTTCAAGGTCAAAATACTGTGGTAATGTATGTTTGAATGTCAATACAAATTACGAAGAGCATCGAGTCCAGAACCCCGAGCCTTAAACTGCGAACACTAAACCCCTATTGATATACAATAGATTTCAAGGTCAAAATCATGTGGTAATGTATGTCTGAATGTCAATTCAAATTACCCATAGCATCGAGCACCCAACAAAGAGACCCCAACGGAAACTCTAAATCCCAAATGATATACAATAGATTTCATGGTCAAATCCCATGATAATGTATTTTTGGATGCTAATTCAAATTACCCAAAGCATCAAGCCAGAGCCTCGAACATCGATCTTTGAACCCCTAAGGTCAAAATCCCATGGTAATACATGTATGAATATCAATTATAATTTTCAAGAGCATCGGGTCCCTAGTCCTAAATCGTGAACACCTAACCCTGATGATATACAATAGATTTCAAGGTCAAAATCTAATGGTAATGTATGGATAAATGTCATTACAAATTACCCAGAGCATCGAGTCACAAACCTTGAATCCAAACTGGGAACACTGAACCCTTGATGATGTACAATAGAATTCAAGGTCAAAATCTTGTGGTAATGAATGGATGAATGTCAATACAAATTACCAGCAGCATCGAGTCCCGAATCTCCAGCCCCGAAGTACGAACACTGAACCCCTGATGATATATAATTGATATCAAGCTCAAAATCCTGTGGTAAGGTATGTCAAAATGTTAATTCAAATTACCTAGAGCATCAAGCGACCAACACCGAGCCCCGAATTGCAAACTCTAAACCCCTGATGTTATACAATAGATTTCAAGGTCAAAATACCATGGTAATGTAAATTTGAATGTAAATAAAAATTACCCAGAGCATCGAGTGTCGAACCCCGAGCCTTGAACTGCGAACAATGAACCCATAATAATATTCAATAGATTTCAAGGTTAAAATCTCATGGTATTGTATGTCTGAATATCAATTAAAATTACCTAGAGCATCGAGCCCCCAACCCCGAGACCCAAACCGCAAACGCTAAATCCCTAATGATATACAATAGATTTCATGGTCAAAATCCCATTATAGTGTATATCTGGATGTCAATTCAAATTACCCAAAGCATCGAGCCGGAGCCTCGAACTGCGATCTTTGAACCCCTAATGATAAACAATAGATTTCAAGGT
Source organism: Anisodus acutangulus (assembly GCA_029783415.1). NCBI lineage: Eukaryota > Viridiplantae > Streptophyta > Magnoliopsida > Solanales > Solanaceae > Anisodus > Anisodus acutangulus. Next base: position 31,591,766 of record CM056506.1, on the reverse strand, counting down.
CAAAATCTCATGGTAATGTATGTATGAATATCAATTATAATTATCCAGAGCATTGGACCCCGAGTCCCAAACCGTGAACACCAAACCTTAATGATATACATTAGATTTCAAGGTTAAAATCTCATGGTAATGTATGGATGAATGTCAATACAAATTAGACAAAGCATCGAGTCTCAAACCCCGAGCCCCGAACTGTAAACTTTAAACCCCTGATGATATACAATATATTTCATGGCCAAAATACCGTGGTAATGTATGTTTGAATGTCAATTATAATTATCTAGAGCATTGGGCCCCGAGCCCCAAATCGTGAACATAGAACCCCTAATGATATACAATAGATTTGAAGGTCAAAAGATCATGGTAATGTAGGGATAAATGTCAATAAAAATAACCCAGAGCATCGAGTCTTAAACCCCAAGCCCCGAACTGTGAACACTGAACCCCTGATAATATATAATAGATATCAAGGTCAAAATCCTCTGGTAATGTATGTTTAAATGTTAATTAAAATTACGCAGAGCATCAAGTGCCCAACACCGAGCCCCAAACTGCAAACTTTAAACCCCTGATAATATACAATATATTTCAAGGTCAAAATACTGTGGTAATGTATGTTTGAATATCAATAAAAAATTACGAAGAGCATCGAGTCCAGAACCCCGAGCATTAAACTGCGAACACTAAACCCCTATTGATATACAATTGATTTCAAGGTCAAAATCACTTGGTAATGTATGTCTGAATGTCAATTCAAATTACCGATAGGATCGAGCACCCAACAAAGACCCCCTAACGGAAACTCTAAATCCCAAATGATATACAATAGATTTCATGGTCAAATCCCATGATAATGTATTTTTGGATGTTAATTCAAATTACCCAAAGCTGCAAGCCATAGCCTCGAACTTCGATCTTTAAACCCCTAAGGTCAAAATCCCATGGTGATATATGTATGAATATCAATTATAATTTTCAAGAGCATCGGGTTCCTAGTCCCAAATCGTGAACACCTAACCCTGATGATATACAATAGATTTCAAGGTCAAAATCTAATGGTAATGTATGGATAAATGTCATTACAAATTACCCAGAGCATCGAGTCCCAAACCCCGAATCCAAATTGGGAACACTGAACCATTGATGAATGGATAAATGGATGAATGTCAATACAAATTACCATGTAATAAATGGATAAATGTCATTACAAATTACCAGCAGCATCGAGTCCCAAACCTCGAGCTCTGAAGTGCGAACACTTCACCCCTGATGATATATAATTGATATCAAGCTAAAAATCCTATGGTAATGTATGTCAAAATGTTAATTCAAATTACCTAGAGCATCAAGCGCCCAACACCGAGCCCCGAATTGCAAACTCTAAACCCCTGATGTTATACAATAGATTTCATGGTCAAAATACCATGGTAATGTAAATTTGAATGTAAATAAAAATTACCCAGAGCATCGAGTGTCGAACCCCGAGCCTTAAACTGCGAATAATGAACCCCTGATAATATACAATAGATTTCAGGGTCAAAATCTCATGGTAATGTATGTCTGAATATCAATTCCAATTACCTAGAGCATCGAGCCCCCAACCCCGAGACCCAAACTGCAAACGCTAAATCCCTAATGATATACAATAGATTTCATGGTCAAAATCCCATTATAGGGTATTTCTAGATGTCAATTCAAATTACCCAAAGCATCGAGCTAGAGCCTCGAACTGCGATATTTGAACCCCTAATAATAAACATTAGATTTCAAGGTCAAAATCCCATGGTAATGTATGTATGAATATCAATTATAATTATCCAGAGCATCGGGCCCTGAGTCCCAAACTGTGAACACCGAACCCTAATGATATACAATAGATTTCAAGGTCAAAATACCATGGTAATGTATGGATGAATGTCAAAACATATTACCCAGAGGATGGGGTCTCAAACTGAGCCCCGAACTGAAAACTTTAAACCCCTGATCATATACAATATATTTCAAGGCTAAAATACCGTGGTAATGTATGTTTGAATGCCAATTATAATTATCGAGAGCATTGGGCCCCGAGCACCAAATCCTGAAAACCGAACCCCTGATTATATACAATAGATTTGAAGGTCAAAGGTATGGATAAATGTCAATAAAAATTACCCAGAGCATCGAGTCTTAAACCCTGAGCCCTAATCTGTGAACGCTGAACCCCTGATGATATTTAATAGATATCAAGGTCAAAATCCTGTGGTAATGTATGTTTAAATGTTAATTCAAATTACGCAGAGCATCAAGCCCCCAACACCGAGCCCCGAACTGCAAACTTTAAACCCCTGATGATATACAATATATTTCAAAGCCAAAATACCATGGTAATGTATGTGTGAATGTCAATACAAATTACCAAGAGCATAGAGTCCTGAACCTCAAACCCCGAACTGCGAACACTGAACCCCTGATGATATACAATTGATATCAAGCTCAATATACTATGGTAATGTATGTCTAAATGTTAATTCAAATTACCTAGAGCATCAAGCGCCAAAACACCGAGCGCCGAACTTCAAACTCTAAATCCCTAATGATATATAATAGATTTCATGGTAAAAATCCCATGATAATGTATTTCTAGATGTTAATTCAAATTACCCAAAGCATCGAGTCAGAGCCTCGAAATGCGATATTTGAACCCCTAATGAAAAACAATAGATTTCAATGTCAAAATCCTATGGTAATGTATGTATGAATATCAATTATAATTATCCAGAGCATCGGGCCCCGAGTCCCAAACCGTGAACACCGAACCTTAATGATATACAATATGTTTCAACGCTAAAATACCGTGGTAATGTATGTTTGAATGTCAATTATAATTATCTAGAGCATCGAACCCCAAGCCCCAAACTGAGATCACTGAACCCCTGATGAAATACAATAGATTTGAAGGTCAAAACATCATGGTAAGGTATGGATAAATGTCAATAAAAATAACCCAGAGCATGGAGTCTTAAACCCGAGCCCCAAACTATGAACACTGAACCCCAGATGATATATAATAGATATCAAGGTCAAAATCCTATGGTAATGTATGTTTAAATGTTAATTCAAATTACGCAGAACATCGAGTGCCCAACACCGAGCCCCGAACTCCAAACATTAAACCCCTGATGATATACAATATATTTTAAGGCCAAAATACCATGGTAATGTATGTTTGAATGTCAATACAAATTACGAAGAGCATCGAGTCCAGAACCTCGAGCCTTAAACTACGAACACTAAACCCCTGTTGATATACAATATATTTCAAAGTTAAAATCGCCTGGTAATGTATGTCTGAATGTCAATTCAAATTACCCATAGCATCGAGCCCCCAACACCTAGCCCTGAACGGAAACTCTAAATCCCTAATGATAATAGATTTCATGGTCAAAATCCCATCATAATGTATTTCTAGAAGTTAATTCAAATTACCCAAAGCATCGAGTCAGAGCCTCGAAATGCGATCTTTGAATCCCTAATGATAAACAATAGATTTCAAGGTCAAAATCTCATGGTAATGTATGTATGAATATCAATTATAATTATCCAGAGCATCGGGACCCGAGTCCCAAATTGTGAACACCGAACCCTAATGATATACAATAGATTTCAAGTTCAAAATACCATGGTAATGTATGTTTGAATGTAAATACAAATTACCCAGAGCATCGAGTACCGAACCTCGAGCCTTAAACTACGAACAATTAACCTCTAATGATATACAATAGATTTCAAGGTCAAAATGTCATTGTAACGTATGTTTCAATATCTATTCAAATTACCCAGAGCATCGAGCCCCCAACCCCGAGCCCCAAACCGTAAACTCTAAATCTAATGGTAATGTAATGATGAATGTCAATACAAATTACCCAGAGTATCGAGTCTCAAACCTCGTGCCCCAAACTGTGAACACTGAACCGCTGATGATATATAATAGATATGAATGTCAAAATCCTGTGGTAATATATGTCTAAATGTTAATTCAAATAACCCATAGCATCAAGCACCCAACACCGAGCCACGAACTGCAAACTTTAAACCCTTGATGATATACAATATATTTACAGGCCAAAATATCGTGGTAATGTATGTTTTAATGTCAATTATAATTATACAAAGCATCGGGCCCCGAGGCCCAAACCGTGAACACCGTACCCCTGATGATATACAATAGATTTCAAGGCCAAAAGCTCATGGTAATGTATGGATAAATGTCAATAAAAATTACCCAGAGCATCAAGTCTTAAACCACGAGCCCCGAACTGTGAACACTGAACCCCTGTTGATATAAATAGATATCAAGGTCAAAATCCTATAGTAATGTATGCTTAAATGTTAATTCAAATTACCTAGAGCATCAAGCACCCAACATCGAGCCCCGAACTGCAAACTTTAAACCCATGATGATATATAATATATTTCAAGGCCAAAATAAAGTGGTATGTATGTTTGAATGTCAATACAAATTACGAAGAGCATCGAGTCCAGAACACCGATCTTTAAACTGTGAACACTAAACCCCTATTGATATACAATAGATTTCAAGGTCAAAATCAGGTGGTAATGTATGTCTGAATGTCAATTCAAATTACCCATAGCATCGAGCACCCAACAAAGAGCCCCCAACGGAAACTCTAAATCCCAAATGATATACAATAGATTTCATGGTCAAATCCCATGATAATGTATTTTTGGATGTTAATTCAAATTACCCAAAGCATCAGGCCAGATCCACGAACTGCGATCTTTGAACCCCTAAGGTCAAAATCCAATGGTAATATATGTATGAATATAAATTATAATTTTCAAGAGTATCGGGTCCCTAGTCCCAAATCGTGAACACCTAACCCTAATGATATACAATAGATTTCAAGGTCAAAATATAATAGTAATGTATGGATAAATGTCATTACAAATTACCCAGAGCATCGAGTCCCAAACCCTAAATCCAAACTGGGAACACTGAACCCTTGATGACGTACAATAGATTTCAAGGTCAAAATCTTGTGGTAATAAATGGATGAATGTCAATACAAATTACCAACAACATCGAGTCCCTAACCTCGAGCCCCGAAGTGCGAACACTGAACCCCTGATGATATATAATTGATATCAATCTCAAAATCATGTGGCAAGGTATGTCAAAATGTTAATTCAAATTACCTAGAGCATCAAGCGACCAACACCGAGCCCCGAATTGCAAACTCTAAACCCCCGATGTTATATAATAGATTTCAAGGTCAAAATACCATGGTAATGTAAATTTGAATGTATATAAAAATTACCCAAAGCATCGAGTGTCGAACCCCAAGCCTTAATATGTGAACAATGAACCCCTGATGATATACAATAGATTTCAAGGTCAAAATCTCATGGTAATGTATGTCTGAATATCAATTCAAATTACATAGAGCATCGAGCCCCCAACCCTGAGACCCAAACCGAGAGCGCTAAATCCCTAATGATATATAATAGATTTCATGGTCAAAATCCCATTATAAGGTATTTCTGGATGTTAATTCAAATTACCCAAAGCATCGAGCCGGAGCCTCGAACTGCGATCTTTGAACCCCTAATGATAAACATTAGATTTCAAGGTCAAAATCACATGGTAATGTATGTATGAATATCAATTATAATTATCCAGAGCATAGGGCCCTGAGTCCCAAACTGTGAACACCGAACCCTAATGATATACAATAGATTTCATGGTCAAAATATCATCGTAATGTATGGATGAATGTCAAAACATATTACCCAGAGGATGGGGTCTCAAACCGAGCCCCGAACTGCAAACTTTAAACCCCTGATCATATACAATATATTTCAAGGCTAAAATACCGTGGTAATGTATGTTTGAATGTCAATTATAGTTATCGAGAGCATTGGGCCCCGAGCACCAAATCTTGAACACCGAACCCCTGATGATATACAATAGATTTGAAGGTCAAAAGATCATGGTAAGGTATGGATAAATATCAATAAAAATAACCAGAGCATCGAGTCTTAAACCCTGAGCCCTGATCTGTGAACGCTGAACCCCTGATGATATTTAATAGATATCAAGGTCAAAATCCTGTAGTAATGTGTGTTTAAATGTTAATTCAAATTACACAGAGCATCAAGCCCCAACACCGAGCCCCGAACTGCAAACTTTAAACCCCTGATGATATACAATATATTTCAAAGCCAAAATACCATGGTAATGTATGTGTGAATGTCAATACAAATTACTAAGAGCATCGAGTCCTGAACCTCAAACCCCGAACTGCGAACACTGAACCCCTGATGATATACAATTGATATCAAGCTCAATATCCTGTGGTAATGTATGTCTAAATGTTAATTCAAATTACCTAGAGCATCAAGCGCCCAAACACCGAGCGCCGAACTGCAAACTCTAAATCCCTAATGATATATAATAGATTTCATGGTCAAAATCCCATGATAATGTATTTCTAGATGTTAATTCAAATTACCCAAAGCATCGAGTTAGAGCCTCGAAATGCGATATTTGAACCCCTAGTGATAAACAATAGATTTCAATGTCAAAATCCCATGGTAATGTATGTATGAATATCAATTATAATTATCCAGAGCATCGGGCCCCGAGTCCCAAATCGTGAACACCGAACCTTAGTGATATACAATAGATTTCAAGTTCAAAATATCATGGTAATGTATGTTTGAATGTAAATACAAATTACACAGAGCATCGAGTCTCAAACCCCGAGCCCCAAAATGCAAACTTTAAACCCCTGATGATATAAAATATGTTTCAACGCTAAAATACCGTGGTAATGTATGTTTGAATGTCAATTATAATTATCTAGAGCATCGGACCCCAAGCCCCAAACTGAGATCACTGAACCCCTGATGAAATACAATAGATTTGAAGGTCAAAAAATCATGGTAAGGTATGGATAAATGTCAATAAAAATAACCCAGAGCATGGAGTCTTAAACCCGAGCCCCAAACTATGAACACTGAACCCCAGATGATATATAATAGATATCAAGGTCAAAATCCTATGGTAATGTATGTTTAAATGTTAATTCAAATTACGCAGAGCATCAAGTGCCCAACACCGAGCCTCGAACTCCAAACTTTAAACCCCTGATAATATACAATATATTTCAAGGCCAATATACCATGGTAATGTATGTTTGAATGTCAATACAAATTACGAAGAGCATCGAGTCCAGAACCTCGAGACTTACACTGCGAACACTAAACCCCTGTTGATATACAATATATTTCAAAGTTAAAATCGCCTGGTAATGTATGTCTGAATGTCAATTCAAATTACCCATAGCATCGAGCCCCCAACACCTAGCCCCGAACGGAAACTCTAAATCCCTAATGATAATAGATTTCATGGTCAAAATCCCATGATAATGTATTTCTAGAAGTTAATTCAAATTACCCAAAGCATCGAGTCAGAGCCTCGAAATGCGATCTTTGAACCCCTAATGATAAACAATAGATTTCAAGGTCAAAATCTCATGGTAATGTATGTATGAATATCAATTATAATTATCCAGAGCATCGGTCCCCGAGTCCCAAATTGTGAACACCGAACCCTAATGATATACAATAGATTTCAAGTTCAAAATACCATGGTAATGTATGTTTGAATGTAAATACAAATTACCCAGAGCATCGAGTACCGAACCTCAAGCCTTAAACTACGAACAATTAACCCCTAATGATATACAATAGATTTCAAGGTCAAAATCTCATTGTAACGTATGTTTGAATATCTATTCAAATTACCCAGAGCATCGAGCCCCCAACCCCGAGCCCCAAACCGTAAACTCTAAATCACTAATGATAAATAATAGATTTCATAGTCAAAATCCCATGATAATTGATTTTTGGATGTCAATTCAAATTACCCAAAGCATCGAGACGGAGCCTCAAACTGCGATCTGTGAACCCCTAATGATAAACAATAGATTTCAAGGTCAAAATCCCATGGTAATATATATATGAATATCAATTATAATTATCCAGAGCATCGGGCCCCTAGTCCCAAATCGTGAACACCGAACCCTAATAATATACAATAGATTTCAAGGTCAAAATCTAATGGTAATGTAATGATGAATGTCAATACAAATTACCCAGAGTATCGAGTCTCAAACCCCGTGCCCCAAACTGTGAACACTGAACCCCTGATGATATATAATAGATATGAATGTCAAAATCCTGTGATAATATATGTCTAAATGTTAATTCAAATAACCCATAGCATCAATCGCCCAACACCGAGCCACGAACTGCAAACTTTAAACCCTTGATGATATACAATATATTTCCAGGCCAAAATATCATGGTAATGTATGTTTTAATGTCAATTATAATTATACAGACCATCGGGCCCCGAGGCCCAAACCGTGAACACCGTACCCCTGATGATATACAATAGATTTCAAGGTCAAAAGCTCATGGTAATGTATGGATAAATGTCAATAAAAATTACCCAGAGCATCAAGTCTTTAACCACGAGCCTCGAATTGTGAACACTGAACCCCTGTTGATATAAATAGATATCAAGGTCAAAATCCTATAGTAATGTATGCTTAAATGTTAATTCAAATTACCTAGAGCATCAAGCACCCAAGATCGAGCCCCGAACTGCAAACTTTAAACCCCTGATGATATATAATATATTTATACGCCAAAATACAGTGGTATGTATGTTTGAATGTCAATACAAATTACGAAGAGCATCGAGTCCAGAACACCGATCTTTAAACTGTGAACACTAAACCATTATTGATATACAATAGATTTCAAGGTCAAAATCAGGTAGTAATGTATGTCTGAATGTCAATTCAAATTACCCATAGCATCGAGCACCCAACAAAGAGCCCCCAACAGAAACTCTAAATCCCAAATGATATACAATAGATTTCATGGTCAAATCCCATGATAATGTATTTTTGGATGTTAATTCAAATTACCCAAAGCATCAGGACAGAGCCTCGAACTGCGATCTTTGAACCCCTAAGGTCAAAATCCAATGTTAATATATGTATGAATATAAATTATAATTTTTAAGAGCATCGGGTCCCTAGTCCCAAATCGTCAACACCTAACCCTGATGATATACAATAGATTTCAAGGTCAAAATATAATAGTAATGTATGGATAAATGTCATTACAAATTACCCAGAGCATCGAGTCCCAAACCCTGAATCCAAACTGGAAACACTGAACCCTTGATGATGTACAATAGATTTCAAGGTCAAAATCTTATGGTAATAAATGGATGAATGTCAATACAAATTACCAACAGCATCGAGTCCCTAACCTCGAGCCCTGAAGTGCGAACACTGAACCCTTGATGATATATATCTGATATCAATCTCAAAATCCTGTGGTAATGTATGTCAAAATGTTAAGCTCAACAATGCACACTTTTGGAACATCCAAATCATAGTCCATTCCATTCCCAATCGGACCCTTCTTTGATTACTCTAAACCAAGAATGTGATGCCATTCCCTCCTCATCTTCGAGTGATGAAGGAAATGACACAGACGAGGAGGAAGAAGAGGCTTACTTTGAGTCAGACCCATCTGAAATTTGTGATGACGATGATGATACAGAAATGGAAGATGATATGGCTGAGGCCACAAGAGGCTTTGAACAGTTATACATGCCACGCAGAATCACTCAAGCACAATGGGAAGAAATTGAACAATATGCTGAGGGTACCAATAAGGAGGTGGCTCTACACGAGCTCATAACCCCTCGGAAACCGAGAAGACAGAGAAAACCACGCCCCAGGTATCCCCACAGATGATTCAATACCACAATTTTTTGGAGGAGAAACAAGAAAAGGTACACCATATTGAAGACTTCATAAGGCCAGAGGTAGTCTATAGCTTTGTCCTTCTGTTAGCTTTTCTTTATGTTAGTATCATCATTTGTAATATCATCATAGAGTGCATTATAAACTCTGTGATGATCATATAATACTTGATCTTTTCAAGTTCCTTTTTTCTACATTCAGGTTAGCTTTCTTTTAGGCCTTATAGGATAGTCTTGTGGGGTAACAGGATGAGTCCCCCCTGCTTGTACTTCCCCTTTGGGGCCCCTTGTCTTTCTTTATTATTATTAATAAAATTCCACAAGCCGCGAGGATGTGGCTTCAAAAAAAAATGATATACAATACTTTTCACCGAAACACACCTCGAGAAAACACTCCCAAGGCGAGGGCGATTTGGCTACAAAATCCAGATTTTAACTTCCGGCCAAATATGGCCATTCTGGCCACTGGCCAGCCTCCTCCAGAGGTCGGCTATCACCCTCCCAACCTCGCGCACCCTCTCAACTACTCCAATCTCTTCAAATCATCCCCAACTATGCCAAATTTGCAGATCTCCAAAATTGCAAATGGCGGAAATACTACCCCTTGCGGCGCCCCCTCTCCCATGTCTATGTCGATTCTAATCAAGCCTATTATTTACCTACATGGTGAGCCTACTATTAGGTTTTGAGAAGAAGGAAGTGGAGGTAATGATTCATCACCAAGACTTAACACTTGCGGTAGTTGGCAAGTTTAGCCATGGATGGCCAGATATTGGTTTCTTGCGAACAGCAATACCAAATCAATGTGGCTTGAAGGCGGATGTTCGAATTGGTTTGCTTTGTGATAGACATGTATTGATTCGCTGCACAATTGTGGAAGATTTTGACACTTTGATCTCAAGACAAAATTTTGAAATTAAGGAGAAGAACAAGCCCTACTTGATGAGAACATTCAAATGGGATGTATCATTTAATCCGGCGGAAGAGAGCAGATTTGCTTATAGGTGGATTTCATTCTCGGGATTATCTCCACATTACTATAGAGAATCCACTCTCTTCTCAATGGCGGCGGCAGTGGGTACTCCAATAGCCATTGATGCGGCCACTTTGAACAAAACAAGGCCAAGTTGTGCTAGAGTTAAAGTGGAGTTTGATTTGCTCAAGAGCCATCCCCAGCATGTTGTAATTCAAGTGGGTGAAGGGGATGGAATCACGTCTGATTTACAAAAAATTAGATATGATTTCAAACCAAAATATTGTACCAACTGTAAATTAAAAGGACATGACGTTGATGGATGTTGGAATCTCAAGCCAGCATTGAGGCCGGAAAAATCTAAGGAAATTGATGGTGGCAAGGCGGTGACGGCAATGGCAACAGGCAAAGGTAAGGTTTCAAACCCTAACCCCTCTAACCCTAGCCAACAAGCCCCTATCTCAACAACCATTGCCTCAATTCTTGTCCCATCCAACAAATGGATTACAGTCACTGGAAAAAATAAGAAAAACAAGAATCATAATAAAAAACCACCTTCAAAACCCTCTGGAATAGTGATTCTGGCGACTAGAACAGTGATTACGAAGCCCAGGGCCATCGGAACCACTGTCCAGGGGTCGAAAATCATGCCCCCACCAAAAATCTACATTCCTGTTGAAATTTCCAACGCTGAAAACCCTACCGGAATCCTTGGCGGTGCCGGAAACAATATCGGAAACCCTACCGGAACCCTAGGCGGTGCTGGAAAGATATCCCCTTTCTATAAATGAAAGTAATTATGTCAAACATAAAACAATCTTTCGAATTCAACTTTTATCCAGCTAAATTAATTATCTTAAAGAAGATATCCAAATAAAAAAGATTGAATCCTCCTTAAAAACCCTGAAGATGATGGAAAGGATTAAAACTTTACAATCCTTGATTAAAGGAGAAATCTGCTCAAAGTTACCTAATGCTTTCTGGGAAAGAAAGAAGCATACGGTACAATTAGCCTATATAGATAACATCGATGAAAAGATAATCCCTACCAAAGCTCAACTGATTCAAATGAATCATGGGCTCATGGAATATTGTAAAAAGGAAATAAACAATTTATTACAGAAGAAAATAATCAGACCCTCCAAATCCCCATGGAGTTGCTCCGCTTTTTATGTCACAACAGTGTCGAAAAGGAAAGAGGAGCCCCAAGGCTGGTTATTAATTATAAGCCTCTTAATCACATATTAAAATGGATAAGACACCCGATACCTAATAAAAGAGACCTATTAAAAAGAACCTACAAGGCGAACATCTATAGTAAGTTTGATATGAAGTCAGGATTCTGGCAAATACAGATAGATGAAAAAGATAAGTATAAAACTGCCTTCAATGTCCCTTTTGTACAATATGAGTGGAATGTAATGCCATTTGGGCTAAAAAACGCCCCCTCAAAATTCCATAATATCATGAATAACGTACTCAACCCTTACAGTCAATTCTCCATTATCTATATAGATGATATCCTTATCTTTTCAGAAACTATAGACCCTTATGTCTGTCCGAATATCAATTCAAATTACCTAGAGCATCGATCCCCCAACCCCGAGCCCCAAACCGCAAACTCTAAATCCTTAATGATATACAATAGATTTCATGGTCAAAATCCAATGATAATGTATTTCTGGATGTTAATTCAAATTACCCGAAGCATCGAGGCCGATCCTCGAACGGCGATCTTTTAACCCCTAATGATAAACAATAGATTTCAAGGTCAAAATCCCATGGATGTATGAATCACAATTATAATTATATAGAGCATTGGGCCCCGAGCCCCAAACCGTGAACACCGAACCCTACTGATATATAATAGAATACAATGTCAAAATCTCGTGGTAATGTATAGATGAATGTCAATAAAAAATTACCCAGAGCATCGAGTCTCGAACCCCAAGCCTCGAACTGGGAACACTGAACCCCTGATTATATATAATAGATATCAATGTCAAAATCCTATGGTAATGAATGTCTAAATGTTAACTAAAATTACCCATAGCATCAAGCGCCTAACACCGAGCCCCGAGCTGCAAACTTTAAACTCCTGATGATATACAATAGATTTCAAAGTCAAAATACCGTGGTAATGTATGTCTGAATGTCAATTCAAATTACCCAGAGCATCGATCCCCCAACACCGAGCCTTAAACTGCAAGCACTGAACCCCTAATGATATACAATAAATTTTAAGGTCAAAATCCCGTGGTAATGTATGTCTGAATATCAATTAAATTACCTAGAGCATTGATCCCCCAACCCCGAGCCCCAAACCGCAAACTCTAAATCCTTAATGATATACAATAGATTTCATGGTCAAAATCTAATGATAATGTATTTATGGATGTCAATTCAAAACCCCTAATGATATACAATAGATTTCAAGGTCAAAATCTCGTGGTAATGTATGACTAAATGTCAATTTAAATTACCTAGAGCATCGAGCCCCCAACCTCAAACTCTAAATCTCTAATGATATACAATAGATTTCATGGTCAAAATACCATGATAATGTTTTTCTGGATGTCAATTCAAATTACCCAAAGCATCGAGCTGGAGCCTAGAACTGCGATCTTTGAACCCCTAATGATAAACAATAGATTTCAAGGTCAAAATCTCATGATAATGTATGTCTGAATGTCAAATCAAATTACCCATAGCATCACTCGCCCAACACCGAGCCCCGAACAACAAACTTTAAACTCCTGATGATATACAATAGATTTCAAGGTCAAAATCCCATGGTAATGTATGTTTGAATATCAATTCAAATTACCTAGAACATCGATCCCCCAATACCGAGCCCCAAACCACAAGATCGAAATCCCTAATGATATACAATTGATTTCATGGTCAAAATCCAATGATAATGTATGTCTGAATGTCAATTCAAATTAGCCAGAGCATCGAGCACCCAACCCCGAACCACGAACTCTAAATGCCTGATGATATACAATATATTTCATAGTCAAAATCCAATGATAATTTATTTCTGGATGTCAATTCAAATTACCCAAAGCATCGATGCCGATCCTCGAACTGCGATCTTTGAACCCCTAATGATAAACAATAGATTTCAAGGACAAAATCCGATGGTAATGTATGTATGAATATCAATTATAATTATCCAGATCATCGAGCCCTGACTAGCAAATCATGAACATCGAACCCTGATGATATATAATAGATTTCATGGTCAAAATTGCATGGCAATGTATGGATGAATGTCAATAAAAATAACCCAGAGCATCGAGTCCCGAACCCCTTACCAAAATTGCAAACACTGATCCCCTAATGACATATTATAGATAGTAAGGACAAAATCATGTGGTAATGTATGTCTAAATGTTAGTTCAAATTACCCAGAGCATCAAGATCCAAACACCGATCCCGAACTACAAACTCTAAACTCCTGATGATATACAATAGATTTCAAGGTCAAAATATTGTGCTAATGTATGTTATAATGTAAATACAAATTACCTAGAGCATCAAGTCCCGAACCCCGAGCCTTAAACTACGAACCCTGAATCCCTGATGATATACAATAGATTTCAAGGTCAAAATCTCATGGTAATGTATGTATGAATCTCAAGTATAATTATCCAGAGCATCGGACCCCGAGCTCCAACCGTGAACACCAAACCCTGATGATATACAATAGATTACAATGTCAATATCTCGTGGTAATGTATGGATGAATGTCAATAAAAATTACCTAGAGCATCGATCCCCCAACCCCCAGCCTTTAATTGGGAACACTAGTCAAAATCCTATGGTAATGTATGTATAAATGTTATCTAAAATTACCCAGAGCATCAAGCGCCTAACACCGAGCCCCGAACTGCAAACTTTAAACCCTTGATGATATACGACAGATTTCAAGGTCAATATACTGTGGTAATGTATGTCTCAATGTCAATTCAAATTACCCAAAGCATCAAGCCCCCAGACCCGAGGCCCCAGCCTTAAACTGCAAACACTGAACCCCTGATGATATACAATAAATTTCAAGGTCAAAATCTCGTGGTAATGTGTGTCTGAATATCAATTCAAATTACCTAAAGCATCGATCCCCCAACCCCAAGCCCCAAACCGCAAGCTCTAAATCCCTAATGATATATAATTTATTTCATGGTCAAAATCCAATGATAATATATTTCTGGATGTCAATTCAAATTATCCAAAGCATCGAGGCCAATCCTCGAACGACGATCTTTTAACCCCTAATGATAAACAATAGATTTCAAGGTCAAAATCCCGTGGATGCATGAATCGCAATTATAATTATCCAGAGCATCGGGCCCCGAGCCCCAAATCGTGAACACCAAACCCTACTAATATATAATAGAATACAAGGTCAAAATCTTGTGGTAATGTATAGATGATTGTCAATAAAAAATTACCCAGAGCATCGAGTCTCGAACCCCGAGCCTCAAACTGGGAACACTGAACCCGTGATGATATATAATAGATATCAAGGTCAAAATCCTGTGGTAATGTATGTCTAAATGTTAACTAAAATTACCAGTAGTATCAAGCACCAAAACCGAGCCCCGAACTGCAAACATTAAATTCCTGATGATTTACAATAGATTTCAAAGTCAAAATACTGTGGTAATGTATGTCTGAATGTCAATTCAAATTACCCAGAGCATCGAGCTTCCAACCCCGTGCCTTAAACTACAAACACCGAACCCCTGATGATATACAATAAATTTTAAGGTCAAAATCCCATTGTAATGTATGTCTGAATATCAATTCAAATTACCTAGAGCATCGATCCCCCAACCCCGAGCCCCAAACCGAAAACTCTAAATCTCTAATGATATACAATAGATTTCATGGTCAGAATCCAATGATAATGTATTTCTGGATGTCAATTCAAATTACCCAAAGTATCGAGGTTGATCCTCGAACTACGATCGTTGAACCCTAAAGATAAATAATAGACTTCATAGTCAAAATCCCATGCTAATGTGTGTATGAATCACAATTATAATTATCCAGAGCATCGGCCCCGAGCCCCAAACCGTGAACACCGAACCCTGATGATATACAATAGATTTCAAGGTTAAAATCTCATGGTAATGTATGGATGAATGTTAATAAAAATTACCCAGAGCATTGAGTCTCTAACCCTGAGCCTCGAACTGGGAACACTGAACCCCTGATGATATATAATAGATATCAAGGTCAAAATCATGTGGTAATGTATGTCTAAATGTTAACTAAAATTACTCATAGCATCAAGTACCCAATACTTGGCCCCGAACTGCAAACTTTAAACTCTTGATGATATACAATAGATTTCAAGGTTAAAATACCGTGGTAATGTATGTCAGAATGTAAATTCAAATTACCTAGAGCATCGAGTGCCCAACCCTGAGCCGTAAACTGCAAACACTGAACCCCTAATGATATATAATAAATTTTAAGGTCGAAATCCTATGTTAATGTATGTCTAAATATCAATTAAATTACCTAGAGCATCGATCCCCCAACCCCGAGCCCCAAACCGCAAACTCTAAATCCTTAATGATATACAATATATTTCATGGTCAAAATCCAATGATAATGTATTTCTGGATGTCAATTCAAATTACCCGAAGCATCGAGGTTGATCCTCGTACTGCGATCTTTGAACCCCTAATGATAAATAATAGATTTCAAGGTCAAAATCCCATGGATGTATGTATCTCAATTACAATTATCCAGAGCACTGGTCCACGAGCCCCAAACCGTGAACACCGAACCCTACTGATATATAATAGAATATAATGTCAAAATCTCGTGGTAATGTATAGATGAATGTCAATAAAAAAATTATCCAGAGCATCGAGTCTCGAACCCTGAGCCTCGAACTGGGAACACTGAACCCCTAATTATATATAATAGATATCAATGTCAAAATCCAGTGGTAATGTATGTCTAAATGTTAACTAAAATTACCCATAGCATCAAGCGCCCAACACCGAGCCCCGAACTCCAAACTTTAAACTCCTGATGATATACATTAGATTTCAAAGTCAAAATACCGTGGTAATGTATGTCTAAATGTCAATTCAAATTACCCAGAGCATCGAGCCCCCAACACCGAGCCTTAAACTGAAAACACTGAACCCCTAATGATATACAATAAATTTTAAGGTCAAAATCCCGTGGTAATGTATGTCTGAATCTCAATTCAAATTACCTAGATCATCAGTCCACCAACCTCGAGCCCCAAACCACAAACTCTAAATCCCTAATGATATACAATAGATTTCATGGTCAAAATCAAATGATAATGTATTTCTGGATGTCAATTCAAATTACCCAAAGCATCGAGGCTGATCCTCGAACTGCGATATTTGAACCCCTAAAGATAAACAATAGATTTCAAGCTCAAAATCCCATGGTAATGTATGTATGAATCACAATTATAATTATGCAGAGCATTGGGCCCCGAGCCCCAAATCGTGAACACCGAACCCTGATGATATACAATAGATTTCAAGGTCAAAATCTCATCGTAATGTATGGATGAATGTCATTAAAAATTACCCAGAGCATCGAGTCTCCAACCCTGAGCCTCGAATCTAGGAACACTGAACCCCTGATTATTTATAATAGATATCAAGGTCAAAATCATGTGGTAATATATGTCTAAATGATAAATAAAATTACCCATAGCTTTGCAGTTCGAGGCTCGGTGTTTGGCGCTTGATTCTCTGGGTAATTTGAATTAACATTTAGACATACATTACCATAAAATTTTGACATTGATATCTATTATATATCATCAGGGGTTCAATGTTTGTAGTTTGGGTTTGTGGTTCGGGACTCGATGCTCTGGGTTATTTGTATTGACATCCATCCATACATTATCATGTGATTTTGACCTTGAAATCAATTGTATATCATCAGGGTTCGGTGTTCACGATTTGGGATTCGGGGCCCGATGCTACGGATAATTATAATTGATATTCATACATACATTACCATGGGAATTTGTCCTTGAAATCTGTTGTTTATCATTAGGGGTTGAAAGATCGCAGTTTGAGGCTCCAGCTCGATGCTTTGGGTAATTTGAATTTACATCCAGAAATACATTATCATGGGATTTTGATCATTAAATCTATTGTATATCATTAGGGATTAAGAGTTTGCGGTTTGGAGCTCGGGGTTGGTGGATTGATGCTCTTGCTAATTTGAATTGATATTTAGACATACATTACCACGAGATTGACCTTGGAATTTATTGTATATCATCACGGGTTCAGTGTTTGTAGTTTAAGGCTCAGGGTTGGGGGCTCGATGCTTCGGATAATTTGAATTGACATTCAGACATACATTACCACGATATTTTGACCTTTATATCTATTATATATCATCTGGGGTTTAGTGTTCCAAGATCGAGGGTCGGGGTTTGAGACTCGATACTCTGGGTAACTTTTATTGACATTCATCCATACATTACCACGAGATTTTGACCTTGTCATCTATTGTATATCATCAGGGTTCGGTGTTCACTATTTGGGGCTCGGGGCCCGATGCTCTGGATAATTATAATTGAGATTCATACATACATTACCATGAGATTTTGACCTTGAAATCTATTGTTTTTCATTAGGGTTTCAAAGATCGTAGTTCGAGGCTCCGACTCGATGCATAGGGAATTTGAATTGACATCCAGAAATACATTGTCATTGGATTTTGACAATGAAATCTATTGTATATCATTAGGAATTTAGAGTTTACGGTTTGGGGATCGGGGTTCGGGACTTGATGCTCTAGGTAATTTTAATTGATATTCAGACATACATTACCATGAGATTTTGACCTTGAAATCTATTGTATATCATCAGGGATTCAGGGTTCGTAGTTTAAGGCTACGGGTTCGGGAGTCGATGCTCCGGGTAATTTATATTTACATTCAAACATACATTAGCATGTTATTTTTACCTTGAAATCTATTGTATATCATCAGGGGTTTCGAATTTACAGTTCGGGGCTCAGTGATTGGCGCTTGATTCTCTGGGTAATTTGAATTAACATTTACACATACATTACCACAGGATTTTGACCTTGATATTTATTATATATCATTAGGGGTTCAGTGTTCGCAGTTTGGGTTCGTGGTTCGGGACTCAATGCTTTGGGTTATTTGTATTGACATTCATCCATACATTATCATGCGATTTTTACCTCTAAATCATTTGTATATCATCAGGGTTCGGCGTTCACAATTTGTGACTCGGGGACCGATGCTCTGGATAATTTTAATTGATATTCATACATACATTATCATGGGATTTTGTCCTTGAAATCTATTGTTTATCATTAGGGGTTCAAAGATTGCAGTTCGAGGCTCCGGCTAGAAGCTTTGGATAATTTGAATTGACATCCAGAAATACATTATCATGGTATTTTGACCATGAAATCTATTGTACATCATTAGGGATTTAGAGTTTGCAATTCGGGGCTTGGGGTTAGGGGTTCGATGCTCTACATAATTTGAATTGACATTCAAACATTTATTACCACGGGATTTTGACCTTGAAATCTATTATATATCATCAGGGGTTCAGTGTTCGTAATTTAAGGCTCGGGGTTCGGGACTCGATGTTGTTGGTAATTTGTATTGACATTCAAACATACATTACCACATTATTTTGGCCTTAAAATCAATTGTATATCATCAGGATTTTGAACTTTGCAGTTCGGAGCTCGGTGTTGGGTGATTGACGCTCTAGGAAATTTGAATTAACATTTGAACATACATTACCACAGGATTTTGACCTTGATATCTATTATATATCATCAAGAGTTCAATGTTAACAATTTGGGGTTCAGGGTTCGACACTCGATGCTCTTGGTAATTTGTATTGACATTCATCCATTTATTACCATAGGTTTTTTACCTTGAAATCTATTGTATATCATCAAGGGTTCAGTGTTCGCAGTTTGGGACTCGGGGTTCGGGACTCAATGTTATGGGTAATTTTTATTGACACTCATCCATACATTACCATGAGATTTTGACGTTTAAATCTATTGTATATCATCAGGGGTTCGGTGTTCACAGTTTGGAGTTCGGGGCCCGATGCTCAGAATAATTATAATTGAGATTCAAACATATATTACCATGGGATTTTGATCTTGAAATCTATTGTTTATCATTAGGGGTTCAAAGATCACAGTTCGAGGCTCCGGCTAGATGCTTTGGGAATTTGAATTGACATCCAAAAATACATTATCATTGGATTTTAACCATGAAATCTATTGTATATCATTAGGGATTTAGAGATTGTAGTTCGGGGCCCGATGCTCTGGGTAATTTGAATTGACATTCGGACATACATTACCATGAGATTTTGACCTTGAAATCTATTGTATATCATCACGGTTCGGTGTTCACGGTTTGGGACTCGGGGACCGATGCTCTGGATAATTATAATTGATATTCATACATACATTACCATGGGATTTGGACCTTGAAATATAATGTTTATCAATAGGGGTTCAAAGATCGCAGTTCGAGGCTCCAGATCGATGCTTTGCGTAATTTAAATTGACATCCAGAAATACATTATCATTGGATTTTCACCATGAAATCTATTGTATATCATTGGGGATCTAGAGTTTGCGGTTTGGGGCTCGATACTCTGGGTAATTTGAATTGACATTCAGACATACATTACCACAGGATTTTGACCTTGAAATCTATTATATATCATTAAGGGTTCAGTGTTCGCAGTTTACGGCTCGGGGTTTGGGTCACGATGATCTTGGTAATTTGTATTGACATTCAAACATACATTACCATGGTATTTTAGCCCTGAAATCTATTGTATATCCTCAGGGGTTTAAAGTTTACAATACGGGGCCGAGTGTTGGGGGCTTGATGCTCTGGGTAATTTGAATTAACATTTAAACATACATTACTATAAGATCTTGACCTTGATATATATTATATATCATGAGGGGTTCAGTATTCACAGTTCGGGGCTCGGGGTTCGAGACTCGATGCTCTAGTAATTTTTATTGACATTCATCCATACATTACCATGAGATTTTGACCTTTAAATCTATTTTATATCATCAGGGGTTCGATGTTCATGGTTTGGAGCTCCCTACCTCCGAAAGCCACCTGCCAGAAACCCTACTAGCCGCCTCCAATTTTGGGCCCACTTTGGCCCAAAACCACCCCCCAAACCCTAACCTTAAAACCGCCAATCTCAAAACCACCACCAATAAAACCACTAACATACCGCCAGAAAACCACCCAGCCACCACCCTACCGGTGACGAATATCATCTCCGGAACCCCTCTACCGCAAAACCCCTCTCCCGAAACCGCCCCCTGCCCAAAACCACCTCACAACCCTAAACCACTATCCACAGAAACCCCTCGCTAAACCCTAATTACCCTCAACCCGACCCACCAGAAAAACCCATACAGAAACCCCTCTCGATCCGAATTCGACCCACCTCTAGAACCCTCCCCACTACCCATACCCGAACCTGAACCCTCAGATCTAGAAGCCCACACCCTCCCAAACCCGAGCCCAACCCCCAACCCGAGCCCCCCCTCGGCTCAACCCATTTTAATTTTGGCCCAAGTCCAAAAAACCCAATCCCAAATCCCAAGACCACAATTAATTTCAGATACGGGCTCAACATCAAATCCAAATCCAAAGCTAAATCTTAATCCCAAAGCCACAGAATACACCCCAGTTATAAAAAGCCCATCTACACAAGAATGGCTCAAAAATTCCTTTTCATTCCCACCTCAGCCATGCACCCTAAATGAGGCTAATTCCGAAATCCCCTCCACTAGCACAACCACAATTGCCACTTCGGACAGTAAGAGGAGGAAATGGTGTGAGACAGAGGGAGATGAGGCAAAGGATGAAGAGGCAGAGACAAAGGAAGCTGCTTCTGAGATGCCCGATTTACTTGTGCTTCAGAGAGCCTTCGATATGAAGATGGAGAAATATGGACACTTTTTGGGTATGACATATTTTACAGAGGTACTAGCAGACAAGAAGTCCTATTACCCCGATCAAACTGTTCAGGAATACATAGACATGGGCGGAGACACGGACGACGAACAGGAAATGGCACTATTATTAGTCGAGCCGTCACTCAACTTTCGTGACTATGATGCCTACGGATTATATGATGAATATACAGAGGATGAAGACATGGAAGAGGCATGCAACGTAGTTCCTACAGTAGATGAGGACATTGAGGAGGATGTAGAGCCACTGGCTGTTGAAGATGCCTCAGACCAGGTACATTTACTAGAGGGTCCTATCCAGGATGGGCCTGGCAATGTGGATGAGATGGGAGGCAAGACCTTGGGGGAGATATATACAGAGGCGGCACGCCATGCCAAACAGAGATAAGTAATGTCTGATCCTTTTGGTAATATTGCTAGCAAGTCGGATTGGTCGGATACAGAGGAGGACTCCCTTGTTCCGGAGCGTCTACTTGTCATCCAGAATGGGAACCTATCTTCTCGAAATATGGAGGGTTCCAAGAAGAAGCTCACAAGGAAGAACAACTGGGATGGTAAGCTGCCAGTCTTGAGGAAAATGTCAATGCGAGAAGCCAAGAAGAAGCTACAGTTTGATGCTTCCAAAATGAGGGATCCATCAAAGTATGTAGGGCCACCTGAATACTTAATCAACACCAAGAAGAAATGATCAAGTTTCAGGAATATTTGGAGGACGAGAAGGAAGTGATGCAGCAGGTGGAAGATTTTATAAGTCCGGAGGTAGATGATCATATCTTTGTGCTTATACTATTTTGTCATTATGTTAGCATTCTCATTTGTAATATCATTATAGAGTGCATTATAAACTCTATGATGATCATAGAATACTTGGTTTTGTCAAGTTCTTTTTTTCTACATTCAGGCTAGATTTTGCTTAGTCCCTATAGGTGTAGTATGGTGGGGTAATAGGATGAGCCCCCCTGCTTGTACTTCCCCGTGGGGCCCTTTGTTTCTTCAATTATTATTAATAAAATTCCACATGCCGCGAGGCTGTGGCTTCAAAAAAAAATGATATACAATAGATTTCAAGGTCAAAATATCATGGTAATGTATGGATGAAGGTCAAAACAAATTACCCAGAGCATCGAGTCTCAAACCGATCCCCGAACTACAAACTTTAAACCCAGATGATATACAATATATTTCAAGGCAAAAATACCGTGGTAATGTATGTTTGAATGTCAATTATAATTATCGAGAGCATCAGGCCCCGAGCCCCAAACCGTGAACACCGAACCCCTGATGATATACAATAGATTTGAAGGTCAAAAGATCATGGTAAGGTATGGACAAATGTCAATAAAAATAACCCAGAGCATCGATTCTTAAACCCTGAGCCCCGAACTGTGAACACTGAACCCCTGATGATATATAATAGATATCAAGGTCAAAATCCTATGGTAATGTATGTTTAAATGTTAATTAAAATTACGAAGAGCATCAAGCGCCCAACACCGAGCCCCGAACTCCAAACTTTAAACCCCTGATGATATACAATATATTTCAAGGACAAAATACCGTGGTAATGTATGTTTGAATATCAATACAAATTACCAAGAGCATCGAGTCCCGAACTGCGAACACTGAACCCGTGATGATATATAATTGATATCAAGCTCAATATCATGTGGTAATGTATGTCTAAATGTTAATTCAAATTACCTAGAGCATCGAGCGCCCAAACACCGAGCCCCGAACTGCAAACTCTAAATCCCTAATCATATACAATAGATTTCATGGTCAAAATCCCATTATAATGTATTTCTAGATGTTAATTCAAATTACCCAAAGCATCGAGTCGGAGCCTCGAAAGGCAATATTTGAACCCCTAATGATAAACAATTGATTTCGAAGTCAAAATCCCATGGTAATGTATGTATGAATATCAATTATAATTATCCAGAGCATCGGGCCCCGAGCCCCAAACCGTGAACACCGAACCCTAATGATATACAATTGATTTCAAGTTCAAAATACCATGGTAATGTATGTTTGAATGTAAATACAAGTTACCCAAAGCATCGAGTCTCGAACCCCGAGCCCCGAACTGCAAACTTTAAACCCCTGATGATATACAATATATTTCAAGGCTAAAATACCGTGGTAATGTATGTTTGAATGTCAATTATAATTATCTATAGCATCGGGCCCCAAGCCCCAAACCGTGAACACCGAACCCCTAATGATATACAATAGATTTGAAGGTCAAAATATCATGGTAAGGTATGGATATTTGTCAATAAAAATAACCCAGAGCATCGAGTCTTAAACCCCGAGCCCCAAACTATGAACACTGAACCCCAGATGATATATAATAGATATCAAGGTCAAAATACTGTGGTAATGTATGTTTAAATGTTAATTAAAATTACACAGAGCATCAAGCGCCCAACACCGAGCCCCGAACTCCAAACTTTAAACCCCTGATGATATACAATATATTTCAAGGCCAAAATACCGTGGTAATGTATGTTTGAATATCAATACAAATTACGAAGAGCATCGAGTCCAGAACCCCGAGCCTTAAACTGTGAACACTAAACCCCTGATGATATACAATACATTTCAAAGTTAAAATCGCCTGGTAATGTAGGTTTGAATGTCAATTCAAATTACCCATAGTATCGAGCCCCCAACCCCTAGCCCCGAACGGTAACTCTAAATCTCATGATATATAATAGATATCAAGGTCAAAATCTTATGGCAATGTATGTTTAAATGTTAATTCAAATTACCTAGAGCATCAAGACCCGAACTGCAAAAAATTTAAACCCTGATGATATACAACATATTTCAAGGCCAAAATACTGTGGTAATGTATGTTTTAATCTCAATACAAATTACCAAGAACATCGAGTCCCGAACCCCTAGACGTAAACTGCGAACACTGAACCCCTAATGATATATAATAGATTTCAAAGTCAAAATCCTGTGGTAATGTATGTCTGAATATCAATTCAAATTACCTAGAGTATCGAGCCCTGAACCGCAAAGTCTAAATCCCCAATGATATACAATAGATTTCATGGTCAAAATCCAATGATAATGTATTTCTAGATGTCAATTCAAATTACCCAAAGCATCGCTCCGGAGCCTCGAACTGCGATCTTTGAACCCCTATTGATAAATAATAGATTTCAAGGTCCAAATCCCATGGTAATGTATGTATGAATATCAATTATAATTATCTAGAGAATTGGGCCCCGAGTCCCAAACCGTGATGATATACAATAGATTTCATGGTCAAAATCTTATGGTAATGTATTTCCGAATGTCAATTCAAATTACCCAGAGCATCGAGCCCCGAACTACAAACTCTAAATCCCTAATGATATACAATATATTTCATGGTTAAAATCCAATGATAATGTATTTCTGGATGTCAATTCAAATTTCCAAAGCATTGAGCCGGAGCCTCGAACTACGATCTTTGAACCCCTAATGATGAACAATAGATTTCAAGGTTAAAATCCCATGGTAATATATGTATGAATCTCAATTTGAAATATTCAGAGCATCGGGCCCCAAGCTCCAAACCGTGAACACCGAACCCCTGATGGTATATAATAGATTTAAAGATCAAAATCTCATGGTAATGTATGAATGAATTGTCAATAAAAATTACCCAGACCATCGAGTCTCGAACCCTGAGTCCCGAACTGTGAATAATGAACCCCCGATGTTATGTAATAGATATCAAGGTCAAAATCATGTGATAATGTATGTTTAAATGTTAATTCAAATTACCCAGAGCATCAAGCGCCCAACACCGAGCCCAAAACTGCAAACTTCAAACCCATGATGATATACAATAGATTTCAAGGCCAAAATACCGTGGTAATGTATACTTGAATGTCAATACAAATTACCAAGAGCATTGAGTCCCGAACCCCGAGTCTTAAACTGCGAACACTGAACCCCTAATGATATACAACCATTACACAGAGTATTGAGCCCCAACCCCGAGCCCCGAACCACAAACTCTAAATCTGTTATGATATACAATATATTTCATGGTCAAAATCCCATGATAATGTATTTATGGATGTCAATTCAAATTACCCAAAGCATCGAGATGTAGCCTCAAACTGCGATCTTTGAACCCCTAATGATAAACAATATATTTCAAGCTCAAAATTCCATGGTAATGTATGTCTGAATGTCAAATCAAATTACCCATAGCATCAAGCGCCCAACACCGAGCCCTGAACTGTAAACTTTAAACACTGATGATATACAATAGATTTCAAGGTCGAAATACTATGGTAATGTATGTTTGAATGTAAATACAAAATACCTAGAGCATCGAGTCCCAAACCCCGATTATTAAACTGCGAACACTGAACCCCTAATGATTTACAATAAATTTCTGGGTCAAAATCTCGTGGTAATGTACGTTTGAATATCAATTAAAATTACCCAGAGCATCGGTCCCCCAACCCTGAGCCCCAAACCACAAACTCTAAATAACTGATGATATACAATAAATTTCATGGTCAAACTCCCATGGTAATGTATGTCTGGATTTAAATTAAAATTACCCAAAGAATCGATCTCGAGCCTCGAACTGCTATATTTAAACCCCTAATGATAAATAATAGATTTCAAGGTCAAAATCCCACGGATGTAAGAATCTCAATTATAATTATCCAAAGCATCGGGCCCCGAGCCTTCAATTTGGAACGCCGAACCTTGATGATATACAATAGATTTCAAGGTCAAAATCTCATGGTAATGTATGTATGAATATCAATAAAATTACCCATAACATTGAGTCCCGAACCCCGAGCCCTAAACTGCGAACACTGAAATCTTGATGATATACAATATTTTTTAAGGATAAAATTACGTGGTATTAAATGGATGAATGTCAATATAAATTACTAAGAGCATCGAGTCTCGATCCCCGTGCCCCAAACTGTGAACACTGAACCCCTGATGATATATAATAGATATCAAGATCAAAATCATGTGGTAATATATGTTCAAATGTTAATTCAAATTACCTAGAGCAGCAAGTTCCCAACACCGAGCCCCGAACTGCAAACTTTAAAACCCTGAGAATATACAATTGATTTTTAGGCCAAAATATTGTGGTAATGTATGTTTGAATGTCAATACAAATTAGCAAGTGCATCGAGTCCCAAATCACGAGCCTTAAACTGCAAACACTGAAACCCTGATGATATACAATAAATTTCAAGGTCAAAATCTCGTGGTAACGTATGTCTGAATGTCAATTCAAATTACCCAGAGTATCGAGCCCCCAACCCGAGCCCCGAACCACAAACTCTAAATCCCCAATGATATACAATAGATTTCATGGTCAAAATCCGATGATAATTTATTTCTGGATGTCAATTCAAATTCCCAAAGCATCGAGCCGGAGCCTCGAACTGCGATCTTTGAACCCCTAATGATAAACAATATATTTCAAGGTCAAAATCCCATGGTCATATATGTATAAATCTAAATTGTATTTATTTAGAGCATCGGGCCCGAGCTCCAAACCGTGAACACCGAACCCCTGATGATATACAATAGATTTAAAGGTCAAAATCTCATGGTAATGAATGGATGAATGTCAATAAAAATTACCCAGAGCAACGAGTCTCGAACCCCGAGCCTCGAACTGTGAATACTGAACCCCTCATGATATATAATAGATATCAAGGTCAAAATCTTATGGTAATGTATGTTTAAATGTTAATTCAAATTACCCAGAGCATCAAGCCCACAACACCGAGCCCCGAAATGCAAGCTTTAAACCCTTGATGTTATACAATAGATTTCAAGGCCAAAATACCATGGTAATGTAAGTTTGAAATGTAAATACAAATTACCAAGAGCATCGAGTCCCTAACCCCGAGCTTTAAATTAACAACATTGAACCCCTGATGAAATACAATAGATTTCAAGGTCAAAATCATGTGGTAATGTATGTCTTAATGTCAATTCAAATTACCCCGAGCATTTAGACCCGAACAGCAAACTCTAAATCCATAATGATATACAATAGATTTCATGGTCAAATTCTCATGATAATGTATTTCTGGATGTCAATTCAAACTAACCAAAGAATCAAGTCAGAGCCTCGAACAACGATATTTGAACACCTAATGATAAACAATAGATTTCATGGTCAAAATCCCATGGTAATGTATGTAAGAATATCAATTATAATAATCTAGAGCATCGATCCCCGAGTCCCAAACTGTGAACACCGAACTGTGAGGATATACAATAGATTTCAAGGTCAAAATCTCATGGTAATGTATATCTGAATTTCAAATCAAATTACCCAGAGTATCAAGCCCTGAACCGTAAACTCTAAATCCCTAATGCTATACAATAGATTTCATGGTCAAAAACCAATGATAATGTATTTCTGGATGTCAATTGAAATTGCCAAAGCATTGAGCCGGAGCCTCGAACTTCGATCTTTGAACCCCTAATGATAAACAATAGATTTCAAGGTCAAAATCCGATGTTAATATATGTATGAATCTCAATTATAATTATCCAGAGCGTCGGGCCCCGAGTCCCAAACCATGAACATCGAACCCTGATGATATACAATAGATTTCAAGGTCAAAATCTCATAGTAATGTTTGGATGAATTTCAATAAATATTACCTAGAGCATCGAGTCCCGAACCTCGAATCCAAATGATGAAAACTGAACCCTTGATGATATACAATAGATTTTAAGGTCAAAATCTTGTGGTAACATATGGATGAATGTCAATACAAATTACCAAGAGCATCGAGTCTCGAACCCCGATCCCCTAACTATGAACACTGAACCCCTGATGATATATAATAGATATCAAGATAAAAATCATGTGGTAATGTATGTTCGAATGTTAATTCAAATTACCAAGAGCATCAAGCGCCCAACACCGAACCCCGAACTACAAACTTCAAACATCTGATGATATACAATAGATTTCAAGGCCAAAATACCGTGGTAATGTATGTTTGAATGTCAATATAAATTAGAAAGATCATCGAGTCCTGAACCCCGAGCCTTAAACTACGAACACTGAACTGCTAATGATATACAACAGATTACCCAGAGTATCGAGCCCCAACCCCAAGCCCCGAATCGCAAACTCTGAATTCCCAATGATATACAATAGAGTTCATGGTCAAATCCAATGACAATGTATTTCTGTACGTCAATTCAAATTACCCAAAGCATCGAGCCGGAGCCTCGAACAGCGATCTTTGAACCACTATTGATAAATAATAGATTCCAATGTCCAAATCCCATGGTAATGTATGTATGAATATCAATTATAATTATCCACAGCAACGGGCCCCGAGCCCCAAAGCGTGATGATACACAATATATTTCAAGGTCAAAATCTCATGGTAATGTATGTCTGAATTTTAATTCAAATTACCCAGAGCATCGATCCCCGAACCACAAACTCTAAATCTCTAACAAAATACAATATATTTCATGGTAAAAAACCAATGATAATGTATTTTTGGATGTCAATTCAAATTTCCAAAGCATCGAGCCGGAGCCTCGAACTGCGATCATTGAATCCCTAATGATAAACAATATATTTCATGGTCAAATTCCCATGGTCATAAATGTATGAATCTCAATTGTAATTATTTAGAGCATCGGACCCGAGGTCCAAACCTTGAACACCGAACCCCTGATGATATACAATAGATTTAAAGGTCAAAATCTCATGGTAATGAATGGATGAATGTCAATAAAAATTACCCAGAGCAACGAGTCTCGAACCCCGAGCCCCGAACTGTGAATACAGAACCCCTCATGATATATAATAGATATCAAGGTCAAAATCTTATGGTAATGTATGTTTAAATGTTAATTCAAATTACCCAAAGCATTAATCCCCCAACACCGAGCCCCGAACTGCAAGCTTTAAACCCTTGATGATATACAATAGATTTTAAGGCCAAAATACCGTGGCAATGTATGTTTAAATACAAATTACCTAGAGCATCGAGTCCATAACCCCGAGCCTTAAATTGCGAACACTAAACCCTAGATGATATACAGTAGATTTCAATGTCAAAATCCTGTGGTAATGTATGTCTTAATGTAAATTCAAATTACCCCTATCATTTAGACCCGAACCGCATACTCTAAATCCCTAATGATATACAATAGATTTCATGGTCAAATTCTCATGATAATGTATTTCTGGATGTCAATTCGAACTAACCAAAGAATCAAGTCGGAGCCTCAACCAACGATCTTTGAACAGCTAATGATAAACAATAGATTTCAAGGTCAAAATCCCAAGGTAATGTATGTAAGAATATCAATTATAATTATCTAGAGAATCGAGCCCCGAGTCCCAAACTGTGAACACCGAACCGTGAGGATATACAATAGATTTCAAGGTCAAAATCTCATGGTAATGTATATCTGAATTTCAAATCAAATTACCCAGAGTATCGAGCCCCGAACTGCAAACTCTAAATCCTTAATTCTGTACAATAGATTTCATGGTCAAAATCCAATGATAATGTATTTCTGGATGTCAATTGAAATTCCCAAAGCATAGAGCCGGAGCCTCGAACTGCGATCTTTGAACCCCTAATGATAAACAATAGATTTCAAGGTCAAAATCCCATGGTAATATATGTATGAATCTCAATGATAAATATCCAGAGCATCGGGCTCCGAGTCCCAAACCGTGAACATCGAACCCTGATGATATACAATAGATTTCAAGGTCAAAATCTCATAGTACTGTTTGGATGAATGTCAATAAATATTACCTAGAGCATCGAGTCCCGAACCTCGAATCCAAATGATGAAAACTGAACCCTTGATGATATACAATAGATTTTAAGGTCAAAATCTTGTGGTAACATATGGATGAATGTCAATACGAATTACCAAGAGCATCGAGTCTCGAACCTCGATCCCCCAACTATGAACACTGAACCCCTGATTATATATAAAAGATATCAAGATCAAAATCTTGTGGTAATGTATGTTCAAATGTTAATTCAAATTACCAAGAGCATCAAGCGCACAACACCGAGCCCCGAACTACAAACTTCAAACCTCTGATGATATACAATATATTTCAAGACCAAAAAACTGTGGTAATGTATGTTTGAATGTCAATACAAATTAGCAAGAGCATCGAGTCCCGAACCCCGAGCCTTAAACTGCGAACACTGAACCCCTAATGATATACAACAGATTACCCAGAGTATCGAGCCCCAACCCCGAGCCCCGAACCGCAAACTCTAAATTCCCAATGATATACAATAGAGTTCATTGGCAAATCCAATGACAATGTATTTCTGGACATCAATACAAATTACCCAAAGCACCTAGCCGGAGCCTCGAACAGCGATCTTTGAACAACTATTGATAAACAATAGATTCCAATGTCCAAATCCCATGGTAATGTATGTATGAATATCAATTATAATTATCCACAACAACGGGCCCCGAGTCCCAAACCGTGATGATATACAATAGATTTCAAGGTCAAAATCTCATGGTAATGTATGTCTGAATTTCAATTCAAATTACCCGGAGCATCGAGCCCCGAACCGCAAACTGTAAATCTCTAACGAAATACAATATATTTCATGGTAAAAAACCAATGATAATGTATTTCTGGATGTCAATTCAAATTCCCAAAGCATCGAGCCAGAGCCTCGAACTGCGATCATTGAACCCCTAATGATAAACAATATATTCCATGGTTAAATTCCCATGGTCATATATGTATGAATCTCAATTGTAATTATTTAGAGCATCGGACCCGAGCTCCAAATCGTGAACACCGAACCCCTGATGATATACAATAGATTTAAAGGTCAAAATCTCACGATAATGAATGGATGAATGTCAATAAAAATTACCCAGAGCAACGAGTCTCGAACCCCGAGCCCCGAACTGTGAATACTGAACCCCTCATGATATATAATAGATATCAAGGTCAAAATCTTATGGTAATGTATGTGTAAATGTTAATTCAAATTACCCAGAGCATCAATCCCCCAACACTGAGCCCCGAACTGCAAGCTTTAATCCCTTGATGATATACAATATATTTCAAGGCCAAAATACCGTGGTAATGTATGTTTGAATGTAAATACAAATTACCAAGAGCATCGAGTCCCTAACCCCCAGCCTTAAATTAACAACACTGAACCCCTGATGATAAACAATAGATTTCAAGGTCAAAATCATGTGGTAATGTATGTCTTAATGTCAATTCAAATTACCCCGAGCATTTAGACCCGAACCGCAAACTCTAAATCCCTAATGCTATACAATTGATTTCATGGTCAAATTCTCATGATAATGTATTTCTGGATGTCAATTCAAACTAACCAAAGAATCAAGTCGGAGCCTCGACCAACGATCTTTGAACACCTAATGATAAACAATAGATTTCAAGGTCAAAATCCCATGGTAATGTATGTAAGAATATCAATTACAATTATCTAGAGCATCGATCCCCGAGTCCCAAACTGTGAACACCGAACCGTGAGGATATACAATAGATTTCAAGGTCAAAACCCATGGTAATGTATAGCTAAATTTCAAATCAAATTACCCAGAGTATAGAGCCCCGAACTGAAACCTCTAAATCCTTAATGCTATACAATAGATTTCATGGTCAAAATCCAATGATAATGTATTTCTGGATGTCAATTGAAATTCCCAAAGCATCGAGCTGGAGCCTCGAACTGCGATCTTTGAACCCCTAATGATCAACAATAGATTTCAAGGTCAAAATCCCATGGTAATATATGTATGAATCTCAATTATAATTATCTAGAGCGTCGGGCCCCGAGTCCCAAACCGTGAACATCGAACCCTGATGATATACAATAGATTTCAAGGTCAAAATCTCATAGTAATGTTTGGATGAATGCCAATAAAAATTACCTAGAGCATCGAGTCCCGAACCTCGAATCCAAACGATGAAAACAGAACCCTTGACGATATACAATAGATTTTAAGGTCAAAATCTTGTGGTAACATATGGATGAATGTCAATACAAATTACCAAGAGCATCGAGTCTCGAACACCGATCCCCCAACTATGAACACTGAACCCCTGATGATATATAATAGATATCAAGATCAAAATCATGTGGTAATGTATGTTCAAATGTTAATTCAAATTACCAAGAGCATCAAGCGCCCAACACCGAGCCCCGAACTACAAACTTCAAACCTCTGATGATATACAATATATTTCAAGGCCAAAAAACTGTTGTAATGTATGTTTGAATGTCAACACAAATTAGCAAGAGCATCGAGTCTCGAACCCCGAGCCTTAAACTGCGAACACTGAACCCCTAATGATATACAACAGATTACCCAGAGTATCGAGCTCCAACCCCGAGCCCCGAACCGCAAACTCTAAATTCCCAATGATATACAATAGAGTTCATGGTCAAATCCAATGACAATGTATTTCTGGACATCAATACAAATTACCCAAAGCACCTAGTCGGAGCCTCGAACAACGATCTTTGAACAACTATTGATAAACAATAGATTCCAATGTCCAAATCCCATGGTAATGTATGTATGAATATCAATTATAATTATCCACAGTAACGGGCCCCGAGTCCTAAATTGTGATGATATACAATAGATTTCAAGATCAAAATCTCATGGTAATGTATGTCTGAATTTCAATTCAAATTACCCGGAGTATCGATCCCCGAACCGCAAACTCTAAATCTCTAGCGAAATACAATATATTTCATGGTAAAAAACCAATGATAATGTATTTCTGGATGTCAATTCAAATTCCCAAAGCATCGAGCCAGAGCCTCGAACTGCGATCATTAAACCCCTAATGATAAACAATATATTTCATGGTCAAATTCCCATGGTCATATTTGTATGAATCTCAATTGTAATTATTTAGAGCAACGGATCCGAGCTCCAAACCATGAACATCGAACCCCTGATGATATACAATAGATTTAAAGGTCAAAATCTCATGGTAATGAATGGATGAATGTCAATAAAAATTACTCAGTGCAACGAGTCTCGAACCCCGAGCCCCGAACTGTGAATACTGAACCCCTCATGATATATAATAGATATCAAGGTCAAAATCTTATGGTAATGTATGTGTAAATGTTAATTCAAATTACCCAAAGCATCAATCCCCCTACACCGAGCCCCGAACTGCAAGCTTTAAACCCTTGATGATATACAATATATTTCAAGGCCAAAATACCGTGGTAATGTATGTTTGAATGTAAATACAAATTACCAAGAGCATCGAGTCCCTAACCCCGAGCCTTAAATTAATAACACCGAACCCCTGATGATAAACAATAGATTTCAATGTCAAAATCCTGTGGTAATGTATGTCTTAATGTAAATTCAAATTACCCCGAGCATTTAGACCCGAACCGCATACTCTAAATCCCTAATGATATACAATAGATTTCATGGTCAAATTCTCATGATAATGTATTTCTGGATGTCAATTCAAACTAACCAAAGAATCAAGTCGGAGCCTCGACCCACGATCTTTGAACACCTAATGATAAACAATAGATTTCAAGGTCAAAATCCCATGGTAATGTATGTAAGAATATCAATTACAATTATCTAGAGCATCGATCCCCGAGTCCCAAACTGTGAACACCGAACCGTGAGGATATACAATAGATTTCAAGGTCAAAACCCATGGTAATGTATATCTAAATTTCAAATCAAATTACCCAGAGTATAGAGCCCCGAACTGCAACCTCTAAATCCTTAATGCTATACAATAGATTTCATGGTCAAAATCCAATGATAATGTATTTCTGGATGTCAATTGAAATTCCCAAAGCATCGAGCCGGAGCCTCGAACTGCGATCTTTGAACCCCTAATGATCAACAATAGATTTCAAGGTCAAAATCCCATGGTAATATATGTATGAATCTCAATTATAATTATCCAGAGCGTCGGGCCCCGAGTCCCAAACCGTGAACATCGAACCCTGATGATATACAATAGATTTCAAGGTCAAAATCTCATAGTAATGTTTAGATGAAGGCCAATAAAAATTACCTAGAGCATCGAGTCCCGAACCTCGAATCCAAATGATGAAAACAGAACCCTTGACGATATACAATAGATTTTAAGGTCAAAATCTTGTGGTAACATATGGATGAATGTCAATACAAATTACCAAGAGCATCGAGTCTCGAACACCGATCCCCCAACTATGAACACTGAACCCCTGATGATATATAATAGATATCAAGATCAAAATCATGTGGTAATGTATGTTCAAATGTTAATTCAAATTACCAAGAGCATCAAGCGCCCAACACCGAGCCCCGAACTACAAACTTCAAACCTCTGATGATATACAATATATTTCAAGGCCAAAAAACTGTGGTAATGTATGTTTGAATGTCAATACAAATTAGCAAGAGCATCGAGTCCCGAACCCCGAGCCTTAAACTGCGAACACTGAACCCCTAATGATATACAACAGATTACCCAGAGTATCGAGCTCCAACCCCGAGCCCCGAACCGCAAACTCTAAATTCCCAATGATATACAATAGAGTTCATGGTCAAATCCAATGACAATGTATTTCTGGACATCAATACAAATTACCCAAAGCACCTAGTCGGAGCCTCGAACAACGATCTTTGAACAACTATTGATAAACAATAGATTCCAATGTCCAAATCCCATGGTAATGTATGTATGAATATCAATTATAATTATCCACAGCAACGGGCCCCGAGTCCCAAATCGTGATGATATACAATAGATTTCAAGATCAAAATCTCATGGTAATGTATGTCTGAATTTCAATTCAAATTACCCGGAGCATCGATCCCCGAACCGCAAACTCTAAATCTCTAACGAAATACAATATATTTCATGGTAAAAAACCAATGATAATGTATTTCTGGATGTCAATTCAAATTCCCAAAGCATCGAGCCAGAGCCTCGAACTGCGATCATTAAACCCCTAATGATAAACAATATATTTCATGGTCAAATTCCCATGGTCATATATGTATGAATCTCAATTGTAATTATTTAGAGCAACGGATCCGAGCTCCAAACCATGAACATCGAACCCCTGATGATATACAATAGATTTAAAGGTTAAAATCTCACGGTAATGAATGGATGAATGTCAATAAAAATTACCCAGAGCAACGAGTCTCGAACCCCGAGCCCCGAACTGTGAATACTGAACCCCTCATGATATATAATAGATATCAAGGTCAAAATCTTATGGTAATGTATGTTTAAATGTTAATTCAAATTACCCAAAGCATCAATCCCCCAACACCGAGCCCCGAACTGCAAGCTTAAACCCTTGATGATATACAATAGATTTTAAGGCCAAAATACTGTGGTAATGTATGTTTAAATACAAATTACCAGGAGCATCGAGTCCCTAACCCCGAGCCTTAAATTGCGAACACTAAACCCCAGATGATATACAATAGATTTCAATGTCAAAATCCTGTAGTAATGTATGTCTTAATGTAAATTCAAATTACCCCGAGCATTTAGACCCGAACCGCATACTCTAAATCCCTAATGATATACAATAGATTTCATGGTCAAATTCTCATGATAATGTATTTCTGGATGTCAATTCAAACTAACCAAAGAATCAAGTCGGAGCCTCGACCAACGATCTTTGAACACCGAATGATAAACAATAGATTTCAAGGTCAAAGTCCCATGGTAATGTATGTAAGAATATCAATTACAATTATCTAGAGCATCGAGCCCCGAGTCCCAAACTGTGAACACCGAACCGTGAGGATATACAATAGATTTCAAGGTCAAAACCCATGGTAATGTATATCTAAATTTCAAATCAAATTACCTAGAGTATAGAGCCCCGAAATGCAACCTCTAAATCCTTAATGCTATACAATAGATTTCATGGTCAAAATCCAATGATAATGTATTTCTGGATGTCAATTGAAATTCCCAAAGCATCGAGCCGGAGCCTCGAACTGCAATCTTTGAACCCCTAATGATCAACAATAGATTTCAAGGTCAAAATCTCATGGTAATATATGTATGAATCTCAATTATAATTATCCAGAGCGTCGGGCCCCGAGTCCCAAACCGTGAACATCGAACCCTGATGATATACAATAGATTTCAAGGTCAAAATCTCATAGTAATGTTTGGATGAATGCCAATAAAAATTACCTAGAGCATCGAGTCCTGAACCTCGAATCCAAACGATGAAAACAGAACCCTTGACGATATACAATAGATTTTAAGGTCAAAATCTTGTGGTAACATATGGATGAATGTCAATACAAATTACCAAGAGCATCGAGTCTCGAACCCCGATCCCCCAACTATGAACACTGAACCCCTGATGATATATAATAGATATCCAGATCAAAATCATGTGGTAATGTATGTTCAAATGTTAATTCAAATTACCAAGAGCATCAAGCGCCCAACACCGAGCCCCGAACTACAAATTTCAAACCTCTGATGATATACAATATATTTCAAGGCCAAAAAACTGTTGTAATGTATGTTTGAATGTCAACACAAATTAGCAAGAGCATCGAGTCCCGAACCCCGAGCCTTAAACTGCGAACACTGAACCCCTAATGATATACAACAGATTACCCAGAGTATCGAGCTCCAACCCCGAGCCCCGAACCGCAAACTCTAAATTCCCAATGATATACAATAGAGTTCATGGTCAAATCCAATGACAATGTATTTCTGGACATCAATACAAATTACCCAAAGCACCTAGCCGGAGCCTCGAACAACGATCTTTGAACAACTAATGATAAACAATAGATACCAATGTCCAAATCCCATGGTAATGTTTGTATGAATATCAATTATAATTATCCACAGCAACGGGCCCCGAGTCCCAAACCGTGATGATATACAATAGATTTCAAGGTCAAAATCTCATGGTAATGTATGCCTGAATTTCAATTCAAATTACCAGAGCATCGATCCCCGAACCGCAAACTCTAAATCTCTAACGAAATACAATATATTTCATGGTAAAAATCCAATGATAATGTATTTCTGGATGTCAATTCAAATTCCCAAAGCATCGAGCCGGAGCCTCGTACTGCGATCATTGAACCCCTAATGATAAACAATATATTCCATGGTTAAATTCCCATGGTCATATATGTATGAATCTCAATTGTAATTATTTAGAGCATCAGACCCGAGCTCCAAATCGTGAACACCGAACCCCTGATGATATACAATAGATTTAAAGGTCAAAATCTCATGGTAATGAATGGATGAATGTTAATAAAAATTACCCAGAGCAACGAGTCTCGAACCCCGAACCCCGAGCCCCGAACTGTGAGTACTGAACCCCTCATGATATATAATAGATATCAAGGTCAAAATCTTATGGTAATGTATGTTTAAATGTTAATTTAAATTACCCAGAGCATCAATCCCCAACACCGAGCCCCGAACTGCAAGCTTTAAACCCTTGATGATAGACAATATATTTCAAGGCCAAAATACCGTGGTAATGTATGTTTGAATGTAAATACAAATTATCAAGAGCATCGAGTCCCTAACACCGAGCCTTAAATTAACAACATTGAACCCCTGATGATATACAATAGATTTCAAGGTCAAAATCATGTGGTAATGTATGTCTTAATGTCAATTCAAATTACCCTCGAGCATTTAGACCCGAACCGCAAACTCTAAATCCCAAGGTAATGTATGTAAGAATATCAATTATAATTATCTAGAGCATCGAGCCCCGAGTTCCAAACTGTGAACACCGAACCGTGAGGATATACAATAGATTTCAAGGTCAAAATCTCATGGTAATGTATATCTTAATTTCAAATAAACTTACCCTGAGTATCGAGCCCCGAACCGCAAACTCTAAATCCTTAATGCTATACAATAGATTTCATGGTCAAAATCCAATGATAATGTATTTTTGGTTGTCAATTGAAATTCCCAAAGCATCGAGCCAGAGCCTCGAACTGCGATCTTTGAACCCCTAATGATAAACAATAGATTTCAAGGTCAAAATCCCATGGTAATGTATGTATGAATCTCAATTATAATTATCCAGAGCATCGGGCCCCGAGTCCCAAATCGTGAACTTCGAACCCTAATGATATACAATAGATTTCAAGGTTAAAATCTCATTGTAATGTTTGGATGAATGTAAATACAAATTACCTAGAGCATCGAGTCCCGAACCTCAAATCCAAACGATGAAAACTGAACCCTTGATGATATACAATAGATTTTGAGGTCAAAATCTTGTATTAACATATGGATGAATGTCATACAAATTACCAAGAGCATCGAGTCTTGAACCCCGATCCCCCAACTATGAACACTGAACCCCTGATGATATATAATAGATATAAAGATAAAAATCATGTGATAATGTATGTTCAAATGTTAATTCAAATTACCAAGAGCATCAAGCGCCCAAAATCGAGCCCCGAACTACAAACTTCAAACCTCTGATGATATACAATATATTTCAAGGCCAAAATACCGTGGTAATATATGTTTGAATGTCAATACAAATTAGCAAGAGCATCGAGTCCCGAACCCCGAGCCTTAAACTGTGCACACTGAACCCCTAATGATATACAACAGATTACTTAGAGTATCGAGCCCCAACCCTGAGACCCGAACCGCAAACTCTAAATTCCCAATGATATACAATAGAGTTCATGGTCAAATCCAATGACAATGTATTTCTGGACATCAATTCAAATTACCCAAAGCACCGAGCCGGAGCCTCGAACACCGATCTTTGAACCACTATTGATAAACAATATATTCCAATGTCCAAATCCCATAGTAATGTATGTATGAATATCAATTATAATTATCCAGAGCATCGGGTCCAAGTCCCAAACCATGAACACCGAACCGTGATGATATACAACATATTTCAAGGTCAAAATTTTATGGTAATGTATGTCTAAATTTCAATTCAAATTACCCATAGTATCGAGCCCCGAACCGCAAACTCTAAATCCCTAACGAAATACAATATATTTCATGGTCAAAATCCAATGATAATATGTTTCTGGATGTCAATTCAAATTCACAAAGCATCGAACCGGAGCCTCGAACTGCGATCCTTGAACGCCTAATGATGAACAATAGATTTCAAGGTCAAAATCCCATGGTAATATATGTATGAATCTCAATTATAATTATTTATAGCATCAGGCCCCAAGCTCCAAACCGTGAACACCGAACCCCTGATGATATATAATAGATTTAAAGGTCAAAATCTCATGGTAATGTATGGATGAATGTCAATAAAAATTACCCAGAGCATTGAGTCTCGAACCCCGATCCCCGAACTGTGAATAATGAACCCCTAATGATATGTAATAGATATCAAGGTCAAAATCCTATGGTAATGTATGTTTAAATCTTAATTCAAATTACCCAGAGCATCAAGCGCCCAACACTGAGCAACAAATTGCAAACTTCAAACCCCTGATGATATACAATAGATTTCAAGGTCAAAATACCGTGGTAATATATGTTTGAATGTAAATACAAAATACCCAGAGCATCGAGTCCCAAGCGCCCAACACCGAGCCCCGAATTGAAAACTTTAAAACCCAGATAATAAACAATTGATTTTAAAGCCAAAATACGGTAATGTATGTTTGAATGTCAATACAAATTACCTAGAGCATTGAGTAAACGTGAGCATGGAACCCTTAATGATATACAATAGGTTTTAACCTCAAAATCCCATGATAATGTATGTCTGAATGATAATTCAAATTACCTAGAGAATCGAGCCCCAACCCCCAAGCTCCATGCCTCGAATGGGAACACTGAACCCCTAATAATAATGTATGTCTAAATTTCAATTCAAATTACCCAGAGAATCGAGCCCCGTGCTCTGTATTGCAACACCTAACCCTTGATGATATTAATAGATCTCAAGGTTAACATCCTATGGTAATGTATGTCTTAATGACAATTCAAATGACCTAGAGCATAGAGGCCCAAGCTTCGAGCCTTGAGCCCCGAACCGAGAAAACCGAACCCCTAATGATATACGATAGATTTCAAGGTCAGAATCTCGTGGTAATGTATCTCTGAATGTAAATTCAAATTACCCAGAGCATCGTGCCCCAAGCCTTGAGCCTAAAACTGGGAACACTGAACCTCTGTTTAAATAAAATAGATTTCAAAGTCAAAATCCTGTGGTAATATATGTCTGAATGTCAATTCAAATTCCCTAGAGCATCAAGCCCCGAGCCTTAAGTCCCGAACTGCGAACACCGAACCCCTGATGATACATAATATATTTCAAGGTTAAAATCCTGTAGTAATGTATGTCTGAATGTCAATTTAAATTATCCAGAGCATCGAGCCCTGAACCGCGAACACCTTACCCGTGATGATATATAATTGAGTTAAAGGTCAAAATCCTGTGGTAATGTATGTCTGAATATCAATTCATATTACCAAGTGTATCGATCCCTGAGCCTGAACCCCTTATGATATACAATAGATTACTAGGTCAAAATCCCATTGTAATGTATGTCAGAATGTTAATTAAAATTACCCAGACCATCGAGCCTCAAACCACGAGCTCTTAGCAGTGAACACTGAAGCCCTAATGATATACAATAGATTTCAAGGTCAAAATTACATGATAATGTATGTCTAACTGTCAATTCAAATTATTCAGAGCATTGAGCCCCAAGTCACAAGCCTCGAACCAAGAGCCCCGAACCCCTGATGATATATAATGGATTACAAGGACAAAATCCCATAGTATTGTATGTCTGAATCTTAAATCAAATTACCTAAAGCATCGAGCAACGAGCCTTGAAGTGTGAGCATGGAACCCTAGATGATATACAATAGATTATAAGGTAAAAATCCCATGTTAATGTATATTTGAATGACAATTCAAATTACCTAGAACATCGATCCCCAAACCCAAGCTCCATGCCTCAAATAGGAACACTGAATCCCTAATGATAATATATGTCTAAATGTCAATTCAAATTACCCAGAGCATCGAGCCCCGAGCTCCGTACCGTTAACACCGAACCCTTGATGATATTAATAGATATCTAGGTTAACATCTTCTGGTAATTTATGTTTGAATGACAATTCAAATTACCTACAGCAGAGAGGCCCAAGCTCCGAGCCCCGAGCCCTGAGCCTTGAGCCTTAAGCCCAGAACCGAGAAAACCGAACCTCTAGGAATATACGATATATATCAAGGTCAAAATCTCATGGTAATGTATGTATGAATGTCAATTAAAATTACCCAGAGCATCGAGCCCCAAGCCATGAGCCTCGAACCTTAAGCCCCGAGCTTTGAGCCTCAAACAGCGTACACTGAATCCCTGATTAAATACAATAGATTTCAAAGTCAAAATCCTGTGGTAATTTATGTCTAAATGTCAATTCAAATTACCAGAGAATCAAGCCCCGATCCTAAAGCCCAGAACCGCGAACACCGAACCCCTAATGATACATAATATATTTCAAGGTAAAAATACTGTAGTAATGTATGTCTGAATGTCAATTTAAATAATCCAGAGCATCGAATCCCGAACTGCGAAAAATGAATCTATTGATATAAAATAGATATCAAATTCAAAATCTCGTGGTAATGCATGTCTAAATGTCTATTCAAATTACCCAAAGCATCGAGCCCCAAGCCTTAATGTTCGAAACTTAAGCCCCGAGCTTTGAGCCTCAAACTGTGAACACTAAACCCCTGATTAAATACAATAGATTTCAAAGTCAAAATCTTGTGGTAATATATGTCTAAATGTCAATTCAAATTACCAGAGCATTAATGCCCGAACAGCTAACACCGAACTCCTGATGATACATAATATATTTCCAGGTCAAAATCCTATGGTAACGTATGTTTGAAAGACAATTTAAATAATTGATAGCTTCAAGCCCCGAACCGCGAACACCAAACCCCTAATGATATACAATAGATTTC
The DNA here is from genome assembly GCA_029783415.1 of Anisodus acutangulus. Classification (NCBI taxonomy): domain Eukaryota; kingdom Viridiplantae; phylum Streptophyta; class Magnoliopsida; order Solanales; family Solanaceae; genus Anisodus; species Anisodus acutangulus. Next base: position 31,548,850 of record CM056506.1, on the reverse strand, counting down.
AAGGTAAAAATCTTGTGGTAATGTATCTTCGAATGTAAATTCAAATTACCCAGAGCATCGAGCCTCAAACTGCGAACATTGAACCCCTTATTAAATACAATAGAGTTCAAAGTCAAAATCCTGTGGTAATAAATGTATGAATGTCAATTCAAATTACCTAGAGCATCAAGCCCCGAATCTTAAGCCCTGAACCGCGAACACCGAACCCATGATGATACATAATATATTTCAAGGTCAAAATCCTATAGTAATGTATGTCTGAATGTTAATTTAAATTATCTAGAGCATCGTGCCCTGAACCGCAAACACCATACCCATGATGATATATAATTGAGTTAAAGGTCAAAATCCTGTGATAATGTATGTCTGAATGTCAATTCAAATTACCAAGTGTATCGATCCCTGAGCCTTGAACCCCTTATGATATACAATAGATTACTAGGTCAAAATCCCATTGTAATGTATGTCAGAATGTTAATTAAATTTACCCAGACCATCGAGCCTCGAACCACGAGCCCTTAACATCGAACACTGAAACCCTGATGATATACAATAGATTTCAAGGTCAAAATTCCATGATAATATATGTCTAAATGTCAATTACATTTATTTAGAGCATCGAGCCCCAAGTCACAAGCCCAAAGTCTAGTGCCCCGAACCCTTGATGGTATATAATAGATTACAAGGTCAAAATCCCGTAGTATTATATGTCTGAATCTTAATTCAAATTACCTAGAGCATCGAGCCCCGAGCTTTGAAGCGTGAGCACGGAACCCTTGATGATATACAATAGATTTTAAGCTCAAAATCCCATGATAATGTATGTCTGAATGACAATTCAAATTAGCTAGAGCATCATGCGCCAACCCCCGAGCTCCATGTCTCGAATGGGAACACCGAACCCCTAATGATAATGTATGTCTAAATGTCAATTCAAATTACCCAGAGCATCGAGCCCCGAGCTCCGTACCGCGAACACCGAACCCTTGATGATATTTATAGATCTCAAGGTTAACATTCTATGGTAATGTATGTCTGAATGATAATTCAAATTACCTAGAGCATAGAGGCCCAAGCTCCTAGCCCCGATCCTTGAACCTCGAACCTCTTATGATATACAATAGATTTCAAGGTCAAAATCTAATTGTAATATATATTTGAATGTCTATTAAAATTACCTCGAGCATTGAGCCTTGAACCCCAAGCCCGGAGCCCCAAACTACGAACACAAAATCCCTAATGATATACAAGATTTCATGGTCAAATACCATGGTAATATATGTCTTAATGTTAATTCAAATTATCCAAAGAATCGAGCTCGAAGCCCTGAGCCCTAAACCGCGAACACCTAACACCTGATCAAATACAATAGATTTCAAGGTTAAAATCCCATGGTAATATATGTCTAAATATCAATTCAAATTATCCAGATCATCGAGCCTTGATTCTTGAACCGCGAACACTGAACCCTTGATGATAGACAATAGATTTTAAGGTTAAAATCCCATGGTAATGTATGTCTGAATGTCAAATAAAATAACCCAAATCATCGAGCTCATAGCCCCGTGCCCTGAACTGCGAACAACGAACCCCTGATGATATACAATATATTTCAAGGTCAAAATGTCATGGTAATATATGTCTGAATGTTAAAATTAAATTACCCAGAGCACCGAGCCCCCAGCCCCGGACCGCTAACACCAAACCCCTGATGATATACGATAGATTTCAAGATCAAAATTCATTTGTAATGTATGTCTGAATGTCAATTTAAATTATCTAGATCATCGAGCCTTAAGCTCCGAGCCCAAAACCACGAACATTGAACCCTGTATGAGAATGTATTTCTGAATATCAAGTCAAATTACCTAGTGCATTGATTCCCAAGACTCGAGCTCTTTGCCACGAACCGTGAAAACCGTTCCCCAGATGATAATGTATGTCTGAATGTATATAAAATTAGTCAGATCATCGAACTACGAGCCTTGAGTCCCAAACTGCAAACAACAAAACCTTCAACAATAAAATACCCAGTGAAATCCCATAATATGGGATTTGGGAAGGGTAGAGTGTGCGGTGACCGTACCCCTACCAAAGTAGGAAGTCTATTTCCAAAGGACCCTCAGCACAAGATAAAGCATAAAAATGTTAGATAAGGACAGGAAATTCAAAAAAGAATGAAAATAGAATTAACGAAAGCAACTACAAATAAAATTGAGAAAAGAACAATAGCTACTACAAATAAAATAGGATGATCGATGTACAAGAAACCCCAACATAATAAACTATAGAGCAATATTGTCACTACTAATATGAAAGGATAAGCGAGACTACCTACTAGACTTCTACCTTAATCTGGGTGTTCTATAACCTCCTATCTAAGATCATGTCCTCGGTAAGATGTATTTGCAAACACCAAACCCTGGATGATATAAAATAGATTTTAAGATCAAAGTCCCTTGGTAAAGTATGTCTAAATATCAATTCAAATTACCTAGAGCATCGAGGCCCAAGCCCCGAGTCCCGAGCCTCGAGCCCTAAGCACCAAGCACATAGCCCTGACTCGAGAAAACCAAATCCCTGATGATATACAATAGATTTCAATATCAAAATCCTATGGTAATGATTGTTTAAATGTCAATTCAAATTACCCAAACCGTCAATCCCCGAGCCCCTAACCGCAAACACGTAGCCCAGATGATATACAATAGGTTTGAAGGTCAAAATCCTATGGTAATGTATGTATGAATGTCAATTCAAGTTACCAGAGTATCGAGTCCTAAGCACCGAACCGCGAATACCGAACCTCTATTTATATACATTAGATTTTAAGGTCAAAATCCCATGGTAATGTATGTTTGAATGTCAATAAAAATTACCCAAAACATTGAACCTCGAGCCCCGAACCCTAAACCGCGAACATCGAACCCTTGATGATATACAATAAATTTTAAGGTCAAAATCATGTGGTAATGTATGTCTGAATGTCTATTCAAGTTACTCAAAGCATTAAGCCCCAAACCTGAGCCCCAAGCCCCAATCTGCGAACACTTTACCCCTCATGATATATAATAGATTTCAAGGTCAAAGTCCTATGGTAATGTTTGTCTTAATGTTAATTCAAATTACCCAGAGCAACGAGGCCCGAGCCATAGACCATGAACACCAAACCCCTAATGATATATAATAGATTTCAAGGTCAAAATCATGTGGTAATGTTTGTATGAATGGCAATTCAAACTACATAATGCATCGATCCTTGAGCCCTGAACCACGAACACTAAACCCCTAATGATAGACAATAGATTTCAGCATAAAATTCTCATAGTAATGTATGTCTCAATGTGAATTAAAATTATCCAAAGTATCAAGCTCAGAGACCCAAGCCATGAACCGCGAACAATGAACCCCAGATGATATAGAATATATTTCAAGGTCAAAATCCCATGGTAATATATGTAGGAATGTTGATTTAAATTATCTAGATCCGAGAGCCCCCGGGCCGCGAAAACTAACCTCTGATGATATACAATAGATTTCAAGGTCAAAATTCTGTTATAATATATGTATGAATGTCAATTCAAATTACCTAGAGCATCGAGCATCGAATCCCAAGCCCCGAACTGCAAACACCGAACCCCTGATGATAATGTATGTCTGAATATCAATTAAAATTACCTAGAGCATCGAGCCCCAAGCCCTTAGCTTTGAACCCCTGATGCTCTTGTATATCTGAATGTCAATTCAAATTACCCAGAGCATCGAACCACGAGCCTCGAGTCCCGAACTACAAACACGAAACCCTTCAACAACATACCCAGTAAAATCCCACAATGTGGGGTCTGGGGAGGGTATTGTGTACGGTGAACGTGCCTCTACCAAGGTAGGGAGCCTATTTCGAAAAGACCCTCGGCTCAAGAGACATCATAAAAAAGGTCAGATAAAGATAGGAAATTCAAAAAAGTATGAATATGAAATTAACGCAGTTTGAAATTCAAACCATGATAAAGTAGTTTGAAAAAGGAACGACAGCTACCACAAATACAATAGAATAATATAAGTACAATATATACTAGCATACTAAATTATAGAGCAATACTGCCACTACTAATATGAAAGGATAAGCGAGACTACCTACTAGCCTTCTACCTTAATCTGGGTCCTCCATAACCTTATATCTAAGATCATGTGCTCGGTAAGCTGTATTTACAAACACCAAACCATTGATGATATAAAGTAGATTACAAGGTCAACATCCCGTGGTAATGTATGTCTGAATATCTATTCAAATTACCCAGAGCATCTAGCCTCAAGTCCGAGCTCCAAGACTCAAGTCCTAAGCCATGAATCAAGAACATCGAACCCCTGATGATATACAATAGATTTCAAGATCAAAATCCCGTGGTAATGATTGTTTGAATGTCAATTCAATTTACCCAGAGCATCGAGCCCCGATCCCTGACCCGCGAACACGTATCCCTTGATGATATACAATAAATATCAAGATCAAAATCCCATGCTAATAAATGTCTGAATGTCCATTCAAATTACCCAGAGCATTGACCCCTAACAACTGAACTGCGAACATTGAATTCCTGGTGATATATAATATATTTCAAGTTCAAAATCCCATAGTAATGTATGTCTGAATGTCAATAAAAATTTCCTATAGTATCGAGTCTTGAGCATCGAATCGTAAACGTTGAACCCTGATGATATACAATAGATTTCAAGGTCAAAATCCCATAGTAATGTATGTCTGAATGACAATTAAAATTTCCTAGAGCATTGAGCCTCGAGCCCTGAGTCCTAAACTGCGAACACTGAACCCCTATGATATACAATAGATTTTAAGGTCAAAATTATGTGGTAATGTATGTTCAAATGTCAATTCCAATTACCCAGAGAATAGAGCCTTAAGCCCTGTGCCCCGATCCCTGAGCTTCGAGCCCTTAGCCCCTAACTATTGAGGATATACAATAGATTGCAAGGTCAAATTACCGCGGTAATGTTTGCCTAAATATCAATTCATATTATGAGAAGCATCGAGACCCAAGCCCCGAGCCTTGAGCCTCGAACCACAAACATTTGAACCCTTAATGATATACAATAGATTTCAAGGTCAAAATCCCATAGTAATGTACGTCTAAATGTCAATTAAAAATTCCTAGAGCATTGAGCCTCGAGCCCTGAGTCCCAAACCGCGAATAACGAACCCCTCATGATATACAATAGATTTCAAGATCAAAATCCCGTGATAATGTATGTTCGAATGTCAATTCCAATTACGTAGAGAATCAAGCCTTGAGCCATGTGCCCCGACCCCCGAGCCCTTAGCTCCTAACTCTTCAGGATATACAACAGATTTCAAGGTCAAATTACCGATGTATGTCTGAATATCAATTTATATATCAGAAGCGTCGAGCCCCAAGCCTCGAGCCTTGAGCTCTGAGCCTCGAACCACAAATATTGAACCCTTGATGATATACAATAGATTACAAGGTCAAAATCCTATGGTAATGTATATCCAAATGTCAATTCAAATTACCTAAAGCATCAAGCCCCAAGCCTGAACCGCGAACACATAACCCCTGAAGATATACAATTGATTTTTCAGGTTAAAATTATGTGGTAATGTATGTCTGAATGTCAATTCATATAACCCAAGCATCGAGCCTTGAGCCCTAAGCTTTAAGCCCCGAATCGCAAACATTTTAATGTCTAAATCATGTGGTAATGCATGTTTGAATGTCAATTCAAATTACATAGAGCATTGAGCCTTGAGCCTCAAGTCCCCACACCGAAGCCCCAAACCACAAACACCGAACCCCTGATTATATAAAATAGATTTCAAGTTCAAAAAATCATGGTAATATATATATATATATATATATGAATGTCAATTAAAATTATCCAGAGAAATGAGCCTTGAGCCCAGAACCGCGAACACTGAACCCCTGATGATATACAATAGATTTAAAGGTCAAAATCTCATGATAATACATGTCTGAATGTAAATTTAACTTACCCAGAGCATCGAGCCCCGACCATTGAGCCCCGAACCTCTTATGCTATACAATAGATTTCAAGGTCAAAATCCCATGGTAATCTATGTCTGAATGTAAATTCAAATTACCCTGAGCATTGAGCCTTGAGCCCCAAATCGCGAACATTGAACCACTGATGATATACAATGAATTTCAAGGTCAAAATCCCATGGTAATGTATGTCTGAATGTTAATTCAAATTATCTAGAGCGTCAAGCTTTGATCCCTGAGCCCCAGACTGCGAACACCGAACTCTTGATGATCGAAAATAGATTTCAAGGTCAACATCTCATGGTAATGTGTATCTGAATGTTAATTTAAATTACCTAGAGCATCGAGCCCCGAGCCCTTAACCGTGAACACCAAACCCTGATGATATACAATAGATTTCAAGGTCAAAATCCTGTGTTAATGTATGTCTGAATGTCAACTCAAATTACCCAAAGCATTGAGCCCCAAACCCCGAGCCTTAAACCACGAACACTGAAACCCTAATAATATACAATAGATTTCAAGGTCAAAATCCCATGATAATGTATGTCGGAATGTTAATTTGAATTATCCAGAGTATCGAGCCCCGAGACTTTGACCGCGAACACCTAACCCTTGATGATATACAATAGATTTCTAGGTCAAAATCTTGTGGTAATGTATGTCTGAATGTCAATTCAAATTACTTAGAGGATCGAACCCAAACCCAGAGCTCTAAGCACTAAACAAAAAACATTGAACCCTCTGATGATATACAATAAATTTAAAGGTAAAAATCCCATGGTAATGTATCTCTAAATATCAATTAAAATTATCCCAAGCATCGAGCCCTAAGCCTCGAACCATGAACACCGAACCCCTGATGATATACAGTAGATTTCAAGGAGAAAATCTCATGGTAATATATGTCTGAATGTCAATGCAAATTACCCAGAGCATCGAGCCATGATCCTTGATCCTCGAGGCCGGAGCCCTAAACTACGAACATCGAACCCCTAATGATATATAATACATTTTAAGGTCAAAGTTCATGTGGTAATGTATGTCTGAATATCTATCCAAATTACTCAGAGCATTAACCCTAGAGCCTCTAGAACCGAACCACGAATAGTGAACCCCTGATGATAGAAATAGATTTCAAAGACAAAATCCCGTGGTATTATATGTCAAAATATCAATTCAAATTACCCAGAGCATCAAGCCTCAATCCCCAAGCCCCAAACCGCAAACACCAAATCCCTAATGATATATTATTGATTTCAAGGTCAAAATTATGTGGTAATGTATGTGTGAATGTCAATTCAAATTACTTAGAGCATCGTGCCTCGTGGCTTGATCCTCAAGCCTTGAGCTTCGAGCCTTGAATCATGAACATTGAACCCTTGATGATATATAATAGATATCAAGGTCAAAATCATGTGCTAATGTAAGTATGGATGTCAGTTCAAATTACCTAGAGCATCGATCCACGAGCCACGTACCATGAACACCTAACTCATAATGATATATAATAGATTTAATGGTCAAGTCCTATGGTAATGTATGTATGAATGTCAATTAAAATTACCTAGAGCATCGAGCCTAGAGTTTCAAACCTTGATCTGTGAACACCTAACTCCTGATGATAATATATGTCTGAATATCAATTCAAATTACCCAAAGCATCGAGCCCTGAGCCTCGCACACCAAACTGTTGATGATATATAAAGATCTCATTATAGCTTAATTACTATGCCACTTAATAAGATAAGATGACCAAGCCGAGAACCATCTAGAAGAAGAAGCATCCAACGTTCCCCACAGATGTAATTCATGAACTAGCTAGTTCATTCACTTATCTACATGGATGACACAAAAGGGTGGCCTAGAGAACATCAAGAGTTTGGTATTTTCCCTTTTCCCATTCGTCCTAGATACATTTTTATGTCTATATTAATACCTCTTCTTGAAGGTTTAGAACTAGTATAAATAGGGGATGTAGTTGATGAAAGGAGACATTCAAATTTTATGAAATATATTTCAGTTTTCTCAAACTTTGCTAAGTTATTCAACTTTTGTGTTGTTATCTTAGTTCGTCCTTTTGTGGTCTAAACCCTAGGTGTAAGTCTACATAGAACCTTTATGATCTAACTATTCCCAAGCCAAAGTTCTATTTGGTTACTTTGTCACAAACACATTAGAAGGTCATCTCGGCCTACGTCACCTTACTCGCACCCGAACTTGTCTATCAATTTTGTGACCAATCATTGTCCAAACTGCCTAATCCATTTCACCCCATTACACTACAATACTTCCCCAATATACACCAAAAAGTTCGTTAACCAACTCCTCCCAAAAACACCCGAACACCCAACCAACTACTCCACCTTCCTCATTGGGTTCAACCTCCGCACCTTACTGTCCCGACCAGTTTTCTCTACCTTACCACTTACCAACCACCAAATACCAACCACTAAAATAACATACAACATCTCTAGTTCAACCTCTCCAAATTCCTTAGCCCTAAACCATGTAAGGTCACCCGTACACATCCCACAAACCTAAACTGTCAGGAAATCATCCTATTCCACAACCTCCATTTGACTCTCATATTTGTGTCCGTCCAGCCCCAAACCAAATCCGACCAACCTAATCATAAAATCCCTTCCTTATATATATAATTTTGGTATCAGAGACAATGTGAGGCATGAAAGGGAAGATGACCGAAGTCTACGGTTTGATCTTACAACCTTTGAAGGAAATATCGACCAGGAAGAGTTTGAATTGAGAGGCTTTTCGAATACAAGAAATATGATGACCACAAGTGTTTTAAGGTTGCTACATTGAAGTTGAAAGAATTCACTGTGTGGTATGAAAAGCTCAAAACAAGACGGAGGAGGAATAGGAAAACCAAGATTGAATCTTGGGGCAAACTAAAGAAACATTTGAAGAAGAAGTTCATACCAAGGGAGTATGAACAATACCTATACCTCAAGCTCACCAAACTTCGTCAAAGGGCTCGGGGATAAATGGTCTGGGTAAATTGAATTAACATTCAGACATACATTACCACAGGAGATTGACCTTGAAATCTATTATATATCATCAGGGGTTCAATGTTTGAGGTTCGGTGCTTAAGGCTCGATGTTCTGGGTATTTTAAATTGACATTCGGACATACATTACCACAGGATTTTAACCTTGAAATCTAATATTTATCATCTAGGCTTCAGTGTTCGCGGTTCAAGGCTCGTGGATCGGTGCTCGAGGCTCGATACTCTGAGTAATTTTAATTGGCATTCAAACATACATTACCACAAGATTTTGACCTTGAAATCTATTATTTATCAACAGGAGTTCGGTGTTTGTGATTCACGGCTTGGAGCTCGATACTCTGGGTAATTTGAATTGACATTTATACATACATGACCACGGGATTTTAGCCGTAAAATTTATTATATATCATCCAAGGTTTGGTGTTCGTAGTTCGGGGGTCAATGCTCGATGCTCTAGGTATTTTGATAACATTCAGACATATATTACCATATGATTTTTACGTTGAAATCTATTATATACCATCAGGGGTTCGGTGCTCACAATTCGGCCCTCATGGCTTGGTGCTCGGGACTCGATGCTCTGGGTAATTTGAATTGACATTCAAACATACATTACCACTAGATTTTGACATTAAAATCCATTATTTATCATCAGGGGTTCGGTGTTTACGGTTCGCAAATCGGGTCTCGATGCTCTAGGTAATTTGAATTGACATTCAGACATACCTGACCATAGGATTTTGACCTTGAAATCTATTGTATATCATCAGGGGTTTAGTGTTTGTTGTTGGAAGCTAGAGGCTCGACGCTTTAGGTAATTTGAATTGATATTAAAGTATACATTACCATGGGATTTTGACCTTGAAATCTATTATATATCATCAAGGGTTAGGTGTTCGTAGTTCGGGGCTCGGGGCTAGATGCTTTGGGTAATTTTAATTGACATTCAGACATATATTACCATGGGATTTCGACCTTGAAATCTATTATATATCATCAGGGGTTCGGTGTTTGCGGTTAGGATATCTGGAATTGGGGATATGGAATATGGGTAATTTTAATTGACATTAATACATACATTACCATGAGATTTTGACTATTTATCATCAGGCATTTGGTGTTCACGGTTTGCGGCTCTGGGTTCGATGCTCTAGGTATTTTTAATTGATATTCAAACATACATTACCCCGGGATTTTGACCTTGAAATCTATTGTATATCATCAGGGAATTGGTGTTTGTTGTTCGGGGCTTGAGGATCGATGCTCTGGGTAATTTGAATTGACAAAACATATATTACCCCAAGATTTTGACCATGAAATATATTATCTATCATCAGGAGTTTAGTGTTTGTGATTCGCAGCTCGGGGCTCAATGCTATGGGTAATTTAAATTGATATTCAGCCATACATGACCACAGGATTTTGACCTTGAAATCTATTGTATATCATCAGGGGTTTGGTATTTTCGATTCAGGGTTTGTGGATCGAGGCTCGGGGCTTGATGCTCTGGATAATTTGAATTGACAATCAAACATATATTACCACTATATTTTGGCCTTAAAATCTATTATTTATCATCAGGGATTCGGTGTTCGCGGTTATCGGCTCCTGGATTGATGCTCTGGGTAATTTGAATTAATATTCATACATACATAGCACAAGATTTTAACCCTGAAATCTATTATATATCATTAGAGGTTTGGTGTTCGCAGTTCAGGGCTTGATACTCGATGCTCTAGGTATTTTGAATTGACATTCAGACATCTATTACCACGAGATTTTTACCTTGAAATCTATTGTATACCATCAGGGGTTCGGTGCTCGCAATTCTGCGCTTATGGCTTGGGGATCAGGGCTCGATGCTCTAGCCAATTTGAATTGACATTCAAACATACATTACCACTAGATTTTGACATTGAAATCTATTATTTATCATCAGGGGTTTGGTGTGCGTGGTTCGTAGCTTGGGTCTTGATGCTCTAAAAAATTGAATTGATATTCAGACATATATGACCAGTGGACTTTGACCTTCAAATCTATTGTATATCATCAGGGGTTTGGTGTTTGTGGTTTGAGGCTCGGGGCTCGATGCTCTAGGTAATTTGTATTGATATTGAAACATACATTACCATGGTGTTTTGACCTTGAAATCTATTGTATATCATCAAGGGTTAGGTGTTTGTAATTCTAGGCTCGAGGTTAGATGCTCTGGGTAATTTGAATTGACATTCCGACATACATTACCATGGGATTTTGAACTTGAACTCAATTGTATATACTCAAGAGTTTTGTGTTCATAGTTCGGGCCCAGAGGCTCGAGGCTAGATGCTCTACGTAATTTGAATTGACATTCAGACATACATTACCATAAGATATTGACCTTGAAATTTATTGTATATAATCAGGGGTTCAGTGTTCGCAATTCGGGGCTCGGGGCTCTATACTTTGGGTAATTTGAATTGACATTCAAACATATATTACCACTAGATTTTGATATTGAAACCTATTAATTTATCATCACGGGGTCGGTGTTCGCGGTTCGCAGCTCGAGTCACGATACTCTAGGTAAGATTTTGACCTTGAAATCTATTGTATATCATCAGGGAATTGGTGTTTGCTGTTTGGGGCTTGAGGATCGATGCTCTGGGTAATTTGAATTGACAAAACATATATTACCCCAAGATTTTGACCATGAAATATATTATCTATCATCAGGAGTTTGGTGTTTGTGATTCGCAGCTCGGGGCTCAATACTATAGGTAATTTAAATTGATATTCAGCCATACATGACCACAGGATTTTGAGCTTGAAATCTATTGTATATCATCAGGGGTTTGGTATTTGCGATTCATGGTTTGTGGATCGAGGCTCGGGGCTTGATGCTCTGGATAATTTGAATTGACAATCAAACATATATTACCACTATATTTTGGCCTTGAAATCTATTATTTATCATCAGGGATTCGGTGTTCGCGGTTATCGGCTCATGGATTGATGCTCTGGGTAATTTGAATTAATATTCATACATACATGAGCACAAGATTTTAACCCTGAAATCTATTATATATCATTAGAGGTTTGGTGTTCGCAGTTCAGGGCTTGATACTCGATGCTCTAGGTATTTTGAATTGACATTCAGACATCTATTACCATGAGATTTTTACCTTGAAATCTATTGTATACCATCAGGGGTTCGGTGCTCGCAATTCGGCGCTTACGGCTTGAGGATCAGGGCTCGATGCTCTAGCTAATTTGAATTGACATTCAAACATACATTACCACTAGATTTTGACATTGAAATCTATTATTTATCATCAGGGGTTTGGTGTGCGTGGTTCGTAGCTCGGGTCTTGATGCTCTAAAAAATTGAATTGATATTCAGACATATATGACCAGTGGACTTTGACTTTCAAATCTATTGTATATCATCAGGGGTTTGGTGTTTGTGGTTTGAGGCTCGGGGCTCGATGCTCTAGGTAATTTGTAGTGATATTGAAACATACATTACCATGGTGTTTTGACCTTGAAATCTATTGTATATCATCAAGGGTTAGGTGTTTGTAATTCTAGGCTCGTGGCTAGATGCTCTGGGTAATTTGAATTGACATTCCGACATACATTACCATGGGATTTTGACCTTGAACTCAATTGTATATACTCAAGAGTTCTGTGTTCATAGTTCGGGGCCAGAGGCTCGAGGCTAGATGCTCTACGTAATTTGAATTGACATTCAGACATACATTACCATAAGATATTGACCTTGAAATTTATTGTATATAATCAGGGGTTCAGTGTTCGCAATTCGGGGCTCGGGGCTCTATACTCTGGGTAATTTGAATTGACATTCAAACATATATTACCACTAGATTTTGACATTGAAATCTATTAATTTATCATCAGGGGGTCGGTGTTCGCGGTTCGCAGCTCGAGTCACGATACTCTAGGTAAGATTTTGACCTTGAAATCTATTGTATATCATCAGGGAATTGGTGTTTGCTGTTTGGGGCTTGAGGATCGATGCTCTAGGTAATTTGAATTGACAAAACATATATTACCCCAAGATTTTGACCATGAAATATATTATCTATCATCAGGAGTTTGGTGTTTGTGATTCGCAGCTCGGGGCTCAATACTATAGGTAATTTAAATTGATATTCAGCCATACATGACCACAGGATTTTGACCTTGAAATCTATTGTATATCATTAGGGGTTTGGTATTTGCGATTCAGGGTTTGTGGATCGAGGCTCGGGGCTTGATGCTCTGGATAATTTGAATTGACAATCAAACATATATTACCACTATATTTTGGCCTTGAAATCTATTATTTATCATCAGGGATTCGGTGTTCGCGGTTATCGGCTCCTGGATTGATGCTCTGGGTAATTTGAATTAATATTCATACATACATGAGCACAAGATTTTAACCCTAAAATCTATTATATATCATTAGAGGTTTGGTGTTCGCAGTTCAGGGCTTGATACTCGATGCTCTAGGTATTTTGAATTGACATTCAGACATCTATTACCACAAGATTTTTACCTTGAAATCTATTGTCTACCATCAGGGGTTCGGTGCTCGCAATTCTGCGCTTATGGCTTGGGGATCAGGGCTCGATGCTCTAGCTAATTTGAATGGACATTCAAACATACATTACCACTAGATTTTGACATTGAAATCTATTATTTATCATCAGGGGTTTGGTATGTGTGGTTCGTAGCTCGGGTCTTGATGCTCTAAAAATTTGACTTGATATTCAGACATATATGACCAGTGGATTTTGACCTTCAAATCTATTGTATATCATCAGTAGTTTGGTGTTTGTGGTTTGAGGCTCAGGGTTCGATGCTCTAGGTAATTTGTATTGATATTGAAACATACATTACCATGGTGTTTTGACCTTGAAATCTATTGTATATCATCAAGGGTTAGGTGTTTGTAATTCTAGGCTCGAGGCTAGATGCTCTGGGTAATTTGAATTGACATTCCGACATACATTACCATGGGATTTTGACCATGAACTCAATTATATATACTCAAGAGTTCTGTGTTCAGAGTTCGGGGCCAGAGGCTCGAGGCTAGATGCTCTACGTAATTTGAATTGACATTCAGACATACATTACCATAAGATATTGACCTTGAAATTTATTCTATATAATCAGGGGTTCAGTGTTCGCAATTCGGGGCTCGGGGCTCTATACTCTGGGTAATTTGAATTGACATTCAAACATATATTACCACTAGATTTTGACATTGAAATCTATTAATTTATCATCAGGGGGTCGGTGTTCGCGGTTCGCAGCTCGAGTCACGATACTCTAGGTAAGATTTTGACCTTGAAATCTATTGTATATCATCAGGGAATTGGTGTTTGCTGTTTGGGGCTTGAGGATCGATGCTCTGGGTAATTTGAATTGACAAAACATATATTACCCCGAGATTTTGACCATGAAATATATTATCTATCATCAGGAGTTTGGTGTTTGTGATTCGCAGCTCGGGGCTCAATACTATAGGTAATTTAAATTGATATTCAGCCATACATGACCACAGGATTTTGACCTTGAAATCTATTGTATATCATCAGGGGTTTGGTATTTGCGATTTCGGGTTTGTGGATCGAGGCTCGGGGCTTGATGCTCTGGATAATTTGAATTGACAATCAAACATATATTACCACTATATTTTGGCCATGAAATCTATTATTTATCATCAGGGATTCAGTGTTCGTGGTTATCGGCTCCTGGATTGATGCTCTGGGTAATTTGAATTAATATTCATACATACATGAGCACAAGATTTTAACTCTGAAATCTATTATATATCATTAGAGGTTTGGTGTTCGCAGTTCAGGGCTTGATACTCGATGCTCTAGGTATTTTGAATTAACATTCAGACATCTATTACCACGAGATTTTTACCTTGAAATCTATTGTATACCATCAGGGGTTCGGTGCTCGCAATTCTGCGCTTATGGCTTGGGGATCAGGGCTCGATGCTCTAGCTAATTTGAATTGACATTCAAACATACATTACCACTAGATTTTGACATTGAAATCTATTATTTATCATCAGGGGTTTGGTGTGCGTGGATCGTAGCTCGGGTCTTGATGCTCTAAAAATTTGAATTGATATTCAGACATATATGACCAGTGGATTTTGACCTTCAAATCTATTGTATATCATCAGGGGTTTGGTGTTTGTGGTTTGAGGCTCGGGGCTTGATGCTCTAGGTAATTTGTATTGATATTGAAACATACATTACCATGGTGTTTTCACCTTGAAATATATTGTATATCATCAAGGGTTAGGTGTTTGTAATTCTAGGCTCGAGGCTAGATGCTATGGGTAATTTGAATTGACATTCCGACATACATTACCATGGGATTTTGACCTTGAACTCAATTGTAAATACTCAAGAGTTCTGTGTTCACAGTTCGGGGCCAGAGGCTCGAGGCTAGATGCTCTACGTAATTTGAATTGACATTCAGACATACATTACCATAAGATATTGACCTTGAAATTTATTGTATATAATCAGGGGTTCAGTGTTCGCAATTCGGGGCTCGGGGTTCGATACTCTGGGTAATTTGAATTGACATGCAAACATATTTTACCACTAGATTTTGACATTGAAATCTATTAATTTATCATCAGGGGGTCGGTGTTCGCGGTTCGCAGCTCGAGTCACGATACTCTAGGTAAGATTTTGACCTTGAAATCTATTGTATATCATCAGGGAATTGGTGTTTGCTGTTTGGGGCTTGAGGATCGATGCTCTTGGTAATTTGAATTGACAAAACATATATTACCCCGAGATTTTGACCATGAAATATATTATCTATCATCAGGAGTTTGGTGTTTGTGATTCGCAGCTCGGGGCTCAATACTATGGGTAATTTAAATTGATATTCAGCCATACATGACCACATGATTTTGACCTTGAAATCTATTATATATCATCAGGGGTTTGGTATTTGCGATTCAGGGTTTGTGGATCGAGGCTCGGGGCTTGATGCTCTGGATAATTTGAATTGACAATCAAACATATATTACCACTATATTTTGGCCTTGAAATCTATTATTTATCATCAGGGATTCGGTGTTCGCAGTTATCGGCTCCTGGATTGATGCTCTGGGTAATTTGAATTAATATTCATACATACATGAGCACAAGATTTTAACCCTGAAATCTATTATATATCATTAGAGGTTTGGTGTTCGCAGTTCAGGGCTTGATACTCGATGCTCTAGGTATTTTGAATTGACATTCAGACATCTATTACCACAGGATTTTTACCTTGAAATCTATTGTATACCATCAGGGGTTCGGTGCTCGCAATTCGGCGCTTATGGCTTGAGGATCAGGGCTCGATGCTCTAGCTAATTTGAATTGACATTCAAACATACATTACCACTAGATTTTGACATTGAAATCTATTATTTATCATCAGGGGTTTGGTGTGCGTGGTTCGTAGCTCGGGTCTTGATGCTCTAACAATTTGAATTAATATTCAGACATATATGACCAGTGGATTTTGACCTTCAAATCTATTGTATATCATCAGGGTTTGGTGTTTGTGGTTTGAGGCTCGGGGCTTGATGCTCTAGGTAATTTGTATTGATATTGAAACATACATTACCATGGTGTTTTGACCTTGAAATCTATTGTACATCATCAAGGGTTAGGTGTTTGTAATTCTAGGCTCGAGGCTAGATGCTCTGTGTAATTTGAATTGACATTCCGACATACATTACCATGGGATTTTGACCTTGAACTCAATTGTATATACTCAAGAGTTCTGTGTTCATAGTTTGGGGCCAGAGGCTCGAGGCTAGATGCTCTATGTAATTTGAATTGACATTCAGACACACATTACCATAAGATATTGACCTTGAAATTTATTGTATATAATCAGGGGTTCAGTGTTCGCAATTCGGGGCTCGGGGCTCGATACTCTGGGTAATTTGAATTGACATTCAAACATATATTACCACTAGATTTTGACATTGAAATCTATTAATGTATCATCAGGGGGTCGGTGTTCGCGGTTCGCAGCTCGAGTCACGATACTCTAGGTAAGATTTTGACCTTGAAATCTATTGTATATCATCAGCGAATTGGTGTTTGCTGTTTGGGGCTTGAGGATCGATGCTCTTGGTAATTTGAATTGACAAAACATATATTACCCCGAGATTTTGACCATGAAATATATTATCTATCATCAGGAGTTTGGTGTTTGTGATTCGCAGCTCGGGGCTCAATACTATGGGTAATTTAAATTGATATTCAGCCATACATGACCACAGGATTTTGACCTTGAAATCTATTGTATATCATCAGGGGTTTGGTATTTGCGATTCAGGGTTTGTGGATCGAGGCTCGGGGCTTGATGCTCTGGATAATTTGAATTGACAATCAAACATATATTACCACTATATTTTGGCCTTGAAATCTATTATTTATCATCAGGGATTCGGTGTTCGCGGTTATCGGCTCCTGGATTGATTCTCTGGGTAATTTGAATTAATATTCATACATACATGAGCACAAGATTTTAACCCTGAAATCTATTATATATCATTAGAGGTTTGGTGTTCACAGTTCAGGGCTTGATACTCGATGCTATAGGTATTTTGAATTGACATTCAGACATCTATTACCACGAGATTTTTACCTTGAAATCTATTGTATACCATCAGGGGTTCGGTGCTCGTAATTCTGCTCTTATGGCTTGGGGATCAGGGCTCAATGCTCTAGCTAATTTGAATTGACATTCAAACATACATTACCACTAGATTTTGACATTGAAATCTATTATTTATCATCAGGGGTTTGGTGTGCGTGGATCGTAGCTCGGGTCTTGATGCTCTAAAAATTTGAATTGATATTCAGACATATATGACCAGTGGATTTTGACATTCAAATCTATTGTATATCATCAGGGGTTTGGTGTTTGTGGTTTGAGGCTCGGGGCTTGATGCTCTAGGTAATTTGTATTGATATTGAAACATACATTACCATGGTGTTTTGACCTTGAAATCTATTGTATATCATCAAGGGTTAGGTGTTTGTAATTCTAGGCTCGAGACTAGATGCTCTGGGTAATTTGAATTGACATTCCGACATACATTACCATGGGATTTTGACCTTGAACTCAATTGTAAATACTCAAGAGTTTTGTGTTCACAGTTCGGGGCCAGAGGCTCGAGGCTAGATGCTCTACGTAATTTGAATTGACATTCAGACATACATTACCATAAGATATTGACCTTGAAATTTATTGTATATAATCAGGGGTTCAGTGTTCGCAATTCGGGGCTCGGGGCTCTATACTCTGGGTAATTTGAATTGACATGCAAACATATTTTACCACTAGATTTTGACATTGAAATCTATTAATTTATCATCAGGGGGTCGGTGTTCGCGGTTCGCAGCTCGAGTCACGATACTCTAGGTAAGATTTTGACCTTGAAATCTATTGTATATCATCAGGGAATTGGTGTTTGCTGTCTAGGGCTTGAGGATCGATGCTCTGGGTAATTTGAATTGACAAAACATATATTACCCTGAGATTTTGACCATGAAATATATTATCTATCATCAGGAGTTTGGTGTTTGTGATTCGCAGCTCGGGGCTCAATACTATGGGTAATTTAAATTGATATTCAGCCATACATGACCACAGGATTTTGACCTTGAAATCTATTGTATATCATCAGGGTTTGGTATTTGCGATTCATGGTTTGTGGATCGAGGCTCGGGGCTTGATGCTCTGGATAATTTGAATTGACAATCAAACATATATTACCACTATATTTTGGCCTTGAAATCTATTATTTATCATCAGGGATTCGGTGTTCGCGGTTATCGGCTCCTGGATTGATGCTCTGGGTAATTTGAATTAATATTCATACATACATGAGCACAAGATTTTAACCCTGAAATCTATTATATATCATTAGAGGTTTGGTGTTCGCAGTTCAGGGCTTGATACTCGATGCTCTAGGTATTTTGAATTGACATCCAGACATCTATTACCATGAGATTTTTACCTTGAAATCTATTGTATACCATCAGGGGTTCGGTGCTCGCAATTCTGCGCTTATGGCTTGGGGATCAGGGCTCGATGCTCTAGCTAATTTGAATTGACATTCAAACATACATTACCACTAGATTTTGACATTGAAATCTATTATTTATCATCAGGGGTTTGGTGTGCGTGGTTCGTAGCTCGGGTCTTGATGCTCTAAAAATTTGAATTGATATTCAGACATATATGACCAGTGGATTTTGACCTTCAAATCTATTGTATATCATCAGGGGTTTGGTGTTTGTGGTTTGAGGCTCGGGGCTCAATGCTCTAGGTAATTTGTATTGATATTGAAACATACATTACCATGGTGTTTTGACCTTGAAATCTATTGTATATCATCAAGGGTTAGGTGTTTGTAATTCTAGGCTCGAGGCTAGATGCTCTACGTAATTTGAATTGACATTCAGACATACATTACCATAAGATATTGACCTTGAAATGTATTGTATATAATCAGGGGTTCAGTGTTAGCAATTCGGGGCTCGGGGCTCGATACTCTGGGTAATTTGAATTGACATTCAAACATATATTACCCCTAGATTTTGACATTGAAATCTATTAATTTATCATCAAGGGGTTGGTGTTCGCGGTTCGCAGCTCGAGTCACGATACTCTAGGTAATTTTAATTGAAATTCAGACATACATTACCATAGGATTATTACCTTGAAATCTATTGTATATTATTAGGGGTTTGGGGTTTGCGGTTCGAGGCTCGGGTCTCGATGCTTTAGGTAATTCGTATTGATAATATACATACATTATCATGTGATTTTTACCTTAAAATCTATTGTATATCATTAGGGGTTCGGTGTTCGCAGTTCAGGGCTCGAGGCTACATGCTCTGGGTAATTTGAATTGACATTCAGACATACATTACCATGGGATTTTGACCTTGAAATCTAATATATATCATCAGGGGTTCGGTATTTGTGGTTCGAAGATCGGGGATCGAGGCTATAGGCTCTGGGTAATTTTAATTGACATTAATACACACATTACAGATATTTTGACCCTGAAATCTGTTGTTTATCATCAGGGTTTGGTGTTTGCGATTTGGGGAACTGGCGTCAATCCTCTAGGTACTTTGAATTAACATTTAGACATACATGACCACAACATTTTGATCTTAAAATCTATTATATACCATCAGGGGTTCGGTGTTGGCAGTTCGAGGCTCGATGCTATGGTATTTTTGAATTGATTTTCATACATACATTACTACGGGATTTTGATCTTGAAATCAGTTGTATATCATCATGGGTTCAATGTTCACAGTCTAAGGATTTAGGCTCGACGCTAGATGCTCTAGGTAATTTGAATTGACATTCAGACATACATTACCATGGGATTTTGACCTTGAAATCAATTGTATATAATCAAGAGTTCAGTGTTCATAGTTCGGGGCTCGAGGTTCTACATAATTTGAATTGACATTAAAACTTATATTACCACGAGATTTTGACCATGAAATCTATTATTTATCATCAGGGGTTCGGTGTTCGCGATTTGCGGCTCGGGGCTCGATTCTCTAGGTAATACATGACCATTGGATTTTGACCTTGAAATCTATTCTATATCTTCAGGGGTTTGGTGTTTGATGTTTGAAGCTCGAGGCTAGATGCTCTGGGTAAATTTAATTGACATTTAGACATACATTACCACTGGATTTTGACCAAGAAATCTATTATATATTATCAGGGATTCGGTGTTCACGGTTTGCGACTCCGGGTACGATGCTCTAGGTAATTTGAATTGACATTCAGACATACATGACCATAGGATTTTGACCTTGAAATCTATTTTATATCATTAGGGGTTTGGTATTTGAGATTTAAGGGTCGGGTCTTTGTGCTCTAGGTAATTTGAATTGATATTGAAACATACATTACCATGAGATTTTCACCTTGAAATCTATTGTACATCACCAAGGGTTAGGTGTTCGCAGTTCTGGGCTAGGGGCAAGATGCTCTAAGTAATTTGAATTGACATTCATGCATACATTACCATGGGATTTTGACCTTATAATCAATTATATATAATCAAGGGTTCGGTGTTTGCGGTTCAAAGATCGAGAATCGGGGCTATGGGCTTTGGGTAATTTGAATTGACATAAATATATATATTACCATGAGATTTTGACTATTTATCATTAGGGGTTCCGTGTTCACGGTTTGCGGCTCCGGGATCGATGCTCTAGGTATTTTGAATTGGCATTCAGTCATACATTACCACGGGATTTTGACCCTGAAATCTATTGTATATCATCAGGGATTCGGTGTTCGGTGTTCGGTGTTCGGGGATCAGGCTCGATTCTCTGGGTAATTTGAATTGACACTAAAACATGCATTACCACGAGATTTTGACCATGAAATCTATAATCTTTCATCAACAGTTCGGTGTTTGTGATTCGCGTCTCGGGGATCGATACTATTGGAAATTTGAATTGATATTCAGACATACATGACCACATGATTTTGACCTTGAAATATATTATATCATCATGGGTTTGGTATTTGCGATTCGGGGCTCGAGGATTGATGCTCTGGATATTTTGAATTGACATTCAAACATACATTACTACGAGATTTTGACCTTGAAATCTATTATTTATCATCAGGGGTTTCTTGATCACGGTTCGCGGCTCGGAGCTCTATGCTCTGGGTAATTTTAATTGACATTCATACATACATGACCATGGGATTTTGATCCTGAAATCTATTATATATTATCAAAGGTTCAGTGTTTGCAGTTCGGGGCTCGATGCTCGATGCTCGATGCTCTAGGTATTTTGAATTGATATTCAGATATTTATTACCACATGATTTTTACTATGAAATATATTGTATATTATCAGGGATTCGGTTCTCGCGATTCGACGCTCATGGCTTGGGGCTCGGGGTTCGGGGCTCCAGGTAATTTGAATTGACATTCAAACATACATTATCACTAGATTTTGACCTTGAAATCTCTTATTTATCATCAGGGGTTCGGTGTTCGTGGTTCGCACCTCGAGTCTCAATGCTCTAGGAAGTTTGAATTGACATTCAGACATACATGACCATAGTATTTTGACCTTGAAATCTATTGTATATAATCAGGGGTTTGGTGTTTCCGGTGTGAGGCTCGGGGCTCGGTGCTCTAGGTAATTTGAATTGATATTGAAACATACATTACTATGGGATTTTGAATTTGAAATCTATTGTATATCATCAGGGATTACGTGTTCGCATTTTTGAGCTCGGGGTTAGATGCTCTGGGTAATTTGAATAGAAATTCAGACATACATTACCATGGGATTTCGACCAAAAAATCTATTATATATTATCAGGGTTCAGTGTTTGCGGTTCGGAGATCGGGAATCGGGGCTATGGGCTCTGGGTAATTTCAATTCACATTAACACATACATTACCATGAGATTTTGACTATTTATCATCATGGGTTCGATGTTCGCAGTTCGCGGCACGGGGTTAGATGCTCAAGGTATTTTTAATTAACATTTAGACATACATTACCACAGTATTTTGACCTTGAAATCTATTGTATATCATCAGGTATCCTGTGTTCGCGGTTTGGGCTTCGTGGCTCTGTGCTCGAGGCTCGATGCTCTGGGTAATTTGAATTGACAATCAAATATACATTACCATGAGATTTTGACCTTGAAGACTATTATTTATCACCAAGAGTTTGGAGTTTGTGATTCACAGTTCGGGGCTCGATACTCTAGGTAATTTGAATCAATATTCAGACATACACGACCACAATATTTTGACCTTAAAATCTATTGTATATCATCATGGGTTTGTTGTTTGCGATTCGGGGTTTGTGGATCGGGCTCGGGCCTTAATGCTCTGAATAATTTGAATTGACATTCAAACATGCATTACCACGAGATTTGACCTTAAAATCTATTATTTATCATCAGGGGTTCGGTGTTCACGGCACGGGGCTCGATGCTCTGGATAATTTGAATTGATATTGATACGTAGATGACCATGCGATTTTGACCCTAAAATATATTGTATATCATCAGAGGTTCGGTGTTCGTAGTTCAGGGCTCGATGCTCTAGGTATTTTGAATTGATATTCAGATATTTATTACCACATGATTTTTACCTTGAAATCTATTGTATATCATCAAGGTTTCGGTGTTCGTGATTCAGCACTCATGGCTTAGGGCTCGATGCTCTGGATAATTTGAATTGATATTCAAACATGTATTACCACTAGATTTTGACCTTGAAAATCTATTATTTATCATTAGTGGATCGGTGTTCACAATTTCGCAGCCCGGGTCTCGATGCTCTAGGTAATTTTGAATTGACATTCAGACATACATGACCATAGGATTTTGACCTTGAAATCTATTGTATATCATCACGGGTTTGGTGTTTGCAGTTTGAGGCTCTAGGCTCGACGTACTACATAATTTTAATTGATATTGAAACATACATGACCATGGGATTTTGACCTAGAAATCTATTATATATCATCAAGGGTTAGGTTTTCGGAGCTCAAGGCTAGATGCTTGGGGTAATTTGAATTGATATTCAAACATTCATTACCACAAGATTTTGACTATTTATCATCAGGAGTTCGGTATTCGCGATTCGCAGCTCGGGGCTCGATACTCTAGGTAATTTGAACTGATATTCAGACATACATGACCACGGGATTTTGACCTTGAAATCTATTGTATATCATTAGGGGTTCGATATTTGGAGTTTGGGGCTCGAGGCTCGAGGATCTAGGTATTTTGAATTGACATTGAGACATACATTACCTCGGGATTTTGATCTTGAAATCTATTGTATATTATTAGGGGTTCGGTGTTCGCAGTTTGGGGCTTAAGGCTCGATGTTCTGGGTAATTTGAATTGATATTCAGACATATATTACTATGGGATTTTCACCTTGAAAACCTAGTATATCATCAGAGGTTCGATGTTTGCAGTTTGGGCCTAGGGATCCGGGCTCGGAGCTTAATGCTCTGGTAATTTGAATTGACATTGAGACATACATTACCATGGGATTTTGATCTTGAAATCTATTGTATATTATCAGGGGTTCGGTGTTTGTGGTTCAAGGATCAGGCTTGGGGATTAGGGCTCGATGGTCTGGATAATTTGAATTGTCATTCAGACATACATTACCATGGGATTTTAACCTTGAAATCCATTATATATCATTAAGTGTTCGTTGTTCGCGGTTCGGGGCTCGATGCTCTGGTATTTTGAATTGTCATTCAGATATACATTACCATGGTCTTGAAATCTATTATATATAATCAGTGGTTCAGTGTTTGTTGTTGGGGACTCGGGGCTCGATGATCTAGGTAATTTGAATTGACACTAAGACATACATTACCACAAAATTTGTACCTTAAAATCTATTATATATCTTTAAGGGTTCGGTGTTCGGTGTTCGGTGTTCGATGTTCGATGTTCGATGTTCGGGGCTCGGGGATCGACGCTCTGGTTAATTTGAATTCACATTCAAACATACATTACTAGAGGATTTTGACCTTGAAATCAATTGTATATCATCAAGAGTTTAGTGTTCACTATTCGGGGCCAGAGGCTCGAGGCTAGATGCTCTAGGTAATTTGAATTGATATTCAAACATACATTACCATAAGATATTGACCTTGAAATCTATTGTATATAATCAGGGGTTCAGTGTTCGCAATTCGAGGCTCGGGGCTCGATACTCTGGGTAATTTGAATTGACATTCAAACATACATTACCACTAGATTTTGACAATGAAATCTATTATTTATCATCAGGGGGTCGGTGTTCGCGGTTCGCAACTCGAGTCACGATACTCTAGGTAATTTGAATTGAAATTCAGATATACATTACCACAGTATTATTACCTTGAAATATATTGTATATCATTAGTGGTTTGGTGTTTGCGATTTGAGTCTTAGGGCTCGATGTTTTAGGTAATTTGAATTTACATTCATATACATATTATTAAAGGATGTTGACCTTGAAATCTATTATATATTATAAGGGGTTCAGTGTTTGCGGTTTATGGCTCAGGGCTCGATACTCTAGGTAATTTAAATTAACATTTAAACATACATTACCACCGGATTTTGACTTTGAAATCTATTATTTATCATCAAGGGTTTGGTGTTCGCAATTCGCAGCTCGGGTCTCGATGCTCTAGGTAATTTGAATTGACATTTAGACATACATGACCATAGGATTTTGACCTTAAAATCTATTGTATATCATCAAGGGTTTGGTGTTTACTGTTTTAGGCTCTAGGCTCTACGCTCTAGGTAATTTGAATTGTTATTGAAACATACATTACCATGGGATTTTAACCTTGAAATCTATTATATATCATCAAGGGTTAGGTGTTCGCAGTTCGGAGCTCGGGGCTAGATGCTCTGGTAATTTGAATTGACATTCAGACATATGTTACCACGGGATTTTGACCTTGAAATCTATTATATATTATCAGGGGTTCGGTGTTTGCAGTTCGAAGATCGGGAATCGGGGCTATGAGCTCTAGATAATTTTAATTGACATTAATACATTCATTACCACAAGATTTTGACTATTTGTCATCACGGGTTCGGTGTTCGAGGTTTGCGTCTTGGGGCTCGATACTCTAGGTAATTTGAACTGACATTCAGATATACATGACCACGTGATTTTGACCTTTAAATCTATTGTATATCATTAGAGGTTCGGTGTTTGGGGTTCGTGGCTCGAGGCTCTGGGTATTTTGAATTGACATTGGGACATACATTACATCGGGATTTTGATCTTAAAATCTATTGTATATTATCAGGGGTTCGGTGTTCGCAGTTTGGGGCTTAAGGCTCGATGCTCTGGGTAATTTGAATTGACATTCAAACATACATTACTATGGGTTTTTGACCTTGAAAACATAGTGTATCATCAGGGGTTCGATGTTTGCAGTTTGGACCTAGGGCTCGGGGCTCGGGGATTAATTATCTGGTAATTTGAATTGACATTGAGACATACATTACCATGGGATTTTGATCTTGAAATCTATTGTATATTATCAGGGGTTCGGTGTTTGCGGTTCAGGGATCAGGCTTGGGGATTAGGGCTCGATGGTCTGGATAATTTGAATTGACATTCAGACATACATTACCATGGGATTTTAACCTTGAAATCCATTGTATATCATTAAGGGTTCGGTGTTTCCGATTCGTGGCTCGATGCTCTGGTATTTTGAATTGTCATTCAGATATACATTACCATAGGATTCTTACCTTGAAATCTATTGTATATAATTAGTGGTTCAGTGTTTGTTGTTCGAGACTCGGGGCTCGACGCTCTGGGTAATTTGAATTCACATTAAGACATACATTACTAGAGGATTTTGAACTTGAAATTAATTGTATATCATCAAGAGTTCAGTTTTCACAGTTCGGTGCCAGAGTCTCGAGGCTAGATGCTCTAGGTAATTTGAATTAACATTCAGACTTACATTACCATAAGATAATGACCTTGAAATCTATTGTATATAATCATGGGTTTAGTGTTTGCAATTCGGGGCCCGGGGCTCGATACTCTGGATAATTTGAATTGACATTTAAACACACATTACCACTAGATTTTGACATTGAAATCTATTATTTGTCATCAGGGGGTCGGTGTTCGCGGTTCGCAGCTGGAGTCACGATACTCTAGGTAATTTGAATAGAAATTCAGACATACATTACCATAGGATTATTACCTTGAAATCTATTGTATATCATTAGGGGTTTGGTGTTTACGATTCGAGGCTCAGGGCTCGATGCTATAGGTAATTCGAATTGATATTGATACATACATTATCATGTGATTTTGACCTTGAAATCTATTTTATATCATTAGGGGTTCGGTGTTCGCAGTTCGGGGCTCGAGGTTACATGCTCGGGGTAATTTGAATTGATATTCAGACATACATTACCATGGGATTTTGATCTTGAAATCTATTATATATCATCAAGGGTTCGGTGTTTGTGGTTCGAAGATCGGGAATCGGGGCTATAGGCTCTAGGTAATTTTAATTAACATTAATATATACATTATCGAGATTTTAACCTTGAAATTTGTTATTTATCATCATGGGTTTGGTGTTTGCAATTTGGGATCGGGCCTCAATGCTCTAGGCTCGATGCTCTGGTAATTTGAATTGATTTTCAGACATACATTGCCATGGGATTTTGACCTTGAAATATTTTGTAAATCATTAGAGGTTCGGTGTTCGCAGTTTAGGGCATAGAGCTAGGGGTTCAATGCTCTGGGTAATTTTAATTAATATTAAGACATACATCAACACAGGATTTTGACCTTGAAATCAATTGTATATCATCATGAGGCTAGATGCTCTGGTAATTTGAATTGACATTCAGACATACATTACCACGGGATTTTGACCTTGAAATTTATTATATATTATCAGGGGTTCAGTGTTTGCAGTTCGAAGATCGGGAATCGGGGCTATGAGCTCTAGATAATTTTAATTGACATTAATACATTCATTACATCATGGGTTCACAGTTTGAGGCTCTAGGCTAGATGCTCTAAGTAATTTGAATTGACATTCAGACATACATTACCATGGTATTTTGACCTTGAAATTTATTGTATATCATTCGGAGTTCATTGTTTGTGGTTCGGTGCTCGAGGCACTACATAATGTGAATTCATATTCAAACATATATTACCACGAGATTTTAACCATGAAATCTATTATTTATCTCTGTTTGTGGCTCGATGCTCTAGGTAATATAAATTGATATTTTGACATATATGACCACTTGATTTTGACCCTGAAATCTATTACATATCATTTAGGGTTCAGTGTTTGCGGTTTGAGGCACGGGGTTCAATGCTCTGGGTAATTTCAATTGACAGTCAAACATACATTACCACTAGATTTTGACCTTGAAATCTATTATTTATCATCAGGGGTTCGTTGTTCGTAGTTCGCAGCTCGGGTCTGAATGATCCAGTTAATTTAAATTGACATTCAAACATACATAACCATATAAATTTGACCTTGAAATCTATTGTATATCATCAAGGGTTTGTTGTTTGCGGTTGGAGGCTGGGGCTCGATGCTTTAGGTAATTTGAATTGATATTGAAACATATATTACCATGGAATTTAGTCCTTGAAATCTATTGTATATAATTACGGGGTCAGTGTTCATTGTTCGGTGCTCGGTGCTCGATGCTCGATGCTCTGATAATTTGAATTGACATTCAGATATACATTACCATTAGAGGTTTGGTATTCGTAGCTCGAGTCTTGGGCTCGATGCTCAAGGCTCGATGCTCTAAATAATTTGAATTGACATTTAGACATACATTACCGAGATTTAGACCTTGAAATTTGGTATTTATCATTAGGGATTCAGTGTTCACGACTGGTGATTGGGGCTCAATATTCTGGTAATTTGAATTAACATTTATACATACATGACCATGGGATTATGACCTTAAAATCAATCGTATATCATAATGGGTTCGGTGTTCGCCGTTTGGGATCGATGCTCAGGGTAATTGTAATTGATATTCGGACATACATTACCACAGGATTTTCACCTTGCAATCTATTGTAAGTCATTAGAGGTTCGGTGTTCGCAGTTCGGGGCTGAGGTCTTAGGGCTCAATGCTCTGTGTAATTTGAATTGACATTTAGACATACATAACCATGTGATTTTGACCTTGAAATCCACTATATATCATCAAGGGTTTGGTGTTCGTAGTTCAGGGCTGGGAGCTCAATGCTCTGAGTAATTTGAATTGACATTAAGACATACATTTCCACAGAATTCTAGCATTAAAATCAATTTATATCATCAAGGGTTCAGTTTTTGCATTTTAGGGCTCGGGACTCGAGGCTAGATTCTATGGGTAATTTGAATTGAAATTCAGACATACATTACCATGGGAGTTTTACCTTGAAATATATTATATATCATCAAGGGTTTGTAGTTCGCAGTTCGAGGATCGGGGTTTGATGTTTTTGGAAATTTGAATTGATATTCAGACATATATTACTGTGGGATTTTGACCTTGAAATCCATTGTATATCATCAAGGGTTGGGTGTTTGAGGTTCGGGGCTCGGGGCTTGATGCTCTAGGTAATTTGAATTTACATTCATATACATATTATCAAAGGATGTTGACCTTGAAATATATTATATATTATATGAGGTTCGGTGTTCGCAGTTTGCGGCTCAGGGCTCGATGCTCTGGGTAATTTAAATTAATATTAAAACATACACTACCACAAGATTTTGACATTGAAATCAATTATTTATCGTTAAGGGTTTGGTGTTCGCAATTCACAGCTCGGGTCTCGATGATCTAGGTAATTTGAATTGACATTTAGACATTCACGATCATAATATTCCGACCTTGAAATCTTTTGTATATCATCAGCGGCTTTGTATTTAGTGTTCGAGGATCAGGGCTTGATGCTCTAGGTAATCTGAATTAATATCGAAACATACATTACCATGTGAATTTGGTCTTGAAATCTATTGTATATCAGCAGGGGTTCATTGTTCGCAATTCGGGGATCGGGGCTAGATGCTCTGGGTAATTTGAATTGACATTTAGACATACATTACCATGAGATTTTGATCTTGAAATCTATTATTTATCATCAGGGGTTTAGTGTTTGCGATTCACGGCTCGGGGCTCGATACTTTGGGTATTTTGAATTGACATTCAGACATACATTACCACACGATTTTGACCTTTAAATCTATTGTATATCATCAGGGGTTTAGTGTTCACAGTATGGGGATCGAGGCTTGATTCTCTGCGTAATTTTAATTGATATTTAGACATATACCGTAGGATTTTGAACTTGAAATCTATCAGGGGTTCGGTGTTCATGGTTCAAGGCTCATGGCTCGGTGCTTGAGGCTGGATGCTCTGGGTAATTTGAATTTACATTCAAACATATATTACCACGATATTTTGACCTTGAAATATATTATTTATCATCAGGGGATCAATGCTTGTGATTCGGGACTCGGGGCTCGATATTCTGAGTAATTTGAATTAATATTCAGATATACATGACCACGTGATTTTGACATTGAAATCTATTGTATATCATCAGGGGTTTGGTGTTTGAAGTGCAGGGCTAGGAACCTGATGCTCTGGATAATTTGAAATGATATTCAGATATACGTAACCATTGGATTTTAATCTTGAAATCCATTGAATATTATCAAGGGTTTGGTGTTCGCGTTTCGAGGCTCAGAGCTCGATGCTCTAGGTAATTTGAATTGACATTCAGACATCTATTACCATATGATTTTGACCTATAATTGTATATCATCAAAGGTTCAGTGTTTGCAGTTCGGAGATCGGGGATCGAGGCAAGATGCTCTGGATAATTTGAATTGACATTAAGACATATATTACCACAAGATTTTGACCTTGAAATCTATTGTTTATCATCAGGGGTTTGGTTTTCGCGGTTCGAGGCTTGTGGATCGTGGCTTGGGGATTGATGCGCTAGGTAATTTGAATTAACATTCAATCATATATTACCACAGGATTTTGATTTTGAAATCAATTGTATATAATCAAGGGCTCTGTGTTTGAAGTTCAAGGCTCAGGTCTAGATGCTCTAGGTAATTTGATTTGACATTAAGACATTTATTACCATGGGATTTTGACCTTGAAATCTATTGTATATCATCAGGGGTTTGGTGTTCGCGATTCGGGGTTTGTGGTTCGGGCGGGCTTATTGATCTGGATAATTTGAATTGATATTCAAATATAGATTACCACTGGTGATTGACCTTGACTTCTATTATATATTCACAGGGTTCGGTGTTTGCGGTTCGAGGCTCGTGGCTCGATGCTCTAGGTAATTTAAATTGATATTCAAACATATATTACCACATGATTTTGACCTTGAAATCTATTATATAATATCAGGGGTTTCGTGTTGGCAGTTCGGTGCTCGGTGCTCGATGCTTTGATAATTTGAATTGACATTCAGACATATATTACCATGGGATATTTTCCTTGAAAACTAATGTATATCAATAGAGGTTTGGTATTCGCAGCTAGGGGCTTGGGCTCGATGCTCTAGGTAATTTGAATTGACATTCAGACATACATTACCGAGATTTAGACCTTGAAATCTATTATTTATTATTAGGGGTTCGGTGATCGGGGCTCAATTTTCTGGGTAATTTGAATTAACATTTATACATACATGACCATGGGATTATGACCGTAAAATCAATTGTATATCATAATGGGTTCGGTGTTCGCCGTTTGGGATCGATGCTCAGGGTAATTGTAATTGATATTCAGACATACATTACCACAGGATTTTCACCTTGCAATCTATTGTAAGTCATTAGAGGTTCGGTGTTCGCAGTTCGGGGCTTAGGTCTTGGGGCTCAATGCTCTGTGTAATTTGAGTTGACATTTAGACATACATAACCATGTGATTTTGACCTTTAAAACCACTATATATCATCAAGGGTTTGGTGTTCATAGTTCTGGGCTGGGGGCTCAATGTTCTGGGTAATTTGAATTGACATTAAGACATACATTACCACAGGATTCTAGCATTAAAATCAATTTATATCATCAAGGGTTCAGTTTTTGCATTTTAGGGCTAGGGACTCGAGGCTAGATTCTATGGGTAATTTGAATTGAAATTCAGACATACATTACCATGGGAGTTTTACCTTGAAATATATTATATATCATCAAGGGTTTGTTGTTCGCGGTTCGGGGATCGGGGTTTGATGCTCTTGGTAATTTGAATTGATATTCAGACATATATGACTGTGGGATTTTGACCTTGAAATCCATTGTATATCATCAAGGGTTGGGTGTTTGAGGTTCGGGGCTCGGGGCTTGATGCTCTAGGTAATTTGAATTTACATTCATATACATATTATCAAAGTATGTTGACCTTGAAATCTATTATATATTATAAGGGGTTCGGTGTTCGCGGTTTGCGGCTCAGGGCTCGATGCTCTGGGTAATTTAAATTAACATTAAAACATACATTACCACCAAATTTTGACATTAGAATCTATTATTTATCGTCAAGGGTTTGGTGTTCGCAATTCGCAGCTCGGGTCTCGATGATCTAGGTAATTTGAATTGACATTTAGACATTCACGACCGTAGGATTCCGACCTTGAAATCTATTTTATATCATCAGCGGATTTGTATTAAGGGTTTGAGGCTCATGGCTTGATGCTCTAGGTAATTTGTATTAATATCAAAACATACATTACCATGGAATTTTGGTCTTGAAATCTATTGTATATCAGCTGGGGTTCAGTGTTTGCAATTCGGGGCTCGGGGCTAGATGCTCTGGGTAATTTGAATTGACATTTAGACATATATTACCATGAGATTTTGATCTTGAAATCTATTATTTATCATCAGGGGCTTAGTGTTTTTTATTCGGGGCTCGGGGCTCGATACTCTAGGTATTTTGAATTGACATTCAGACATACTTTACCACGGGATTTTAACCTTTAAATCTATTGTATATCATCAGGGGTTTAGTATTCACGGTATAGGGATCGAGGCTTGATTCTCTGGGTAGTTTTAATTGATATTCAGACATATATCGTAGTATTTTTAACTTGAAATCTATCAGGGGTTCGGTGTTCATGGTTCAAGTCTCATGGCTCGGTGCTCGAGGCTGGATGCTCTGGGTAATTTGAATTTACATTCAAACATATATTACCACGATATTTTGACCTTGAAATATATTATTTATCATCAGGGGATCAATGCTTGTGATTCGGGACTCGGGGCTCGATACTCTGAGTAATTTGAATTAATATTCATATATACATGACCATGTGATTTTGACATTGAAATCTATTGTATATCATCAGGGGTTTGGTGTTTGAAGTGCAGGGCTAGGAACCTGATGCTCTGGGTAATTAGAAATGATATTCAGATATACATAACCATGGGATTTTAATCTTGAAATCCATTGTATATCATCAAGGGTTTGGTGTTCGCGTTTCGAGGCTCAGAGCTCGATGCTCTAGGTAATTTGAATTGACATTCAGACATCTATTACCATAGGATTTTGACCTTTAATTGTATATCATCAAAGGTTCAGTGTTTGCAGTTCGGGGATCGGGGATCGAGGCAAGATGCTCTGGATAATTTGAATTCACATTAAGACATATATTACCACAAGATTTTGACCTTGAAATCTATTATTTATCATCAGGGGTTTGGTTTTCGCAGTTCGAGGCTTGTGGATCGTGGCTTGGGGCTTGATGCGCTAGGTAATTTGAATTAACATTCAATCATACATTACCACAGGATTTTGATTTTGAAATCAATTGTATATAATCAAGGGCTCAGTGTTTGAAGTTCAAGGCTCGGGTCTAGATGCTCTAGGTAATTTGATTTGACATTAAGACATATATTACCATGGGATTTTTACCTTGAAATCTATTGTATATCATCAGGGGTTTAGTGTTCGCGATTCGGGGCTTGTGGTTCGGGCGGGCTTATTGATCTGGATAATTTGAATTGATATTCACACATAGATTACCACGGGTGATTGACCTTGACTTCTATTATATATTCACAGGGTTCGGTGATTGCGGTTCGGTGTTCGTGGCTCGATGCTCTGAGTAATATAAATTGATATTCAAACATATGTTACCACATGATTTTGACCTTGAAATCTATTGTATAATACCAGGGGTTTCGTGTTGGCAGTTCGGTGCTCGGTGCTCGATGCTTTGATAATTTGAATTGACATTCAGACATATATTACCATGGGATATTTTCCTTGAAAACTAATGTATATCAATAGAGGTTTGGTATTCGCAGCTAGGGGCTTGGGCTCGATGCTCTAGGTAATTTGAATTGACATTCAGACATACATTACCGAGATTTAGACCTTGAAATCTATTATTTATTATTAGGGGTTCGGTGATGGCTCAATTTTCTGGGTAATTTGAATTAACATTTATACATACATGACCATGGGATTATGACTATAAAATCAATAGTATATCATAATGGGTTCGGTGTTCGTCATTTGGGATCGATGCTCAGGGTAATTGTAATTGATATTCGGACATACATTACCACTGGATTTTCACCTTGCAATCTATAGTAAGTCATTAGAGGTTCGGTGTTCGCAGTTCGGGGCTGAGGTCTTGGGCTCAATGATCTGTGTAATTTGAATTGACATTTAGACATACATAAGCATGTGATTTTGACCTTGAAATCCACTATATATCATCAAGGGTTTGGTGTTCGTAGTTCAGGGCTGGGAGCTCAATGTTCTAGGTAATTTGAATTGACATTAAGACATACATTTCCACAGGATTCTAGCATTAAAATCAATTTATATCGTCAAGGGTTCAGTTTTTGCATTTTAGGGCTCGGGACTCGAGGCTAGATTCTATGGGTAATTTGAATTGAAATTCAGACATACATTACCATGGGAGTTTTACCTTGAAATATATTATATATCATCAAGGGTTTGTTGTTCGCGGTTTGAGGATCGGGGTTTGATGCTCTTGGTAATTTGAATTGATATTCAGACATATATTACTGTGGGATTTTGAACTTGAAATCCATTCTATATCATCAAGGGTTGGGTGTTTGAGGTTCGGGGCACGGGGCTTGATGCTCTAGGTAATTTGAATTTACATTCATATACATATTATCAAAGGATGTTGACCTTGAAATATATTATATATTATATGAGGTTCGTGTTCGCAGTTTGTGGCTCAGGGCTCGATGCTCTGGGTAATTTAAATTAATATTAAAACATACATTACCACCAGATTTTGACATTGAAATCTATTATTTATCGTTAAGGGTTTGGTCTTCGCAATTCGCAGTTCGGGTCTCGATGATCTAGGTAATTTGAATTGACATTTAGACATTCACGATCATAGGATTCCGACCTTGAAATCTTTTGTATATCATCAGCGGCTTTGTATTTAGTGTTCGAGGATCAGGGCTTGATGCCCTAGTTAATTTGAATTAATATCGAAACATACATTACCATGTGATTTTGGTCTTGAAATCTATTGTATATCAGCAAGGGTTCATTGTTCGCAATTCGGGGCTCGGGGCTAGATGCTCTGGGTAATTTGAATTGACATTTAGACATACATTACCATGAGATTTTGATCTTGAAATCTATTATTTATCATCAGGGGTTTAGTGTTTGCGATTCACGGCTCGGCGCTTGATACTTTGGGTATTTTGAATTGACATTCAGACATACATTACCATGCGATTTTGACCTTTAAATCTATTGTATATCATCAGGGGTTTAGTGTTCACAGTATGGGGATTGAGGCTTGATTCTCTGGGTAATTTTAATTGATATTCAGACATATAGCGTAGGATTTTGAACTTGAAATCTATCAGGGGTTCGGTGTTCATGGTTCAAGGCTCATGGCTCGGTGCTCGAGGTTGGATGCTCTGGGTAATTTGAATTTACATTCAAACATATATTC
Organism: Anisodus acutangulus; assembly: GCA_029783415.1. Lineage (NCBI taxonomy): Eukaryota > Viridiplantae > Streptophyta > Magnoliopsida > Solanales > Solanaceae > Anisodus > Anisodus acutangulus. The sequence goes on along the minus strand of CM056506.1, from coordinate 31,513,178 downwards.
CCATGATATTTTGACCTTGAAATCTATTATTTATCATCAGGGGATCAATGATTGTGATTCGGGACTCGGGGCTCGATACTCTGAGTAATTTGAATTAATATTCAGATATACATGACCACGTGATTTTGACATTGAAATCTATTGTATATCATCAGGGGTTTGGTGTTTGAAGTGCAGGGCTAGGAACATGATGCTCTGGGTAATTTGAAATGATATTCAGGTATACATAACCATGGGATTTTAATCTTGAAATCCATTGTATATTATCAAGGGTTTGGTGTTCGCGTTTCGAGGTTCAGCGCTCCATGCTCTAGGTAATTTGAATTGACATTCAGACATCTATTACCATAGGATTTTGACCTTCAATTGTATATCATCAAAGGTTCAGTGTTTGCAGTTCGGGGATCGGGGATTGAGGCAAGATGCTCTGGATAATTTGAATTGACATTAAGACATATATTACCAAAAGATTTTGACCTTGAAATCTATTGTTTATCATCAGGGGTTTGGTTTTCGCGGTTCGAGGCTTGTGGATCGTGGCTTGGGGCTTGATGCGCTAGGTAATTTGAATTAACATTCAATCATACATTACCACAGGATTTTGATTTTGAAATCAATTGTATATAATCAAGAGCTCAGTGTTTGAAGTTCAATGCTCGGGTCTAGATGCTCTAGGTAATTTGATTTGACATTAAGACATTTATTACCATGGGATTTTGACCTTGAAATCTATTGTATATCAGGGGTTTGGTGTTCGTGATTCGGGGTTTGTGGTTCAGGCAGGCTTATTGATCTGGATAATTTGAATTGATATTCACACATAGATTACCACGGGTGATTGACCTTGACTTCTATTATATATTCACAGGGTTCGGTGTTTGCGGTTCGGGGCTCGTGGCTCGATGCTCTGGGTAATTTAAATTGATATTCAAACATATATTACCACATGATTTTGACCTTGAAATCTATTGTATAATATCAGGGGTTTTGTGTTGGCAGTTCGGTGCTCGGTGCTCGATGCTTTGATAATTTGAATTGACATTCAGACATATATTACCATGGGATATTTTCCTTGAAAACTAATGTATATCAATAGAGGTTTGGTATTCGTAGCTAGGGGCATGGGCTCGATGCACTAGGTAATTTGAATTGACATTCAGACATACATTACCGAGATTTAGACCTTGAAATCTATTATTTATTATTAGGGGTTCGGTGATCGGGGCTCAATTTTCTGGGTAATTTGAATTAACATTTATACATACATGACCATGTGATTATGACCTTAAAATCAATTGTATATCATAATGGGTTCGGTGTTCGCCGTTTGGGATCGATGCTCAGGGTAATTGTAATTGATATTCGGACATACATTACCACAGGATTTTCACCTTGCAATCTATTGTAAGTCATTAGAGGTTTGGTGTTCGCAGTTCGAGGCATAGGTCTTGGGGCTCAATGCTCTGTGTAATTTGAATTGACATTTAGACATACATAACCATGTGATTTTGACATTGAAATCCACTATATATCATCAAGGGTTTGGTGTTCGTAGTTCAGGGCTGGGGGCTCAATGTTCTGGGTAATTTGAATTGACATTAAGACATACATTACCACAGGATTCTAGCATTAAAATCAATTTATATCATCAAGGGTTCAGTTTTTGCATTTTAGGGCTCGGGACTCGAGGCTAGATTCTTTGGGTAATTTGAATTGAAATTCAGACATACATTACCATGGGAGTTTTACCTTGAAATATATTAAATATCATCAAGGGTTTGTTGTTCGCGGTTCGGGGATCGGGGTTTGATGCTCTTGGTAATTTGAATTGATATTCAATCATATATTACTGTGGGATTTTGACCTTGAAATCCATTGTATATCATCAAAGGTTGGGTGTTTGAGGTTCGGGGCTCGGGGCTTGATGCTCTAGGTAATTTGAATTTACATTCATATACATATTATCAAAGGATGTTGACCATGAAATATATTATATTTTATATGGGGTTCGATGTTCGCACTTTGCGGCTCAGGGCTCGATGCTCTGGGTAATTTAAATTAATATTAAAACATACATTACCACCATATTTTGACATTGAAATCTATTATTTATCGTTAAGGGTTTGGTGTTCGCAATTCGCAGCTCGGGTCTCGATGATCTAGGTAATTTGAATTGACATTTAGACATTCACGATCATAGGATTCCGACCTTGAAATCTATTTTAAATCATCAGCGGTTTTGTATTAAGGGTTCGAGGCTCATGGCTTGATGCTCTAGGTAATTTGAATCAACATCGAAACATACATTACCATGGGATTTTGGTCTTGAAATCTATTGTATATCAGCTGGGGTTCAGTGTTCGCAATTCGGGGCTCGGGGCTAGATGCTCTGGGTAATTTGAATTGACATTTAGACATACATTACCATGAGATTTTGATCTTGAAATCTATTATTTATCATCAGGGGTTTAGTGTTTGCGATTCACGGCTCGGGGCTCGATACTTTGGGTATTTTGAATTGACATTCAGACATACATTACCACGTGATTTTGACCTTTAAATCTATTGTATATCATCAGGGGTTTAGTGTTCACAGTATGGGGATCGAGGCTTGATTCTCTGGGTAATTTTAATTGATATTCAGACATATACCGTAGGATTTTGAACTTGAAATCTATCAGGGGTTCGGTGTTCATGGTTCAAGGCTCATGGCTCGGTGCTCGAGGTTGGATGCTCTGGGTAATTTGAATTTACATTCATACAAATATTACCATGATATTTTGACCTTGAAATCTATTATTTATCATCAGGGGATCAATGCTTGTGATTCGGGACTCGGGGCTCGATACTCTGAGTAATTTGAATTAATATTCAGATATACATGACCACGTGATTTTGACATTGAAATCTATTGTATATCATCAGGGGTTTGGTGTTTGAAGTGCAGGGCTAGGAACCTGATGCTCTGGGTAATTTGAAATGATATTCAGATATACATAACCATGGGATTTTAATCTCGAAATCCATTGTATATGATCAAGGGTTTGGTGCTCGCGTTTCGAGGTTCAGAGCTCGATGCTCTAGGTAATTTGAATTGACATTCAGACATCTATTACCATAGGATTTTGACCTTCAATTGTATATCATCAAAGGTTCAGTGTTTGCAGTTCGGGGATCGGGGATCGAGGCAAGATGCTCTGGATAATTTGAATTGACATTAAGACATATATTACCACAAGATTTTGACCTTGAAATCTATTGTTTATCATCAGGGGTTTGGTTTTCGCGGTTCGAGGCTTGTGGATCGTGGCTTGGGGCTTGATGCGCTAGGTAATTTGAATTAACATTCAATCATACATTACCACAGGATTTTGATTTTGAAATCAATTGTATATAATCAAGGGCTCAGTGTTTGAAGTTCAAGGCTCGGGTCTAGATGCTCTAGGTAATTTGATTTGACATTAAGACATATATTACCATGGGATTTTGACCTTGAAATCTATTGTATATAATCAGGGGTTTGGTGTTCGCGATTCGGGGTTTGTGGTTCGGGCGGGCTTATTGATCTGGATAATTTGAATTGATATTCACACATGGATTACCACGGGTGATTGACCTTGACTTCTATTATATATTCACAGGGTTCGGTGTTTTCGGTTCGGGGCTTGTGGCTCGATGCTCTGGTTAATTTAAATTGATATTCAAACATATATTACTACATGATTTTGACCTTGAAATCTATTGTATAATATCAGGGGTTTTGTGTTGGCAGTTCGGTGCTCGGTGCTTGGTGCTCGGTGCTCGGTGCTCGATGCTTTGATAATTTGAATTGACATTCAGACATATATTACCATGGGATATTTTCCTTGAAAACTAATGTATATCAATAGAGGTTTGGTATTCGCAGCTAGGGGAATGGGCTCGATGCTCTAGGTAATTTGAATTGACATTCAGACATACATTACCGAGATTTAGACCTTGAAATCTATTATTTATTATTAGGGGTTCGGTGATCGGGGCTCAATTTTCTAGGTAATTTGAATTAACATTTATACATACATGACCATGGGATTATGACCTTAAAATCAATTGTATATCATAATGGGTTCGGTGTTCGCCATTTGGGATCGATGCTCATGGGTAATTGTAATTGATATTCGGACATACATTACCACAGGATTTTCACCTTGCAATCTATTGTAAGTCATTAGAGGTTCGGTGTTCGCAGTTCGGGGCTTAGGTCTTGGGGCTCAATGCTCTGTATAATTTGAATTGACATTTAGACATACATAACTATGTGATTTTGACCTTGAAATCCACTATATATCATCAATGGTTTGGTGTTCGTAGTTCAGGGCTGAGGGCTCAATGTTCTGGGTAATTTGAATTGACATTAAGACATACATTACCACAGGATTCTAGCATTAAAATCAATTTATATCATCAAGGGTTCAGTTTTTTGCATTTTAGGGCTCGGTACTCGAGGCTAGATTCTATGGGTAATTTGAATTGAAATTCAGACATACATTACCATGGGAGTTTTACCTTGAAATATATTATATATCATCAAGGGTTTGTTGTTCGCGGTTCGGGGATCGAGGTTTGATGCTCTTGGTAATTTGAATTGATATTCAGACATATATTACTGTGGGATTTTGACCTTGAAATCCATTGTATATCATCAAGGGTTGGCTGTTTGAGGTTTGGGGCTCGGGGCTTGATGCTCTAGGTAATTTGAATTTACATTCATATACATATTATCAAATTATGTTGACCTTGAAATCTATTATATATTATAAGGGGTTCGGTGTTCGCGGTTTGCGGCTCAGGGCTCGATGCTCTGGGTAATTTAAATTAACATTAAAACATACATTACCACCAAATTTTGACATTGGAATCTATTATTTATCATCAAGGGTTTGGTGTTCGCAATTCGCAGCTCGGGTCTCGATGATCTAGGTAATTTGAATTGACATTTAGACATTCACGACCGTAGGATTCCAACCTTGAAATCTATTTTATATCATCAGCGGTTTTGTATTAAGGGTTCGAGGCTCATGGCTTGATGCTCTAGGTAATTTGAATCAATATCGAAACATACATTACCATGGGATTTTGGTCTTGAAATCTATTGTATATCAGCTGGGGTTCAGTGTTCGCAATTCGGGGCTCGGGGCTAGATGCTCTGGGTAATTTGAATTGACATTTAGACATATATTACCATGAGATTTTGATCTTGAAATCTATTATTTATCATCAGGGGCTTAGTGTTTTTGATTCGGGGCTCGGGGCTCAATACTCTAGGTATTTTGAATTGACATTCAGACATACTTTACCATGGGATTTTAACCTTTAAATCTATTGTATATTATCAGGGGTTTAGTGTTCACGGTATAGGGATCGAGGATTGATTCTCTGGGTAATTTTAATTGATATTCAGACATATATCGTAGGATTTTTAACTAGAAATCTATCAGGGGTTCGGTGTTCATGGTTCAAGGCTCATGGCTCGGTGCTCGAGGCTGGATGCTCTGGGTAATTTGAATTTACATTCAAACATATATTACCATGATATTTTGACCTTGAAATCTATTATTTATCATCAGGGGATCAATGCTTGTGATTTGGGACTCGGGGCTCGATATTCTGAGTAATTTGAATTAATATTCAGATATACATGACCACGTGATTTTGACATTGAAATCTATTGTATATCATCAGGGGTTTAGTGTTTGAAGTGCAGGGCTAGGAACCTCATGCTCTGGGTAATTTGAAATGATATTCAGATAGATGTAACCATGGGATTTTAATCTTGAAATCCATTGTATATCATCAAGGGTTTGGTATTCGCGTTTCGAGGCTCTGAGCTCGATGCTCTAGGTAATTTGAATTGACATTCAGACATCTATTACCATAGGATTTTGACCTTCAATTGTATATCATCAAAGGTTCAGTGTTCGCAGTTCGGGGATCGAGGCAAGATGCTCTGGATAATTTGAATTGACATTAAGACATATATTACCACAAGATTTTGACCTTGAAATCTATTGTTTATCATCAGGGGTTTGGTTTTCGCGGTTCGAGGCTTGTGGATCGTGGCTTGGGGCTTGATGCGCTAGGTAATTTGAATTAACATTCAATCATACATTACCACAGTATTTTGATTTTGAAATCCATTGTATATAATCAAGGGCTCAGTGTTTGAAGTTCAAGGCTCGGGTCTAGTTGCTCTTGGTAATTTGATTTGACATTAAGACATATATTACCATGGGATTTTGACCTTGAAATCTATTGTATATCATCAGGGGTTTGGTGTTCGCGATTCGGGGTTTGTGGTTCGGGCGGGCTTATTGATCTGGATAATTTGAATTGATATTCACACATAGATTACCACGGGTGATTGACCTTGACTTCTATTATATATTCACAGGGTTCGGTGTTTGCAGTTCGGGGCTCGTGGATCGATGCTCTGGGTAATTTAAATTGATATTCAAACATGTATTACCACATGATTTTGACCTTGAAATCTATTGTATAATATCAGGGGTTTCGTGTTGGTAGTTCGGTGCTCGGTGTTCGATGCTTTGATAATTTGAATTGACATTCAGACATATATTACCATGGGATATTTTCCTTGAAAACTAATGTATATCAATAGAGGTTTGGTATTCGCAGCTAGGGGCATGGACTCGATGCTCTAGGTAATTTGAATTGACATTCAGACATATATTATCGAGATTTAGACCTTGAAATCTATTATTTATTATTAGGGGTTCGGTGATCGGGGCTCAATTTTCTGGGTAATTTGAATTAACATTTATACATACATGACCATGGGATTATGACCTTAAAATCAATTGTATATCATAATGGGTTCGGTGTTCGCCGTTTGGGATCGATGCTCAGGGTAATTGTAATTGATATTCAGACATACATTACCACAGAATTTTCACCTTGCAATCTATTGTAAGTCATTAGAGGTTCGGTGTTCGCAGTTCGGGGCTTAGGTCTTGGGGCTCAATGCTCTGTGTAATTTGAATTGACATTTAGACATACATAACCATGTGATTTTGACCTTGAAATCCACTATATATCATCAATGGTTTGGTGTTCGTAGTTCAGGACTGGGGGCTCAATGTTCTGGGTAATTTGAATTGACATTAAGACATACATTACCACAGGATTCTAGCATTATAATCAATTTATATCATCAAGGGTTCAGTTTTTGCATTTTAGGGCTCGGGACTCGAGGCTAGATTCTATGGGTAATTTGAATTGAAATTCAGACATACATTACCATGGGAGTTTTACCTTGAAATATATTATATATCATCAAGGGTTTGTTGTTCGCGGTTCGGGGATCGAGGTTTGATGCTCTTGGTAATTTGAATTGATATTCAGACATATATTACTGTGGGATTTTGACCTTGAAATCCATTGTATATCATCAAGGGTTGGCTGTTTGAGGTTCGGGCCTCGGGGCTTGATGCTCTAGGTAATTTGAATTTACATTCATATACATATTATCAAAGTATGTTGACCTTGAAATCTATTATATATTATAAGGGGTTCGGTGTTCGCGGTTTGCGGCTCAGGGCTCGATGCTCTGGGTAATTTAAATTAACATTAAAACATACATTACCACCAAATTTTGACATTGGAATCTATTATTTATCATCAAGGGTTTGGTGTTCGCAATTCGCAGCTCGGGTCTCGATGATCTAGGTAATTTGAATTGACATTTAGACATTCACGACCGTAGGATTCCGACCTTGAAATCTATTTTATATCATCAGCGGTTTTGTATTAAGGGTTCGAGGCTCATGGCTTGATGCTCTAGGTAATTTGAATCAATATCGAAACATACATTACCATGGGATTTTGGTCTTGAAATCTATTGTATATCAGCTGGGGTTCAGTGTTCGCAATTCGGGGCTCGGGGCTAGATGCTCTGGGTAATTTGAATTGACATTTAGACATATATTACCATGAGATTTTGATCTTGAAATCTATTATTTATCATCAGGGGCTTAGTGTTTTTGATTCGGGGCTCGGGGCTCAATACTCTAGGTATTTTGAATTGACATTCAGACATACTTTACCATGGGATTTTAACCTTTAAATCTATTGTTTATTATCAGGGGTTTAGTGTTCACGGTGTTGACACCCAATTTTGTCCCATCTTTTATGATTTTATTTGTAATTTTTAATATTTTTTCACTTTTAAAATAATTTTAAAATATAGGCATATATGTGTGTATCTTCGTATTATTATTATTATTCGCATATTTTATATCATTTGCATTTTATAATAATCATAAGTTATCCATAATATTCTATGATATTTTATTTCTCGCAAAATTGCATCGCATTTCCCCTTTATTAAGCATTAAACATTTCGCAAATATTATATTTTATTATTATCACGTCGTTATGTTATTTTAAATAATTCACATCTTTTACAAAACAAAAATATGTTTTAATATTAAGCCCCTTTTTATATTTTTTAAATCCATAACCCATTTTATTTTCCCAACCCAATACAAATTCTACCCAAACAAAATTCACAAGCCCAAAACCAAACTCCCCAATTAAATTCCCTTATTCCCTTCCCCTTTATTCCCCCAAGCCCAAAGTCCGTAAAACACTTCCCCCAACCGAAGCCCACTCGACCAACCCGTCGCCCCAGGCCCAACCGACCACCATCTCGACCAACCCTTCACCCCTCAGCCCAACTCCCTTTTTTTTATTTCCCCATCGCCTGACCCACTAACCCGTCGCCTGCCCAACACCCAAAACGGACCCATCCCTCTCCTCTTTAACCCAAACCCTTACCCCACATTTCACAAAAACAAAAAACAAAAAAACCGAACCCTACCCTCACAAATCACCGCGATCAAGACACCCCACGCCCGACCCCACTCACGGCCACCTCGCCCCTGCCACCACCGACCCCTGACACCACCAACCCCCCTCTGTTACGCCGACACCCACAAAATCCGCGACCCATACCCACAAAATCCGTGATTGTTAGCTCCTTTATTTTGAATTTCAAACTCGATTCTTGGGGGGGAATCCACCTATAAATACCCCCATGATTGTTCTTCATTTTGGAGAGGGGATTTGGAGGAGATTTTCGGGGAAGAAGAAAAAATAGATTTTTGGAAGGATTTTCGGAAGATTATTCCATATATACATAAATATTTTTGTTGTGTTCTTGAGTTTAAAGCATTTGGCTTCTTTGTTGTTTCAAGAATCAAGTCCGAAAAGGTTTGTTCTCCCATTTTGATTCTCTGATTTTCTTCATCGATTTGGTCGGTCGACCCGACACGGTCGACCGGTTCGGGTAACATTTTCGTAATTCTTGCATTTCATATTTTTGTATGTTGGTTATCTGAATTTGGTGTTAAAATTTGATTTGGATCAACGATTTCGGGTCAGATTATCGACCGGTCGGCTCGACCCGATTTGAATTTCCAAATTTCTTGCATTGTTGCTGTTGTTATCATTGGTTATCTGAAATTGATGAAATTATTTGATTCCGGGTTGAAACTCCAATTCGGGTCGGGTCACTGACCCGGGTCGGGTCGCCTCAATTTGAATTTCCAAATTTCTTGCATTGTTGCTGTTATTATTATTGGTTATCTGAAATTGATGAATTTATTTGATTCCGGGTTGAAACACTGATCCGGGTCGGGTCGACCCGGTTCGGGTAACATTTTCAGAATTCTTGCATTTCATATTCTTGTTATTGGTTATCTGAATTTGGTGTTGAAATCTGATTCGAGTTTGGATCGCTGATCCGGGTCGGGTCGACCCGGTTGGGTAACATTTTCAGAATTCTTGCATTTCATATTCTTGTTATTGGTTATCTGAATTGGGTGTTGAAATCTGATCCGGGTTGAAACACTAATCCGGGTCGGGTCGCTGATCCGGGTCGGGTCGACCCGATTTGCGATATTTCCAGAATTCTTGCATTCCATATTCTTGTCATTGGTTATCTGAATTTGGTGCTGAAATCTGATTCGAGTTTGGATCACTGATCCGGTCAGATCATCGACGGTCGGAGCGACCGATTTGAATATTTCGAATTTCGTAACTTCGGGTCGGATATTTTAAACCGCCACCGCTCGCTTCTTTGGCAATCGCTTCTTGCTTTATTAATATCGCATTAAGGCCGACGAAATTGAATTCGAGGCCGCGCTTTTCTTTCGTTACGCTTCTCTGTTTTTTTTAGTTTAACTGTTTTAAATATCCGTGCAACAGATATACTAGTGATTTATTAAGTTTACTGTTTTAGATTTTTTCCGACGGTTATCATTGTTTCTTGTTTTGAATAAATACTGTCTGTTAGCGCTTGTTTTTTTCTCGCTTGCTCTCCGCTTCAGACATCGCTTTACTTTTTATCATTTTTACTGCTTTTAAACCGAACACCGCACCTTTCAAACATTGCTTTCTGCTCCAAATTAATCGTTTCAAAGATTCAAATTACCGTTCTCTGCTTTTTTCGCTTTAAACTAGACACCGCGTCATTTTCGAAACTATTTTTTCTTCTCTCGCTCGCTTTTTACATATCTTATCGCTATCACAAGCTTCTGTTCCGATTTAAAATTTTATTGATTTGAACACGATACTACACTGGCCGATGAAAAATATCCGTCGATTTTGAGGCCTACACAGTTGCAAAGACGAAAATATAACTTCTGGGCAATGATGAAGACTTAAACCTTTTTATCCGAGATCAACATGTTTAGTAGGCGAGGTGACTAAAATAACCAACAAGTTATATATTCGCAGCCACGACGTGATTATAGTGATCTTTTCTATTTCACCCGAGAGACCAACACGTTTAGTAGGCGAGGCAATCAAAATAAACTACATTAGTCATATGTTTGCAGCCACGACGTGATTGGAATGTTCTTTTCAAAATTTAAGTCTGAGCCCTCCGCGATCAAAACATTCTTGCTTTGAATACGGATATGAAGTTATTTGTATTTAACTGTTTCTAACCGTTTGTTCTTGACAGCTTGCAGGGATTAAAGTAAATAAAGGCAATTATTCCTCGGAGTTTATTTATGTTATTTCTTTCTTTAATTCAGCTTTTATCTCGCTTTGTATTGTAATATTATTTATCGCACTTATGTAATTATTGAAATGCTTAGAATAGGCAAACTTAGGATTTATTCATAGGTTAGTTTAAGATTTGAAACCCGTCGCTAGCTTATTTATTTGTAGGCTCGGTTAAATTCCAACTTAGAAATCCTTCGCTAGTTATTTATTTTAGGCTCGTCACGCGTATTCAAGATTTTCAAAACAACTTTTGTCCTCTTTTATTTGCTTTATTAATCATACCGAATAAGTTTATCTTTTGTCAATTTACAATTCATTGATTCCCAAAATTTTACTTCTTTGACATTATAAATAAATTGTTTTACTATCAATTGTCAAAAACATATTTTTCCAACTCTAAATGTATTTCTCTTTAGATATCATATAAATGCATATTTTGAAAAATCTCTACATTTATCTATCTTTTAAAATGCATCCCTTTTTTATTAATTATTTGCAAACATCTTTTAACTTCATGCTTCAAACATGCATTTTTCTAGTAATAATTAACCTGAGTTTGACCGGATAACCGCAAGTTAGCGGATCTTAAAGGATGCCTAACCGCTTCCCTTTAGGATAATAAAGAACCCTTACCTAGAATCTCACTAGTTTCGCAGACCTTAAAATTGGAGTTACATTGCAGCACTTAGTTTAATATTTAGGTGTCCTAATTCACCGTAAAATAATTAGGTGGCGACTCCTCAACCCTTTTTACCCAGGAATCACCCCGAACAGGTCCGTGCTCCGCTTTGACCCGAGCAGGTCAAAATAGGGCGCGACAGTATGGCGACTCCACTGGGGACTTTTCAGGTTCTTAACCATAGCAAAATTCAGGTTAATTATTATTTGTGCTTTACTTTCACTCTTTGTTTGATGTATGCTTTGATTTATTTCCTTTGTGAAATTTTTTTTTTTGCATGCATAACTGCTTTAATTTCCTTATTTTTACTGCTTATCTTAAATTGGCATTTCGCTCATATTTCTTCCACTCTGGAAAATTGACACTATCACACACTACACGCGAGGTGTGTTTTGCGCACCCGCAAATTTCTTTCAATCTACCAAATTTTAGGAGAGTTGGCGTATGCGCGGAGTGACCGGACCATCTGGTGGCCGCGTAGCCTTCTCACTCGAGTAGTCCGCTCGGGAACCTTGTGTCTAGTCAGCCAAATCTTATAAAATTTAGGATAGAGCTATACCACCCTTTATTTTAAGTCATGCATGCATGCACCTTAGGTGGGTCGATCCTTGGTATCGACTCCACAATTAAGAAATCCGCCAAAGATGTCTACGGGTCTCACAACCCAACGACCAATCATCATATTATGTGTAGCGTGATAAGGATAGACTAATCAAAGACTAATCATGACATGTTGAAATTGGAAAATGTACATTCATTTTGTCTCATTTCCGACAAAGCATTGCAGTTTAGCAGCTTGGATCAAATCTGTCGTAATCCCGTATATCTGGCGTTTAGGCCCACCTCCAGCATAAGGGAGGCCCCATGCATATTAGGATGCGCATTTAATTGCCTTACAATCATTTTGTTGTTTTCTCCTGCTTTTTCACTATGTGCATATTATTTAAAGCAATAATTACTCGCCTTGTACTAACTTGATTTTGTTTAATTTTTTTTTTTTAGAAGGTTTATTTTGTCTAGATTATTTTCCCAAAGGTTGATTTGCGTTGACTAAAAATGGCGGATCATCCCTACTTCACGAGGTCAAAGGCACAATCCTTCAGCAAAATGACTGATTTAGATGCATCCGAACAGACTGGCCTGGAACTTATCACTCTTTTCAGAGATGAACCAGAGGCTTCGGAAAATAGAAATGCTACCGTCCAAGAAAAATACATCGCCCAGCTGTTACAACAGATGGCAGCCATGCAGACTGAGATAGAGCGGCTCCAAAATCTCACCAGCCTGTCCATTAGCGCCAATACTCCACTCCCTGAACAAGGGACAGATGCAGCTGCACCGCAAACTTTTTCATCTCATGAACAACCATTTTCCCAAAACCTCCCCGATAATTCGCCACTATGCAAAACCGATCCACAACACACTAACCCGCAAGCTAGTCCACAACAAAGCCCGCTACAAAATGACCCCACAACTCCACATACCCAAATTAACCCACTCATCCAAAACACCTCTTCCATGCAAAATCACCAAGCAGGCCAACACATATTGATGGCACACGCCGCCGATCCCAACGAACAAAGACATGCCACCGATATGCAACTAAAGCTCAACCTTTTACAACCACGCATCAAACATGACTCTTCAGAAATTGGCGGTGTGAAGAAATGGACAGGTGTGAGGATCGAACCGTAAAGTGTGGCGAGAGAGATTCATAGCCTGAAAGAAGCATTCAAGAATATCCAAACTAGCAAGGGGCATGAAGGACTCGAGTACGAAGATTTGTGCATGCATCCCGACAATGAATTGCCCGTTTGATATAAAATGCCAAAATTTGACTTGTTTGATGGGAAAGGAAATCCTTACTCTCATTTGAGATCGCATCTGCGACAAACTGATTGGGGTAGGTAAAAATCAGGCCATCATAATGAAGTTGTTCGTAAGGAGTTTGACAGAGAAGCACTAGACTGGTACACAAGCCAGGACCCGTAAAAATGGCGTAATTGGGGCACGATGGCACAAGATTTCGTGGATGATTTAAATTCAACATCGACACAGTCTTGGACAGATTTTATCTGATGAAGTTGGAAAAGAAGTCCACAGAGACCTTCAGAGAATACGCCATGAAGTGGAGGGCAGAAGCAGCGAAAGTTCAACCCCCGATAGAAGAAAGTGAGATGACCACTCTCTTTGTACAATCTTTGAAAGATGCAACATACTATGAGAGAATGATAAGCGTCATAGGACGAAGTTTCTCTGAAGTTATAAGGATGGGAGATTTCATAGAAGAGGGAATCAGAACAGGAAGAATTACAAACTTTGTAGCATTGCAAGCAACAAGTGAGACGATCCAATCGGACTCATTTGAGGGAGCAGTAAAGAGGAAGAGAGATGGAGTGTCCTCTGTGGTGACAGTTCAGAAACATAGGCCAAATCAAATGTCAACCTACCAAATGCCATCACCCCAGCCTCCCTACTACAATCAAAACAACCAAAGTCCTCATCCTTCCTATTATTACCCATACACCCAAAGCCCTCAACCTTACTATCAATACCCACCTGGTCCCTACCCTGTCTACCATACCCATCCAATATATAGCCTGCCTCGAGCGCCTGTCTATCCGAATCCCCCACAATATCAGCCCACATACTTACCTCATCCACAAGTCCATGCACCAAATGCACCTGCACTCAGCAAGAAAAATACGAAAGAAAGCCAGCCAAAACCTATACACCTTTAGCCGAACCTCGAGCCCAATTATATGAAAGACTGAAAACCGCAGGAATACTCCAGCCCATCCCAGGAAATGTCCCCAATCCTGTTCCAAAATGGCTCGATGAGACTAAGCATTGTGCATACCACTCGGGAATCCCTGGGCACGACACTGAAAATTGCTATGCCCGCAGAGACAAAATTGAGGCATTAATCAAAGAAGGAGTTATCCAACTGAAAGGACCTTCATCTAATGTAACTAATAACCCTTTGCCAAATTATGACGATGCCAACGTAAATATGATTACTGTTGATGAAGACCACAATTTGAAAGGGACTATTGTGCCAGTCCAGGGAAAGGAAAAGGTTGAATCATCGACCTTTATTACCCCTATGATTACAGTCCAAGTGAAGGCACCGTTCGGAGTAGAAGTACTTCCTCCAAAGTCGCGGGTCATGGAATCATCTTTTCTTGGAAAAGTCTTATCAACCAATCTCCGAAGGAAGGAAGATGCTTCTTTACCAAAGCCTGTTCCGCCTCTGAGTCAGTCATTCGTCAAAGCATGCGCCACTCAGGAATCAAAGGAGGACAATGCAGCCAACCTCGTGAAGGGATTCAAAAGATTTTTCATTGCTGAAAAGGAAGCAAAAAGCAATATGATTCTCGGTGATTACGCTAGAGACTCAACCAGTTGGGATGCGGAGCAAGGAGATGTTTTGGGAAAATTAGACATGTGCCCTGGCCTTGTTTCTCCCAGAAACTAGTTAACTGCATTAATATTTAATGAAATAATGCGATTCAGATTGAGGCCTGAATCACATATATGCATTTAATGTGTTTTGCCTCTACCTTTTGAAAGCTTAAAATGACAAATCTGCATTGCTTTTGCTATTATAAAATATGTTTTGTTCAAAAATTCTCTTTTCTTTTTTCATCATGCAAACTAATTTGTCAAAGATGTGACATATAATGAAACAAGCAAACAAGGTCCCAAACAAGCAAGGCTTCGAAGAATATAAGGAAGACTCACAAGCGGAAGAATTGAGGCATTTTTGGAATAAGTCAAAGCCAGATTTGGATGAAACATCAAGATGGTTGATAGTTACAAGCATTGGCACGTACGTTTGCCATTTGCACTCTTGGACTACCGTACTACGATCAGGACTTCTACTGGGGCAATGCTATATCTTTTGCAGTCGAGTGGATACATAATCATATACTAAGACACTGATTGATGAAAAGCAGATGGACGCAGTTGTCCGGGGCAACCTTATCAGAATAGAATGGCCAAAAACCATCAATGCAGATGCAGTGAAGAGATACCATATCTAAGATTAGTTATTCTCTATGTAATACTTTTTCTATATTGTAAAAGTTGCGCTCCCTCGGCGGGACACGAATAGAACCCACGTAGGGTTCCGTTTCTTTAGACCACAAATTTCCCCAAGTTCCTTTTCACTTGTAACATGAACTACGTTATGACCTGATTCCCTCGGCGGGATACGTAGGCGGCCACATCGGCTTCGGTCCCATCTTTAGAAAAACCCTTACAATTTCCTTTGCTTGTAATGAACTACGTCATGACCTGATTCCCTCATGGGGATACGTAGGCGGCCTAAATCGGCTTCGGTCCCACCATTAGGAAATATTTTCTCCTTTATCTCACATAGGACAAAATGCACCCATCTGATCACCCTGATAGGACAGGCAAGCAATCTACACAAGACTCGTTTGTCCGTTCAAAAGATCGTCATTCTCACATATCGGAAACTGGGGCATTTTTAAGGGATCACTGCCGGAGGACGCCGATAAACATGGAAAAGCATCGGCAAACTAAGTCTTCAGCCTAAGAGGATTTTGGATAAGACGTTTGTTTTGTTTCACCGCATGTCGCTGCTCGACAGACATTTACATATATGCATACTTTCTTATAAGCAATTTATTTTCAACAAATACTTTCATTAGAGTTTGACAAGATTTTTACTAATATGCATACTTTCTTATAAGCAAATCATTTTCAACAAATATTTTCATTAGCAGTTCGACAAGAACTTTTTAATGATAAGCATACTTTCTTATAAACAAATTATTTTCAACAAATGTTTTCATTAACGGTTAGCCAAGACTGGGAACCAGACAGGGGCTACAGGTCCGAATCAGCAGGACATGCAGCTATCAAGAGCCAAAGCTACAAAGTCAACGCGAATCAACCGCCCCTCCCCAAACTCACAAATTTTCTTTGAGTACAGGTTCTTCAGGTTGAAAAAGCAGGGAAGCCACATCAGTTATGATCAATTCCCCTAAAGAATTTCGGCACTACAACTCACTACAAGGATTACGTTCTTGTTCTGCATTTATACGAAGACATCATCTTGACCTACAGGGTCCCGACTATTATGTCTGCACAAAGATGTTATTTCGAATCACAAAGAACGACAACAAGGCAAACCCGACGGCAAAGACGTCGCATCACATTTTCGCCCGTGCCAGGATGACATTTCAATTCACATGAGTTTGGATCGGCAGAAGATTCAGCACAACGTGGAACCCTATTACAGCAAACTGACGGCAAGGACGACACTTACATCTCTTACAACAAGACAACATTTCAAAAACGTCATCGACGTTATGGCAGCACGACAATCAATTTTTGACTTTACAACGACGCGTCAACAACATTACAATGACGTCTTCAATGCAAAGAACTATCTTTACAAAGATCTCAACGACGCCAACAAAGATTACAATGACGTCTTCAAAACAACAGCTATCTTTTACGGCAATGCAGCAACTATCTTTTACCGCATCTCAACGGCGTCAACAGCATTACAATGACGTCTTCAACGCAGCAGCTATCTTTTACGGCAACGCAGCACGACAAATATCTTTTACAGCATTACAACGACGTCAACAACATTATAATGACGTCTTCAACGCAGCAGCTATCTTTTACAGCATTACAACAACGTCATTGACGTTACTGCAGCACATCAACTATCTTCAACAGCATTACAACAACGTCCACGACGTTACGGCAACACGACATCTATTTTTACAGCATTACAATGACGTCAACAACATTACAATGACGCCTTCAGCTCAACATCTACCTTCTACAGCAAAACTACATTACAACAACGTCCACGACATTACGGCAAAGACGCCCGACTTTTTACAACATTACAACGACGTCAACAACATTTCAACGACGTCTTCAGCGCAACGCCTATCTCTTACAACAAACAACATTACATTCTTGCAACAACGTCATCACAATGACGTCTTCAACACAACACGTCGATACAACGACGACCCCAGCGTTACATTCTTACAACAACGACATCAACAACATTACAATGATATCGTCAGCAACGCGCCCATACAACGGTGTCATGAACAACACGCCTATGCAACGGCGTCTTCTGCAAATCAACTATCTTTTACAGCATTACAACGACATCAACAATATTACAATGATGTCATCAGCAACGCGCCCATACAACGGCGTCATCAACAACACGCCTACGCAACGGCGTCTTCTGCACAACATTTATTTTTACAGTATTACAACGACGTCAACAGCATTACAACGACGTCTTCAGCACAACAATTATCTTTTACAGCAAAACAGCATTACAACAACGTCCTCGACGTTACATGCAGCACAACAACTGTCTTTTACATAATTACAACGACGTCAACAAAATTACAACGACGTCTTCAACACAACACGTCAATCCAACGACGTCATTTCAGGCGCCCACCTTATAATGCGGGTATTTTAATTTCAGTCAGGCGCCCACCTTATAATGAGGGTACTTTAATTTCAGTCAGGCGCCCACCTTATAATGAGGGTATTTTAATTTCAGTCATGCGCCCACCTCCTAATGCGGGTATTTCTAAGTTATTTTCTCTACAATTTTTCTCAGCAGTTATACACTAATTATATCTTAAGCTTTAGTTTGCAGGAGTTTTTAATTTGCAGGAATTTCATCACAGCGTGGAACTATCTCTTACGGCGAACCGAGGCAAATTGGTCAACGACCTACTTCGAACGTCGATCCGCTTTTCCCATTAGTTTCTCGCATCTGCGACCAGTGTCATCCTAAGTCGACACTGGGGCATTGTTTCTTGAATGCACTATCTTTTTGCAACTTCTATACCCCCCGGGGATTCTATTTCTTACCATGCAGTTCCGATGATCGGGACAAAATTGGCTACTCAGTCAACTTCTTTGGCCGAAAACTCTTTCATCGTCTCCGTCCAAAGAGGGGCATCTGTTGACACCCAATTTTGTCCCATCTTTTATGATTTTATTTGTAATTTTAATATTTTTTCACTTTTAAAATAATTTTAAAATATAGGCATATATGTGTGTATCTTCGTATTATTATTATTATTCGCATATTTTATATCATTTGCATTTTATAATAATCATAAGTTATCCATAATATTCTATGATATTTTATTTCTCGCAAAATTGCATCGCATTTCCCCTTTATTAAGCATTAAACATTTCGCAAATATTATATTTTATTATTATCACGTCGTTATGTTATTTTAAATAATTCACATCTTTTACAAAACAAAAATATGTTTTAATATTAAGCCCCTTTTTATATTTTTTAAATCCATAACCCATTTTATTTTCCCAACCCAATACAAATTCTACCCAAACAAAATTCACAAGCCCAAAACCAAACTCCCCAATTAAATTCCCTTATTCCCTTCCCCTTTATTCCCACAAGCCCAAAGTCCCTAAAACAATTCCCCCAACCGAAGCCCACTCGACCAACCCGTCGCCCCAGGCCCAACCGACCACCATCTCGACCAACCCTTCACCCCTCAGCCCAACTCCCTTTTTTTATTTCCCCATCGCCCCAGCCCACTAACCCGTCGCCCGGCCCAACACCCAAAACCGACCCATCCCTCTCCTCTTTAACCCAAACCCTTACCCCACATTTCACAAAAACAAAAACAAAAAAACCGAACCCTACCCCCCTCACAAATCACCGCGACCGCACACCCCACGCCCCCGACCCCACTCGCCGGTCACCTCGCCCCTGCCACCACCGACCCCTGACACCACCAACCCCCCTCTGTTACGCCGACACCCACAAAATCCGCGACCCATACCCACAAAATTCGTAATTGTTAGCTCCTTTATTTTGAATTTCAAACTCGATTCTTGGGGGGGAATCCACCTATAAATACCCCCATGATTGTTCTTCATTTTGGAGAGGGGATTTGGAGGAGATTTTCGGGGAAGAAGAAAAAATAGATTTTTGGAAGGATTTTCGGAAGATTATTCCATATATACATAAATATTTTTGTTGTGTTCTTGAGTTTAAAGCATTTGGCTTCTTTGTTGTTTCAAGAATCAAGTCCGAAAAGGTTTGTTCTCCCATTTTGATTCTCTGATTTTCTTCACTGATTTCGGATCGGGTCGACCCGACACGGGTCGACCCGGTTCGGGTAACATTTTCAGAATTCTTGCATTTCATATTTATGTATGTTGGTTATCTGAATTTGGTGTTAAAATTTGATTTGATCATCGATTTCGGTCGGGTCAATTCGATTTGAATTTCCAAATTTCTTGCATTGTTCTTTGTTGTTATCATTGGTTATCTGAAATTGATGAAATTATTTGATTCCGGGTTGAAACTCCAATTCGGGTCGGGTCACTGACCCGGGTCGGGTCGCCTCAATTTGAATTTCCAAATTTCTTGCATTGTTGCTGTTATTATTATTGGTTATCTGAAATTGATGAATTTATTTGATTCCGGGTTGAAACACTGATCCGGGTCGGGTCGACCCGGTTCGGGTAACATTTCCAGAATTCTTGCATTTCATATTCTTGTTATTGGTTATCTGAATTTGGTGTTGAAATCTGATTCGAGTTTGGATCGCTGATCCGGGTCGGGTCGACCCGGATGGGTAACATTTTCAGAATTCTTGCATTTCATATTCTTGTTATTGGTTATCTGAATTGGGTGTTGAAATCTGATCCGGGTTGAAACACTAATCCGGGTCGGGTAGCTGATCCGGGTCGGGTCGACCCGATTTGCGATATTTCCAGAATTCTTGCATTCCATATTCTTGTCATTGGTTATCTGAATTTGGTCGAAATCGATTCGAGTTTGGATCATCGATCCGGTCAGATCATCGACCGGTCTGAGCGACCCGATTTGAATATTTCAATTGAACTCGGGTCGGATATTTTAAACCGCCACCGCTCGCTTTCTTTGGCAATCGCTTTATCGCTTTATTAATATCGCATTAAGGCCGACGAAATTGAATTCGAGGCCGCGCTTTTCTTTCGCTTTCGCTTCGCTTTTTTTAGTTTAATCGCTTTTAAATATCCGCAACGGATATATTATTGTTTTATTAAGTTTCTTGTTTTAGATTTCTTGCGACGGATATCATTGTTTCTTGCTTTGAATAAATACCGCCTGTCTGTCGCACTTGTTTTTTTCTCGCTTGCTCCCGCTTCAGACATCGCTTTACTTTTTTTATCATTTTTATCGCTTTAAATCGAACACCGCACCTTTCAAACATTGCTTTCCTATTCCAAATTAATTGTTTCAAAGATTCAAATTACCGTTTCATCGCTTCTTGCTTTAAACTAGACACCGCGTCATTTTAGCTTTTTTTCTTCTCTGCCTCTGTTTTTACATTCATATCGCTCTTCTTTGCTTTGTTTACATTACGATTTAAAATTTTATTGATTTGAACACGATACTACATCGCCGATGAAAAATATCCGTCGATTTTGAGGCCTACACAGTTGCAAAGACGAAAATATAACTTCTGGGCAATGATGAAGACTTAAACCTTTTTATCCGAGATCAACATGTTTAGTAGGCGAGGTGACTAAAATAACCAACAAGTTATATATTCGCAGCCACGACGTGATTATAGTGATCTTTTCTATTTCACCCGAGAGACCAACACGTTTAGTAGGCGAGGCAATCAAAATAAACTACATTAGTCATATGTTTGCAGCCACGACGTGATTGGAATGTTCTTTTCAAAATTTAAGTCTGAGCGCTCCGTGATCAAAACATCCACTGTTTTGAATACGGATATGAAGTTATTTGTATTTAACTGCTTTCTAACCGCTTTGTTCTTGACGACTTATGTGGATTAAAGTAAATAAAGGCAATTATTCCTCGGAGTTTATTTATGTTATTTCTTTCTTTAATTCAGCTTTTATCTCGCTTTGTATTGTAATATTATTTATCGCACTTATGTAATTATTGAAATGCTTAGAATAGGCAAACTTAGGATTTATTCATAGGTTAGTTTAAGATTTGAAACCCGTCGCTAGCTTATTTATTTGTAGGCTCGGTTAAATTCCAACTTAGAAATCCTTCGCTAGTTATTTATTTTAGGCTCGTCACGCGTATTCAAGATTTTCAAAACAACTTTTGTCCTCTTTTATTTGCTTTATTAATCATACCGAATAAGTTTATCTTTTGTCAATTTACAATTCATTGATTCCCAAAATTTTACTTCTTTGACATTATAAATAAATTGTTTTACTATCAATTGTCAAAAACATATTTTTCCAACTCTAAATGTATTTCTCTTTAGATATCATATAAATGCATATTTTGAAAAATCTCTACATTTATCTATCTTTTAAAATGCATCCCTTTTTTATTAATTATTTGCAAACATCTTTTAACTTCATGCTTCAAACATGCATTTTTCTAGTAATAATTAACCTGAGTTTGACCGGATAACCGTAAGTTAGCGGATCTTAAAGGATGCCTAACCCCTTCCCTTTAGGATAATAAAGAACCCTTACCTAGAATCTCACTAGTTTCGCAGACCTTAAAATTGGAGTTACATTGCAGCACTTAGTTTAATATTTAGGTGTCCTAATTCACCGTAAAATAATTAGGTGGCGACTCCTCAACCCTCTTTACCCAGGAATCACCCCGAACACGTCCGTGCTTCGCTTTGACCCGAGCAGGTCAAAATAGGGCGCGACACACGGTATAGGGATCGAGGATTGATTCTCTGGGTAATTTTAATTAATATTCAGACATATATCGTAGGATTTTTAACTAGAAATCTATCAGGGGTTCGGTGTTCATGGTTCAAGGCTCATGGCTCGGTGCTCGAGGCTGGATGCTCTGGGTAATTTGAATTTACATTCAAACATATATTACCATGATATTTTGACCTTGAAATCTATTATTTATCATCAGGGGTTTGGTTTTTGAAGTGCAGGGCTAGGAACCTAATACTCTGGGTAATTTGAAATGATATTCAGACATACATAACCATGGGATTTTAATCCTGAAATCCATTGTCTATCATCGGGGGTTTGGTGTTCGCATTTCGGAGCTCAGAGCTCGATGCTCTAGGTAATTTGAATTGACATTCAGACATATATTATCATAGGATTTTGACCTTCAATTGTATATCATCAAAGGTTCAGTGTTTGCAGTTCGGGGATCGGGGATCGAGGCAAGATGCTCTGGGTAATTTGAATTGACATTAAGACATCTATTACCACAAGATTTTGACCTTGAAATCTATTGTATATCATCAGGGGTTTGGTGTTCGTGGTTCGAGGCTTGTGGATAGCGGCTTGGGGATTGATGCATTGGGTAATTTAAATTAACATTCAATCATACATTACCACAGGATTTTGATCTTGAAATCAATTGTATATAATCAAGGGCTCAGTGTTTGAAGTTCAGGGCTCGGGGCTAGATGCTCTAGGTAATTTGAGTTGACATTAAGACATATATTGCCACAGGATTTGACCTTGAAATCTATTGTATATCATCAGGGGTTTGGTGTTTGCGATTCGGGGTTTGTGGCTCGGGCGGGATTGTTGATCTGGATAATTTGAATTGATATTCAGACATAGATTACCACGGGTGATTGACCTTGACATCTATTATATATTCACAGGGGTTTGGTGTTTGCGATTCGGGGCTCATAGCTCGATGCTCTTGTAATTTAAATTGATATTCAGACATATATTACCACCGGATTTTGACCTTGAAATCTATTGTTTATTATCACGGGTTCGGTGTTCCCGGTTCGGGGCTCGTGGCTCGGTGTTCAAGGATCGATGCTTTGGGTAATTTTAATTGACATTCAAAGATTCATTACCATGAGATGTTGACTATTTATCATCAGGAGTTTAGTGTTCGCTGTTCGCGGTTCGCGGCTCGGGGCTCGATACTCTAGGTAATTTGAACTGACATTCAGACATACATGACCACGGGATTTTGATTTTAAAATCTATTGTATATCATTAGGGGTTCGGTGTTTAGGGTTCGGGGCTCAATACTCGAGGATCTAGGTATTTTGAATTGACATTGAGACATACATTACCTAGGGATTTTAATCTTGAAATCTATTGTATATTATCAGGGGTTATGTGTTCGCAGTTTGGGGCTCAAGGCTCAATGCTATGATTAAGTTGTATTGACATTCGGACATACATTACTATGGCATTTTAACGTTGAAAATATTGTATATCATCTGGGGTTCGATGTTTGCAGTTTGGGCCTAGGGCTCAGGGCTTAATGCTCTGGTAATTTGTATTGACATTGAGACATACATTACCATAGGATTTTGATCTTGAAATCTATTGTGTATTATTAGGGGTTCGGTGTTTGTAATTCAGGGCTCAGGCTAGGGGATTAGGGCTCGATGGTCTGGATAATTTGAATTTACATTCAGACATACATTACCATGGGATTTTAACCTTGAAATCAATTGTATATCATCAAGGGTTTAGTGTTCGCGGTTTGGGACTCGATGCTCTGGTATTTTGAATTGTCATTCAGATATACATTACCATGGGATTTATACCTTGGAAAATATTATATATAATCAGTGGTTCAGTATATATTGTTCGTGACTCGGGGCTCGATGATATGGGTAATTTGAATTGATACTAAGACATACATTACCACAAAATTTGTACCTTAAAATCTATTATATATCCTCAAGGGTTCGGTGTTCGCTATTCGGGGCTCGGGGATCGACGCTCTGGTAAATTTGAATTGATATTCAGACATACATTACTAGAGGATTTTGACCTTGAAATCAATTGAATATCATCAAGAGCTCAGTGTTCATAATTCGGGGCCACAGGCTCAAGGATAGATGCTCTAGGTAATTTGAATTGACATTCAAACATACATTACCATAAGATATTGACCTTAAATTATATTGTATATATTAGGGGTTCAGTGTTCGAGGTTAGGTGCTCGAGGCTCTACATAATTTGAATTGACATTCAAACATATATTACCACGATATTTTGACCATGAAATCTATTATTTATCATTAGGGGTTTGGTGTTCGCGGTTCGCTGCTCGGGAATCGATGCCCTAGGTAATTTAAATTTACATTCAAACATACATGACCATAAGATTTCGACCTTGAAATCTTTTGTATATCATCAGGGGTTTGGTATTTAGGGTTCGAGGCTCGGGGATTGATGCTCTAGGTAATTTGAATTAATATTGAAACATACAATACCATGGCATTTTGATCTTGAAATCTATTGTATATTATCAAGAGTTCGGTGTTTGCGGTTCGGGGATCGAGGCTTGATGCTCTAAGTAATTTGAATTGACATTCAAACAAACATTACCATGGGATTTTGACCTTGAAAACTATTGTATATCATCAGGGGTTTGATATTCACAGCTCGGGTCTTGCGCTCGATGCTCAAGGATTGATGCTCTGGTAATTTAAATTGACATTAAGACATACATTATCGAGATTTTGACCTTGAAATCTATTATTTATCATCAGGGGTTTGGTGTTTGCCATTCGGGGATCGGGGCTCCTTGCTCTAGGTAATTTGAACTAACATCTATTCATATATGACCATGAGATTTGACCTTAAAATCTATTGTAATCATAAGGGGTTCGGTGTTCACCATTTGGGGCTCGATGCTCTAGGTAATTTGAATTGATATTCAGACATACATTTCCACAAGATTTTGACCTTGAAATCTATTGTAAATCATTAGAGGTTCAGTGTTAGCAGTTCAGCTCTTAGGTATTGGGGTTCGATGCTCTAGGTAATTTGAATTGACATTTAGACATACATAACAACAGGATTTAGACCTTGAAATCAATTTTATATCATCAAGGGTTCAGTGTTCGTAATTTTGGTCTACGGGGCTCGAGGCTAGATGCTCTGGGTAATTTGAATTGACATTCAAACATATATTACCATGGGATTTTGACCTTGAAATATATTATATATCATCAAGGGTTTGGTGTTCGCAGTTCAGGCCTCGGGGTTCGATGCTCTGGGTAATTTGAATTGATATTCAAACATGTATTACCATAGGATTTTGACCTTGAAATACATTATATATCATCAAGGGTTTGGTGTTCACGGTATGGGGCTCGAGGCTTGATTCTCTAGGTAATTTGAATTGATATTCAGACATATATTACCTTAGGATTTTTAACTTGAAATCTATTGTATATCATTAGGGGCTCGGTATTCACGGTTCGAGGCTCATGGCTCGGTGCTCGAGGCTCGATGCTCTGGTAATTTGAATTGACCTTCAATATTATATTTTCACGAGATTTTAACCTTAAAATCTATTATTTATCATCAGGGGTTCAATGTTTGTGATTCGCGACTCCGAGACTAAGTAATTTGAATTGATATTCAGACATACATGGCCACGTGATTTTGGGCTTGAAATATATTGTATATCATCAGGGGTTTGGTGTTTGCAGTGCGGGGCTAGGAACCTGATGCTCTGGGTAATTTGAAATGATATTCAAACATACATTACCATGGGATTTTAATCTTGAAATCCATTGTCCTCAAGGGTTTGGTTTTCGCGATTCGAGGCTCGGAGCTTGATGCTCTAGGTAATTTGAATTGACATTCAGACATATATTACCATAGGATTTTGACCTTGAAATCAATTGTATATCATCAAGGGTTTAGTGTTTGCAGTTCGGGGATCGGGGATGGAGGCTAGATGCTCTGGTAATTTGAATTTCCATTAAGACATATATTACCACAAGAAATTGACCTTGAAATCTATTGTATATCATAACGGGTTCGGTGCTCGCGGTTCGAGGCTTGTGGCTCGGGGCTTGGGGCTTGATGCGCTGATTAATTTGAGTTGACATTAAGACATATATTACCACGGTATTTTAACCTTGAAATCTATTGTATATCATCAGGGGTTTGGTATTCGCAATTCGGGGGTTTGTGGCTCGGGCGGGCTTTTTGCTCTGGATAATTTAAATTGATATTCAGACATACATTACCACGGAAGATTGACCTTGACATCTATTATATATTAATAAGGGTGAAGTGTTTGCGGTTTGGGCTCGTGGCTCGATGCTCTGGGTAATTTTAATTGATATTCAGACATATATTACCACAGAAAATTGACCTTAACTTCTTTTATATATTCACAGGGGTCCGATGGTTGCGGTTCAGGGCTCGTGGCTCGATTCTCTAAGTAATTTGAATTGATATTCATACATATATTTCCACAGGATTTTGACCTTGAAATCTATTGTATATTATCAAGGGTTCGGTGTTTGCAGTTCGGGGCTCGGGGCTCGGTGTTCGAGGCTCGATGCTTTGGGTAATTTTAATTGACATTCAAACATACATTACCACGAAATTTTGACCTTGAAATCTATTATTTATCACCAGGGGTTCGATGTTTGTGATTCGCGGCTCGGAGCTCGATGCTCTAGGTAATTTTAATTAATATTCAGACATACATAACCACAGGATTTTTACCTTGACATATATTGTAAATAATTAGAGGATCAGTGTTCCTAGTTCGGGGCTTAGGGATTGGGGCTCGATGCTCTTGGTAATTTGAATTGACATTTAGACATACATAACCACAATAGTTTGACCTTGAAATCAATTGTATATCATTAAGGGCTTGAAATATATTGTATATTGTCAAGGGTTCGGTGTTCGCAATTCCGGGCTTGGGGATAGATGCTCTGGATAATTTGAATTGACATTCAGTCATACACTACCACAAGAGATTGACCTGGAAATCTATTATATATCATCAGGGGTTCAGTGATTGCGGTTTGGGGCTCTAGGCTCGATGTTCTAGGTATTTTGAATTTACATTCACACATACATTACCCCGGGATTTTGACCTTGAAATATATTGCATATTATCAGGGATTCAGTGTTCGCATTTTGGGGATCGTGGCTTGGTGCTCGGGCTTGATACTCTCTGTAATTTTAATTGACTCTCAAATATACATTACCATGAGCTTTTGACCTTAAAATCTATTATTTATCATCAGGAGTTCAGTGTTTGTGATTCGCGGTTCGAAGCTCGATACTCTGGTTAGTTTGAATTGATATTCAGCTATACATGACCACGGGATTTTGACCTTGAAATATATTGTATATCATCAGGGGTTTGATATATGCGATATGGGTTTTGTGGATCCGAGCACGGGGCTTAATGCTCTGGATAATTTGAATTGACATTCAAACATACATTACCACGAGATTTTGACCTTGAAATCTATTATTTATCATTAGGGGTTCGGTGGTTGCGGTTCACAACTCTGGTCTCGATGCTCTGGGTAATTTGAATTGACATTTATACATACATGACCACGGGATTTTGACCCTGAAATCTATTATATATCATCATAGGTTCGGTGTTTGCATTTCTGGGCTCGATGCTCGATGCTCGATGATGTAGGTATTTTGAATTGACATTCAAACATATATTACCACATGAGTTTTACCTTAAAATCTATTATATATCATCAGGGGTTCGGTTCTCGTGATTCAGCGATCTTGGCTTGGGGCTCGGGGATCGATGTTGTGGGTAATTTGAATGGAACATTCAAACATACATTACCACTACATTTTGACCTTGAAATCTATTATTTATCATCAGTGTTTCGGTGTTCGCAATTCGTAGCTCTGGTCTCGATGCTCTAGGAAATTTGAATTGATATTCAGACATACGTGACCATGGGATTTCAACATTGAAATCTATTATATATCATCAGGGGTTCGGTGTTTGCGGTTTGGAGATTGGAAATAGGGGCTATGGGCTCTGGGTAATTTCAATTGACATTAATACATTAATTACCACAAGATTTTGACTATTTATCATCAGGGGTTTGGTGTTCGTGGTTCGGGGCTCTTGGGTCGGTGCTTGAGGCTCGATGCTCTGGGTAATTTGAATTAACATTCAAACGTACATTACGACAATATTTTGACCTTCAAATCTATTATTTATCATCAGGAGTTTGGTGTTTGTGATTCGCGGGTCATGGATCGAAACTCTAGGTTATTTGAATTCATATTAAAACGTACACTACCATTGGATTTTGACCTTGAGATCTATTATATATCATCAGGGGTTAGGTGTTCACAGTTCGGAACTCGGGGCTAGATGCCTTGGGTAATTTGAATAGACATTCAGTTATTACCATGGGAATTTTACCTTGAAATCTATTATATATCATCAGGGGTTCGGTATTTGCGATTTAGAGATCATGAATCGGGGCTATGGGCTCTAGGTAATATTAATTGACATTAATACATACATTACCACGAGATTTTGACTTTTTATCATCAGGGGTTCGGTGTTCACGTTTCGCGGCTCGATGCTCTAGATAATATGAATTGACATTCAAACATACATTACCACGAGATTTTGATCGTGAAATCTAATATTCATCATCAGGAGTTCGGTGTTCGCGGTTCCTGGCTCGGGGCTCGATGCTTTGGGTATTTTGAATTAACATTCAAATGTATATTACCACAGGATTTTTACATTGAAATTTATTGTATATCATCAGGGGTTCGGTGCTCGCGATTCGGAGTTCATGGCTTGGGGCTCGGGGCTCGATGCTCTGGATAATTTGAATTGACATAAATTACCACTGTATTTTGAACTTGAAATCTATTATTTATCATCAGGGGTTCGGTGTTCGCGATTGGCAACTCAGGTCTCGATGTTCTAGGAAATTTGAATTGATATTCAAACAAAAAATAACCATAGGATTTTGACCTTGAAATCTATTGTATATCATCAGGGGTTTGGTGTTTGCAATTTTAGGCTACAGGCTCAAAGCTCTAGGTTATTTGAATGGATATTGAAACATACACTACCATGGGATTTTGACCTTGAAATCTATTATAGATCATCAGGGGTTAGATGTTCGCAATTCGTGACTCGGGGCTAGATACTCTGGGTAATTTGAATTGACATTCAGACATACATTACCACAGGATTTTGACTTTGAAATCTATTATATATCATCAAAGGTTCAGTAATTGCAGTTCGGAGATCGTGAATTGTGGCTATGGGCTCTAGGTAATATTAATTGACATTAATACATACATTAGCATGAGATTTTGACTATTTATCATCAGGGGTTTGGTGTTTGTGGTTCGCGGCTCGGGGCTCGATGCTCTGGGTAATTTAGATTGACATTCATACATACATGACCACATGATTTTGACCTTGAAATCTATTATATATCATCTGAGGTTTGGTGTTTGCAGTTCGGGGCTCGATGCTCTAGGTATTTTGAATTGACATTCAAACATATCTTACCAAAGGATTTACCTTGAAATTTATTGTGTATCGTCAGGGTTCGGTGTTCGCGATTCAACGTTCATGGCTTGGGGATCGCGGTTCGATGTTTCGGATAATTTGAATTGATATTCAAACATACAATACCACTAGATTTTGACCTTGAAATCTATTATCTATCATCAACGGTTCGATGTTCGTGGTTCGTAGCTCGGGTCTCGATGCTCTAGGAAATTTTAATTGATATTCAGACAAAATGACCATATTATTTAGACCTTGAAATCTATTGTATATCATCATGAGTTTGGTGTTTACGGTTTGAGGATCGGGGCTCAATGCTCCATGTAATTTTAATTGATATTGAAACATACATTACAATGGTGTTTTAACCTTGAAATCTATTGTATATCATTAGGGGTTAGGTGTTCAAAGTTCCGGGCTTGGGGCTAGATGCTCTAGGTAATTTCAATTGACATTCATACATATATTACCATAGAATTTTGACCTTGAAATCTATTATATGTCATCAGGGGTTCGGTGTTTGCAGTTAAGAGATCGGCAATCGGGGCTTTGAGCTCTGGGTAATTTCAATTGACATTAATACATACATTACCATGAGATTTTGACTATTTATCATCAGGGGTTTGGTGTTCACGGCCCGAGGCTCGATGCTCTAGGTATTTTGAATCGACATTCAGACATACATTACCACGGGATTTTCACTTTGAAATCTATTGTATATCATCAGGGATTCGGTGTTCGCAGTTTGGGGCTCGTGGCACGGTGCTCGAGGATCGATGCTCTGGGTAATTTGAATTGACATTCAAACATATATTATCACAATATATTCCCCTTGAAATCTATTATTTATCATCAGGAGTTCGGTGTTTATGATTCGTGGCTCGTGGCTCGTGACTCGATACTCTGGGTAATTTGAATTGATATTTAAACATACATTACCATGAGATTTTGACCTTTAAATCAAGTGTATATAATCAGGGGTTTAGTGTTCATAGTTCGAGGCTCAGGGCTCGATACTTTGGGTAATTTTAATTAACATTCAAACATACATTACCACTTAAGTTTGACCTTGAAATCTATTATTTATTATTAGGGGTTCGATGTTTGCGATTCGGTGCTCATGGCTTAGGGGTCGAGGATCAATGCTTTGGGTAATTTGAATTGACATTCAAACATACATTACCACTAGATTTTAACCTTGATATCTATTATTTATCATTAGGGTTTCGGTGTGCGCAATTCGCGGCTCAGATCTCGATTCTCTAAGTAATTTAAATTTACATTCAAACATACATGACCATAGGATTTTGACCTTGAAATCTTTTGTATATCATCAGGGGTTTGGTATTTAGGGTTCGAGGCTCGGGTCTTGATGCTCTAGGTAATTTGAATTATTATTGAAACATACAATACTATGGGATTTTGATCTTGAAATCTATTGTATATTATCAGGGGTTCGGTGTTTACGGTTCGAGGATCGAGGCTCGATGCTCTAAGTAATTTGAATTGATATTCAGACAAACATTACCATTGGATTTTGACCTTGTAAACTATTGTATATCATCAGGGGTTTGATATTCGCAGCTCGGGTCTTGGGCTCGATGCTCAAGGATTGATGCTCTGGTAATTTAAATTGACATTAAGACATACATTACCGAGATTTTGACCTTGAAATCTATTATTTATCATCAGGGGTTTCGTGTTTGCCGTTCGGGGATCGGGGCTCCTTGCTCTAGGTAATTTGAATTAACATCTTGACATATATGACTATCAGATTTTGGCCTTTAAATCTATTGTATATCATTAGGGGTTCAGTGCTTGCGGTTTAGGACTCGACGCTCGACGCTCTAGGTAATTTGAATTGACATTCAGACTTACATTACTATGGGATTTTGACCTTGAAATCTATTGTATATCATTAGGGGATCGGCGTTCACGGTTCGGGGCTCAAGGATCGATCCTCTAGTTAATTTAAATTGACATTCAAACATACATTACCACGAGATTTTGACCTTGAAATCTATTATTTATCATCAGGGGTTCAGTGTTTGTTGTTCGTGTCTCAAATCTCGATGACCTAGGTAATTTGAATTGACATTCATACATACATTACCATAGGATTTTGACCTTGAAATGAATTGTATATCATCAAGGGTTTAGTGTTTGTAGTTTGGGGCTCAAGGCTCCATGCTCTAGGTAATTTGAATTGATATTCAGACATACATGACCACGAGATTTTGACCTTGAAATATATTGTATACCATCAGGGGTTTGGTGTTTGCAGTTCAGAACTCGGGGCTTGATGCTCTGATAATTTTAATTAATATTCAGACATACATTACCATGGGATTTTGACATTAAACTCCATTGTGTATCATCAAGGGTTTGGTGTTCGCGGTTCGGGGCTTGGGTCTTGATGCTCTGATTGATTTGGATTGACATTCATACATATATTACCATAAGATTTTGACCTTAAAATCTATTGTATATTTTATCAGGGGTTCGATGTTTGCGATACGAGGCTCATGGGTTAGGATTCGAGGCTCGATGCTCTGGGTAATTTGAATTGACATTCAAACATATATTACCACTAGATTTTATCCTTTAAATATATTATTTATCATCAGGGGTTCGGTGTTCGTAGTCCGCAGCTCAGGTGTCGATGCTATAGCTAATTAGTGTTTGCAGTTCGATGCTAGGGGCTCAATGCTCTAGGTAATTTGAACTGACATTCAAACATATATTATCATAGGATTTTGACTTTGAAATCTATTGTATATCATCATGGTTTAAGTGTTTGCGGTTCGGGTCTCGATGCTATGGGTAATTTAAATGGACACTCATACATACATTAACACAAGATTTGTACCTTGAAATATATTATATATCATCAGGGTTCGGTGTTCAATGTTTGAGGCTCGGGGATCGATGCACTAGGTAATTTGAATTGATATTCAGACATACATTACTGAGATTTTGAACTTGAAATCTATTGATTATCATTAGGGGTTCGGTGTTCGCGATTCGGGGATCGGGGATTGATGCTCTTGGTAATTTGAATTATCATTTAGACATGTATGACCATGAGATTTTGACCTTAAAATATATTATATATCATCAGGGATTCGGTGTTCGTGGTTTGGGGCTCGTGGCTCGGCGTTCGATGCCCGATGCTCTGGGTAATTTGAATTGACATTCAGACATACATTACCATGGGATTTTGACATTTAAATCTATTGTATATCATCAAGGGTTTAGAGTTCGCGGTTCGGGGCTTGAGGCTCGATGCTTTGGATAATTTGAATTGACATTCAAACATACAATACCAATAGATTTTGACTTTGAAATCAATTATATATCATCAGGGGTTCGGTGTTCGCGATTTGCAGCTCGGGGCTCGATGCTCTGGGGAATTTGTATTGACATTCAGATATACATTATCATAGGATTTTAACCTTGAAATCAATTGTATATCATCAAGGGATCAGTGTTCATAGTTTGGGGCTCGGGGCTCGATGCTTGATGCTAATAGTAATTTGAATTGACATTCAGATATACATTACCATAGGATTTTGACCTTGAAATCAATTGTATATCATCAAGGATTAGTGTTCGCAGTTTGGGGCTCAGGGCTCGATGTTCGATGCTCTAGGTAATTTGAATTGACATTAAGACGTACATGACCACGGGATTTTGACCTTGAAATCTATTATATGTCATCAGGTCTTTGGTGTTTGTGGTTCGGGGTTTGGGGCCTGATTCTCTGGGGAAATTTGACTTGATATTCAAACATACATTTCCATTAGATTATAACCTTGAAATCCATTGTATATCATCAAGGTATTGGTGTTCGCGATTCGGGACTTGAGGCTTGATTCTCAGGGTAATTCGAATTGATATTCATACGTATATTACCACATGATTTAACCTTGAAATCAATTATATATATCAGGGGTTCGGTGTTTTTGATTCGGTGCTTATGACTTGGGGGTCGAGGATCAATGCTTTGGGTCATTTGAATTGACATCCAAACATACATCACCACTAGATTTTGATGATGAAATCTATTATTTATCATCAGGGGTTCAGTGTCCACGGTTCCCAAC
The DNA here is from genome assembly GCA_029783415.1 of Anisodus acutangulus. NCBI lineage: Eukaryota > Viridiplantae > Streptophyta > Magnoliopsida > Solanales > Solanaceae > Anisodus > Anisodus acutangulus. Next base: position 31,479,010 of record CM056506.1, on the reverse strand, counting down.
TCGGGTCTCGAGGCTCTAGGTAATTACAATTGACATTCGGAAAGACATGACCATAGGATTTTGACCTTGAAATCTATTGTATATCATCAGGGGTTTGGTGTTTATGATTTGAGGATCGGGCTCGATGCTCTAGGTAATTTGGATTGATATTGAAACATATATTACTATTATATTTTAACCTTGAAATATATTGTATATCATCAGGGGTTCGGTGTTCACAATTTGGGGCTCGAGGCTCGATGTTATGGGTAATTTGAATTGACATTCAGACATACATTACCATGGAATTTTGATCTTGAAAACTATTATATATCTCGGGCGTGCTTGTTGCTCTGTATATTTTGAATTGATATTCAAACATACATTACCACGGGAGATTGACCTTGACATCTATTATATATTCACAGGGGCTCGGTGTTTGCGGTTCGGGGCTCGGAGCTTGATGCTCTGGGTAATTTGAATTGATATTCAGACGTATATTACCACATAATTTTGACCTTGAAATATATTCTATATTATCAGGGGTTCAGTGTTTGCGGTTTAGGGGCTCGTGGCTCGGTGTTCGAGGCTTGATACTTTGGGTAATTTTAATTGACATTCAAACATACATTACCAAGATATTTTGACCTTGAAATCTGTTATTTATCATCAGGGGTTCGGGATTTGTTGTTCGAAGATCGGGAATCGGGACTATGAGCTCTATGTAATTTTAATTGACATTAATACATTCATTACCACGAGATTTTGACTATTTATCATCAGGAGTTCGGTGTTTGTGGTTCGCGGTTCGGGGCTCGATACTCTAGGTAATTTGAACTGACATTCAGACATACATGACCATGGGATTTTAACCTTGAAATCTATTATATATCATTAGGGGTTCAGTGTTTGGGGTTCGGGGCTCGAGGCTCTGGGCATTTTGAATTGACATTGAGACATACATTACCTCAGGATTTTGATCTTGAAATCTATTGTATATTATCAGGGGTTCGATGTTCGCTGTTTAGGGTTCAAGGCTCGATGCTCTGGGTAATTTCGATTGACATTCAGACATACATTACTATGGGATTTTGACCTTGAAAACATAGTATATAATCAGGGGTTCGATGTTTGCAGTTTGGGCCTAGGGCTCCGGGCTCGGGGCTTAATGCTCTGGTAATTTGAATTGACATTGAAACATACATTATAGGGGATTTTGATCTTGAAATCTATTATATATTATCAGGGGTTCGGTATTTGCATTACAGGGCTCAGGCTCGGGGATTAGGGCTCGATGGTTTCAATAATTTGAATTGACATTCAGATATACATTACCATGGGATTTTAACCTTAAAATCCATTGTATATCATCAAGGGTTCGGTGTTTGGGGTTCAGGGCTCGATGCTCTGGTATTTTGAATTGTCATTCATATATACATTACCATGGGATTTTTAACTTGAAATCTATTGTATATAATCAGTGGTTCCGTGTTTGTTGTTCCGGACTCGGGGCTCGATGATATGGGTAATATGAATTGACACTAAGACATACATTACCACACAATATGTACCTTAAAATCAATTATATATCCTCAAGGGTTCGGTGTTCGCTGTTCGATGCTAGGGGATCGACGCTCTGGTTAATTTGAATTGACATTCAGACATACATTACCAGAGGATTTTGACATTGAAATCAATTGTATATTATCAAGAGTTCAGTGTTCACAGTTCGGGGCCAGAGGCTCGAGGCTAGATGCTCTAGGTAATTTGAATTGACATTTAGACACACATTACCATGCGATATTGACCTTAAAATCAATTGTATATTATCAGTGGTTCAGTGTTCGTGGTTCGGTGCTCGAGGCTCTACACAATTTGAATTGACATTCAAACATATATTACAAAGAGATTTTGACCATGCAATCTATTATTTATCATCAAGGGTTCGGTGTTCGCAGTTTGGGGCTCGGGATTCGATGTTGTAGGTTATTTAAATTGAAATTTAGACATATATGACCACGTGATTTTGACCTTGAAATCTATTGTATATCATCTAGGGTTCAGTGTTCGCGGTTCGGGTCTTGGGGCTCGTTGCTCTAGGTAATTTGAATTGATAGTAAAACATACATTACCACTAGATTTTGACATTGAAATCTATTTTTTATCATCAGTGGTTCGTTGGTCGTCGTTCGCAGATCGGGTCTCAATGCTCCAGATAATTTAAATTGACATTCAGACATACATGACCATAGAATTTTGACCTTGAAATCTATTATATATCATCAAAGGTTTGGTGTTCGATTCGGAGCTCGGAGCATGATGCTCTAAGTAATTTGAATTAAAATCCATTATATATCATCAAGGGTTTGGTATTCGCGGTTCGGGGCTCGATGATCTGGGTAATTTGAATTGACAATCATATATACATTACTATAGGATTTTGACCTTGAAATCAATTGTATATCATCAGGGGATCGGTGTTGCAGTTCGGGGCTCATGGCTCGGGGCTCGGGGCTCGAGGCTCGATGCTCTGGAGAATTTGAATTGACATTCAAACATACATTACCACTATATTTTAACCTTGAAATCTATTGTTTATAATTAGGGGTTTGGTGTTAGCAGTTCGCATCTAGGGTCACGATGCTCTGGGTAATTTGAATTGACATTCATACATGCATAACCATAGGATTTGACCTTGAAATTTATTGTATATCATTAGGGGTTTGGTGTTTGTGGTTTGAGGCTCAGTGTTTGATGCTTTAGGTAATATGAATTGATATTGAAGCATACGTTACAATGAGATTTTGACCTTGAAATCTATTGTATATCATCAGGGATTCGGTGTTTGCAATTTAGGGCTCGAGGGTTGATGCTCTGGGTAATTTTAATTGACAATCAGACATACATTACCTTGAGATTTTGACCTTGAAAACTATTATATATCATTAGGGGTTTGGTATTCGCAGCTCGTGGGTTGGGCTCGATGCTTTGGTAATTTGAATTGACACTAAGACATATATTACCGAGCTTTTAACGTTGAAATCTATTATTCATCATCAGGGGTTCGGTGTTCACGGTTCGGAGATCGGGGCTCGATGCTCTGGGTAATTTGAATTAACATCTAGACATATATGAACATGAGATTTTGACCTTGAAGTGCTTCCAAATCACGATCTTTATATGTATGATCTACAAAATTTTAAGATATGCACCAAACTCTCGCAATAGAATATTTTTAGGGAACAAAAGAATTACTGAGTATCGATTTTCAGATCTATCACTTGGTCATGGGATGAACTTTAGATGTTAAAAGCGAAACATAGATATCATGCACTTTAGGTAGACCAAAAATAAATTCTCTGTAAAATTCAAAGGATATGAAATGAAATAGGATTAGTTTTCCAAATAATATCAAATAGTTGTAATGAAATAAGCGACCTCGTGTGTTATAGTCAATCAGAACTTTATTGGCATGGTGTCATGTTTGTGTAGATTTATTGAATGAACTTAATCATTTTTTTCAATCAGATTGAGTCTCATTTTGTCAAAAATGTTTCTACAGGTGGGAATATTATTCAAGACAGATATTTTTACATGTGGATCCATATCCGATCTGTAGACCCGATGGATCCGGATTTGGATATGATTTTTATGGACCCGATGGATCTAGATCCAGGTATAAAAATGGATCTGGATCTGGATCTAGTAGGATCCGGTCCAGATCCGATCTGTTGCCATCCCTAGTCAAAATCCCATGGTATGTATGTTTCATTATCAATTTAAATTACCTAGAGCATCGAGATCTTAGCCTCGAACCGTAAACACCACACCCCTGATGATATACAATAGATTTCAAGGTCATAATCCTATGGTCATGTATGTCTGAATGTTAATTCAAATTACCTAGAACATCAAGACCCAAGCTGCGAACCGTGAGCACCGAACCCCTGATGATAAATAATAGATTTCTAGGTCAAAATCTAGTTTTAATGTATGTTTAAATGTCAATTCAAATTACCCAAACCATCAATCTCTAGGCCCCAAACCGCGAACACCAAACCCTTGATGATATACAATGGATTTCAAGGTCAAAATCCCATGATAATGTATGTCTAAATATTAATACAAATTACAAGAGCATCAAGCCCTGAGCCCTGAACCGCAAACACCAAACCCCTGATAATATACAATAGATTTCAAGATCAAAATCTCATGGTCATATATGTCTAGATGTTAATTCAAATTACCTAGAGCATCGGGCCCCTATCCCCGAACTGCAAACACCGAACCTCTGATGATAAATAATACATTTCGATGTTAATATCTTGGTAATGTATGTCTTAATGTCAATTCAAATTACCAGACCATCGAGCCTAACCCCCGAGTTGCTAATACCAAACCCCTAATGATATATAATAGTTTTCAAGGTCAAAATCCCATGGTAATGTATGTCTGAAAGTCAATTCAAACAACCCAGAGCATAGAGCCTCGAGCCCTAAACTGCAAACACCAAACCCCTAATGATATACAATAGATTTCAAGGTCAAAATTCCATTGTAATGTATGCTTCAAAATCAATTCAAATTACCTAAAGCATCAAGCACCGAGCCTCAAACTGCAAACACCAAACCCCTTATGATATACAATTGGTTTCAAGATCAAAATCCTATGGTTATGTATGTATGAATATCAATTCAAATCACCCAGAGCATCGTTACACGAGCTGCGACCCGCTAACACAAAACCCCTAATGATAAATAATAGATTTCAAGGTTAAAATATAGTGGTAATGTATGTTTGAATATCAATTCAAATTACCCAAAGCATCGAGCCTCGAGCCCCGAGCCATGAACCCCGAATTGTGAACACCGAACCCCTGATAATATACAATAGATTTCAAGGTCAAAATCATGTGGTAATGTATGTATGAATGTCAATTCAAATTACCCAGATCATCAAGCCCCGAATCGCGAACACCAAACCCTTGATGATATATAATGGATTCCAAGGACAAAATCACATGGTAATGTATATCTGAATATGAATTCAAATTACTCAGAGCATTAGTCTCCGAGCTCCGAACCGCAAATACCAAACCCCTGATGATATACAATGGATTTCAAGGTCAAAATCTCATGGTCATGTATCTCTAAATTTCAATTCAAATTACCCAGAGCATCAAGCCCCGAGGCGTGAACCTCTAACTCCGAACCCCTGATGATAAATAATAGATTTTAAGGTCAAAATATTGTAGTAATGTATGTTTAAATGTTAATTCAAATTACCCACAGCATCGAGCCCCTACCCTAAGCCTCAAACCGTAAACACTCCCTGATGATATACAATAATTTTCAAGATCAAAATCCCATGGTAACATATGTCTGAATGTTAATTCAAATTACCCAGAGCATCGAGCCACGAGCCGCGAATATCAAACACCGAACCCCTGATGACAAATAATAGATTTAATATCAAAATCTCATGGTAATGTATGTTTGAATGTCAATTCAAATTATCTAGAGCATCGAGCCCCGAGCCCCGAATCGCGAACACAAAACCCTTGATGATATACAATATATTTCAACGCAAAATCCCATTGTAATGTATGTCCGAATGTCAATTCAAATTATCTAGAGCATCAAACCTCGAGCACCATACTGCAAACACCAAACCACTGATGATAAACAACAGATTTCAAGGTCAAAATCTCATGTTCATATATGTCTAGATGTTAATTCAATTTACCCAGAGCATCGAGCACTGATCCCCGGACCGCGAACACTGAACCCCTGATGATGAATAATAGATTTCAACATTAAAGTCTCGGTAATATATATCTTAATGTAAATTGAAATATATTGTATTTCATCAGTGGTTTGGTGTTCGCGGAGGTTTGTGGCTCAGGCGGGCTTGTTGCTCTGGATAATTTGAATTGATATTCAGACATATATTACCATGGGAGATTGACCTTGACATCTATTATATATTCACAGGGGTTTGGTGTTCGCGAGGGTTTGTGGCTCAGGCGGGCTTGTTACTCTAGACAATTTGAATTGATATTCAGACATATATTACTACGGGAGATTGACATTGACATCTATTATATATTCACAGGGGTTCGATGTTTGCGGTTCGGGGCTCATGGTTCGATGCTCTGGTAATTTAAATTGATATTCAGACATGTATTACCACAGGATTTTGACCTTAAAATCAATTATTTATTATCAAGGGTTCAGTGTTTGTGGTTCAGGGCTCGTGGCTCGGTGTTCGAGGCTCGATACTTTGGGTAATTTTAATTGACATTCAAACATACATTACCACGATATTTTGACCTTGAAATCTATTATTTATCATCAGGGGTTTGGGATTTGTTGTTCGGAGATCGGGAATCGGGGATATGCGCTCTATGTAATTTTAATTGACATTAATACATTCATTACCATGAGATTTTGACTATTTATCATTAGGAGTTCGGTGTTCGTGGTTCGTGGCTCGGGGTTCGATACTCTAGGTAATTTGAACAAACATTCAGACATACATGACCACAGGATTTGACCTTGAAATCTATTATATATCATTAGGGGTTCGGTGTTTGGAGTTCGGCGCTCGAGGCTCGAGGCTATAGGTATTTTGAATTGACATTGAGACATATATTACCTCATGATTTTGATCTTGAAATCTATTGTATATTACCAGGGGTTCGGTGTTCATTGTTTGGGGCTCAAGGCTCGATGCTTTGGGTAATTTGAACGGCCATTCAGACATACAATACTATGGGATTTTGACCTTGAAAACATAGTATATAATTAGGGGTTCGATATTTGCAGTTTGGGCCTAGGGCTCTGGGCTCTGGGATTAATGCTCTGGTAATTTGAATTAACATTGAGACATACATTGCCATGGGATTTTGATCTTTAAATCTATTGTATATTATCAGGAGTTCGGTGTTTGCGGTACAGGGCTCAGGCTTAGGGATTAAGGCTCGATGGTCTGGATAATTTGAATTAACAATTCAGACATCATTACCATGGTATTTTAACCTTGAAATCCATTGTATATCATCAAGGGTTTGGTGTTCACGGTTTTGGGGCTCGATGCTCTGGTATTTTGAATTGTCATTCAGATATACATTACCATGGGATTTTTAACTTGAAATCTATTGTATATAATCAATGGTTCTGTGTTTGTTATTCTGGACTCGGGGCTCGATGATATAGGTAATATGAATTGACACTAAGACATACATTACCACAAAATTTGTACCTTAAAATCTATTATATATCCTCAGGAGACACATTTGTCATATTCATTAATGGAGAAACCCTTCGATAGTAGAGTACTATCAAATTTTTTGTACCATTGCTTCGGGACTTGTTTCAGCCCGTACAGAGATTTGAGATGTCGACAGACTTTTTTCTCTTGCCCTGGAACCACATACCCCTCGGGTTGTTCCATATATATTTCTTCTTCCAAATCACCATTTAGGAAGGCTGTCTTGACATCCATTTGATGTATCTCAAGGTCACGTAATGCTGCAATCGCAATGAATACCCGTATGGACGTCATCCGAGACACGGGAGAAAACGTATCAAAATAGTCAAGGCCTTCTTTCTGTCGATAGCCCTTGACTACCAACCTGGACTTGTACTTATCTATAGACCTATCTATTTTATACTTCCATTTGAGTATCCATTTACAACCCAATGGTTTATTTCTCGGAGGAAGATCAACCAACTCCCAAGTATGGTTATGCAGGATGGAGTCTATTTCACTCTCAATTGCTTCTTTCCAGAGCGGTGCCTCTGGAGTTGACAATGCTTCAGCAACTGTCCTTGGTTTGTGATCAACCATATAAACTACAAAGTCAGGACCGAAGGATTTATCCTTCCTGGCCCTTTTACTTCGCCTTGGTTCCATCTCTGGAGTCTCCAAGTCCTGAGAAACTGGAATACTAGATTCTGAATATTCAGTCACTTCAAAGTACACTAGATCTGAACCATCTAGATCCGGGCAGTCAACGACTCTCGGTTCCTAAGAGCTTTGTTCATAACTTCATTTGCGAGAGGTTATGTCTTTTTCCTTTCTAGGAAAAGTATTCTCAAAGAATTGAGCATTACTTGATTCCATTATTGTACCCCCGTGGATATCTGGAATATCTGACTTATGCACTAAGAAGCGATAAAAACTACTGTTATTTTTATATCCAATGAAAATGCAATCTACAGTCTTAGGCCCAATCTTAACCTGTTTTGGCTTGGGCACTTCGACCTTTGCCAAACAACCCCACACCTTTAAATATTTATAGGTGGGTTTCTTTCCCTTCCATGATTCATATGGAGTCTTTCCCTTACCCTTATGTGGGACTCTATTAAGAATCGTATTAGCGGTAAGAACGGCTTCTCCCCATATGTTTTGGGGAAGACCGGAGTTGATGAGCAAGGCATTCATAATTTCCTTCAATGTGCGGTTCTTGCGTTCCGCAACACCGTTCGACTGAGATGAGTATGGAGCCGTCGTTAGATGAACAATGCCCGATCGGCATAATATTCCTCAAACGGCGCTACGTATTCTCCCCCTCTATCGCTACGAATGGATTTAATCCGCATGTTTTGTTGGTTTTCAACTTCTGCATAGTAACGTTGGAACGCTTCAAAGGCTTCATCTTTACTTTTCAACAAGTAAAGAAAAAAATATTGTGTGCTATCATCAATAAATGTCCCAAAGTACTTGTTCCCTCCCCTAGTTTGTGCAAACTTCAAATCACATATATCTATGTGAAGAAGTTCTAGAGGAGCGGTATTCCTTTCGACGGATCGAAAAGCAAGCTTTGTGAGTTTTGCCTTTACGCACACCTCACACTTATGTTGAGGGTTTACGTCGATAGACGGCAACAACTCCAACTTAACCAAACTTTGGATGGACTTGTAGTTAACATGTCCTAATCTATGATGTCATAAATTAGATGACTCAAGAAAGTAAGAAGTAGCTTCAATATTATTGCTTACACGTATTACAGACATGGCTTTAACTTTGAAGAGGCCTTCACAGACGAAGCCTCTTCCCACAAAAGTTTCATTCTTGGTGATTGCAAACTTATTGGACTCAAATACAAGCCTAAAACCAGCATTAACCAATAAATGACCTGAAATTAAATTTCTCCTAATCTCAGGGACATGCATCACCTCTTTCAGAGTGAGCTCCTTTCCAGAAGTCATCTTCAGGACTACCTTTCCTACCCCCAGCACGTCAGATGAAGCGTTGTTACCCATGAACAACTTCTTATTTGTAATTGGTGTATAAGTGGAAAAGGCATCTCTATTGGAACAGAGGTGTTTGGTAGCACCTGTGTCCATCCACCATTACATGGGATTCTCAACAAGGTTTGCTTCAAGCACCACCGCCGAGAACTCCTCAATAATGTCATCCAGAAGCCTACCTTTGACGACGTTAGCCTGAGCCTTGCCTTTGGCTTTGGCCTTCTCTTGTTGCTCAGTCTTGAGCTTGCGGCAGTCCTTGATCATGTGACCATGTTTTCCACAGTGGTGACAGTTTCCCTTGAACTTCTCTGCCGCTTGGGTCTTGCCGTCTTTCTAGAACTTGTGCTTCTTGCTTGGGTTTCCTTTGGCCTCAGCCAGATTTGCCTTTGCCTCAGCGGGTTATTTTTCCCTAGGCAAGGCCTTCTTATTATCTTCCTGAATCTGGAGTTTGATAATAAGTTCTTCAAAGGTCATCTCATTTGTCTTGAGTTTTAAGTAACTCATAAACTCATTCCACGAGGGAGGTAACTTACGTACCAAGTGTTACTCTTAAAGAACTTTGAGTATAGTAAACTTGCTAGAGAGGAAGAAGAAGATTTCAGAAAATTTTTGTGAGAGTTTTCTTAGTGTGTCCAACAATTGAGCCAAAGGCCTCAATTTATAGTGTAATGAGATAACCCCTCAACTAGCCAACTAATGGCCTTCAATAGCAATGTAATGGCACTTATTGTGGGGTTACATTCAGTCAAATAATGGCTGAATTCATGTGCCAAATAATGGAGATTCAATTCTCCAAAACCAGCCCAAAAGTCAGAACTTTTCATCTTCCCGTCGCAGCATTTTGCCTCCGAAGCGCCACGACTCTGCGAATTAGCGCCGCGGCTCTGTGAATTAGCGTAGCGGCTCTAGTGACTGACCACCCAATTAGCACCGCGGCGCTCTGTCGCCTCAGCTCCGGCGGGGCTGCGCCGCGGCGACTTCCGACTCGTTTCATCTTACACTTCTTCCTTCGTTTACCAAAATGGAATACTTGTCATTTGGCCAGTAATCGTCCATCATTCTATGTCTCAAACGTTTCACTTACGTACCAATATCTCTTTCACTAATGAAATTTGTGATACATGGCACTATGTGTGCACGTGTGTGGAAACAACATTTCCGACATGCGGGGTCCCAATTGTTCAAGTCATAAATAATGGGATAAACTTAACTCCACATTAGTAAATTTTCAACAGAAAATTCTTATGCTCACCTTAAATACCATATTAAAATGGTGCAATATATGTAAGTTGTGACATAGAGTTCCAATTAAGAATCATTTAGAAGCTTCATTAAGACATATTCGACTAGTTAGAGACTGTTTTTTTACATGTATAATTCATTGGTAATAACGGGCAAAACTTACTTGTGGGACTTTTTTGCCTTTTCACCCTGAAGAGCCCCGTCTGGATAATTTTTGGTCGAAGTTGACAAATTAGTATTTGACGGTCAACAACTTAAAGTCTAATTGTATTCTTTTTGTTTTTCTTATGGTAAAAGCTGGATATTGTTAATGAGGCTAATTAGTGCTACAGATGTTAGATACTGGACTAGATAGGGAACTTTTTTTGTTGTTTTACTTCGACAACATTGTACAGTTCCTGTAACATATCTTATATGCTGCTTTTTGGAAGTTGAAATTGTATTTGTGCATAAATTTTACTTAAAAAAAGCCTAAGCTTTGTGAGTGAAAATTGTTATAGCTTTTCGAATTGTGATACTTCTGAAGCTCAAATTCTGTCTATCTATTTTTTTTTCAAGCGTATGTATAGAAATTGTATCGTTGTAGTATAGAATATGTATCACTATTGTATATGTATAGAAAATGTATCATTGATGTATAGAATATGTATTTCTACAGTATATGTATATAAATTGTATCATTGTTGTATAAAATATGTATCAATACTGTATATGTATAGAATATGTATCCCTATAGTATATGTATAGAAAAATTGTATCATTGTTGTATAGAATATGTATCATTTTAGTATATATATATATAAAATGTATCATTATTGTATAATTTATGTATAATAAATATAAAATCAACGTATACTTACTAATTATACACATATTATACAATATTTTGGAGATATTTTTTAAATATTCATACTCTACAATAGCAAGAAACACGATAAGAGTTTTTTGAAAAAATTAGTGAAACACTTGTAGCTTTACTCAATTACCTAAAATAGTAAAGCTAAGAATGAAAACATAGCAAGAAAATCACCAAAATCCCTATATTTCATCTATGCCATATTCTTGTGTGTGCATGTATGTAGAGAGAAAGAGAAAGAGAGAGTGGTATGAGGGAAAATGAGGACTCGCAATTACAAACTAAGAGAAAAGGAAAGTTAAGAAAAGTTAACAATTTAGGCCTGTGTATCAGAAAATTAAGAGCGCCGAGAGGGGAGAAAGAGAGAGAGAAGAAGAGAGGGGTTGTGCCTTCGACGAGAAAAAAAATTGTGCCTTCGACGAGAAAGACCCAATTTTCTAATTAAAACTCTTATAGATATCTCACATATTCCCCAGAATTTTTGGTAGATGGCGAAGAGTGGTGTTGTTAAAGGCGATCCACCCACAGTGGCATTTGGCTAAGTCAACTGAATTAAAAAGAAAGGGAACCAACTATTTTTTTTAATTTCTCTTTATCTGGACTTTTTATTAATGGCTAAAACTTATCTTTATTTTGGATTGAAAGTAGATTTCGGATTATTAGTTTCAAATTGGGCCATTTTAAGTCATTTGTTTTTGCTGACAGCTACATGTCCTTTTTCCATAAAAAATCAGCCAGCTCAACTCAACCCCTTCCTCTTTAGACTCGCCCCAGCCCAATTCATCACTCCAACCCAGCCCAATTAAGATTTGTTTATGGTATTCAATTAAGATTTTAAAAAAATCTTAATAAGTCTTGTGGTATTTAATCAAGACTATTAGGATTTTTTAAAGAGTGTGTCCAAATCTAATGGTATTCAATCAGGATTTTAAAGAAGTAACAAAAAGTCTTTTGGTATCAAAAACTTGCTAAACAATCATGATTTTAAACAATCCGAATTTTGTGTGATTTTTTAGTAGGATGTATAAATACCAAACCCTATAAAAAATTCCACCCAAACCCATCAGATTTTGTGTGACTTTTGTGTGACTTCTGAATTCCAGTATTTTGAAAGGATTGTTGGGTAATGGCATCATCGAAGGTTGGCAAAGATGAAAACATGCTTCGATCCAGCTCAAACCAAAAAAAACTTTGGTGCATTGAGAGCACACTAGGATGAGTAACTTGGAATTGCTAACCAAACAGAAACAAGTTAGTACACCAAAGCACATATGACAAATTCTTGTATATGTGCTACATATGGTGTACTTTCTGTTCCATCAGAAGTCCACCCATACGCATTAAAATATTGATATCATGTTTCTGATATAAAATTGAATAATAATAATAATTAGAAGGTTATATTTGAAATCAATCAATGCATTTGAATCCGTTATGGGACCTAAACAATCGGGACATTTGAGATTGTACGCACGATGGAATGTTAGAAGAGGTCTCAACAATCTATGCATGCAAGTTGTTCGCTGAAATACCTGTTAGAGAAATTGACATAGAAAACCCATGTGGTCATTTCAAATCATTATAAATCTTATGATAATTTTTTTTAAATACAAACATAAAAAATTTTGATTTTCTTTTAAAATCCATTCTTCTACCTGTATGTCTCTTTTTGAAGTTGATCATGGGTTTAGTTCCCTCACCCCGCTTGATTTGATTCACTAATGATATTTTTAATATTGATGGTAGGAAGAAGGCTGAAATGATGAAGAAGATTCATGGACAAACAAGGCTTGCAATTGAGCGAAAGAATGAACAAACTGCCTCAAGGAGAAATAAGGGGCGAAAATTTGTTACTCTCCCATCATGAGCCATGAGGCGACTTGCGAAGAGTGCCAAAGATTATCATCCGTCATATGGTGATATGCTTAATATGGAATGGATTGTGGAGTGGAATTGAAGATTGGATGTGAAGATCCAACAAAGAACATGTTTATTTTTGGCCTTTATGTAGGTCTTGGCCGAGACCATTTTTCTTTTAGCTTATTTAATTCCTAGCTTAACTACTAGCTCTCCTTAGGACATAGTTAATATGCCATGTAATAACTACTAGCTCTCCTTAGAACATAGTTAAAGTGTCGTGTAATAAAATAGGGTGACAAGGCCAAGAACCATCTAGAAGAAGAAGCTTCCAAAGAGATGGAAGCATCCAAACGTATTCCAATGGGATGATTCGTGAATGGCCTAAGTTCATGCACTCATCTATATGAAAGACACAAAAGAGTAGCCTGCAGAACTTCAAAAGTTGGTCGAACCACCCCTCCCTCCCCCCCCCCCCCTTTCTTTCCCATTTGGCTGAAAGTGGTTCCAATCTTTGTCTATTTAGTTGTCTTCTAGAAAGGTTTAAGTACTAGTATAAATAGGACATGTAGTTGATGTAAATAAGTGTGAAAAAATTATGAAAAATATTTGAGTTTTACTCATTTGCTAAGTTACTCAACTTTTGTGTTGTTTATCTTAGTTGGTCCTTTTGTGGGTCATCGGTCCTTTTGTCGTCCGAACCCCGATCCTTTTATGGGTCAACTCCTTCGTGCGAGTCTAGTTAGAACTTTTGTGATCTAGCTAAATCCAAGCTAAGGTTCCCCTCAGCGTAAGTCTAGTTGGGACTTTTGTGACCTAACCAAACCCAAACCTATCTAGATACTTGTCACAAGGTATTTCGGCCTCCCTCACTTAATTTGTACCCGATCTTATCCATAGCAACCTTGGTCAAATCTTTGTCCAATTCACCTACTTCACTTGGTTTCGACCCGAGCTTGTCCATAGCAACCTCGTGTCCAATCCTTGTCTAAATTGCTCCTATCTTACTTAGTTTCGACCCTAGATTGTCCTTAGCAACCTCATGTCCACTCCTTGTTCAAACCACTTGATTATTTTCACTACCATACACCGCAGCACTTCCCAAACACCCACCCCAAAGGCTATTAATCTAAACCATCCTAAAATACATGTACATCCTCCACAACCAAACAGTCCGCAAATCACCCCTTTATTGGCAACCTCATTGTTTCGACCAATTTTCGCCACCTTACCACCATCCAACCACCACACACTGACCACCAATACAACCTTTAGCTCGTCTAAAACAACCCCACAAAATGCCTTAGCCCAGTTCCACCCTAAACTACCCGTGTACCCCTACAAACACCCACTATCTGGCAAAAATGTCCCACATGACAACCTTCACTTGCCCCTATTTTTGTGTCAATCCGTTTCCAACCAAACTACGACCAACTCACCCTCACTTTTCCCTCTTTGTATACATCAGAAGTTACACATGTCCTGTAATGTACCATACTGGAGTTCGTAATCCATTTTAACTCAAAGAATATGTATCTCAAACAATGCACCATGGGTCGTGACATGGCAGGCGATATCATCCACTGCCAAGCTATACATCATAATGCATCATGATTCATAACATGATGGGCAACATCATCCACTGTCATGCTATATATCATAATATAACATGGTTCATAACATGGCGGGCATGATCATCTACTGCCAGGATATATATCATAATGCATCAAAATTCATAACATGGTAGGCAACATCATCCACTGCCAGGCTATTATAATGCACCATGGTTCGACGGGTAGCATCATCCACTACCAAGTTATGTGTGTAACTGTAGTTTTAATGTGAATCTTTAGATTCACACTGTAACATTGTTATAGGATACTGGGAGTTTCTATACCGAAACATGAATACATACTAAGGTGCTGATATATAGTACTATTATTACTATATTGAACTAAGGCATGAACTCATGAGCTATTCATAAGATATAGTATTATTATGAATAAGCGTTCTTAAATTTAGGCATGCTAGTCAATTGATAGAAGTATGTTTCTTAAACTCTTTATGATTTCGTGAATCCTGTCATAAGTTCCTAAACTATAGAGTCATCATATTTCATTATCATGTAAAATCATAACGTAAGTGTTTAACATATGGGTTCATCATACTTCTACCTTTTTCGAAGAAGTATCATAAGTTGAGAAATGGAACTGAGAATTATATTGTAATGCATGCCACTGGAATACTGAACAGAACTAGAATGAGACATGTATTCATAAACTGATTATGATGTTTGAAGGATTAACTGTTCATAGTCTTGAATTGTCACGATTAAGACTCGTGGGATATCGAACACGGGTTTGTATTGATTACGTAATGAGTTCACATATTCGAAGTGATAATTATGAACAACTACGAGGTTATATTCTTAAAAGATATAATTTCTAGACTTTTCATGAACTAGGGCATAATCTCTATATCTGAAGAAATTCGTAGTAATCTTGATGAATGAGGTGTGTGGATAATTAATAAAGTTCTCACATGAAGAGAGTTAGCTTCACATACATATAGATGCTCCAACTCTGACGAAGAACACTCAAACCTTAGCTTTGAATCGTTAGAGAAGGTTTACTTGTTAATCCTATATTTTTGATTGAATAAACATGTTACTAATCATGATATAATGATATAATTAATAAGGAATAGTTAGGAATGAACTTACCTTGTTGTGGGAGGTCGAGAGGAGAAAAAAACTCTCTTGGGAGGATTTTCTATGAAGTTGGATGAGTTGGTGAATGATTTTTCAGACTAAGTGTTATATTTAAAGGATTGCCATTTTGGACCCCCTGTCTCAATGGGCGAGGTCCATAGTGAGGTGTTGTCTCTCTCTGGGCTTTGTCGGGTGAGCTCCCCTGTTCATTTTACGCTTAGATGAATTTTTGATAAAAAATACATTTTGAACATCCCACCTCACTAGGAGAGGTCTATAGCGAGGTGTTGTCTCTCTCTGGGCTTTGTCGGGTGAGCTCCCCTGTTCATTTTACGCTTAGATGAATTTTTGATAAAAAATACATTTTGAACATCCCACCTCACTGGGAGAGGTTTATAGCGAGGTGTTGTCTCGCTCTGGGCTTCGTCGAGCGAGCTACCCTGTCCATTTTACACTTAGACGAATGTTTTATATTTTTCTACAGTACTAAAAATGTCTTAGTAAAATGTCCATAACTCCTATAACAGAGCTCCGTTGGAAGTCCGGAATATATGGATGGAAAGGTATTTCGAAGGGCTACACCGTTCATGAAGGATATTTTCCCAAAGTCCTTATAAAAATGTCAGAATACTCATTTGAAGTGAGGCCTTGTGCATACTCACTTGAAAACATGGAACGTAGAGTAGCTTCCGACTATACTTTGTCTAAAGAATCTTCTTATAACTTGATTAGTTCTAAAAACACTTCCTATACAGCTCATATTAGTTCCATTACGTTCTCATCATATAGGTCAAACCTTATTCCGAAGGTACGAGGTGTTACAGCTTGCCCTTGTGAAACGCCTCGTAGTACTCATAGTCTAACACATAGATTCTACGTTAATAATGAAGCTACCACATGCACAAGAACTTAGCCCTTTAAAAGTAGTCCAAAAGTCTACCCCCCCCCCAACTTGCCCCGGACCCAAGATGGTAAAAATAAAAACTTTACATTCAAATATCATGATAATACCCTATAGAGTCATATCCTTAAGTTAATTTGAGAATTAATCACGTTTGGACCTCCAATTTCACATTTAGTCAAAACCCTTAATTGAAATTCTAGATTTTTCTCCAATCTCAAAATATAATCTAATTAACAAATTAATCATCACAAAACCCTTTACTATCATTACCCAACACTAGGTTACAATGTTGAAGCAACAAGATCATTAATTAACCTCCAGTTCATTATTCATAGGCCTCTTATTCTAGCACGGAAATCTAGGTTATTTCCTTCCCAAAGTGAGAACTCAACTTAGATTAGCGGACACATTAATGATAAAAAAGTAAAAAGGAATGGAAGATCTTACAACCCAAGATCAATCATCAAAGGCTTCCGAAATCCCCTTTCTACCAAGCTCTACTCCTAGGTGTGATTTAGGAGAAATGAATTCGAATTGGGCATTAAATTCCAAGTCTAAAGAACAACGATTCCGTTTCGGCGAAATTGACCTCACCGAAGCGGGTTGCCTAGACAGAAGACAGGTCGCCAAAGCGGAACAACTTAATGAACCAAAAGGACGCAGAAGCGGAAAGATCACCCCAGAGGTAGATTGCCTCTGCGAAATCAAGATCCACAACATCGGAAAAACAAGCTAATACAGGTCTGTATCTGTGATCAACCTCCATAAAGGCATCCACAGGACCGCTGTTGTGGCACACCAGAAACCAATAACTTGACTATTTGACCAATCCTCTACCAAACACCCAAAACAGTCCCGAAACCTCTAGAACACAAACCAAACATGCTACCCCAAGATAAATGACTGCTACAAACTCGCTCGCACACTCGGATTTCTCATGCGGCCGAGTTAAGACTTAATAGCATAAAATATATCTAAATACCTCAAGAAGCGAACCAAAGACTTGAGTAGCTCACAAATGATGCTCCAGACCTACTCGACGGAAGCGGAAAACAAACTCATACACTCAAAAGTCAAGTAAACACATTCTCACTTATTCAAGTTAAAAACTTCTTGTTTCCTCATAATTAATTCATACTCACCCGACTACCTGAGAAATCGATCCACTCATCCCTGCAAGTCGAATACACTCTAACGATGCTAAGAGAAGGGTCATCAGGAGTAAAAAGATAAAATGTCTAAACGATCAGACAAGTCATTACACATATCTGGTGGCCCTTTAAGATGGTGCAATCATTCTCCAACGAACAATTTGTATAAGTTGTGAAAATATGTTAAAAATTATACTCTATGTACAAATTTATATGACATACTTTCCTTTTTAGTCAGTCAAAAAAAGAATGACATATTTTTTTATTTAAAAAAATTAATTTTAAATTTTACCTTTTACGCTTAACGAAATGATATCTAACCACACAAATATCTTTAGCGTATTTTAGACCATAAAATTAAAAAAAAAATCTTTATTTTCTTAAACTCTATGTCCAATCAAACTACATCATATAAATAAATTAAGATCTTAATAAATAATTGTGTATATTCATAATCTTAACAATGTAATTATTATAATGAGTTCAATACTAAAAATCTTAAATGTTAGATTGAATTCATCAAACTTAAATTATGGATTCAGCCTGAACAAGTCAAAAGAACTTGCAAGAACATATATGTTACCATTATGGACACCCCATCAAAGTATGTAAAGAGAACTTATTGATCCCTCCTTATTTTCCACGTTGAAACCTGTTACTGATAAATTTGCAATTGCAGCTGCTAATCTTTCACATGAGGCCAACGGGAATAGTTTTTCTTGAACCATTAGACGGATGGGTATTATGTTCTGCAATATGAATTGCATGAATTGTTATTAGTATTTGGAAAAGGAAGAACGTTTTCCATATACTACCACATTAGCTAAGTTTATATAGTAGTACTACAATACAAGAATGGCAGCGTCCGAATCAACCAGTTGACTCATCCACGTCGAGTCCTTGCTCCACCTCAGAGTCTGTTCCGCCTTGTAGGCGGCAGCCAGCCTTGCTGACATGACCACCCTTTCCTCCCATCTCTTCATATCCTTTACTACTGATCTGCTCCTTTCTTGTCTCACCTCCTTGCCTCCTTCCTACAAAACATGAACTTGTGTATATGAATCGCCAAACAAATCATATGCAACAAGGTACTTATTCTATCTCTAGACAAGCCGGGCACGAGTTAAGAATCCTGATAAGAAACAAAAAGTACCACACTTAATTAGATTTATGATTTAAAATAATTTTTCACCCCGTATACTCAAAGATTTGGCAGATTCAGAATTTTGAGTATTTTTGAATTTCGAGGTTCTGGATCTTAAATATAAGAGCTCATCGATTTTTAGATAAATTATATACCTATGAAGTAAATTTCTTAATATAAATAGAATTTTTGCTAAAATTACTGTGCTCGGAGGTCTAAAATCTCCGAACACGTAACCCGAATTTGAGCTCCACCCCGACCTATACCACTATATTTGAACTTTCTGTCATGTCAATGTGATTCAAAAATTCATATTTACCCCTATAGGTTTAGGTCGACACACCCTCCCCAGATCCTCACTACCCTCGTCGGGCCAAACCAACAAACTTATGTTGTATAAGTTTTCATTAAACGACATGCAAACATAGCTCCGCTTCTACCTATAAGATGATATCAACCATAGATATAGGTAATATTTGAATTTTTTCAATAAAAGTAGCTAGCTGATCTACCTTGGGCAAGATGTTGCTAGGTATCGAGGCTTTTTACCTCTAGTTCCTCCGGGAACCGCAGTCTCTCCTTGCTTAGCCATGTCGTTCAAATTCGTATTTTCTTATTCTGAAGCCATTTTTTAATCTCTGTTGTAGTCTAAGTTATACACCTTGTATATAACTGAACTATGTATATGCTGCAACATCATGAAGAAAACACGACATTAATATATGTTATATTGATGTATTAGGTGTTACAGCCTTACGGATGTTACGTTTAAGCAGAAGTGAGGGACACGTACTTGGAAACATGTCTTACGGAGGATCTATATTTGTGGCACTCTATGCTATGTCAAAGAAGAGAAAAGTATTTACCATTCTCTTTTTTTTTTATATATGGAAGTAGTAGTTGACAGGCTTAACCAGCCTGTATCATCGACATGGCTGCTTATGCTTGGAGAAGTAATTTTACACTAGGGGCATTATGGTCAATCTCATTGTGGTGATGATAAAGTTGGACAAAAAAAGATGGACCTGTTGCTGCCTCAGAAACATTTTACCTCTTTTAACCATGTTACGCTTATACTTTGTGAAGGGGAAAGTCCCGAAGGCGAAACCCCCATCTGTATCAGAGGTTTCTTGGCCAGGTGGAATGTAAATCGAGTGATATGCGCAAGTGGCAGCCCTGCAAGGGAGAGGACCAACGGGACACGAACCCAATAACAACCTTTGCAATATTTCAGCAAAGACTGTCACCACACGGATTTAAACCCGCGACGTCAAAGTAATTGTACCTCAATCACCTTGTCACTTACCAACTCGTCTGTGCTCCTTGGGTAATAGACATGATGACAGCATTTTTGAGACAATTAATCTCAAGTGGATCCCACTTTACTCCAGCTCATTTTGATTATACACCTGGCTTTCTGTCCCTTTTCAACGTGTGTGTGTACTGACTTTTACAATTTAATTTGTTCTCTCTTTTCTTTTGGGGACACCAATTAACCCATCTTTTTGGGTCTTCAGTATCATGTTGGCCTTTCTCCCCATTTTGTAAGTTTTACCTGGAAAAGCTATTTGCTTTGATGTTGCATTTTTAAAGATTAGAGTTATAATTTTGATGAATATGTACGTAGTTTGTATATTGAGGTAGCAGATTTTTGGCTTGATTCACGAGGGTTAATGTTTCTCTTTGCTTAAATTTGGAGTTTCTTTAAACTTTGCTTATTCATGACGGAGGTTGTATTTCTATCTGTACTTACTACTAAATAATTTTAAATATAACATTTAGTTAAGCACGCACAATTTTTTTTATTGCTTTTATTATTCTTTCGGTCCCAATTAATTACATGTTATTATTATTTGGATACGGAATTTAAAAAATAATTAAAAAATAATAATAATAAATTTTATATATTTGTGTGGATATAAATCACATCTTACTAAAAACATGATAATTATTTTAAGTCTGCCACAGTATACATTGAGACAGGAAGTATATTTTTCTCTCTTAGTAATGTTATTATTCATACTCCTACTAATCAAACAAGTTTGAGAAAAAAACGAAAGTATGTTCAAATGGGGCGGTCCGATGAAGTAATTTACCCGTGCAACGTTTTTACTCATATGATAATAATTTTACTGACGTGACAAAAATATACATGGACATAATAGAAAACTTGAGGCAAAATCTATTGGAGAGCTGACAGAGGCCGGATCCAAAAGTTTAAGTTTTATGGTTCAACATTTAAGTTTTTAGTATTAAATTCATTATTGTTACACCCCGTAGTTTAGTACGTGAATGAGGGCATAGTTAGACGACTTGAGCCTGGTGATTTGAATCCTTTTCGAGAGTCCCTTATGATTTAGATGGACGTTAAGAAGGTGTGCGGAAGATTGGAGACCATTGGGACCGAAGAAACCATCCCTAGACAAAGTTATCACGATACGCTAAGTATTTCGCATCGCGGATGAGATCTGCCCCGCAAGTCTGGTGCAGAGTGAACCAAAAGCTAAGGGAATTTTCTAGGCTAAAATGCCACCACAAATGGGATCCCATATGGCCAGCTGCGACACATATGGCCTCACATATCTAAGGCGGTAACCGACTAAAGTTGTTATAAATTCGGTGGAGGCTTCATTTTTTATCATTTCTCGACCCAAACCTGTCATTGAACTTCTCTAAGACATCTCTAATATATCCTAAAGGTCCAAATGTGTAATGACTTGAAAAGTCATTTTGCTTATTTTACCTGGAAATTCCTAAATTACCCTCCCCGAGTCTTTGTTTGCTTTTTTGTGACTTGCGCAGATGGGTGACACGGTTCCCGAGGAGATTGGGTAGGTATCAGTCCAATTTTAGTAGGTTGAGAAATCTCAAGTTAAGAGAATAGAAGAGTTTGATCCATAGTTGAATTTTGGGTAAATGCGCTTCATTCATAGTTTTGTCGGTTCCATTAGCTCTGGAACATCTTTTATGACTTAGTCGAGCCCTTGTTTCAATTTTCGAAGTAGCCGGGTGAGTTTTAAAGGTTAGGTTATAAAATTGTGGAATTAGGACTTAAGAGTAGACTTTGGTCAAACTCAAGCCTTAGAGACCTTTTAAGGAAAATTCGAGTGCGCGAGTAGGTCTGGAATGTGTTTTCTGATAAGAATGTATGTTTGGTTTGTGTCCGGGAGGTCCCGGAAGTATTTCGGGAGGTTGACAGAGAGTTGGTGAGTTTTGGGCATTGCTGGTGTTCACCCCAGCGCCCTTCTTTCCGCCTCTGTGGGACCGACTCAACAGATGTTTGACTCACCAAAGCGAGGTTCTTCCATGAGCGCAAAGTTCGCCTTAGCGGACAAGTTCCTCGCCCGGGCAGGAGCGCCTCTGCGGCGTTTCCCTTTGCCCTAGCGGATGTCCAGGTTTTAAGTGGGTTCACCTCAACGGATAGGTTTACACCATGGTGTGTCTGCTCCAGCAGAATCTATTCCGACGGAGCGAAAACACTGTTCAGATTTAAGAAAGTTAATGACCTAGAATCCTTTTCATTCCCCAAAATATTTCCTCTTGGCCCTAGAGCTTGAAGAGCAGATTTCTTGGAGATTTCAAGGGAGTATAATCCTTAAGGTAATCTTTCCCCTTTTTATTAATATGTTTTAGTTAATATTCATCCTAAGCAAGATTTCTAGATAGGGAAATAAGTGAAATGCCTTGTTGAGAATAAGAGAGTTGTAATTTATTACGCCCCGTAATTTGGCACTCTAATGAGAGTGTAGTTAGCCGACTCGAGTCTTGAGAACTTGAAATCATTTCCGAGGGTCTGTTGGCATATAAGGATGTTAAGGAATGGTTTCGGAAGGTTGGAAGTCAATAGGACCAAACGAAATACAACTCGACAAAGATTGACGAAAATTCTGCGATAAGGCAAGTTGAGACTTTCTATACTCTAGTGTAACGTTTACGTGTTTGTATGTCGTGTAACAAACTAAGAGGAGTAATGTGAATTTGCAGGGTCGTGTATTAGTGAGGTGACGAGCACTAATAAGGATACCGGGTGAACTTAATTGGATAATTAATGAACTAGAATGATGTATGTGAAGGAGTTTATATGTTTAACCTTCGGGCCACGAGTGCGGTGCAAGAGTTCGCTTAAGTTGGTATGATTGTTGTGTATTTGGGCTTGTAGCCATTTTGATATGATATTCTAATTTGACCTCACGCATTCATCACTCCACATCTCGTCTAAACACTTGAATAAAATTTGATAAATACTTATTACATTGATTATGCTGATTTCTTGATGTATGCATATCCATATCCATATCATTCATGCATTTTTAACTAACATTGGTTTATTGATATATCACTAAGAATGGCTTGGGAATTCGGATTAAGAATATGGTACATGATTATGAGAGTGATGACTGGTTATGACATTCAGCCCTCGACCTGGTATCCAATAGGATTGGATGGGTATATGGACCTTATGAGTCCCCCATGGGTCACATGACAGCTACTAAAGCGTCGTGTGTATACCGGGTACATATGGCCACTTGCATTCATACATATCATTTTGCATTGCATTCATTTATATCATGATATGTAATTGATGTTGTATGTGCTCGGTGTTAGATTCTGTTATACTTGTGATTCTTGAGATGATAGAAGGAATACTACTAGTTTACACGTAATCTGGATGTGAGACTTGAGTGGAGTGTTTTGATGGGTCTAGACGCCCTGAACATGATTTAGGTTGAACCTTGTATGAATTTGAGAATATAAGAGAACTTGTACATTATTAAATTGTAGGTTTACTGTTAGCTTGGTTAACTGATTATATATTATACATGAGTAACTAACAAGTAGAGAGGTATCAGAAAGTACCAACATTCGCCACCGATATAGCTAGGCTCGGTGAATGATGCTGCTGAGAACATGTGTTTCTCATACTCACTCTACGCTTGATGCACTATATGTGCATGTACTGATCCAGGAGGTGATGGAGCAGTTGATCAAGCTTAGTCCGTGTTTAATCTATTGGAGACTTCAGGGTGCGCCGTTGATGCATTCCCAGCACCGAAGCTCTTTATCTATCTTTATTTGTCTGTCATTTACATTTAGACAATGTTGCTATTTCTATTCAGACTTGTACTCATATTAGAGCTTTGTACTCATGACTACCGGATCTATTTGGAGTTTTTTCAGACTCTGTATTTTTATTTAAAGACCTGTTAATTACTTCTCTTCTACTTATTTAATTTTTCTACATTAAATTTCGCATGTTCTTATGTAGTATGAGTAGGGTGCTCCTACGGGTTAGGGTAGGTGCCCTCAAGGCACAATGAGATTTTGGATCATGACAAATTGATATCAGAGCTCTAGGTTAGTGGTCTCATGAGTTAAGAGATATCTACTAGAGTCTTGTGAATCGGTGCGAAGAGCTCTGTATCTATCTTTGAGAGGCTATAAGATATTTAGAAAAATTTCATTCTTTCATTGTTTTGTGCGATCCGATTATGATTGAATTCTTAATCTCCTTGTTTCACTGTTTCTCACAGATGGTGATGACTAGGTCAGCCACATGAGGAGATGATGATCCTGCACCTGTACCCGCACATGTTGTCAAGGGTGGTGTACGAGACAGGGGGCGAGGTAGATGTAGATAAGGCTGGCCAGTGGGCCGGGTCGGTCCCTCCCCGAACCGCTCCGGTCCCGCTCCGAACCCGATTATTTAAAAATAAAATTGCAGTAACGGGACTCAAATCGGGACGGGACATGGTCTCATCCCGACCCATCCCGACTCGCCCCAGGCCCGCCTGTCCACACCCGATCCCGCCCGAAATCCCCTTTTTTGCAAAAATAGACGGCCATTTTACATTTTGGCCATTGTGCAACGACCATTTTTGGCCTCCCCCTTCCCCCAACCCCCCTACCCCCTTAATATTTATTTTTAACTCATAAGTTATTATATTTACGCTTTAACCCAATTTTCCAACTATAAATACCTCATTTTCTCTTCATCTTTCTCACAAATCTTCCTACAATCTCTCTAATCTCTCAATACTCAATCTATCTCTCTCTCTCTCTACAAGTCTACATTATGTACTAAATATTTAATTTTATTTATTCATTTGGGAGTGAAGTTGGCAACTAGCTTGAGGATCTTCCATCGAGCAAAGTTTCAATTTTCAACCTCTCGATTACATGTCGACATTACGTCGGTGTTTGGTATATTCGTTCCTTCATTAAATTATTATTGTCTGTTTATTTTATTTAGCGCACTTAATTTTATTTACTTTAATGATTTATTAGTATAATTATAAATTTATAATGGAAGGATTTAAACGTATGCTTACGGGTAGGGGTCATGCTTCTTCTAGTAGGGGAAACAAGGGAAAGAGTCCTATTTCTAGACAGAATCATACTCCTACACAGGATGATTTTGTTGATACTGAACATTTTCCTACAATACCATTAGATTTAGACGAGGAACTATTTTTTGGAACTCAAGAGGACTTTAATTTAGACGATGATACACCCACTAATGTAGATGACAACACACCCACTATTGCACCTTCAACTGAAATGCCTCATATTCCCCCTAGTATGAGACGAGGTCCAGCAAAATGACTATTAAAATCAGATGCATGAACATTTTTTGATAGGGACGTAGAGAATCAAGTAGCTAGATGTAAAATTTGTAAAAATGTTTTAAAATTTAAAATTGGAAAAGGTCACGGTGGGACGGGGGATTTAATGAGACACGTAGCAAGGGCTCATCTAGCTAGGTATGCCCAATACGAGGCTTTAAAATCGGGTGCGCAAACGTCCGCTCCATCGGGATAAGGTTCACATACTGATACTGTCCCGGACCAAGTATAGGGTCAAATTAATCCTATAACGGGGGGAATTGTAGGCCCTAAATACAATAAACATAGAGATAGGGAAGCAATAGCAAAATTAGTTGTTGTGGAGGGTTTGCCTTTTTCATTTCCTTCATCCCCCGGTTTTATTCATTACATTAGAGATATGTATAATCCTGCTTTTAACGATTTTTCTAGATCAAATGTTAAGAGAGATGTATTTAAATTCGCACATGAATATCAACAGTATTTACGTTATTCATTATATCATTTTAATGGCAAAGTGGCTATCACTTCTGATATAGGCCATAGTACTAACGGCCATGATTATTTAACGGTAACTTGTCATTGGATAGATTATAAATGGTCTATGCAAAAACGTATCTTAGCGTATAGATATATAGATGATAGGCACGCTAGTACTTTTATTGCAGAAAATATTTATCAAGTGTGCGATTATTACGGAATAACTGATAAAATTATGACTATTACATTAGATAATGCTTATTCTAACAATTACACTATTACAATTTTAGAAAATAGTTTAACTCCATCTTTTCTAGATCATTTTCATATAAAATGTGTGTGCCATATATATAACTTAATTGTAAAGGATGGTCTATCACTTTTTGAAGACATTCTTAGTAAAATACAATTTGCTATAAACTTAATTTTAAAAAATAATAGAATACAATGAAGAAAAGAATATAAAAACTTGTCACGATTGCCAACTACCTTATAGAAAAATTCCAGAAGAAGTACCCACGAGGTGGAATTCTTTATACAAGCAACTACTTGTTGTTTATGACTATAGAAAACCTATAACTTTATTTTTTAACTCTCATAATCAAAATCCAACTGATATGGTTGTAGATAGCGAATGGGTAAAAATTTCCGAACTTATTGTATTTTTAGAGAAATTTTTTCAAACAACAAAAGAATTTTTCGGTATATATTATCCTACTATTTCAACTATGTTGTTTTATATAGCTCTAATATTTTTATTACTTAGTGAATATATGAAAACCAAATTTTATATGACAAATTTATTAAAAAATATTTTATTCCTATTCCCACTATTTATATTATTGGTGTTGTATTAAATCCAACTATTAAAATAGACGGTACTAAATCACTTATTGAAACTATTTACAATTGTATAAAAGTACTACCACCTCCAAGTCCCAAAAATCCAAATCACCCACCACCTATTGAACAAACTAAAGAAGAAGCGTTGTCTAGCGTAGAAGACCAATGCAAAAAAGTATATAGGTTTTACCAACAAGAAAGTGCTAGTAACCTACCGGCCTCCATACCATCTTCTTCTTCTTCTTCTTCAACACAACCTCTCAAAAGACATGTTGTTTCTGCGGCTAGCATTGAAAGCCTCAGAAATAGAATGTGTGGTCGTACCGCTACTAACCAAATTAGCGAGTTTGATATTTTTTGGTTTGCAGGGTTCTGTACCGTACCAAGCAGTTCTTAATGAAGAAGGACGTGAAGACTTGCTGAAATACTGGAGGGGGAATGAGAAGACCTTTCCGACACTTTCAATGATGGCCCGAGATGTTTTGAACATTCAAGCGTCATCAACGGCGTCTGAAAGCACTTTTTCTGCCGGCAGATATCAAATAGGAGAGCACAAACACTCATTAGCCGGAGACAGCTTGGAGATTGTAGTATTATTCAGAGATTGGATACGAGCGAAGCGGAGAAGGTGCGGTCAACCGGAGATCAATGAAGAAGAAGATGAAAACTACAATGAAATCTTATCCGAAGGTGGTGAAAGCGACGTGGAGCAATTTGACCAACAAATACCAATTTCAACCGAAGAACCACAGGAAATTATCAAGAAACTAGAACAAGTTTTTTTCAGAATGTAATTTTTTTAATTACAATTTTACTATGTAATTTGCAACTTTTGAACAACACCACAAAGTTGCAATTTTGACAATTGTATTTGTATTACTTAAAAATCATATGTCTATTAAATAATATAAGAGACACAAAAATAGCCTTGAGATATTTTATTACACTATCTTGTCTTGTTTAATTAATGAGTTTTTTATATATATGTTATTTTTTAAATTAACTACAAAAACAAAACCGTCCGGGATCCCGATCCCAATCCCGACCCGACCTAATCCCGACCAGATTCCGACAGGATCGGAATCGAGGGGGGACTTCGGCAATCCCGCCTGACCCAACCCGATCCCGCCAGTCCCGTGCCCGGCCCACTGGCCATCCCTAGATATAGAGGAAGACCTCAAGTTGTAGCTCATAGCCGAGCACCTAGAGTTGCTTGAGCTCATGACTGAGAAGAGTCTCTGATGCCTGAGGATATTCCGGAGGATAACGAGGTTCATGTTGAGAAAGATGAGCAGGTTCAGACTGGTGGGGCCAGACAAGATCAGATGCCCCTGAGTTTCATTGCTACGCCAATACTTCAGGAGACCTTGATTCAGATGATGAGCTTCTTGGGGTCTATAGTTCAGGGAGTATATCCGGTTACTTCTAACGGATCTCATACTAGGGTCGAAGGACAAACACCTGACCATGATGTTATGCCCTGATTTCAGACATTAGGGGTTTATCCAACACCTGTTGGGGTCCTTCAGTTTCTTGGTGTGACTATTCTTGGTCCTTCTACACCTCCAGCTGCATAGCCTGCTATGTCTATTGAAGAGCAGATGATGTTTGAGATATTCAGGAAGTTAGATCCTCCCAGATATGATGGGGATCTTGAGGATGATGCGTATGACTTTTTGATTAGCTATCATGAGATGTTGCACAACCTCAGGTTAGTAGAGTCATGTGGTGTTGATTATACTACTTTCTAGATGGATAAACCAGTCAAGCAGTGGTGGAGCTCTTATTTTGTGTCCAGACTAGCATGGTCCCCTCCTATGACCTGGGTTTTATTTACCTAGACCTTTTTGGAGAAGTTCATGTCTCATAGTGTTAGAGAGAGGAGAGGGCCCAGTTTGAGGTTTTATGCTAGAGGCTTATGTCTGTGGCCGAGTATGAGACATATTTCCATGCATTATCTCACCATGCTTTGATAATTTTTCCTGATGAGGCTAAAAAGGTGGGGAGGTTAACCAATGGGTTGATATGTCCTCTTTATTTGATTGTAGCACAGATGGTTTCCACACGTTCTACCTTCCAGCAGATTTTTAATATTGTGAGAAAGGTTGAGTTTATTCGTAGAGAGAATTATAAGGAGAGGGTGGTCAAGAGGACTCGTCATAACACTCAGGGATTTACCTTGTCTGGAGGTAGGTGTCATTATGGTGGAGGACACCATCGTTCGAGTGTTAGGCCAGTTGTTGTTGTTATGCCTACATCAGAGGGAGGCCAGTCTTTGCGTACTTCACATGGTTTGGGAAAGTTGACCCTGAGTTCTTATCGGCCCTCTGGTCGTAGTGGTCATTCTGGCGTCAGTTCTTCTTCTCAGCCGTCGGTAGTCCCCAAAGGTTATTTTGAGTGTGGTGATCTTGGGCACTTCAAGAGAGATTCTCTCAAAGTTAGCCGTGGTGGTTAGTCTCGGGGTTCTGGGTCTAGAGCAGCGGGGCAGTCGGCTAAAGGCAAGTCCCAGGGTGCTACGGGTGGTGCTCATAGCGGTAGAGATGGCCCTCATACAGGTCGAGACGGTGCTCAATCCAGCCGCAGTGGTGGACATGGGGGTGATCATGGCTATTTCTATGCTTTTCCACGCAGACCCGATGTAGTGGCCTCTGATGTTGTGATCATAGGTACTCTTTCAGTTTGTCATCGAACTGCTACAGTTTTGTTTGATCTAGGGTCTACCTATTCTTATGTGTCTTTCTACTTTGCTTTGAGTTTGGATTTGATGTGTGAGTCTCTAGCCATTCCTATACATGTTTCTACACCTGTGGGGAATTTCATAGTGGTAGATCAAGCATATTTGAGTTGTGTAGTTACATTGATGGGGTATGATACTCAAGTAGACTTCAAATTTTTGCATATGGTAGATTTCGACGCTATTTTGGGTATGGATTGGTTAACTCTGTATCATGCTATTTTAGATTGTTATGCCAAGACCGTTAACTCAGCCATGCCTGGTATTCCTCAGTTAGTTTGGATGGCTACTCTAAGTCAGTATCCGAAAAAAGGTGATACCATTTCTGAAAGCTCAAAAAATGGTAGCGTAGGGGTGTATTTCTTATTTGGCTTATGTTTGTGATACGAGTGCGGAGACTACTACCTTGGAGTCAGTTTCGGTAGTTCGAGAGTTTCCAAAGGTGTTTTCTACAGACCTTCCCGGTGTTCTGCCGAACCGGGATGTTGACTTTTGCATTGATCTAGAGTCGGGTAGTCGGCACATTTCTATGACTTCATATCATATAGCACCAACAGAGTTGAGAGAATTGAAAGAAAAATTGCAAGATTTATTGAGTAAGGGGTTTATTTTACCTAGTGTTTCACCTTGGGGTGCTCCAGTGTTGTTCGTGAAGAAGAAATATGGGTTTATGCGTATGTGTCTCGATTACAAGCAACTAAACTAGGTGACTATCAAGAAAAGTATCTGATACTGCGTATTGATGATTTATTTGATCAGCTACATGGTGCTTCAGTCTTTTCCAAGATTGATTTGAGGTTCGGTTACCATCATTTGAAGATCAAGGCTGAGGATGTTCCTAAGACAGCCTTCCGGACTAGATATGGACATTATGAGTTTTTGGTTATGACTTTTGTGTTGACGAATGCACCTGCGACCTTTATGGAGCTGATGAATGTGGTGTTCAGGCCCTACTTGGATTCCTTCCTGATTGTCTTTATTGTTGATATCTTGATATACTCGCGGAGCGATGAGGAGCACGAGCAACATTTGAGGATCGTGCTTGATATTCTGAAGGAGAAGCAACTCTATGCAAAATTTTCAAAATGTGAGTTTTGGCTTAGTTCAGTGGCCTTATTGGGGCATGTTGTGACCAAGGATGGTATTATGGTGGATATCAAGAAGATTGAGGTGGTTCGGGATTGGATTCGGCTTGCTTCAGTCACTGAGATTCAAAATGTTTTTGGTCTTACAGGGTATTATCGGCGATTCGTGGAGGGATTTTCATCTATTGCAGCTCCGTTGACTAGATTGACTCATAAAGAAGTGGCCTTTCAGTGGTCTATTGCATGTGAGGTGAACTTTCAAAATTTCAAGACCTTATTGACTACCATTCCTATTTTGACCTTTACAATCGAGGGAAAGAGTTTTACCGTGTATTATGACACTTCTGGAGTGGGTCTTGGGTGTCTTGATGTAGAAAAGGAAAGTGGTAGCCTATGGTTCGAGGCAATTGAAGGTTCATAAGAAGAATTATCACACTCATGACTTAGAGTTAGCGGCGATCATGTTTGCATTGAAGATTTGGAGGCACTATCTCTATGGTGCGCATTGTGAGGTTTACACCAACAATCGCAGTATTCAGTACTTGTGCAATCAGAAAGATTTTAATTTGAGACAGAGTAGGTGGTTGGAGATTCTGAAGGATTATGTCATGACTATCTTGTATCACCCGAGCAAAGCAAATGTGGTAGCAGATGGATTGAGTCACAAGGAGATGAGCATGGGTAGTTTGGCTATGTTGCATATGGAAGAGCGCCCTATGGCTATGGATGTTCAGTCTTTGGAAAATTGGTTTGTTATGATTGATATTTTGGAGCCTGGTATGGTATTTGCTTATGTGGAGGCGCGGTCTTCCTTATTAGAATAGATTAGATCCCAGCAGTGTGATGATGCTCAGTTGTGCAAAATTCGTGACAATGTGTTACAGGGAGAGATAAAGGAGGTTGTGATTGATAGTGATCATATTTTGAGGATCAATGGCCGGATTTGCATTCCTAGTGTGGGTGACTTGACTAGATTAATCATGGAGGAGATAGTTTGAAGTATTCCAATTCACCCAAGGGCTACGAAGATATACCGTGACTTGAGGCAATACTATAGGCGGTGCAGGATGAAGAGGGACATAGTGGAGCTCATGTCCCGGTGTTTGAATTGCCAGCAAGTAAAATATAAGCACCAGAGGATTGGTGGTTTGCTTCATAGGATGCCCATTCCTGAGTGGAAATGGGAGAGGATTTCCATGGATTTTGTGGTAGGATTGCCCCATACCTTGGGCAAATTCGATGTTATTTGGGTCATTGCGGATAGGTTGACCAAATCTACCTATTTCATTCCAGTTCGGACTACCTATAATTCAGAAAAGTTGGCTAACATCTACATCTGAGAGATAGTAGGATTGCACAGGGTGCCCATTTATATCATTTCTAATCGGGGTACGTAGTTCACTTCTCACTTTTGGCGGTCTATGTAAAAGCAGTTGGATACTAGAGTGGAGCTTAGTACATCCTTTCACCCTTAGACCGATGGCCAGTCTAAGTGGATTATTCAGGTTCTTAAGGACATGTTGTGAGCCTATGTGATTGACTTTGGGGATCATTAGGACCAGTTTCTACCCTTGGCGGAGTTTGCTTACAACAATAGTTACCATTCGAGTATTAATATGGCACCGTTCGAGGTTTTGTATGGTAGGAGGTGTGGTTCTCTCATCAGGTGGTTTGATGCTTTTGAGGTTTGACCTTGGGGTACTGATCTTCTGAGAGATTTGTTGAATAAAGTTAAGTTGATTCAGGATCAACTTCTTATATCCCCAAGCAGACAAAAAAGCTATGCAGACTGGAGAGTTCGTCCGTTGGAGTTTATGGTGGGTGAGCGGGTTTTGCTGAAGGTTTCATCTATGAAGGGTGTGATGATATTTGGAAATAAAGGCGATCTCAGTCCAAGATTTATTGGTCCTTTTGGGATTGTGCACAGAGTTGGTGAGGTGGCCTATGAGTTGGCTTTACCATCTATTTTATCTGGTGTGCACCATGTGTTCCATGTGTTGATGCTAAGAAAGTATGTTGCTGGTGATTCTTATGTGATTAGATGGGACTCGGTGATGTTGGATCAGAATCTAGCTTATGAAGAGGGGCATGTAGCTCTTCTAGACAGGCATGTCAGAAAGTTGAGGTCCAAGGAGATAGGTTCCGTGAAAGTGCAATGGAGGAATCGTCCAATGGAGGAGGCTACATGGGAGACCGAGTCTGATATGCGGGCTTACTACCTCGAGCTATTTGAGAGTCCAGGTATTTCCTTTTCTTTACCATTCGAGGACGAACGTTTATTTTAGTTGTACCTGATGTAACGACTCAAAAATTCATTTTGCTTATTCTTCCTAGAATTCTCTAAATTACCCTCCACAAACCTTTATTTGCTTATTTATGACTTGCGGGGATGGGTAGCACGGATCCCGATGTGATCGGGTAGGCTTTGGATGCATTTTTGTAGGTTTGAGAAATTCCAAGTTAAGAAAATAGAGAAGTTTGACCTATAGTTGACTTATGGGTAAACGTGCTCCATTCGTAATTTTGTCAGTTCCATTAGCTCTGGAACGATGTTTATGACTTAGTCGAGCCCTTGGTTTGGTTCTCGAGGCAATCCGGTGAGTTTAGTTATAAAATTGTGAAATTAGAACTTAAGCATTAACTTTAGTCAAACTCGAGGCTTACCTTTTCTGGGAATTTCGAGCGCAAAAGCGTGTCCAGAATGT
Organism: Anisodus acutangulus; assembly: GCA_029783415.1. Lineage (NCBI taxonomy): Eukaryota > Viridiplantae > Streptophyta > Magnoliopsida > Solanales > Solanaceae > Anisodus > Anisodus acutangulus. Next base: position 31,445,461 of record CM056506.1, on the reverse strand, counting down.
GATTTCTGATAGGGATGCATGTTTGGTTTATGTTATTTGACTTTCGAATAATTTTTTAGGATTGAGTCGGAGTTAGAGAGAAACCAAAAAAATTTGGTGTTTGCTATCTGGCTTCCTTCTTCGCTATCGCGATGTAGGGAGCGCGATTACGAGCCTTTATGAAATCAGGCTCTCACAATCGTGGTGATCTTGGACTCGGTTGCATGGACACGCGCCTGGGGAGGCGAGTCACGATGCTTCATGATCGCGTGGTCTCTTCCACGATCACGAAGAGTATTGTAGGGTCGGGTCGGATCAAGCCTCCGTGATCATGAGCGAGGTCTCGCGATTGCGAAGGAGGCACTGTTGCAACAGTAGTGAAAAGCCCTAAACGAGTTTCTAGTCCCTATTTCCATTTTCAAAGTTCCTAAGCTCGACTATTGAGCATTCAAGGTGTAAATTCAAGGTTCTTCACCTAGGTAACTTCTAATCTCTAATTCTAGTCATTTCTATTGGTATGTTCCATTATTATAGGCTTGAATCTATGTTTTGGGAATGGAAAAAGAGAAATTGATTTATGTTGAGAATAAAAGAGCTTTAATTGAGAATTGAGGATTAAGTATTGGACTATTGTTATTGATATTGTAGATTAGTGATGTAATGGACTAGTAGATGATGATTAATTGACCAATTGCATGCTTAAACCCTTTTTAAGAATTGGGGGAGGGGGGGGGGGGAATCTAGTGTTTGAGTTGGGGATTTTGCCTTATCTTGAAATTGAGGACCCAATTGGGGTCCGTTGTTAAATTAACTTGGTATTATGAATATCTAGCACGTATGGATACTATTTAGGTAGAAAATTTTTTATTTTAATAATGTGGGTCCGGGGTTCCTTTGTAAATTAGCTTGGGGATTATGGGTATCAACTAGACTGTAATCTCATATAATCGATATGATTGATCAGGCTGGGATCGTGAGGAGGCTCAATGAAAGGGGAAAGCTATTGCGTGACTTCTTCGGCTCTATCCAGACAAGTTGAGACTTTCTAGACTCTACTGTAACATTTACGCGTTGGTATGTTGTGTAACGAACTAAGGGGAGTACAGGGGATTTTGGGGTCCTGTATTAGTGAGGTGACGAGCACTAATACAGGTACCGAGTGAACTTAATTGTGTAATTAATAAAATAGAATGATGCATGTGAAAGAGTTTATGTGTTTTACCTTCGGGCCACGAGTGCGGTGGAAGAGTCCGCTTAGGTTGATATAATTATTGTTTATTTGGGCTTGTAGCCATTTTGATATGATATTCTGATTTGACATGTCATGCATTCATCATTCCACATCTCATCTAAACACTTTAATAAAAGTTGATAAATATTGATTACATTAATTATGTTGATTTTATGGTGTACGCATATTCATATCATTAATGCATTTTTAACTGGCATTGGTTTAATGTTATATCACTGAGAACGGCTTGGGAAGTTGGATTAAGAATATGGTACATGATTATGAGAGTGATGACTGGTTATGACATTCAACCCTCGACCTGGTATTCGATGGAATCAGATAGGTATATAAACCTCATGAGTCCCCCCATGTGTTACGTTACAACTACATCAACATTGTGTGTAAATCGGGTACATATGGCCACTTCCATTCATACATATCATTCTGCATTGCATTTATTTATATCATCATATGTAATTGATGATGTATGTGCTCGGTGTTGGATTCTGTTATAATTGTGATTCTTGAGCTGATAGAAGGAATACTAGTAGTTTACACGTAATCTGGTTGTGAGACTTGAATGAAGTGTCTTGATGGGTCTAGACGCCCTGAACGAGATTTAGGATGAACCTTGTACGAATATGAGAATATGAGAGAATTTGTACACTATTGAATTGTAGGTTTATTGTTAGGTTGGTTAACTGATTATATATTGTACTTGAGTAACTAACTAGTAGAGAGGTATCGGAAAGTACCAACCTTCATCACCGATATCGCTAGGGTCGGTGGACGATGTTGCTAAGTACACGTATTTTCCGTACTCACTCTACGCTTGTTGCACTCTATGTGCAGGTACTGAGCCTGGACGTGACAGAGCAACTGATCGAGCTTAGTCTGTGTTTGATCTTTTGGAGACTTTAGGGTGAGCCGTTGATGCATTCCCAGCACCAGAGCCCTTTATCTATCTTTATCTTTCTGTCATTTACATTCAGACGGTGTTGCTATTTCTATTCATACTTGTACTCATATTAGAGCTTTATACTCATGACTACCAGATCTATTTGGGATTTCTTCAGACTATGTATTTTTATATAAAGACTTGTTAATTACTTCTCTTCTACTTATTTAATTTTTCCGCATTAAATTCGATATATTCTTATGTTGTATGAGTAAGGTTCGCCTACGAGTGAGGGTAGGTGCCCTCACGGCACAATGAGATTTTGGATCTTGACACCATCGAATTCTAGCAATACATTTTGGCCTTCTTGCAAGATGAACATTTTAGATTTAAGCTAGAGGTTGAAGATGAACATTTCAGATTTATAACTTTTATTATAGATGAGACAATGATTATGTATATACCAACAATAAAAATACTTTCACTGCTGATTATGCCTTCATGAATGTCTTGTACCGCTTAGTCTACCTCATATCTTTACCACGAAGAGACCTTTACCATCGAATCCTTGCAATACCTTTTGGCCTTCTCAAGATTTGAGGATTGGTAGTAGTTGAAAATAGCTATACTTGCATACTCTGAGTTATTAGAGACCAACTACGTAACATTAGAATCTATAATTTAACACTTGCTTTTTCAATAAAAAATATTATTTTAATAAGAAGTGAACTAATTTTAAATTATAAAACATCTATTTATACTCTGGGTAAGGCTGCGTACAATAGACCTATGTGGTACGGTCCTTCCCCGGTCCCCGCGCATAGCGGAGCTTAGTGCACCAGGATGCCTTTTTGGTAACTAAACAATATGTTATCACCATGAAATTACTAACAAGTATTTCAGTGTTGAGGCTAAAGGTGGCAGAGTATCATCGTCAGCAGGGTACGTCCTTCTAGTAACAAATCTAACTGCTCGTACGTTCGTGCTTTGATGATAGCTTACATATTAGATGATGTCCCTTTGAATGTGGGCTATCATGTCATTCGAGAGTGGATGGACTATCTGATTAAGAGATGGTTGATTCTTATGTTTCCTTCCTTGATTACAGAGTTGTGTCAGAGGGCGGGTGTGCTGGAAAAACATGGTGATGACTAGATAGATCCTGAGGGGGTATTTTACCCTCTGAAAGTGTCAGGATTGGGTACATTGGTGAAAAGTAAGAAGAAGAGGGTTGACTTAAATATGAGCAGTGATGGTGATGATGGGTCTTAGTCACAGCCATAGCCGCAGTAGCAGCCGTAGGGGCCACTTGGTGTCATGGATTCTCAGTTGCATGAGATTAGAGATTTGGTTGTTGGACTCCCTAGGCCTTTTGTCGGGGCTAGTTCATCTGGTGTCTCTGTCGACTACTTCTTCTGAGAGGAGATGAAATAGTATTTTACGATGCAGACGACCCTTCAAACCTCAGTTGTTACTTTGGAGATGGCTTATAAGGATTTGCTGAATGATCATGGTGATTTTTACAAGAGCTTTAAGAAGGAGAAGAAGAGAAACAAGTCCAGGGGCAAACTTCTCCTGAAGATGTGGAGAGGTATCAAGGGCTTGTTCAAGCATTTGGATTACAATGACACTCTTCCCGTGGAGGACGTGTATGATGATGAGGACTACGTTTTCCTGCGCAAGGCAGATGACAGCAACAACAACACTAAGGCATGTGGCAAGGCGAGAAGTTCAAGGAGGCAAGATTGAGCCCATGCTTGGTAATGATTGTTAGCCTGTGTTGGGCTTTATTTCAAAACTATTTCAATTTTCTGGTGCTTGTTGGATGTTGGGATAATTTTTTTGGTTTGCTTTATTTTATGTTTTGCTTGGTTTGATGAATGCTTGGATGATTTGGGATATTGTAGCTAGTTTTTTGTTTCTATTTTGGTTGAAATTATCGGATAATTGGGTATTTGGCTAGCTGAAGTTTTCTTGATGGTTTTGTTATTATTTTAGTGGCCATGGTATATGTTTATCAATGCACATGTGAAGAATATAAAACAGAGGTAGAACTCACTGGTTTCTGCCTAGTGATTCCGCTGGCGCAGACGAGATATCCACTAGGGCGGATTTGCCTTTGCTGAATAATTTTTGCAATGGCAGATTACAGATGAGGCACTAATGCGGACAATACTTCACCGAGGCGGACTTAGTCAATCAATAAGATACTCACTCCTGCGGTCCACCATCCGCTGGTGCGGGTTTGCAGACGCGGATATATTCTCGCTGGGGCGGAACCCCTGACCCAGAACAAAAATCAGATTAGGCAATTTCAAACTTTGCGACACCCTTCGGACATAATTTCCACACTCTACCCACCATGAAAGAGGGTCAGTATCGAATACCAATTGGGATCGACTAGCTACCAATTTGAGTCAACCAATTATAGAATTAAACGAGGAAGTATGATAAGAGTGGAAGAATGGAATAATTCATAAAAATGCTTAATAGCCTCTCGAGGATTGATACGGACATCAACGTACAAATCCGCAAGACTCTACTACACACTGTCCGTGTATTCGTAAGACCGGTGAACCTAGAGCTCTGATACCAACTTGTCACGACTCAAATCACAAGCGTCGTGGTGGCACCTACACAATTCCCTGGTAGGTGAACTAATTCCCAAAACAATCTTTAAGAAGGCTTAATATAAATGCGGAAAATGAACAGATTACAAACTTGGAGAAACTTATTTAATAATAAGAAATAACGGATTTGTACACCAACTTCCATTCTCAAAACCCGGTTTGACTTATATAAGGACTTTACGATATAATGAATGAATGTGGAATACAATAATACTGCCCGAGTGAGGGAAACAATTTACATAAAATAGAAACCAATGTCACTGAATAGAGTAGTCTGCCTCAGCTTTTCGCTCTCCAAACTGCAACCTGATAGACCGAATACCTGCATCCAAGAAAATATGCAGCAAGTGTAGCATGAGTACACAACATACCCCCGTAGACATCATAAGCCGACAACGATGGAAGCTACACAATTAGAGATAAAAACCAAGTTGACACCACACACATCTATCGCTAGAAATATACCAAGTCGACTAGGTTAATTAAAGATATGTCGAATGTACCAAAATGTCCTTTAATTTTGTGGTGTTAATCTTGTCATGTGGAAAGTTGGAATCAAAGAGTTGCCAAAAATGGAAAGAAGCATTTTGTTTGAAACAAACTAAAAAGGAAAGTAACACAAATATTTTGAAACTGAGTGAGTATATATAGAATTGATAGCAGAGGGGGATGGGAGATAGTGAAACAGAAAAGTCCCTTGTGAATAGTATCCTCTCTGTCTCAATTTATATAGCACCATTTGATTAGACATAACGTTTAAGTAAGAAAAGAAGACGTTTGAGATTTGTGATCTAAAACAAACCTTAGACATTTGTGTGGTTATAAATCATTTCATTAAGAGATTGTTTGGTGGGGGTGTTCTAGGTAGAATAATGCTGGTATAAATTTTAATACAACATTTGATTGCAAATTAGTTTGGTACAACTAATACCAATTTATTACTTATACCCTATTTAATACTATTCTTGTGTATAATAAACCATGACATTAACAATACGAGTAATATGCTTATACTTATACACCCTATTCAGTATCTATTTAGAAATTATGTAATGCATGTTATTTTTAATACAACAAACCAAACAGTCGATAAGAAATAATGTCAGCATAACTAATCACATCATATTAACCCAGCATTATTAATCCTAGTACTATTTATTAGGGGTGAGCGGGTTCGGGTACCCTAACATTTTTGAACTACCCGGACCCTACCCGGTAAAAGATCGGTTCCTAAATTTACTACCCGGAACCTACCCGTAGCAATCATTACCCGGAACCTACCCGGACCCGCAAGGTCCGGGTAGGTTCCCGGGTACCCTGTAAATAAAAAACACAAATTAAGCAACAATTTTTAAGCCTATGAGAATAAAAAAGAGTTCTAAAATAATTTCATCAAGTAGTTTTTTAGCCTGCAATCGGAGTTTTTAGTACCCTTATAATAAGTTTTAGAAAACTTATTCATTGTAGAAAAGTTAATTCTGTAACCAAAACCTAAAATTGCAAGCCAAATTTGACACTCAATTAATTGAACGTGTTGATTTCAAAATAAATTTGAAAATATCTTAATTAAATTTATTTTCGTGTTCATAAGCTCTTCGATACAAAAGAAAAGCTTTATTATACTAGTAAATCCCTAAATTTCATCTTTACAACTACAAAAATATACACAAATTTTAAAAATAGATTTACATTTCAAATAAAAAAGTAATACAAATTGAAGATGAGTATCGCCTGAAATAGAACAGAAGCATATGATATTAAGAAGAAATTGAAGAGTTAGATATGAACCCATATGCATTTTAGGAATGACGTGAACACAACTAAGGGAGAGAAAGAGGCAAAGGTGAAGCTTCAATGACGACAACGATGAAAGTACCTGAGAGAAAGCTTCAACAACGACTACGATGAAGCTCGGTGGTGTAGCTAAAACGTCATTGTTATTGAGAGAGTTTTGGGTGTTTTCTCTTAGGGCACAAAGAACATTCTAGAATAAAGGGGTGAAAAAGCTAAAATATTTAAGTCTTGGGGTGGGGTAAATCAATGTGCAGGCGTGCAACAAACAATTTTGGAGAAAGTTAAAAGTGATCCAAATGTTTCTAAAAAAAGTAAAAATATTTAATATTTTATAGGTTCCGGGTATCGGTTTCGGGTCCGGGTACCCTGTCTCTATTTGCCGGAATCGGAACCGGACCCGACATTGATCGGTTCCTAATTTTACTACCCGGACCCTACCCGTTATTATAATATATCTACTCGGAACCTACCCGTTAGTGTCGGTTCCGATCGGGTATCTGGGTATCCTGTACCCGTGCTCACCCCTACTATTTATCATTGAACCAAACAGCCCCCAAGGGCAAGAAAGAAAATTTTAAAGTTTATTTTTCTAATTATAGGAATGTGATATTTGTTTATTAGACGAATAAAAAGAAAGTGTGCCGCATAGTATTGAGTTCGTATTTTGCATGTTATTGGCCACTTTGTTAACTTGACATATTTTTGGGCTGCTCCAAAGAAGTCAGTTCCTTTCTTTGGCTAGTTGTAGGCCTAAGATGCTGTCGAAATTTCATTGCATGCCCGTCCAACTTCTCAGACTTGTTCTACTTCACTATGCCTTCACGATGCTCATTTTCTACTGTCACACCGACAAGGATGTAAAGGATATAGAATAATTGGACAAAATGATGGGGCCTGGTACTTGAAAGTAAGTTCAGCTATACATCAAATTGAGAGGGAAAATGGAATGTGGGAACTACAAGGACCACACAATTTTATCAGATTTGATTGAAGGGGTGGTAGCTTGGTAGTCATATCAACATTTTAAATCATTTTTATGGTTGAAGTTACAAGAAGGAGAGAAATTGTGACCCTACTCCATGATTTTAGGGGCAGCAGTAACTGAACCTCTTTTGTACTCTTCTGCAGGGAAAATCTTACTCCAAATCCAAAATGCTTTATTTACATAAAGTGAGCAAATTCTACACATCAAAATGATTGATCACAACATGCATGAATCAGTGAAAAAAGAACATTTCATAAATAGTGTCATCTATCGTCAATGAAGACGATAACTTATCAGGATATGCTTGACTAGAATTTCTTTTCATTTAATTTCCTTCATCATCACTTTATTTGAAAATTTTCAGTTCAATAATGACATTGTGGCGTATATTTTACTTTTCTAACTACTGGCAAATCTGAGCCTGATTCTTTGTGGATGGCTGTATGTAGTGGCATGAAAGTGTAATTGGTGGCTTGGAATTTAATGTACTCTGTGTCTGTTGGTAAAGGGAGAAACTTTTGTTGACACATTGAGATGACATGGTGATAAGTGTTAAGGCCAAATATGATTTTTCATTTGACCAATTAAAGGTCTAGTACTAGATATCACACACATCAGCATCAGCTAGCCTACTAGTGCATAAACAGTGACACCCAAACTCTTTAAATTAAAACACAAGATATGCCAAGATCATTAAGAGAGAATTGGAAGAATGGATAATTCCTCTTGTTCTGATCAATACTGGCCTGAGAGTGAGAGTCACACTAGTCTTTCATGGGCTCTTAATTTCCAAGATTCACCTTTCCTACTTCCTACTAATTCTTGTGATGTTACCTCCTTCCAATCTTCTTATTTCCCAACATGGTCTCAACAGTTTGAAGCAAGTGCATCTAGGAGCCATAGTGAAGCTGAGAAAAGGCGCAGGGATAGAATTAACGCTCAGCTTTCTACTCTTAGAAAACTCATTCCCAGGTCTGAAAAGGTAAGCTTTGTTTGCCACGGAATTATCAAAAGATGGGATGAGTCGGAGTCATTTTCTTTACAATGATCTTAATTTTTAATTTCATACTAATTGCTTTAACACAGGGAGGGAGCTAGTAAAAAGGAAGAGGAATTAATTGTAGTCGCTTTGTCTAAAAAATCATATTGTGCAAATAGAAATAAAATACGTAACTTTTTTTTGCTTGAATCCCTCCTCGAGATAAGAGAAAAGTCTAGAGCAAGGGGAAAGAGTGTTCAAAAGTTGCTTTCTGTCACAATTCAAATGCCAACTATAACATTCTTGTATTTAAATGAATCTGACATCGCCAATTATATTTGTTTCACAAAAAATATTTTTCACTCACCTTTCTAATAACTAGCGTCGTACCAAAGATATGATACTAAACTATCCTAAACAATGGTAGTATATCTTTTACTCGCAGATGGATAAGGCAGCTTTACTGAGAAGTGTGGTTGATCATGTTAAAGATCTGAAAGGAAGAGCAAAAGAAATCAGCAATGTATTGAACACTCCAAGTGATATTGATGAAGTAATAATTGAGGAAGAAGAGGATAGCAGCAATAGCATAGTTGTCAAGGTTTCTCTTTGCTGTGATGATAGACCTGAATTGTTCTCAGAGCTAAACAGGGGTCTCAAGAACCTGAAACTAACAACTGTGGAGTCTAATATAACTAGTTTGGGTGGCAGAATTAAGTGCATTTTCGCGCTTCAGTCCATTAATAATTCTGTTTGCACTATTCATTCTCTCAAACAGTCTCTTAGAGTGCTGCTTTCTAGGATTGTTACTTCCCCTTCTACTTCCAATTTTCGAATCAAAAGCAAGAGGCAGAGGTTCTTCTTGCCTCCTACCTAATTATTCTTTTTTTATCTCCGTGCTTTACTGGAACAGCTCAACGAGTGTGGGTTCAATTCCCACAAGACTAGAGATAGTCTAGTGTGTATCTGCTTTCGTTCGGACTCACTCAACCGAAAGCTATTTTTCTGTTTATTAACTTCAAATTTGTTGCCAATTTTATTGGGTAACACAAAAGAGGACAAAGAGATTTAAGATTTCATGTGTTTCTTTCATGAGAATGTGATCAATTTGGTGGTCTCTATCAAGTGTTTTTGTTTATTTTTAATGGGGTAACTTGTTTTTAATGAAGTACGATCTTTTAACCGTGAAAAACAGAGAGAGAGATAGAGATGCATGAACATGACACACATCACGTCTTTGTCATTTGCGGTAGATCAACATCCAAAGGCAAAATGTTTCCCTTTTTTTTCAGAAAACTAAAATGTAGGACTGACTTATATTTTCTGCAAATTAAGGTAATGATCTCCAGGAAACTCTTTGTTTATTTGTTCACTTCTTTAAATGTTGCCACCACTTATATAAACATTTAGCTAACTGATGTTCGTATTTCTTTATATTATACAAAGTGTAGAATTGTATTAAGTTTTCTTGCGGGTCTTTCTCATTAATACAAATATATATAGTGTGTACAAGATGAATCCTAATTGAATTAGGATTTATATTTTACATAATTACACACTAATATTAATTACAGAATATACGGTGAATATGGTAATTTATTCGCTATCACACACCCTCAGTCAGAGCGGGAGGAGGCCGGACGCTGAGACTGGATCTGAAGTCTAGGAACAATTGCCTACGAAGCCCCTTGTTGAAAATATCTGCATACTGATACGAAGAAGGCATATGCAACACCTTAACATGACCTATAACAACATTCTCCCGAAAAAAATGTATATCCATCTCAATATACTTGATTCTCTGATGTTGAACCAGGTTGTGAGATAAGTAGACCGCAGATATGTTATCACAGTAAAACATAGATGCCTTACTTAAGGGACAATGAAGCTCCAAGAAAAGGTTTCAGAGCTAGCAGATCTCAGCAACAACGTTTGCAACGCCTCTATATTCTGCTTTTGAACTCGATCGGGAGAGTGGCTTGCCGCTTGGCAGACCACGAGATGAGATTATCTCCTAAGAACACGCAGTAGCCGGACGTGGAACGCCGCGTGTCTGGGCAGCCTGCCGAATCGACTTCTATATATGATATCAGTCTGGTCGGTGCAGAAGGGTATGGATGTAATCTATAATTAAGAGTACCCTTAACGTATCGAACGTTTAAGAGTTGTAAAGTGAGGCTCCCTGGGGGCATGCATAAATAAACACACCTGCTGAACATCATATGCAATATTTGGCCTGGTGAATGTAAGATACTGAAATGCACCTGCGAGACTCCTATATAGAGTGGGATCGGACACTGGCCATCAACAACACTGAGTTTCGACTTCGAGTCGACCGGAGTAGACATGATCTTGCAGTTCGCCATTTTAGCTATGTACATAATTTCTTTCGCATACGTATGCTGACACAGGAACATAGTATCTGCAGATCTAGTCACATATATTCCCAACAAGTAACTCAATTTCTCCAAGTCCGTCATAGCAAATTCGGATTTGAGTAGAAATGATCTCATTTTTCAACATATCAGAAGAGGTAGTCAGAACAATATCATCCACATATAATAATAAGTATGCAATGTTACTACCTCTATGAAAAATAAAAAAGGAATGGTCACATTTGCTGCATACGAACCCAATCTGCATAATGTAAGTAGCAAAGCACTCATACCACGCCCTGGGGGCCTATTTCAAATCATATAGTGACTTACGAAGATGTCAGATATCATGAGCAGCCTCCGGATGTACAAAGCCTGGTGGTTGATGCATGTAAACAGTTTCTTTCAAATCCCCATGTAAGAACACATTATTTACATCAAGCTGATGAATCGGCCAGTTCTTACCCATAGCTATGCTTAGAACCATGCGAATGGTAGTCGATTTAACCACCGGACTAAATGTCTCACCACAATCAATACCCTCCTGCTGCCCTGTGCTATTAGCCATAAGTCTCGCCTTATGGCGCTCAAGGTCACCATTGTCTCTGAATTTGTGACGGAAGAGCCACATACACCGAATCACCTTAACCCATCCGGCTTCGGAACCAAATCTCAAGTGTGTTGTTTCGTTAAAGCATTAAATTCCTCACGCATGGCCGCATTCCAATTCAGGTCAAGTTTGGCTAATTTCGGGGTTTTAGGAATTGGGGATATAGATTGAGTGGAGAGGTTAAAGTGAACTTTGGGTTTGAAAATCCCGTGCTGAGCACGGGTCTCCATTTTGTGCGTGGGGACATGGGCTATTGGGGCAGAGGGGTAGGGTGCGGGCTGGTGGTGACTCGGGTCAGTGGTCAATGGTTGTAATGGGGCTGACTGGGCAGTGTTACTGTTGGGTGAGGGCCAGGATGGATCGACGAGATTGGGGGAGATTAGGTGCGGTTCCGGTGACTGGTGTCGGGAGGGAGTTTCTACGGGGATAGGTGTCTGTGGACTGGGACAAGTTGGTAGTGGTTTAGCGGTTAGACCGATGTGTTCGGTGGGATGGTGGTTGTCGGGTGTCGGTGCCAGTTGAGGTGTCAGATCAATTTCTGGGCGGATCTTTTCATCACCTAGTAACCCTAAAGATGGTAGGAATATAGATGATATATTAATAAAGTGGTATCTAAGTTTATCAAATAATAAGCATGTAGTAAGAAAATGGGTAGTATCAACTCAAATTTTATTTTTAAATAAAAGCCTATAATCTTTAACCAATATGAACATCATAATTACAGAGTTTTACACTTATCAAGATCATTATTAAAAACACATAGTCTAGAAATCATATCTCTTAATCAGAATTTCAGATCACCGGAGATCTCAACCTACCCTTGGCTCTGCTTCCCTTCTTCTTTCACCGAATTTGCGGTATAATTAGCCTAGGTGCCTGGGAGTTCTCAACAGACTATCTTCTAAAATTCTTGCTAAGGTGCAGGTTTAAAGACTAATATAGTTCTAATTATAATCTTTTAAAGTGTTCTTTCTCTAGTATTATGATATTACAATTGATCTGGATTATAGACTAAGGAGGGGGTTTAACTAGACATAGAGATTTTTCAAGTAAGGATTTGTATAGAAAGTTTTCAAATGAATAATCAGGTTACAAGAGGCTCCTTATATAGATAATCTCGGCTGATAATACGACAGAACTTATTTTCAAAAAGTCATAAAGTAAATAGTAATCACTTTTTCAAAAGTCATAAAGTAAATAGTAATCACTTTTTCAAAAGTCTAAAGTGCTACAGTTTGTCTGCTGATATTTTTCAAAAGATTTTTTGTCCTTTCCTTCAGTTGGTTACAGGTGTCCTTCTTGATAATATCATCTTTAGTGGTTGCTTTCCAGGTGTCCTTGATAATATCATCTTTAACATTGAGTTGATCTTTCCGTCAGATTCCCTTTTTCCTTGTCATAATTTTGTAATACATGGTAGTACGTATTAATATATGGTAGTACCTTGGACTGCAAGTAGTAAAAAACTACAGGCTCCCTTATCAGAGTATTCAGTTGGGCTGCAAGTAGTAAAAACTACAGGATCCCTTATCAGAGTATTCAGTTGGGCTGCAAGTAGTAAAAACTACAGGCTCTCTTATCAGAGTATTCAGTTGGGCTGCAAGTAGTAAAAACTATAGGCTCCCTATTCAGTTGGGCTTCAAGTAGCAAAGCTACATGATCCCTATCAAAGTAGTAAAAATTTCACATCCTTATGTAAAAGGATCAGAACTTCCTTCTTTTTTTATTACATTAGTGATAGTAGTAGGTCTAGTATTTATTACAGGCCTTCTACTTTGTCCAATTGTCTTTTGGTATTGTTCTATTGTCTCATTTGCATGTTTATATTTCAGGTTTATAATTTTGTCATGCATTTCCGTTAGTCTCATGGTGTCCTGTGTCATAATATCATTGTCGTAATACATGGTGATAATATCTTCAACTTCATCCTCCTTTTGAGTCTCCAATAATACATGTTTTCTTTGCTCTCAACATGTCCTCTATTCTGATTTTCAAGGTTAATAATCTGAATGTTCTTTTTGCACTGAGCCATTCTTGGAATTTCTCAAGAGTGCATGGTATTTTCTTGTTCAGGTTTTCGTCATCTCCGCTGATGGTACTATTTTTCCCTGTTTTGAATATTTGACATATCACGATTGACTTTCCCGTTAGGTCTGTTGATGCGTCAAATATCTGTATTCCATATATTCCTTTCCCGAATGATTCCATCATAAGTCTTGTAGATTCTACAATGATACTTGGTAATCTGGCAATGTTGTTCATGTTCTCATCCACTATTAGTTTGTCAATAAAATCGTAAGTGAATAATTTTGATACTATTTCCGGGTTGGCTTGTTCGCTGCACAAGAATCTGGGATATTTGCTTAGTTTAGCACTGCGTAAAATGTGAGGGTTAGTCTTATAATCATAAAAATTATTAATTTTTTCATAAGCACTGATGTATTCAGGTGTATATCTCAGCTTGTCGGCCATTGATACTGTTGATGAAGAGGATGTCATTGAAGATGGTATGGTTGCTAGTTTTGATACAAATGGTGCCAAAGTTTTGGTAGTAGGGCTTTTTCGTCTTTCAGGTGTAGTGATAGGTGATCTGGATTGGGTTTCATTTTGTAAAGTCTTCAGGGTTATCAAGTCTTGTATGTCTTCTCTGAGTTGGTTTATAATACTGGTGTTCTTTTGTAATCTGAATATTAGGATTTCATTGGTTTGTATAATGGAATTCATTGCGTTGGTAATGTATTCTTCAAGGTTATTACTATTGATCGACATTGTTATATCTGCTAAGAAAATCAGCTAAAACATTTTTAGTTCCAGATATATTCTTAACAATAAAGTCATAACAACAAAAGAATGATCGTCATTTTCTCCTTTTATTCAATTCTGGTAAAGGGTCTATCTTGTTTGTAATAAAAGCTTTTACATGTGTGTTGTCAGTTCTAACAACAAATTTTACTGGTAATAAGTGGTAATGAAATCTTTTTATTCCAAATTTTACTGCTAATAACTATTTTTCATTAATATGATAATTTTTCTCATTTAGTTTCCATGTTCCTCCTCCATGTCCACAAATTAGTGGTTTCTCTTTATATATATCTCCTTTATCATAGGCTATGAGGACTGCTCCCCATCCTATATCACTAGCGTCAGTAAAAAGTTCTAGTTGATTTTTTTCTGTTGGTATTCTGTGTTTTGGTAATGTTTTTACCTTTTCCTTGATTTCTTTTATAGCCTTAGTATGTTCTTGTTTTCATTCAAAGGTTGGGTTTTTATTTATCAATTCTTGTAATGGTTTTCTTAAGAGTGGTAAATCTTTTATATGGTCTGAAGCATAATTTATTACTCCTAAGAACTGTTGTACTTCTTTTTTATTTTCTAGTTTTTCCTTAATTGTTTTTGTTATTATATGTTCTTCCAGTTGTAATCCTTCGTTATCTATAATGTATCCTAAATATTCAATACTGTTTTTAAATATTTCGGATTTCTTTTCAGATAATAGTATTCCGTGTTGTTTTGTAGTTACTATAAATTTTTCTAGATGTTTTATATGGTCATTTAGATTATCACTAAATATTAATATGTCGTCGACATATACTATGCAAAATTCTGTTAATTTTCTAAATACTTGGTCCATTCTTCTTTGGAATATTTGTGGTACATTTTTTAATCCAAAGGGTAGTACATTCCATTCATAGTGTCCTTGAGGGGCACTAAAGGTTATTAGAGATTTTGATTACTTTGTTAGCTTTATTTGCCAAAATCCACTTTTACAATCAAACCTACTAAACCATTTTTTATTTCCTAGTCGGTTAATAATGTTTCTTTTATATGGTAAAAAAATATCCATAAAATATTATCTTTTTATTTAGTTCTCTATAATCAATTACCATTCTGACTTTTCCTCTTTTTTGTTCACTATGTTTCCTTATTAAAAAGGCTGGGCTGCTATGTGAGTTTTTACTTTCTTGTATCATTTTTAGTTCTAGTAGTTCTTTAATTGAGTTTTAAATTCCTTTTGATCTATTGGGCTATATCTAATAGGTTTTTTATCTAATTATATCATTTTCGTTTATTAGTTTGATTTCTGCATATTTTTTTTCTTTTTCACATAGTTGAATTGGATTTTCTCCGAAGTTTATTTTTAGTATATTAAGATATTTTTCTTTTAATAGTTGTAGGTTATTATTCCTATCAGTTTTTATAGTACATAATCTTAATATATGTATTGGTAATATTCTTTTTAATACTATCCATTTATTACAATGTGTTTGTAAGCTAAATGTATTGTTATCTATAACTTGTGTCTTAAAGTAATCTAGGAAGTTGTTTCCTAATAACACCTGTTGTTTCATATTATCTAATTGATATATTATTGGTAATCTGAATATAGTTTTTCCTAATACAATTGTCATGTTTTTTGCTACTACATCTAGTTCTTTTGATTGTTCATTAAATCATGATACTCTTGCTCTATGTGATCTGGTTCTCTACCACCTATGTGATTCTAATACATCTTTTCTTGCTAAGCATAAATCTGCTCCGCTATCAATAAAGATTTTTTATTTTATCATTTTATTAGGCTTATATTCTATATGGGCTTCTATATAGATTGCTACCATTAGGTATTAGGATTTTATTCGGTACTCATTTCTCTTAATCTTTGTTGGAGGTTTTCATCTTGTTCTAATTCTCTTACCTCTTGGCGAATATTTTCATCTTCCATTATTATTTCTATACTCCTTATTCTAATAAGTTGCCAATTTATCTCGCTTATTCTTTCTATTATTCTATTAAGGTTTTTTGTAACTTTGTTATATCTATCATTATAATATTTATTTCCCGTTTCACTTGTAGTTGTAGTTGTAACAAGCTTATAGCGAATATATTGTTCACATTGTATCTAGTAATCTCTTTCTTTTAGTAGTTTTCTCTTTTCTTTTTCTAGTATGTTCATTTTACTCAGAACTACTTTCACTTTTTGATTGTCGGTTAATGAAGTTAATATTTTCTAAGTCTGATTCACTTTCTTCATCAGTTTGACTGATATAGAAGTCTTCATATTCATACCATTTATCATTTTCTTCTCTAATCTATTGTAAACTCATTATAAATTGTGTCGTATTTATGTATTTTACTTCTTTTTTCTTTAGTTTTGGGCATTTATTAACATAATGTCCTTTTTCATTACAGTTCCAACATTTACATTGCTTAGCCTTTTCTGTTTCTACAGGTTTCACATATTTTCTTTTTCTAAATTTTCTCTTGTATCTAAATTTTCTTCTGGTTTCAGGGGTATTTTTATATCTTTTAAATCTCTTTTCTCTATAAGGTTTGTAATAGGTCATGTTGCTATAATTTGGTTTGTTATTATAATTTTTATAATTGTTATTTCTCTTGTATTTCTTTGTTTGTTATCTCTTATTACTCTTTTTATATTTTCTTTCTTTTCTTTTATCATCACATCCAAATACTAGTCTTCTTTCCGTGAATCCACATACTTCTCTTAATCCTAGTTTCTTATCTTTTTTAATCTTTTGTTGCATTCTAAATTCTTCGCATTTCCGTATTAAGTATGCTCTTAGTACTCTTATTCTTTCTCCTAATGTGTTTTCTTTTGGTTCTAATTGAGTGTATTCTTTTGATACCTTAGTGTTATAAGGTGTTGGTAAGTAGTCATAATAAAGTTGTTGATATATCAGACCTTCTTCTGGTAAGAATCTTGTTTCATAAAAGAACTTACTAAAACTAATTGTATATTCTGATAATTTATTAATCTTACAACATTTCATATTGTTCAAATTCATTACTATTTCAATTTTTCTTTCTGCAAGTACGTTTTCTCTAGCTACTAACCATCTTTCTCCTAAAAATTCTCTTTTTAGTATAATATCAAATATTATCAGCATAGATTTCCATTCTGCTGCATGGCTAAGTACTTCTCCTCTTAGTTGGTATGCTATAGATTCTATCCAGTATGCTACTTTTCCAATTAATGTTCTAGATATTAATTCATACATATATTCTAAGCTTTCTGTTTGTGTAGAGTTCATTATTGCTATATACATTCCAAGATTCCAATTAGTTATTTTTCTTCCTATTTCTTGTTCATCATAAACATTATCTAGGTCTAAAAAATATCCATTGTAATTTACTCCTTGTGCCATTGATCCTACAAACTCCTTAAATTCTGCTTGTTGTCCTACTGGTATGTGATTTGGTAATCTAGTCTGTCTCCTTGCTATTACTTCTAAATTAGGGTCTACTAACTCTTCCTCAGGATAATCATTTGCATCTTCATTTATTACATCATTTGTTTCTATTTCTGTTTCTGTAGGTTTATTATATTCTTCTTCTATATCACTCTCAGGTTCTTCTTCTATGATAGCATTTACTCTTTTCATTTTTTGTAAGGCTTCTATTATCTGGTTGTTTTCCTTTACTATTTCTGATTTTTCTTCATTTTCTACTTCCTCTATAAATTCTACTACTTGTATTTCTTGGTTAGTTGGTTTATCGTTACTATCTTTGTTTGAATCACTATCAATTTTTTCGTTACTACTAGTACTTTCATCACTAGTATTTTTCCTTACTTTCTTTTTTCCTTTTAACTTTCTCATTTGTTCTCTAAGGATTTGCATTTCTTCTTTTAATTCTTCTAGTTCTTGTTTTACCTCTTTTAATTCTTCTTTTGTTCGCTTTAATTCTGCTTTAGTTTCATTTAATTCTTCTTTTGTTTGTTTTAATTCTACCTTTGTTTCTTTTAATATTTTTTTCGTGTCTTTAAACTTGTGTTTATATTTTTTGTATTTATCATACCATTCTTCGTTACTATGTAATCTCAACCTTGTATTCTCTGTTTTTAACTCGGATATCTGTTTTTCTTGTTTATCTAGTTTTAGGTTTAAATATTCGTAGGTTGTCTTTTCTGTATCTTTTAAGTAAATATTTTCTTATCTTGAATCTTTATCTTCTTTTGGTGTTCTTGTCCTTATAGGTTCATAATTGTATCTTTCTTTTTCTATTATCTTTTTTTCATTGTTTTTTAAAAACGTAAGTATACCGGGTATACTGGGTTCTTGTTTTTCCATTAAAATTGTCCTTTTTTATTTAGTATTGCTAGACTGTTCAATGTTTTTTCTACTTCTGTGGATAATTTTGGTTTTATTTTACTAATGTCCATCATTACAGGTTTTTTACTTCTTCTCCACGCATCGATTGGTACTATTTCTGATTGTTGCGCAATAGTATTAATCATTGTATTTTCTTTACTTGTACCTGGTTCATTATCTCCTACTACCTGTTTACCTTTGTTTTTCTCTTCCATTATCATATTGAGATTTTCTAATATTATTTTAAACGTTGGTATTTCAGATACATTCCACAGGTTAGTCAGTTCTTCTCTTATCATCTGTTGTATTTGTGTTTGATTTTCTTTTATTTCATCCATTATTGTCAACGTGTTTTTCAGCTTTTCTTTTACTACTATCTCTTCCCATAATGCATTATTTTTTTCGCTAGAATTAGTCAGGCTTATTTATTCTCTTTTTTCATCAATTTCCCATGTCTATCCATATTTTATCAAATTTGTCACACTGTTGTTCTAATTGTTTTATTTTTCCTTTTAATTTTATTTCTTTTGCCTTGTATTTTAAGTATTTTAGTTGGGAAAATATCTCTTCTGATAAAGCTATCCTTATTTCCTTCAAAAAAAAAATTCACTATTATTTCTCTTTGTATATTCATACTTTATTTACAAATCTCATTTTTCCTTGATCGTTTATTTCTCTTCCGTTATTATTTATTTTATAATTTATCATTGTTAAAAAGTCACTTCCTAAAAGTAATTCATTGAAACTATCATATTCTATTACTCCTATATTTATTTTATACTCTAAGTCTTGGATTTTATATCTTAAGTTAATACTTTTAGTAATTATTATTTCTCTTTCATTCTCAGGATAATTATAAGTTTGTGGGTCTATTAAATCACAATCATTTTCATTAATCTTACTTATATGTATAAAACTTTTAATAGCTCCAATATTTATTTCAGCTACGCAATCTATTGTTATCATGCCTTTAAATATTATTACCTTAACCTTTAATCTACTTGTGTTTATGTTTATTAAATCTAATATTCTAGGTTGTGTAACGTTAGTCTATCGTGACGTTATTGGTTCTCTTGTAATACTCAATCTAGATCCTTTTATTTTTTGTATTAATCTTTTTGATGGTGTAAGGGTTCTGGTATTAAAATCAATATATATTTCTTTGTTTCTTTCAAACCATTTTGTTTTAAATATTTTCTTAATAGATAGTTCCTCTTTCTCATCTTGTATTTTCTAGTATATTTCTGGTTTAAAGCTTAGTGTTTGTGTTGATCCTCCTTTATATGTATTCATCTGATAGTGTATATCTTTAGAGTCTTCTACTATTTCTTTTCCTTTATCCATATTTTAGTAGGTTGATGTACTTATATTGTTCTTCTAATAATATCATTTAGATTTTTTAATTCATTATCCTTTCTGATTATTTCTCTTAATTTATCCTCCAGTAGTTTTAAATTTTCTTCTTCCTTTTGTCTTAACTTTTCGCTTTCTAATGCTATCATATTCCGTAATTCTTTAATAGTTTCTTCCAGTTCATATATTTGTTTAGAGTTTTCTTGTAAACGTTGATCTCTTTCTTCTATTAGATCTATACTTATTCTGCAACTTACTATATGTTGGTTTATATCTCTATTATATGTAAGAGGTTTTTCTGCTATTACTCTAAGTTCTTCTAACTTATTTTATTGTTCCATTAGTCTTTCTTCATCCATAGTGTTCTATTTCCATTCTTATATCTGCTTTTAGATCGTATATCATAGCGTTTTGTTCATTTATTCTGGTATTTATTTCTATTATCCTTCTATATGTTGTTGCAATGCTTTCTATGTGTGTTTTAATTTCTTCTATTTCATTTTCAGAATAATTTTCTATTTCTTTCTCAATCGTTATATCCTTTCTTCTTTTTGCTGCTAGCATATCATCTTGAAAACCCATTATGATCTCATTTTCTTTCCTAAAGTTTATCAAAAGACGTTTCATCTCATATGTTTTCCATAATAATTGATTTAACAAATTAACCTTAATAAACGATTGATGTGTTTTCATTTTTTATAAGTCTATTCCTTTTACAGGCTCTGATATCAATTTCTGGGTGGATCTTTTCATCACCTAGTAACCCTGAAGAGGGTAGGATTATAGATGATATATTAATAAAGTTGTATCTAAGTTTATCAAATAATAAGCATGTAGTAAGAAAATGGGTAGTATCAACTCAAATTTCATTTTTAAATAAAAGCCTATAATCTTTAACCAATATGAACATCATAATTATAGAGTTCAACACTTATCAAGATCATAATTAAAAACACATAGTCTACAAATCATACCTCTTAATCAGAGAGGTGGCAGCGGCAGGTTCGGGTTGTGACGGAACAGTGGGGACAGGTCATGACGGAACACTGGGGACGGTGTCACGACGGAGTGTGGTGTGGACAATAGGGTAGGCTTCGGACTCGTCGAGAAAGGTATAATCCGTTGTTCGGAATTTTTGGATGTTTGCAAATTGGAAGATTGGTTCATCATGCGAGAGATGAGGATCTTACGTGAAGATATGTCATAGCACAAATTCCCCCCTATGATTGGTCGGGAAGCCTAAGAAGACACATGGAGTAGTGCGAGGTGCTAGTTTATGAGGGACCGTGGACGCAAGATTCGGGTAGCAAAGACAACCAAAAATGTGAAGGTGGTCATAAGAGGGGATCCGACGGAATAGAATTTCGATGGGAGTTCTATTATGGAGAGTGTGGGTAGGAAAAATATTAAGAATATATTCTACCATTTTAACAGCATAAACCCAAAAGGAATGGGGGAGAGAGGTATGAAAAAGGATCGTACGAACCATGTCATTGATAGTGCGAATGATTCGTTCGGCCTTACCATTTTTGGGGGGAGGTGTGGGGACAAGAAAAATGAAAGACCATACCATTATTTGTGCAAAATTTGTGAAAAGTGGAATTGTTGAACTCACGACCATTATCACATTAAAATGATTTTATGGCTTTTTCAAATTGTGTTTTGATATAGATATGAATTCAAGAAACTTGACAAAAACTTCATACTTGAATTTAAGTGGGTAAACCCATATAAAATGAGAAAAATCATTTAATAAAATGAGATAATATTTATGACCCATTGAACTAGTAATGGGAGATGTTCATAAGTCCGCATGAATAATATCAAACGAAGAAAACGTAACACTTAAAGATGACTTAAAAGGAGGACGGACATGCTTTTCTAAAGGGCAAGAATAACAATTTTGGGCAAGGTTCCCATTATTACATCGAATGAAATTATTGTTCCTAAGAAAATTAAAAATAGAAGAGCCTGGGTATCCAAGTCTATTATGCCAAGTTGATGGAGAGATTGCAGCGAGAGAGATATGTGATTGGGGTCTGGCAGTGGAAATGGATGAGAAAGGATGGAGGTCCCCCACACTATTGCATCTCGTAAGAGGTGTCCCCGTAAGTAGATCCTTCACAGAAAAACCAAAGGGGTCAAACTCAACAGAAACAAAATTATTACGAGTAAATTTCCTAACATATATTAAGTTTTTAATGATGTTGGGAGCTTATAGGACGTTATTTAGGGAGAAAGATGGGTGAGGTGGTTTTGTGTGGGGCCATAACCATGAATTGGAATGCGATCATAATTATCGACCGTAATAAATTGAGGATACTTTTAACGAAACAATTTGGAGAGATTACCTAAGGAACAGGTGAGATGAGAAGTCACCCCGTATCCATGTACCAAATTTGTCGGGCTGCTGTAGATTTAATGAGTTGAGGGCCTGGCCCAAATCAGTGGGGGCCAAGTTGTAGGCAGGCTATTGCTGCTGGGCCATCATTATGTGTGCCTGCTGGGTCGTCATTATGTGTGCCTGATGGGCCGCATTTGGTGCCTGGCATGGGCCGGAGAAAGAGCCCAAAATACCGGGCTGCCAATTTGCTAGGTACTGGGTCGCGGCTACTGCGAGATATGGGTAGGGGCGAGGCCTAACTGCCTTGGTTCGGCTAGTGGCTTGGCCAGCCCATTGGAAAAATTGGCTGGCTTGGGACTGCTGGCCTACTCGTCCCTCACGCTCGCGGCCTCTGCCACCTCCGCGGTTGCCCCGCGGTTGTTGGTTGTCCGGCGGAAGTGGAATTTGTCGCCGGAGCTTCAACTGCTAACGCCTTTTGATTATGTTCGTCCTGTTTGGCACGTCGGGTTTCTTCCAATAGTAATTATGTATGAGCCTTGTTGAAGCAAGGTAGTGGATCGGCTTGTTGGATCATAGTCACTAGAGTATCGTATTCACCCTTCGGTAAGCCAGCAACTAGTTGTAGGACCATCTTTATTTCGGAAATTGGTGTCCCCACATTGGATAATTGGTCCGCAACTAACTTCAATTGTTACAATACTCGGACATGTTGGAAAATTCTTAAGACGTGTATTATTAAATTGTTCCTCCATGTACACAGCACGTGTGTGTTTGTTGTCTTGAAATATCTCCTCCAACCGTATCCATAACTCACGAGTTGAGGCTCTAGTTTTCATAATCGTGTAAGGGAAGTCCTTACAAATGGTGTCATAAATCCACTGCTTGACGATAGCTTCAAGTCTGCGCCATGCCATTTCGTCAACCTCGATAGGGCGAGGGAAGGAGTCGTTAATATGATCAAGCACGTTATAAGCACATGCATGAATGCGAAAAAGTTCAACCCACGAAGAATATTGTCCATCTTCTTGGTCAAGAACTAAGGGAATGTAGTTCTTGATATTGGTGACGTCAAATGTCGGATGGAAAGAAGGAGTAGAAGAGGGAGTGGGTGGGTTGTGGGTGGCGATTTGGGAAGAGGAGAAAGTTGTGGGAGTAGCCATGGAAGCCATTAGAGGGGCTTAATTTTGGTTAGGAAGAGAAAGAAAAATTAGGGTTATGTGGTGGGGGAAGCCGACGGCCGAGGAGTAGGGGGCGGTCTTGTAGAGAATAGTTTAGGTGTTTTAGTGTTTGATTCTTGATACTATGTAAAATTATATTAATCTCACTTGGGGAGTCTTTCTCATTAATACAAATATATATAGTATGTACAAGATGAATCCTAATTAAATGAGGATCTATATTTTATATAATAACACACTAATATTAATTACAGAATATACGGCGAATATATGATAATATATTCGCTATCACAAAGCACATACTCCATCCGTTTCAAAAAGATTGTCTTACTTTATTTTTTAGTACGTTTCAAAAAGAATATGTCTTTCCTTATTTAGCAACTCTTTCATTCCAACTTTCCACATGACATGTTTAAGACCACAAGATTAAATGTCATTTTTATACATTCAGCACATCTTTAATTTAAACTTTCCACATCACATGTTTAAGACCACAAGATTAAAGATCATTTTTGTACATTTGACTCATCTTTAATATAAGACTACAAGATTGAAAAGTCTTATCTACTTTCTTAAATTTTGTGTCAAGTCAAAATCATACAATCTTTTTGAATCGGAGGGAGTACTAATTATTAAGAAAGGTGTAATAGATTGACTGAAATGAAGAGTTTATATATGCATTATATTTCACAAGAATATAAAATTGGAAAAAAGAGGAAGAGGGAATTACAAGAAAGAGCCAGCCTCTATATAAGTTGTAGCGTTAATGTTGCTAATGAAGAAACTGAATTGTAAAAGGTATCAACAGTTTAGTTGTAGTAGGAAATGGTTAGGAGGAATTTAAATTGAAGAAACCTAACTGCCACAGTTTCGGAGGGGGGTCGTAATCTCAGCAGTTTCTCCTATAACGCCCTTCTTGCATGCATATTTCGGGAAAAGCCGTTACTTATCAGTTATGAGTTACCCATCCTCTTCCTACTCTTCACTTGATTCACTCACTTCCAAAAATAAATACATTACTTATTATAATATTACGTTAGTTAGGTTTCATTGCCAAACTGACCATGCAGACACACATGTAAACTAAACAAACAAGAAATAAATATTTCATTTCCTAATATTTTAGTAATATTAAAATAGATACTACAAACTAACTAACAAAAGAAACCAACTGTGAAGTGGTTTCGTCAATGCGAGCAGTTTACGTTTCATGCCAACAACTCCTCTTTCTTTACGGTTATTGTTACGCCGATCATGTACATTTTCATCTCTACACTTATTTTTATTTTCTTTCTATCTCTAAACCATAACCATCCCCCTCTTCCTTTTATATCAATGGAGGGTACTGGAGAAAAGATCAAAGGTTCATGGAGTCCTGAAGAGGACGACATGTTGATCAAGCTAGTTGACCAACATGGTCCAAGAAATTGGTCCCTTATAAGAACCGGCATTCCCGGTAGATCCGGTAAGTCTTGCCGTCTACGGTGGTGCAACCAGCTCAGCCCCGCGGTGCAGCACTGTCCTTTTACCCCTTCTGAGGATGCTATTATCCTTCAGGCGCATGCCGTCCACGGTAATAGGTGGGCCACTATTTCTCGCTTATTGCATGGACGGACTGATAATGCAATCAAGAATCACTGGAACTCCACACTCCGCCGTAAGCGCCACGCGCCACTGCCGACGACTATGGTTATGGGCTTGGATGAATCAAGGACAACTGGGTCATCGTTAGAGTCCAACTCGAAGAGGCAGTGTTCTCGTACTTCACAGGAGCAGAGTAGTTATGGGCCTGATCGGCTGGACGATGATCAGTTGGGCCTTGATGGGCCTGAGACTTCACTGACGTTGTCGCTACCTGGGGGAGGAATGCTAGAGTCACCTGCCCCTGTGGTTGAGGAAGACACGGTGAAGGCAGAGCCGCCGATCAACGGTAATAATAAAGTGGAGGAGGAAAAATATACGGTGGAGATTGAAGAGATATGCTTGGTGATAATCATGCAGCGTATGATAGCCCACGAGGTTCGTTGTTACATTGACAAATTACAGGCTAAGGGTGGGCTTGGTATTGGGCCTGGTTTTGAGTCTGAGGTTCCAAAGCAACTTTAGAAATTCATATAGTCCATCATGTTTCACTTCTCTGTTTTGAATATTTTTAGGACAAGTATGAAATGTTTTCTTATCCCTTCTCTCTTTGAAGGCCAAAATTACACCACCGTGCACTTAAATTCCTAATTTAATGTCCAATTCCTTTCATGTCGTTAACTAATGGACTATTTCCAAGTTATGGATGTTCTTGCAGAGTACACCTATATCAATGTACTTCAGGAACTCATGTTTTATTGAACAACTATCCAGGAAAAGACAGAAAATTCTGGAGAAATAAACTGTTTGATTCTTGACGTGACTAGTGACCAATCACTTCAAAAGGGAAATTGGTCATTTGAAAAAAAACCGGCTTGGATTATTGTATAGCTGGCCAGTGGGCCGGGCTCGGGTCTGGCTGGCCGGGTATGGCATGGTCGGGGTCGGGGCGGGACGGTCGAAGGGGGCGGGGTCGGGGATGGGGGGTCAGGCAGGATCGGGTTTGGCGGGACTTGCCGAAGTCTTGTCCCGATCTCGTCGGAATCGGGTCGGGGTGGGGTCGGGATCGGGTTCCGACGGGTTTTCCTTTTTTTTTTTAGTAACATATGTATAAAAAAAACTCAATAAACAAGACAAGATAGTGTAATAAAAACATCTCAAGGCTGTTTTTGTGCCTCTTATATTATTTAATAGACATATGATTTTTTTGTAATACAAATACAATTGTCTAAATTGCAACTTTGTGGTGTTGTTCAAAAGTTGCAAATTACATAATAAAATTGCAATTAAAAAAATTACATTTCAAAAAAACCTGTTCTAATTGCTTGATAATTTCCTGTAGTTCTTCGGTTGGAATTGGTATTTGTTGGTCAAATTGATCCACGTCGCTTCCACCACCTTCGGATAAGATTTCGTTGTAGTTTTCGTCTTCTTCTTCGTTGATCTCTTGTTGACCGCACCTTCTCCGCTACGCTCGTATCCAATCTCTGAATAATACTGCAATTTCCAAGCTGTGTCCGGCTAATGAGTGTCTGTGGTCTCCTATTTGATATATGCCGGCAGAAAAAACGCTTTCAGACACAGTTGATGACGCTTGAATGTTCAAAATATCTCGGGCCATCATTGAAAGTGTCGGAAAGGCCTTCTCATTCCCCTTCCAGTATTTCAGCAAGTCTTCATGTCCATCTTCATTGATAACTTCTTGGTACGGTACAGAACCCTGCAAAATAAAAATATCAAACTCGCTAATTTGGTTAGTAGCGATGACGTCAAGACATTATATTTCTGAGGCTTTCAATACTAGCCGCAGAAACAACATGTCTTTTGTGAGGTTGTGTTGAAGATGAAGAAGATGGTATGGAAGCCGGTAGCTTACTAGCACTTTCTTGTTGGTAAAACCTATATATTTTTTTGCATTGGTCTTCTACACTAGACAACACTTCTTCTTTAGTTTGTTCAATAGGTGGTGGGTGATTTAGATTTTTTGGACTTGGAGGTGGTAGTACTTCTATACAATCGTAAATAGTTTCAATAAGTGATTTAGTACCGTCTATTTTAATAGTCAGATTTAATACATCACCAATAATATAAATAGTGGGAATAAGAATAAAATATTTTTTAATTTTGATAAACATTTTTTAATAGCTTCCATATAAGCTGGTTTTTCCATATATTCGCTAAGTAATAAAAATATTAGGGTTTTATAAAACAACATAGTTAAAATAATAGGATAATATATACCGGAAAATTCTTTTGTTGCTTGAAAAAAATTCTCTAAAAATACAATAAGTTCGGAAATTTTTACCCAATCACTAACTACAACCATATCAGCTGGATTTTGATTATGAGAGTTAAAAAATAAAGTTATAGGTTTTCTATAGTCATAAACAACAAGTAGTTGCTCGTATAAAGAATTCCACCTAGTGGATACTTCTTCTGAAATTTTTCTATAAGGTAGTCCACAATCGTGACAAGTTTTTTTATATTCTTTTCTTCGTTGTACTCTATTACTTTTTAAAATAAAGTTTATAGCAAATTGTATTTTACTAAGAATGTCTTCAAAAAGTGATAGATCATCCTTTACAATTAAGTTATATATATGGCACGTGCATTTTATATGAAAATGATCTGAAAAAGATGGAGTTAAACTATTTTTTAAAATTGTAATAGCGTAATTGTTAGAAGAAGCGTTATCTAATGTAATAGTCATAATTTTATCGGTTATTCCATAATAATGGCACACTTGATATTTTCTGCAATAAAAGTATCAGTGTGCCTATCATCTATATATCTATACGCTAAGATACGTTTTTGCATAGACCATTTATAATCTATCCAATGACAAATTACCGTTAAATAATCATGGTCGTTAGTACTACGACCTATATCAGACGTCCATTAAAATGATATAATGAATAACGTAAATATTGTTGATATTCATGTGCGAATTTAAATACATCTCTCTTAACAGTTGATCTAGGAAAATCATTTAAAGCAGGATTATATATATATCTAATGTAATGAATAAAATTAGGAGATGAAGGAAATGAAAAAGGCAAACCCTCCACAATAACTAATTTTGATATTGCTTCCCTATCTCTATGTTTATTGTATTTAGGGCCTACAATTCCCCCCGTCGTGGGGTTAATTTGACCCTGTACTTGGTCCGGGACAATATGTGAACCTTGTTCATATAGAGCGGACGTTTGTGCACACAGTTTTGAAGCCTGGTATTGGGCATACCTAGTTGGATGAGCACTTACTGCGTGTCTAATTAAACCCCCCGTCCCATCGTGACCTTTTCCAGTTTTAAATTTTAAAACATTTTTATAAATTTTACATCTAGCTACTTGATTCTCTACGTCCCTATAAAAAATATCCATGCATCTGATTTTAATGGTCGTTTTGCTGGACCTCGTCTCATACTAGGGGGAATATGAGGCATTTCAGTTGAAGGTGCACTAGTGGGTGTGTTGTCATCAACATTAGTGGGTGTATCATCTAGATCATCGTCTAAATTAAAGTTTTCTTGAGTTCCAGAAAATAGCTCCTCGTCTAAATCTAATGGTATTTTAGGAAAATGTTCAGTATCAACAAAATCATCATGTGTTGGAATATGATGACTAGAAGAAGTACCCTTGCCCTGGTTGCCCTACTAGAAGAAGCACCATTACCCTTACCCTTAAACATACCTCTTAATCCTTCCATTTTAATTATGATAATAAATAATTAAAGATAATAAAATTAAGTGCGCTAAATAAAATAAACAGACAATAATAATTTAATGAAGGAACAAATGTACCAAACGCCGACCTAACGTCGACGTGTAATCGAGAGGTTGAAAATTGAAACTTTGCTCGATTGAAGATCCTCAAGCTAGTTGCCAACTTCACTCCCAATTCCCAAATGAATAAATAAAATTGAATATTTAGTAAACAATGTAGACTTGTAGAGAGATATATTGAGAGATTAGAGAAATTGTAGGAAGATTTGTGAGAAAGATGAAGAGAAAATGAGTTATTTATAGTTGAAAAATTGGGTTAAAGTGTAAATATAATAACTTATGAGTTAAAAATAAATATTAAGGAGTAGGGGGGTTGGGGGAGGCCAAAAATGGCCGTTGCCCAACGGCCAAAATCTAAAATGATCGTTGGTGCAACGGTTATATTTACAAAGGGGGGCTTTCGGGGGGGATTGGGGGCGGGCTCAGGACGGGCTCGGGGCGGGGTCGGTTTGGCGGGACTGGGGCGGGCTCGGGACGGGTCGGGACGAAATATTGTCCCGTCCCGGTTCGAGTCCCGCTACCGAAATTTATTTATTTTTAAACTAATCAGGGTCGGGGCGGTGTTAGGTCGGTGTCGGGGCGGGACCGGGCCGTCCCGGTCCACTGGCAAGCCTTAGATTATTGTGACTTCTTTGGCCGTACATAATAGCTACAGTTGAGAACACTTGCAACTAGTTACACTTACAAGTGTCATAGTCTAATCAATATTTGACACTATATAAAAACATGGACTTTTCTGGGATTTCATTTTCTTTTTCCAAGAAAAAGGAATGACAAGGATAAGGATGTTCTTGAATGGATCTCGTTTAGCCTCTCAGTTTGAGTATTTTGCAAAGTAGACCTGGACAAAAATATAAACGGCAACAAGCGATTCTTTTTTCCTTTTTTCTTGGTGGGGTGTGATTGAGTTTATAGTTCTTGTACAGTTCAAACTTACTTACAATTCACGTATTAACAAATGATGTTATAGACCACTAACAAATAAAAGAAATAATATCATTTCTGCTACCATATCGGAATGATGAATAATACCCTTTCTGCTACCATATTGGAGTGATGCCGTCACCTAAAAGGCAAGAAAATAATTAGTGTCTACACTACACACATAAGCATTGAACCACTGTCCCGACCGGTCTACGTACCCAAAAATAAACATGGATACAATGAAAATAATTTAAAATTTTAGGAAAAGGGACCCAACATAATTTTATGAGTTCCAACATAATTAAAGTATAAATATACTTTAATTATTAAGTATAGTATTAAGGTATATATATACGTTGGTAAAAAGATTGATTAGAATACGATACTTTTTTTATGTTGAAACAAAGATTTTATTGATGAATATTGCGGATACAATTCTATTTATTTCCTTGATCCTCCTCTCATAATTTTCTTTGTGGTTTGAGGGTCATTAGTGGTGTATTTTTGAAGGTAGGATGATTTGGACCTCCTTATGATGTATTTGATCCCTAAAAAGGTCGGATAGTTTGATAAAGACAGTATTTGTTGCCTTGATCTCTTTGTGAAATTTTCAGGAATTTATGAGATTTTTTAGATAGAATATGATACTTAATATTTAAAGTATATAATTCTGAGACAAACCAAACTAGACAAAAAAGAAAAGAACACTATTATTGCAAAAACTATTTATGACGACTGTCAAATCAACAAATGCAAAAAAATTACTTGATTACAAAGCACCACAATCTAAAACTGTCAAAAGAAATTGAAGCTGATTGTTGCAACTGTTCATTCCTGAATTTCACAATCATAGATGTCGTCACACGAGAATAGGTGGAGGACTTATTAAAGGCATATCTAGGGACATTTGGAGAAAAAGAAAGAGATTATCGATCTTATTTCTTCTATGTATCCAGAGAAGAAATGGAGAGCATCTTTGCATGAATCAATACTGACTCCATAGTCAGCTGACCTTCGATTTCGGAGATTAGAGCAGAAGAACTCCGTAACGGTGGAGAGGTTTCGCCTCGAATCCAAAGGATTTCTCTTCTTCTCTTAATATATTTCTAGTTACCCCGGTGACCGGGGTGACAACACACACAATTAGGTCTTCCTGTTCCGCCCGCAGCGCTTGCTGCCTCTCCTCCAAACCTTCTATGCGCTCTATGGTAGCGCGAATGAGCGCTTCTTTCCTTGCAGGATCCATTGTTCTAACACTTATCAAAAGG